>JAVFKF010000040.1:2765000-3965000 GCA_036926295.1 Pachydiplax longipennis | reverse complement strand
TTCCTTTTTATTCAAATCAACCCGTTGATTTCGGTAAACCCTCTTTTCCTCTCCGGTTCGGTATAACCGCCTTATTTACGTAACTTTAGTGCATTCTGTATTATTAAATGTAACTCCAGTTGCTATTCATTGGAAGGCGATCAGCAAATCGGAAGAAATGACGAATTTCGATTCGATCTTTCGGTTTTGGAGAAAATACGGTTATTCCGGTTTCAGTTTTACTAGATTTTCAGAATTTTTAATCTTCATTGTTGTGTGTATTTATATAGAAAGGATCGATCTGTTCCATTTCCAAACAAAATGGCATTCAATTGATACTCATTTTATTTTTGCATTAACTTCATTTTATCCCGTAAATTATCAATTTGTCTATAGCTCAATATTTGCGAGCGTTTAACGAATTGGTGTCAGTAATAGATGGTCTAAGCCACACCACTATCTCTAATTTAGTCTTGATCCAATTTCTGTTGAATTATTACGGAGTGACGTCACTTTGGTGTGATCAGAGGTTTCATCTACCGCTGTCTATACACTGCCGTTTAACACATCGCTTCTTTTGCATTGCATTGCTAAAGAAAGAGAAGATATCACCAAGCAAAGCTATCTTTTATACCTCTGGGATCACTTTTGTCTCAAGTTACATTAAAAAGGAGTTATTCACCGTTACCTTTCGTCGAAACCTTAAGTAGGAAGAATTTCAAAAAAATACCCTCTAGCCATTGCTGTTATATATATATATATACACATAATTATTCCGTATTAGTGTGTAAAATGGCCCAAATTAAAACTCTCTGTGCGAGAAGTAGACCATTCTTCAAGAATATCGCAAAAGTTACAAACTTGCAAACAATAAAACTTTTTTCAGTATTTTATATAGAAATAAAAAAATTCGACTCCTCTTCAATGTAACCTATCGTTAATTCCAATGGATCTAAATTCTGGAAAATGCATGAGCTCAGCATTGGTTGCAAGGTAATCAAGGGAACCATTTGTTTATAGCATAAAAATTTTCGAAATTTTCGTATATTTAATTAAATTCGCTAATTTCGACCCGATATCAAAATTTTACAGAAAAATAGGAAAATTTATTTAATTTATTTTTCTTGGTCTTATTCTCGACTTTATACAACGATTCTTTCTCATTAAAGTTCGCCAATGAAACCTTGAATTTACGAGCATATCTTATGGAAATATTGTTTGGGTTCGAAGAAGAGTTTTCTCGGTAATGGGCAGTCTCGAATCTCTAACTTAAACCGTTTCTGAAAAAAAGGGGGACGGACAGATAAAGATTATAGTCAATTCCCTTTGTAAACGAATAATCTTATTAATCGGAAAGGAAGCGTCTAAATTCATCTTTAGACAAAAAAGCAAAATTAGAGGAAAATAATGTAGTAAAAAATATAATTTTCTATTTAAATTTTAAAAGTAGGAATTTAGAAACAAATGGCATAAACACCGGACGCGGATTTTTCCTATTCCATTGCAATTCGAACAACTGTCCTCTCTCCTTTTGAATATTTTGACCGAATGTAATCATAAATTCCACCGTCGGAGATACAGACCATCTTTTCTATCACATTTTTCTCAGGGTAGAATGCAGATTAATTAATTCTCTTCTCTACTTCCATCCCTAATAAAGGCAACGGAATGGCGAATAACTTTGTGGAATTTCATGACCACGAAGGAAATGTGAGTGCGTGCGTGCGGTATATGGTTTAAATATATTTATATATGGTTTATATATTACATGTATGTTTGTATATTTTATATGTATAACACCCCTCCGCCACGTTGAGGCAATGAACTGTGTGAGGTGGACATCTATATACATAGTGTGTGTGTGCGCGCGCGCTAAGAAGGCTTAAAGAATATCTCTGGCCATATTGTGAAAGTAGCATTCACCAACCGGCAGGATGTCCGGGAAGTGGTGGAATAACAGAGGAGAGGATAAGGAGAAAGAATGGAAAAGCAGGAAGCATAGATGGAGTGTTAGCAGAAAATTTGAAACGTGGAACAGAAGTTGCACATGTTTTAGCGCAGTTTTATTCACTAATTGCCTGAAACAAGGAAGAATCCCCCAGGACTGGAACCATGCAAGAATAGTCCTTTGCACAAGAAAGGAAGCAAGAAAGAGCTGAAGAATTTTGGCCCTAAACGCGAGGCTGTGGGAGTTCTGCAGGGTCGACTTCGTAGACCTTCGGCCGACGCTCAAATCTTGCCATGTTCTTCTTAACCGCTCTGGGGTTCACTACACTGCTTCGGGTTCGAGACGGGTGGCTCGTCGGATATATGAGCACTGTAGGTATTTTTTAGGGTAAAGAGTAGGTCATATAGTGAGTTTTCGGGAACGAAATATTCGTCGAAGCGAATTAGGAAAAAAGTACAAACAAGCGAAACAGATAATAAGCGAGCTTCACCGTCTAACCCACCTGAACCTGACCACGAAAATAAGATATCAATTGCGATAGTTAACTGTAGCAGCGTTAAAAATAAAGTATCCGACTTAGAACATCTCATTCGTTATCAAAATACCGATATATTAATAGGCACTGAAAGCTGGTTAAATGGGGATATAAGTGATACCGAAATATTCCCTAGAGATTTTAATATTTACCGTCGAGATCGTAAGGATAAAACAGGGGGCGGAGTCCTAATTGCGGTCAAATCTTCTCTTCAGAGTAAAGCGCAGACCCAGAGTGATAGCGACATAGAAAGCGTCTGTTGTATGATATGCCAAACAAATAAGCCAAACATCAATGTATGGGCGTTCTACCGGCCACCAAACTCCTCTCTGAACTTGTCTGAAAAGACAAGTTTCACGAAACATAAACGATGAATCAATCACTACACTAGCAAGAATAATCAAAGTGTAACTATCATAGGGGATGATTTTAACCTTCCAGATATCGACTGGCAAAATCATAGCGTAAAGAAAAGGGCCAAAGACACTGACTTATGCAAGACATTATTAAACTTACTTCAGAAAACTCGTTAACTCAAGCGGTAAAATCGCCGACTAGAGGAGAAAACATTCTCGATCTTTTGTTAATTAACGTTCCAGAAAGATTAAAGAGTATACGTAGGCATCGATATGAAATTAAACAAATTTAAGAAACCTAAGCGTAAGATTTATCTCTACCATAAAGCGAATTCTGAGGGCTTTAAGGCATCATTGAACACAGATTTTAATTATTTCGAGTCACGTGTAACTAATATGCCCACCGAAGAAACCTGGAAAATTTTCGTAGAGTCAATGCATAAATACATAGACCGTTATATACCCTCGAAATACTCCAAAAACGATTGCGAACCTAGATGGTACAACAGCGAGGTTAGAAAGGCTCTTCGTAAACAGAGAGCACTACATGGAAAAGTAAAGGCTTTTGAGGGTAAAGATCAGCCTGATTTGAGTCCAGCGATATCACTTTTGTTAGAGAAACACAAGAAAGCGAAATCCGACACCAAGAGAATTATGCGTAACGCCCTCCGTAATTTCAAATTTCTAGGGGAGAGCCTGGAGGAGGACCCTAAGGTATTCTGGTCTTACGTTAGAGAGGTACAGGGAAAGACTCAAACAGTAAGCTCACTTAGGGATAGTGAAGGTAATTTAACTAGCGATTCGAAGAAGAAAGCGAATATTCTAAACGACTTTTATCGAAGCGTATTCACGTCCGATAGTACGACAGACACTCTCCCGGAGATTAATACATCCGTGTCGATGCTGAGTGTATCCTTTACCGAAGATGGGATCATTAAACTCTTACGTAAAATTAAGCCGAGTAAGTCGCCGGGCCCCGAAGGTATTCCGACTAGAGTAACAAGGGAACTGGCAGAGAGCGTTGCTCCGTACCTCAAAATTATATTTTCCAAGTCAATAAACGGAGGTCATGTTCCGACCGATTGGAAATTGACAAATGTCACACCTGTTTTTAAGAGTGGGTTAAAAGATGAACCAGGATCTATAGACCCATCTCACTAACTTCGCTATCAGGAAAAGTTATAAAACATATCGTTGTCAACTCGCTCATGAGATTTTTAGATAATAACCGTTTCCTCAGCAAGAACCAGCACGGTTTCAGAAAGTCGCGATCGTGCGAAACACAACTTGCGCTATTCGCTCACGACATCTTAAATCTGCCGAGAGTAGAAAGCAAGTAGACGCAATTTTCCTCGATTTTAAGAAGGCTTTCGACAGAGTCCCCCACTATAAGTTAGTTTACAAATTAAAATTAGCGGGAATTAATAAAGAAGTAATTGACTGGGTTAAGGACTTTCTTTACGAACGGGAACAACAAGTAGTACTTGATGGCGTTATTTCGAACAGAGTCAAAGTTACCTCAGGCGTACCTCAGGGAAGCGTAATTGGACCTCTTCTATTCCTAATATATATTAATGACTTGAGTGAAGAGATAGATAGCAATGCTAGGATATTCGCGGATGACTCGGTCTTATATAGAGAAATATCTAACGATGACGACCGAATTTCTTTATCTAATGATTTAGTAACGATTCAAAAGTGGTGCGAAAAATGGGAACTAGATCTCAATGTGAGTAACTGCTCCGTAGTTAATTTCTTCGAAAAGAAAGAATTGCGTCATAATTACCCATACTTAATAAATGGAATAGTCATAAATTTAGCTGAATCAGTTGAGTATCTTGGGGTGTCTCTTACCAATAATTTAAATTGGAGCACTCACATTCGTAAAAATCTGCGGTAAAGTAAGTAAAAAGCTCGGCTTCATAAAGCATATTGTCGGTAGATGCGAAGAGAAAGTTAGAGAGCGATGTTATTTCTCCTTAGTCGGGCCCCATCTCGAATACGGGGCAAGTATATGGGACCCAGCGGATGAAAGAGGTACCCGCGAAATTGAGAAAATTCAATGCAAAGCAATACGTTTCGTTAAAAAATGCTACGAGAAAAAGGTAAGCAACACGAAGATGCTCTCAGATAGAGGTTGGGCATCATTGAAAGAAAGGCGGTTAGAAGCTAGGTTGCGACTTCTTAACAAATTTAGAGAAAGCACGTTTTCCCATGACGTAGTTGATATTATGCAACCCCCTGTTACTTCGGCCGATCACACGCCGAAAGGCGGCTTGCAAGGTATTTATGTAGATGTAGAAGAATTGCCGCCCCATCAGTCTCCTTCCTGTTGATTGGATAACATTCTTGAGGATAATAGCTGAACTGATAAAGATTATTCTATCATCTGCCCAGCCTAGAGAACAAGCAGGATTCCGGAAGAGCTTCAGTACTATGGACCATATCCACGCACTACAAGAAATAATCAGCAGAATGAATGAATATGAGATGCCACTAGTACTATGCTTTGTGGACTATGCTCAGGCCTTCGACTCGGTAAGTACCTCCTCTACACTAGAAGCTCTGGAAAAACAAGGAGTAGATGCAGAGTACATCCGTCTCCTAGGTAGCATTTATGAAAATGCCACAGCGTCAGTAATTCTACACGAATTTACTGAAGAATTCAAAATTGAGAAGGGAGTTAGACAAGGTGATTGCCTCTCCCCAATTCTTTTCACAGCTGTTCTGGAGGAAGTTTTTAAAACTTTGTACAGGGAGCAGAAAGGTCAGTGGATATATATTATATATTGAGATATATAATATTTATCTGCGAATTGCAGATATATATTATATCTGCAATTGCAGATGATGTCTTCGCAACCAACGGAAAAGAGTTAGCTTCAAGACTTCAAGAACTGAAAACCAAACGACAGAAGAGATGACTCAGGTTAACGAAAACAAAGGTAGTGTAAAACTCTTTTGCAACACACGAAAGAATCAAATATGAAGGGACGCCTCTGGAGCTCCTCTCAGAATACACATACCTAGGACAACTAGTAACCACGGATCAACAGAGTGAACAGAAGAATGAAACTCGGCTGGAGTGCGTACGGAAGAAATGCACTTATTCTGAAGTCAAAAGTCCCATTGGTTTTGAAGGTCTTCAACCAATGCATTCTACCAGTGTTGACCTATGGAAGTGAAACCTGGGTGTTAAACACAGCAATAACCCAGCGACTACAGACAACGCGAAGAAGTATGGAACGATGTATGCTTGGGATCACAAGAAGAGACAGGAAACGCAACACCTGGGTGAGGATGAAGACCGGGGTGACAGACATCATAGATTGAATAAGTTCACTGAAATGGATGTGGGCAGGCCATGTGGCGAGAATAAACGACAACCATTGGACAAGAGCGGTTCTGAACTGGACACCAAGAGATGTGAAGAGACCAAGAAGAAGACCAAAGGACCGATGGAACAGAGACATCATTAAGTACTTAGGTGTGACATGGCAAAGAGCAGCTCAGAATAGAGAGAATTGGAAAGCGCTTGGGGAGGCCTACATCCGACATCGGATTGAAAACGGCTGTTGTTAATGCTGATATATATTTGCACTTCCAGAATAAATCACAACATATATTTTTGATAATGATGCTTAAGCATTGAAGCATGACGTGTGTATTGTGTTTTATCGTCGAAGTGCTAAGTTATTTTACTTGGAAATAGGTTAATTTATAGTGTTTATTGTTTTCTTTTCCTTTCTTTCGTAATTAAATTAAGAAGAAAACGCGTCGAAAATAAGAAAAAATCAGTGTTTCGTTAGCGTAGTCTCGGATCGGTCGTGATGCCCTCACCACTACTTAAAGAAATCATTGTTCTTCCATAATTATAGTATGAAGTAGTTATCTGCTTCATTTTATCTGAAAATAGTCAAAATTAAGTAAGTTGGACGCTCTCTTGGCGAGAACTTTCTTCAAAAGGCAACACATCCCGGTTATATACAGAGCGTCTTAACCAGGTTTTACTCTTGCATCCTTTGAAATTGCGGTTGGAACTATTTTCAATCAGAACTTCAGGTTATTCCACTTGATCTGTCAGTATGGCAGCACTGATATAAATCCTGGATTCCGGCTCTTCTGTTTTTCATCGCCATTATTGTGAGCTCTGCTTTCTTCTTCATGGCGCTCAGAACGCGGTGGCGTCTATCCGAACTACGAGGACGATGCTGACTACTGGGTGTCGAGTGGGACCTACGACCGCTTGCCTGCCGCACATGGTAATCTTCACTCTTTTGTCTTCCCTCCTCCGGAACAAACACGTTTTTACTGTAATTGAACCTCGTGTTAAAAGTATATGTAAGGCCGACTTTGGCTGCAAGGGAAGTACTCCTAAAAACCATTACACAAACCTTGCAGATCTGATACCACCCATCCTCAAAGATGGTGTGCCCTCTAACTCAGTGAGTACCCAGAAAAACATCAAAGGATAAGCGAAAATCATAATTTGATGTCAAGGTGTTTGTATAATGTTTTATTATAATCTAGGTCTTGATTCATCAATGCGTCTCTGAATTTGTAAATGTATAAATTTTCGAAGGAATTCAAACCACAGTTTGTGTGGTGTAACAATTTTAAGTCCAATGCAGAAATAGAATGTCAAGCGTATGCTTAGCTACACCGTCCACGGTAAATTATCAAATGTGTCATATATTCCTCGAATCTGGTTATTAATTTTCTTTTTGTTTGTCCAATATACTATAACCAATATTGTGAACATATTATATCATAAATGCCGGATTTTTCTTTATTATTTATCGTATCTTTGGTACTTCCTGGTAGATTCTTAATATTGTTAGAAATTTTAAAGCAAATCTGAATATTATTTTGTTTAAATATTTTGTGGAGTCCTTTCGTTAGTTGTGGGCCTAGTTTCAGATATGTACCTAATTTTATCTTCAATCGGATCTGATAATGTGCTATGACTATTAATGAATCAAGGAAGGTGAATTTGCACGAGATGGCGTGAATCGGTAATCGAAGCCGGGTCTCCCAGTTGCCGGTTGGGTACTCTGTTCGTTGAGCTATCTCGCCGGATCTCCAGCTACTTTGAAGTCCCACACAGTGAACGATGGCGCCATCTTCCCTTCCTAGAGGGATATTAATGAAACGTTTATACTTATATCTCTTGATTAAAGTCCTGATATAACCTAGTTCCACAGCTACTTTTTCAATAAACAGTCTTTCTTTTTTAAACCTATCATTCGTAAAAGGCAGGTTGACCAGTCCATGCACCAAGTTTTGGAAATCTGTATGTTTGTGACCAACAAGATGAATAAAATTTAGAAATATAGTTATTAGTAGCCTTGCTAAAAATATCTAAGTGCTTATGAGTCTTAATCGCTAAAATAGCGAGAAAAGGAACATTTTCCTCTAATTCACAGATGAATTTCATTGTAGGACAGAAATTGTTAATTATCGATAAGAAAGCATCAAAATTACAAGAATTAGCGTTAAAAATAGCAAAAATGTCGTCAATGTGCGACATGGAGGTATAATATTTACAGATAAAAATATTGCATTAAAGTATTAGCTAGAAATTGACTCAATAGATTGTGCATTGCTGTAAGTTGGACAATTAATGATAATAGTGTATTCTTTTGTGACTATTATTAAGTAAGTTATGCATAGAGCAGAACGCTTTTCAATTTAACGAATGGTTTTAGCTCCAACTGGAATTTATTCTAGTTTTCTGCTAGTTTTTCGAAGCTAATTTCATGTTTCTTGCATGAAAAAACTTCTCGCGTTCCATTTGCGTCATCCGCTTCGTATTGACCTACATCAGCGTTAAAATCGCCCATTTTATAATAGTGTGTTTCCTTATCGTGCTCATTACCTCAAGTCTAGTAAAATTTTTCAACTTCATCTTCTCTGCTTGCTGCTGTTGGTGCGAATTCTGCCAGATATCATTTCTATCTTCTGTACATTCTTTTTCCATCTCTTGTTGATCAGGAACCCAACACCTCCTAGTCTTCCATCCTTAGTACCCCAGTAATGAAATAAATTACTTTAATTTAATGTAATCAAGTCATCTGATTTTTTTCTAACTTCGCTGAGTCCGATGACGTCCCAATTTATATATATATATATATATATATATATATATATATATATATATATATATATATATATATATCTATTATATATAGCTAACTCTCCGGATATACCTATATATATATATATAGATATATATATATATAGGGGATACGAATTCTGACCATGTTCCACGAGCGCCGTCGACGTCAGATTTTTTCGACGTACTGGCCCCGCACTCTAGATGCCAGAATAATGCAGACATCGACGCTAGGTGTCATGGGTTCGATACTAGAATGTCCCAAAAATCGCAATTTTCCCATAAGAATGCATTGCGTGGATTTTTGAAAATTATTTTGAGGAACTTATCGGTAAGATAGAGGAACCAAAATCTCGGAGGTTGAAGCTGAGGCAGTCTTCTATGGTACTTATGGTAGAAATGTTGCCAAATGACCATGACTTCGACTCCAGGTGGGTCCGAAATTCTTCCATAAGAAATGCATTGCTGCAATTTTTGTCATATTTTTTCAATGCCTTCCCTATAACCTGGAAAGATCAAACTCCGTGCGGCGACGGAGGCGTTTGAAAACATTCTTTCATGAATTTCACAGTTCGTCTAGTGGTCCTTGGTTCGATGCAAGGGGGTCATTCCGATTCCACCATGCATTTCAAACGGGGAAAACGGAATCTTATTTTAGGACCTTCCCGATAAGATATTCAATCGAAACTTTGGAATAGGTCATAATGGCACTTACCTAATATTAATTCGCTATTTTCTCTCACAGAAGGGTCCTGAGTTCGACGCTAGGCGGTCATTAGCGCGAATTTTTGCAATCTGTTTTGAGACCGTTCTCGATGCGATAGAGCAATCAAAATTACGGTGTTTGCAGATGAGATGGTCTTCCATAGTATCAAAGGAAGAAATGTTAGCAAATGACCGTGTGTTCGATGCCAGGTGGGTTCGAAATGCTTCCGTAAGAAATGCATTGGTGAAATCTTGGACGATTTATTTTAAATGCCTTCCCGATAAGCTGGAAAGATAAAACCCGGAATGGTGACAGAGGCGTTTGAGAAGATTCTTTCATGACGTCCACTGCTTCTCTAGTGGTCCTTGCTTCGATGCTAGAGCGTCATTCCGATTCTACCATGCATTTCAAGCGGGAAGAACGGAATCTCATTTTAGGACCTTCCCGATAAGATACTGAATTGAAACTTTGAAACACGTCAGAGTGGTACTTCTCTAACATTCGTATGCCATTGTCTCTCACGAACGGGTCCTGTGTTCGACGCCAGGCGGTCATTTACGCAAATTTTTAAAAATTTTTTTGAGGCCTTTCTCTATGCAGGAGACTATTCAAAATCACAGCGTTTGCGTTTGAAGTAGTTTTCTATAGAACCAGTGGAAGAAAGGTTGCATATGACCGTGAGTTCGATGCCAGATGGATGAAAAATTATCACGTCCGAAATGCATTGCGGCAATTTTTAAGATTTTTGCTGGATAAGCTTCGAAAATGATACCCGTAAGGGAAACTTATTGTAAATTTTCACCAATTAGCTTGCAGTATGCAAGCAACTTTTACTCGTATTATATATAGCTAACTCTCCGGGTATACCTATATAGATATATATATATAGGGGATACGAATTCTGACCATGTTCCACAAGCGCCATCGACGTCAGATTTTTTCGACGTACTGGCCCTACACTCTAGATGCCAGAATAATGCAGACTTCGACGCTAGCTATCATGGGTTCGATGCCAGAAATTCCCAAAAATCGCAATTTTCCCATAAGAATGCATTGAGCGGATTTTTGAAAATTATTTTGAGGCACTTATCGTTAAGATAGAGTAACCAAAATTTCGGAGGTTGAAGTTGAGGTAGTCTTCTATGCTTCTCATGGAAAAAATGTAGCCAAATGACAGTGAGTTCGACGCCAGGTGGATGCAAAATTCTTCCATAGGAAATGCATTGGACGAGTTTTTAAATGCCTTCCCGATAAGCTGGAAAGATAAAACCCGGAATGGTGACAGAGGCGTGGGACCTTCCCGATAAGATATTGAATCGAAACTTTGGAACAAGGAAGGATGGCACTTATCTAATATTATTTTGCTGTCTTCTCTCACGATCGGGTTCTTAGTTCGTCGCCAGGCGGTCTTTGGCGCGAAGTTTTAAATTTGAACTGAGGCAGTACTTGGTATGATACTGTATTCAACGGATAGCTTGCAGTATGCAAGCAACTTTTACTCGTATATAATAGATATATATAGATACGAGTAAAAGTTGCTTGCATACTGCAAGCTAATTGGTAAAAATTTACAATAAGTTCCCCTTACGGGTGTCATCTTCGAAGCTTATCCAGCAAAATTTTTAAAATTGCCGCAATACATTTCTTACGTTAGAAATTTTCATCCATCTGGCATCGAACTCACGGTCATATGCAACCTTTCTTCCACTGGTTCTATAGAAAACTACTTCAAACGCAAACGCTGTGATTTTGAATAGTCTCCTGCATAAAGAAAGGCCTCAAAACAATTTTTTAAAAATTGCGTAAATGACCGCCTGGCGTCGAACACAGGACCCGTTCGTGAGAGACAATGGCATACGAATGTTAGAGAAGTACCACTCTGACGTGTTTCAAAGTTTCAATTCAGTATCTTATCGGGAAGGTCCTAAAATGAGATTCCGTTCTTCCCGCTTGAAATGCATGGTAGAATCGGAATGACGCTCTAGCATCGAAGCAAGGACCACTAGAAAAGCAGTGGACGTCATGAAAGAATCTTCTCAAACGCCTCTGTCACCATTCCGGGTTTTATCTTTCCAGCTTATCGGGAAGGCATTTAAAATAAATCGTCCAAGATTTCAACAATGCATTTCTTACGGAGGCATTTCGAACCCACCTGGCATCGAACACACGGTCATTTGCTAACATTTCTTCCTTTGATACTATGGAAGACCATCTCATCTGTAAACACCGAGATTTCGATTGCTCTATCGCATCGAGAACGGCCTCAAAACAGATTGAAAAAATTCGCGCAAAAGACCGCCTAGCGTCGAACTCAGGACTCTTCCGTGAGAGAAGATAGCAAAATAATATTAGAAAAGTGCCATCCTTACTTGTTCCAATGTTTCGATTCAATATCTTATCGGAAAGGTCGCAAAATGAGATTCCGCTTTCCCCATTTGAAATGCATGGTGGAATGGGAATGACCGTCTTGCATCGAACCAAGGACCACTGGAGCAACGGTGAACTACTTGAAAGCATGTTTACTAACGCCTCTGTCACTATTCCGGGTGTGATCATTCCAGTTTATCGGTAAGGCATTGAAAAAAAATTTCAAAAATTGCAGCAATGCATTTCTTATGGAAGAAGTTTGCATCCGCCTGGCGTCGAACTCACTGTCATTTGGCTACATTTTTTCCATGAGAAGCATAGAAGACTACCTCAACTTCAACCTCCGAGATTTTGGTTCCTCTATCTTACCGATAAGTGCCTCAAAATAATTTTGAAAAATCTGCGCAATGCATTCTTATGGGAAAATTGCGATTTTTGGGAATTTCTGGCATCGAACCCATGATAGCTAGCGTCGAAGTCTGCATTTTTCTGGCATCTAGGGTGTAGGGCCAGTACGTCGTAAAAATCTGACGTCGACGGCGGTTGTGGAACATGGTCAGAATTCGTATCCCCTATAAATATATATATCTATTATATATAGCTAACTCTCCGGATATACCTATATATATACGAGTAAAAGTTGCTTGCATACTGCAAGCTATCCGTTGAATACAGTATCATACCAAGTACTGCCTCAGTTCAAATTTAAAACTTCGCGCCAAAGACCGCCTGGCGACGAACTAAGAACCCGATCGTGAGAGAAGACAGCAAAATAATATTAGATAAGTGCCATCCTAACTTGTTCCAAAGTTTCGATTCAATATCTTATCGGGAAGGTCCCACGCCTCTGTCACCATTCCGGGTTTTATCTTTCCAGCTTATCGGGAAGCCATTTAAAAAAATCGTCCAATGCATTTCTTATGGAAGAATTTTGCATCCACCTGGCGTCGAACTCACTGTCATTTGGCTACATTTTTTCCATGAGAAGCATAGAAGACTACCTCAACTTCAACCTCCGAAATTTTGGTTACTCTATCTTAACGATAAGTGCCTCAAAATAATTTTCAAAAATCCGCGCAATGCATTCTTATGGGAAAATTGCGATTTTTGGGAATTTCTGGCATCGAACCCATGATAGCTAGCGTCGATGTCTGAATTATTCTAGCGTCTAGAGTGTAGGGCCAGTACGTCGAAAAAATCTGACGTCGATGGCACTTGTGGAACATGGTCAGAATTCGTATCCCCTATAAATATATATATATATAGGTATATCCGGAGAGTTAGCTATATATAATAGATATATATATATATATAGATATATATATATATAGATATATATATATAGGGGATACGAATTCTGACCATGTTCCACGAGCGCCGTCGACGTCAGATTTTTTCGACGTACTGGCCTCGCACTCTAGATGCCAGAATAATGCAGACATCGACGCTAGGTGTCATGGGTTCGATACTAGAATGTCCCAAAAATCGCAATTTTCCCATAAGAATGCATTGCGTGGATTTTTGAAAATTATTTTGAGGCACTTATCGGTAAGATAGAGGAACCAAAATCTCGGAGGTTGAAGCTGAGTTACTCTTCTATGGTTCTTATGGTAGAAATGTTGCCAAATGACCGTGACTTCGACTCCAGGTGGGTCCGAAATTCTTCCATAAGAAATGCATTGCTGCAATTTTTGTCATTTTTTTTCAATGCCTTCCCGATAACCTGGAAAGATTAAACTCCGTGTGGCGACGGAGGCGTTTGAAAACATTCTTTCATGAATTTCACAGTTCGTCTAGTGGTCCTTGGTTCGATGCAACGGGGTCATTCCGATTCCACCATGCATTTCAAACGAGGAAAACGGAATCTTATTTTAGGACCTTCCCGATAAGATATTCAATCGAAACTTTGGAATAAGTCATAATGGCACTTACCTAATATTAATTCGCTATTTTCTCTCACAGAAGGGTCCTGAGTTCGACGCTAGGCGTGCTTTTACGCGAATTTTCGCAATCTGTTTTGAGACCGTTCCTGATGCGATAGAGCAATCAAAATTACGGTGTTTGCAGATGAGATGGTCTTCCATAGTATCAAAGGAAGAAATGTTAGCAAATGACCGTGTGTTCGATGCCAGGTGGGTTCGAAATGCTTCCGTAAGAAATGCATTGGTGAAATCTTGGATGATTTTTTTTAAATCCTTCCCGATAAGCTGGAAAGATAAAACCCGGAATGGTGACAGAGGCGTTTGAGAAGATTCTTTCATGATGTCCACTGCTTCTCTAGTGGTCCTTGCTTCGATGCTAGAGCGTCATTCCGATTCTACGATGCATTTCAAGCGGGAAGAACGGAATCTCATTTTAGGACCTTCCCGATAAGATACTGAATTGAAACTTTGAAACACGTCAGAGTGGCACTTCTCTAACATTCGTATGCCATTGTCTCTCACTAACGGGTCCTGTGATCGACGCCAGGCGGTCATTTACGCAAATTTTTAAAAATTGTTTTGAGGCCTTTCTCTATGCAGGAGACTATTCAAATCACAGCGTTTGCGTTTGAAGTAGTTTTCTATAGAACCAGGGGAAGAAAGGTTACATATGACCGTGAGTTCGATGCCAGATGGATGAAAAATTCTCACGTCCGACATGCATTGCGGCAATTTTTAAGATTTTTGCTGGATAAGCTTCGAAAATGATACCCGTAAGGGAAACTTATTGTAAATTTTCACCAATTAGCTTGCAGTATGCAAGCAACTTTTACTCGTATATATATATATCTATATATATAGGTATATCCGGAGAGTTAGCTATATATAATAGATATATATAGATATAGGGGATACGAATTCTGACCATGTTCCACAAGCGCCATCGACGTCAGATTTTTTCGACGTACTGGCCCTACACTCTAGACGCCAGAATAATGCAGACATCGACGCTAGCTATCATGGGTTCGATACCAGAAAGTCCCAAAAATCGCAATTTTCCCATAAGAATGCATTGCGCGGATTTTTGAAAAATTTTTTAAGGCAATTATCGGTAAGATAGAGGAACCAAAATCTCGGAGGTTGAAGTTGAGGTAGTCTTCTATAATACGAATGGAAGAAATGTTACAAATCCGAAATTCTTCCATAAGAAATGCATTGCTGGAATTTTTGTCATTTTTTTTCAATACCTTCCCGATAAGCTGGAAAGATCAAACTAGGTGTGGCGACGGAGGCGTTTGAAAAATTCTTTCATGAAGTACACCGTTCGTCTAGTGGTCCTTGGTTCGATGCAAGAGGGTCATTCCGATTCCACCATGCATTTCAAACGGGGAAAACGGAATCCTATTTTGGGACCTTCCCGATAAGATATTGAATCGAAACTTTGGAACAAGTAAGGATGGCACTTATCTAATATTATTTTGCTGTCTTCTCTCACGATCGGGTTCTTAGTTCGTCGCCAGGCGGTGTTTGGCGCGAAGTTTTAAATTTGAACTGAGGCAGTACTTGGTATGATACTGTATTCAACGGATAGCTTGCAGTATGCAAGCAACTTTTACTCGTATATATATATATATATACATACATATATATATATATATATATATATATATATATATATATATATATATATATATATATATATATATATATATATATATATTATATATATATATATATATATATATATATATATATATATATATATATATATATATTATTTGTGTTATGCCCTTGAAGAGCGCATTTAGACTAAACTTCATGTCCACTTCCCTGTTGTTTCTTTCTACGTTCCCTCATTCGTGTACTGTGTTTCTGCTTTCGTTCTTCGGTCCACTTTAGGTCTTGTCTTCTCTTCGGTTTCTCTTTTTTCTTGTTCGCCCAGTGTTCCTTCATCCTCTGGCTGTGTTCTTGTCGTCTTTGTTCCGTCCATTGTGTTCGTTTATTGTGTTCTGTCTCTTGTAGTTTATTTCTGATCAGGTTCCTAAAGAGTGTTTTGTTTTGTATTTTTTCCTGTGTGATGTTGAGTTGTTCCATGTCATTTCTTACTTCATTCATCCATTTGTTATTTTTCCTTGTGCTAACCCAGTCCAGGATCTGTCTTGTTATCTTATGTGGTGCCATTCTGCTGAGGTGTCCATAAAACTGTAATCTTCGTTTCCTGATCTTGTCTGTTATTTTCTCTGTGTGTTCATATAATTCTTCAGCTGGCCTCTTTATCCATACCCCGTCTTTTTGCGTCGCCCCAAAAATTTTCCTGAGTATTTTTCGTTCCGTCTTCTCTATCTGTTTGATTCGTGTCTGTCCTTGTATTATTGTGGTCTCGGCTGCGTATAGTGCTTCTGGCAGCACCACCGTCTCATAGTGTCGTAGCTTGGCCTTTCGTGATATAGCTTTCTTATTGTAGTGATTCCAAGTCAGTTTGTAGGTGTATGTGTGTATATATATATACATACATATACGAGTAAAAGTTGCTTGCATACTGCAAGCTATCAGTTGAATGCAGTGTCGTGCCTCAAAACAATGTTCAAACCTTCGCGCAAATGACCGCCTGGCGTCGAACTAAGGACCCGATCGTGCGACACAATTACATATTAATATTAGATAAGTGCCATTCTGACCTGTTCCAAAGTTTCGATTCAATATCTTATCGGGAAGGTCCTAAATAAAAATTACGCTATCCCTCTTTGAAATACATGGTAGAATAGAAATGACGCTCAGGCATCGAGAGTCCTTAATCGGAGCGATAGAACAGTGAAAATCACGGAGGTTGGAGATGCCGTGGTTATCCATTGTACTAACTGAAGAAATGTTACCAAACGACCGTGAGTTCGACGCCAAGTCGGTGCAAAATTCTCTAGTATAAAATGCATGGCGGTCAATTTTGACTATTACTTTTAATGCTTATCGGATAACCGGGAATGATATAAAATGGAACGTAGATAGGGGAGATTCATATGTTTCATATACGCTGTCCGCCCTTACTCTGACGGTTCTTGGTTAGATTCCTGAGCGTCATTTCTATTCTACCATGTATTTCAAAGGTGGATAGCGTAATCTTATTTGAGGACCTTTCCGATAAGATATTGAATTGAAAATTTTAAATAGGTCAGAATGGCACTTATCTCATATTAATATACAATTTTGTCTCACGAAGGGATCCTTAGTTCGACGCGAGGCGGTCTTTTGAGCGAAGTTCTGAACATTCTTTTGAGGCCTTTCTTGCTACGATCCTGCATTCAACTGATTGCTCGTAAAAGTTTTCTGCATACTGCAAGCTATTGGATGAAAATTTAGGAGAAGTTCCCCTTCCCGGGTGTCATCTTCGCAGCTTATCCAAAAAAATTCTTAAAAATTGCCGCAATGCGTTTCTTACGGGAGAGTTTTGCATCCATCCCGCATCGAATTCACGGTCATTTCGCAAGAATTCTTTATTTGGCACTAATAAAGACCACTTTATCTGTAAACAACGTGATTTTCATTGCTCTTACGCATCGAGAATGGCCTCTAATGAATTTTCAAAAAATCACGGTAAAGACCGCCTGACATCGAACTCAGGACCCTTTAGTGAGGGAGAATTGCATACTAATATTACATCAGTGCCATTCTGACTTTTTCCAAAGTTTCGATTCGATATCTTATCGGGAAAGTCCTAAATTAAGATTCCCGTTTGAAATGCACTGTGAAATGACAATGGAATTGATGAGAGCACATCCGTTTGGGCAGAGTTTTGAGTCACGATCCTAGTATCGATTTGTTTTTTATCTTTTCAGGAAAATGTAAGGATTTTAATTTGCACAAATAATTATTTGAGTATTTTCTCAGAAATTTTGCCATCGGAAGTTTTATTAATCGAAAATACGTAGAAATAAAAGTAGCTACATTCCACCCTGGATTTTCCCGAAAACTCGCGTATTCTTATAGACTTTTCCAAGGCACAAAAAATCTTAATCATCATTGTAAATAACAATCATGAAAAGGTGATTCCACGAGGGAGATTTTGTTACCAGAATAGACCTTGTTTCTTGAATGATAGGGCTAAAGTTATATATAGAGATATATATATATATAAAGAGATAAAGTCATCGGCTCAAAGAAATCTTAATCTACTCTCAATTCTCTTGAAAATATCACTTTCTTATTTTTCTTCGATTATGTCATTTTTTACGTTCTTTTGATCGCGTTTTACTATAAAGTATTTATTTTGTGTATGTCTTCCAAATAAGTTCTCGTCAACTTCCTTTTTCTGTGCAAATGTAGCAACAGCGCTCGCCATTCTCCCGAAAGGAATACATTGAACCATATGCTTTACGTGGTGTCTTCATAACGCTGGACGATGTATGGAAATGGTACCCGAAAATAAGTGGCTGAAATTTGCTACTATGGACTTTATTGCAATCAAGTAGGTATCTTCAATCCATTTCAAACCATCTTCAAGACCTTCTACAATCCATTCCATCCGGTAAGCCGTCTCTTCCGTTCCTAAGTTTGTTTTCCAATTGTCGTTAAGCAAACAACCACGTTGACAACCAAACTTCTTGCAATCAGTCAAGAGATGGCGCCAGACATTCGAGCCCATCACTGTGATATCTATACAAAAGCAATGAAAGAACACAACAGAGGAATAATTTATTACTGTCTCCCGTTATTACAGTACCGGATACCCTGGCAAAAATCATAAAATCATCTAATTACAGTAAAGAGGCCGCCGGCGGTCACACGTGATCCCCTCAGATAGTATGTTCGCCCTGTGAAATCTCTTAAATTTGCGAATTTCTTCTCTTGACTGTTTTTTCGATATCACGAAACTGAGCAATCTTCATTAAAATTTTGGAGGTGATAGGAATTCTGATATATATCTCTTCTATCGGTTTTATCTCTAGTCAAAACGTAAACGCTGTCCGCAATCTTAAGAAGTTAACCTATCGAATGAACCACATAGAGTTTCGTATTATTCTGCCCACTGCTGTTAAACCTACCCTCTCTAATTGTCCGATAAAAACTTTCATTTTAGAGACAAAATGACCACATTAACACGCTCTCTTTGTGCGCAAACTAGATCATTCTTCAAAAATATTAGGAAATCCTGCTTATAAAGTAGTTTTCGCTCTATCCCCCGTTTGCGTTTTGACGGGGTTGTTCTTCCCATATTATTTGTTTAAGGAATCTTTTACCTTCGTATGCTAGTTTAGTACCTAAGGTAAACATCGTCAATGACAACTTTCCGGAGAAACAACAAATCATTCAAGAATATCCTTCGAATGTATTGCACCCTATCGGTACAATGCTGAACCATTACACGATACCTGTCATGAATAGTTGTGAAATGTGAATTAATAATTGTGACGAAAACGAAGAGTAGCGTAAGTTGCTAGCTAATCAACAACGCTTATATATAGATAATTTTATCAATAATTAATATTAATATTGTTTATTAATATTTTATATTTTAATGAATATTAATGTTATATTAATTTATTATATTAATGTTATATTAATTTATTATATCAATGTTATATTAATTTATTATATCAATATTGTCATATTTATATTGATTTCAACATGTCACAAAATTATAGAAAATAATTCACTATTTGGGAACGTTTTTAAATTCATCAAACTGATGGATTACATCGATGTTTGTCTGATTACTTCCATGGATTATCGATTATCTTGATGAATTTAAGAACAGTCCGTTGGTTTGTCTGCTGCTTGACAAGATGGCTGCTGTTGTAGTACATACAACTAGTTACATCTACATAAATCTTTAAAATCTGTTAAAACGTAAATCATCCCATCTTTTGTGTTCGTTGCATTATAAATACGTTATATTCCCCATTTATAGTTGCCATCCTTTCTATGAAGTTATAGATATTAACTTTTGAATGAACCGCCACTGTCATCGGAAATTCATCGGTTATTGATCATGATGGAAATCCATCGATGAATTTAAAATCGTTCCCATACCATTAGAGCTTTCGAATATCTTTGCTTTTGAAACAAAAACTAACTATCCAGCTTTAGGTATGACTAAAAAAGAAATAAAGTAAAACACCTTAATTAAGAAGTAATTAGATTATCCCTAACGAATAACAAAAATGCTCTTAAAAGTATCGAAATCATAGAAGAAGAATATATGAGTGATTCCGTTTAATACTGCATCGGCCATTACGTCACGAGCATGTTTTTAAGGGCATACGCAGAAATGATTCGAAAAATCCAAATTTACGCATTTGTGGAAACGAAGAATTGTTTTATTCTGTGGCAATATATTTAAAAATTTTAACATATTCCGTCATTATTTTCTTTTTCGCCGTATTTTCCTATGTTTTCCTCAATATGTGAATATTCTCATGTGAATGAACTGACTTTAGCGCTTTAATAAAACCTTAAATCTAAATTACCCTTACGTAAACTATAATCGATCAAATCTTTAGAACTCATTAATATTTCCTAATCTCATCCGATTATCGCCATCCGATGATACATTCATGTCTTAATTGGGCTGAATATTTAAGTCAATCCGTGACTTAGAAAACTCGTTAATTTTCATGAGGACATTTCTTATCAGACAGTTTCCGTTTAACGCGATGTTCGAATGTATGAAATCCTATAACGTACGCCGAATTCCGAAAATTAATTAGATAAGAAGTATTGGAAGCGAATTCCCTTACAAAGTTTACTTTGGAAATGAGAAACATCTGAACGAAGACGGGAAATCGAGGAATCCGATGCGTAAAATAAATTAAAAATAAATATTGAGTCTCTTTAATCAGCCCAAAATCCGTTTGACCAGATAAAAAACCGGTGAGAAGATGAAGAATTACTTTCCTTTCTGGGTGGAGTGTGACTCAGATAATAATTCTTTCCATTCAATTTTGAGAGAAGAGCATAAATTCAGATTGGCACAACGAAAGTTGAAACGATAGATTAACGCTGTCGAATGATTATATATGAAATGGCTGCCAATGACTGGTAATTAGAGCTCAATGTTAAATTCTACGAAAAAATCAAGGATTCGTATAGCCTCCAAAGGAAACACTAATCGATTCGGAGAAACATCTTTAAGTAACACATAGCTTAACAGGGGGTGTCCATTAAAAGTTCCACATGTTTGCAAAAGTCGGCGAACCTATTTCGAAGAGGCTTTGGAATGAAACATTTTAGAGGTATTTTTCTTAAATTCATTCGTAGGGATTATCTTTAAAACTATACGTAACTTGTACATATTTTTTTGCGATTGTCAGCCATGACAGAGTATTCTTCCCTCGTGTATCAAAGGAAGTGGTTTTTTGTGTGTGCAGATGGGATAAATGACCGTCGGGGAATGTTGACGATGGAAGCGATCCAACAGCTGAAGATTCACTCTTTGATTACGTCACTTCGTTCTCATTGCGAGCAGAGTTACAATTCGACATTTTACTTAAAAGACATGACCCACTTTGACTGGTGAACCGCATTTCTTCGTCTAAATTTATAGACGTTTATGAGACATCTTTTCTTGCATGAAATGCTAATATGTTTGTCTTTCCTTAAAAATAAGTGATTTCTTATTTCGACAAGAATATTACAGACACTAGAAATGCGGACTCAATGAGGAAGTAGACGCATTGACAATATATTTCTTGGTTTTTCCTATAGATTCCTTATTTTAATAAACGTTAATATTTTAATTGTAAATCGATGATAGTTTAGATTATCTTATTGGGCCACGTAGTGAAGTTTTTCAGAAAAGTGCCCATAAGCTGTATATTGTAGGTGAATTAACAATGAAATCCTATAGATCTACATTAATCGTGAATTTCTTGAGATTTCTCAGTGTTATTTCAAGAGTATTCCTGTAAATTACCCAGATCCATATTCATTTTTTTTATCTATATCACTTTGTATTTACAAAAGAAGCTCTTAAGAATAAAAATTCTATAAGAGAAATGAAGAATATCCTTGTAGTTTCCACATTTAAATTGAAGCAATATTTTGGCTAAATCAGATAAATGGTACAGAAATGCAGTTTAGAGAGGAAATGTGGGCAAGAAGCCAATAAATTAGGCTGAGAAGTTTTATTTCCCAGCCCAAATTATTAAAAAGTATAAAAATATAATTAAAAATACAATAAGTCGCAAATGCGTCAAACAAAAAAAAACGAAATTCTATGTCACCTGGGAAGTTACGAAAAAGATAGAAATGCTCACTTTTTTGGCAAACATATCTAACTCGCTTAGTGCGTGTGCTATAATCGATGACCAAAAATATGAAAGTGCTTTTTTTGAGTTAGGACTTCGCATGGCCATTCTTGGATGAATACAACTGTGCAAGTCATTTACGTGCGCATTTTAATTATAGAGGGGATTAAATTTGACCAAATTTCTCGAAAAACGCCGGTCTTCGATTTTTTGCGAAATTCTTCAACTTTAAGCCGGTGATGAACCCATATGAAAAAAACCACCGGGTAAAATGTAATGCCATGTTATAAACCTATTCTTTATCTTTTATACTAATGGATTTTAATGGTAACAGTTCAATATTTGCATACGATACATAATAATGGTGGACTCGTATCTTAGAGAAAATATTTACCAAAAACGGGGAAAATATTAAAAAGGACATCGATAGACGCAGGCTAACTTATACCATACTATTCTGTGATATTTCCTGAAGAGGAATCTGAAGATAACTTTAGCGACGCCGATAAATAAACCAACTTTTCTAAAGCGCTGCAAAAGGCCGCTCTCCAATACGCTCTTGGTTTTGGGAGGAAATCAACACGCTCGTCAAATGTATGTTTCGTAGTTTACATGCAACAACATATATTGTAATTTTCAAGCTTCAGGAATTAGGATTTGAATGTATTTGCGAGCAGAAGTATCTGCACTTAATTTGAAGAAACGGGAGATTCGCAGTGGAAAAAATTCTCCAACTTTGAGAAAATATTTTATTAAATTTATGAGAGACTACGCGGAGGAAATAATGAGTAAAAAAATTTATGCAGATGGGTTCGAAAAAATGTTCGTAAGCAAGTGGATCACGCGAATGGCTGGACAAAACATTTGCAACACTCGATGGCGCTTCAGTGCGGCCGCCGGTTGAACTACGACGAGAAAAAAAGAATGGCAACATTGGCTTTAAAGGACGAAGATTTGGTCTCTCTCTTGTTTGGGTTTGTGCCGCACCAAAAGGGTCACCGCAAGAATTCGCGGTCGAGGTTTCTGTATCACGACTTCGAATTTACTGCTTCAGCGAAATGAAAGTCTTAAAATTTGCGAATTTTTATTATACATGTTAGTTAATCAGCTTAAGATTAGATTTTTCGTCTCATATCTTATATAAAAGACGGTAAGAGAGTGGAGGTATGCAGTTTTCATAGAGGACTGTCGTCAATCTAATAAAACGGTTATGGTGTCATTCTCACTGAATGTATCTTTCTACAGTTTATAATGATCCTTGAAACCGCTTTCTGGTAAAGTTCCCAACCATTATTCGAATGCTTTGCGTTTTTATTAACACAAATTTGAAAGGTAACGTCAGTAATGAATATTCCTACAGAAGAAATTATTTTTCTGAACTAACTCTTGCCCCAGGGAGTGCATAGGGTAATAAAAACAAGATCATTCGTTAAACGATTTTTATACTAAATTCTATGGTGTGGGCCTTTAATTGGTGGACTTCCATAGCAAGAAGCAAGTTGCCAAGAATTTAATTTATTCCTATTCTCTCATAATGTTTCATAGGATATTATTAGAAACAAAAATCTATATGAAACTATACACGTTTGGCTAGTCTTCCTCTAAGAGTAGAGAATATTTGAATATCAGATAATTTAAAGATCATGCTGGAGGGCTTAAGGATAAACGTACCCCAAGGTGAGCGACTACGAAGATTGGTAAACAGGAGATATTACTTTATTCGTTTAATGTTTAATGGCTTCTACAAAAGTCGTTTTTTCCAGTGGAAAAAGGGAAATTTTAGTAAACTCCTCTCATTAGCTACTTCTTGTTTCACTAACAGATCCGTTAAGGCACCACGACTTTTATAGGGGATTCGATATTGGGATACATTGAATTCAATAGAAAAACATCACACAATGAAGGAATAGGTGATCCATATACAGTTCTGCCTCGAGATACGAGTTTAATTCGTTCCGTAACCTTGCTCGTATGTCAAATTGCTCGTATCTCAAAGCAATTTTTCCCATTGAAATTAATTGAAATGCCATTAATTCGTTCCAGGCCCCAAAATGTCACCCCAGTTGTTCTTAATACGTGTTTTTAAATAGGAAAAATTTATTTGTAAATGACAAATATTGTTAAAAACATAATAAAAGATAACGTAAAGAAATAAATTGGCTTTATAAAGTGTATTTGTATTTTGGTCACTAAAATGCAACTTAAACACAACTTAAATGCTGCTGTATGCTTAATTTTAGTTACTGCTTTTTTCTTCTCCGGTCTTTGCCTTTTTTCTCCAGATTAAAAAAAAAATGTCCAAGGAAGTTTGTTCCTTTTTCCCTTTCAGAATGTTGCGGAAATGAGTTAGGCGATTAATCTTCTCCTCTGTCGTTATGTAAGTCCTATTCAGCATCTTCTTCCAGAAAAGCTCCGTCTCGTCACAGTCGTAGACTTGCTGGGGGATGTGTCCTTTGGCTTCTATCGGTTCGGAAAAAAGTTTTGTGATAATCCTCAGCTGCCTTCAGATCCGAACTTGCAGCCTCACCATGCCTGACAACGGAGTAAATACCGGTCCTTTTCCTAAAGTTGTCAAATTAGCCTCGACTGGCTTTAAACGAGTCTTACGATGCCTCGTCCGTGGTAATGCGCGGGGTCTGATTCAGCAAATCACCGTAAATTGCTCATACTTTCTCGCATATGATGCCCTGTGTTAAAATATCGCCTTTAAGCTGCTTCTCCGTAACTCAAACAATCAGCACTTTCTCCATCTTTTCATGGAGAGAGCTCCGGAGCTTAGAAATTATTGTAACGCCCTTAGCTGGCGTTATACCCTTGATTGACTCCTTCTGTTTAAGTACATATCGTTGAAGTAATACGCCCGTACTACCTCGCCAAGTAAGCTACTCGCACATCTCGATTATTTCTTCTATGATTTCACGCTTTAATTCAATAGACGTCATCTTCTTTTGAGCATTGACCTTTCCACTCACTTTCTTCGGACCCAAGGTTATAAAAAGAAATGTGATAAAGTATTTGATTGCACAAAAAGTACAAAACCCTAGAAAAACTTATCAAAGATGCTTCGACAGCGAGGTAAACAAGTATACTGGGGGATGCGTGGGATAATGCGAGACGCACGAGTAGACATGGGCGGCGTCTTGATTTTGGTCAGCGGCGGCGTAGAGGGAAAATGAAGCCAGCGGCGGCGGCGTAACGGCGTGAACGCCGAATGTTTAATCGGCGGCGGCGGCGCGGCGTAACCGGCGCGGCGCGTAAAATTTCGTTCGTATACAGCGGAAAAAAGATGAATAACTCGAATTATTTTATTATAATTTTATCATAAAGATGAAGAAAATGTAGAGTTATCTTGAATACTACGCAACAGAGTGGACTAGAATCGAAGAAACCTGGCCAAAAAACCCTGTATTTAGTGCGGACTTCAGTACTGGCCATTCTTGAATAAATCCTGCCTTTACAACCAAATTATTTGCGCTGATGTCTACGCATTAACATTCTACAGGAAGTCAAAATTGACCAAAATTCACAAAAAATGCCGGTTTTAGAATTTTCGCAAAATTCTTCAGCTTCAAGCGAATACTGAGCCCAAATGAGCACAGTCACCGGGTAAAAATCAATGCAGTGTTATAAGCTTCATTAGGATTTGCTTAAGTGATCACAGTTGAAAATTTGATTCATCAATTCAACAAAATGGTAAACCTTTGTTATACAGCCAATTTTCACATAAAGCGAGGAAAATAGTAGTGACCTACCACGATGTATGTACACGGGCTAACTTATGACACTATTATGACAATATTCATCTAAGCTCTATGAACAGTAATTGAAATAAATATCTGTGACAATTTGCGACGTCCAAAAATAAACCAACTTTTCGTTGGGGATGCAGAGCCTTATCCTGACGGTGGATGGCCACCCTCCATGGTGATCTTATTTTTGAAAGGACGGGCGAACGCGCTTCTAAATGCTTATGTTCCGGGTATTAATAGCTTAAACGAAATATTTTAGTAACTAAATACGAATAGATGATGAGATGAATAAAAAGTTACTACACTTTATCCGTTATACAAAAGTAAATTTTTCAGTAATGCAACACTGCTATGTTGGTGAAATATTCACTTCATGCAACATGTCATTAAAAGTCGAAAATTATTTCCTTTCATCTTACGGTCATACCAAAAGTAATCAGTTAAAATCCCAGACCACGTGCACTCGACTATAAGAACTTCTTCACAAAATTACAGACAATTTATTCACTCCTAGTAGAGAAGTTAGCAATGCATTCAATATTCTAAAGTTGTGTGATAAATCAACAATGTCGATGACCTTGCTTTTAACTTTTGCTCTGAAGTCCTAACACTTGCCATTTAATTTTCCACGTTCTCCTTTTTATAGTTTTACTTCTATTTCTCGGTCTGAAGGCACGTCTTGTGGTTTTCTGCATTGTCTTCAAAGAGTATCCCTATTTATTTTTTATTAATTTAATAGTACAATGTATTAGAAACACTTCTCAACTGTCTTACGTATAGCTAAGGTTGATTATATCTTCGTGCTTGTAGTTTGCGATCGTCTTTATTTTCTTCATGGGATAACCAAATTATCTCTTTCCCATTGAAAAGTGATACTTTTATTTTCGCTCCAGATGTTTTGAGTATCATTCACCTTATCTCTGCTATGGGAGAGAGTCCCAAGCGTTCTTCATTGACGACGAAAACTGCCCTCTGCGTTATTCGAGTATCAAAGATGAACAAATAAATTAATCATTAGATCTTTAATTATGTATCCGATAAATTCTACTAAACCTGAAAACAATGTATTGATTCAAATTAAATGATTGTAACAGAGTTACAATCTTCTACTTCTAACAAACAGAAGTTAACAAAGACCCATTTAAAGTCCGTGTAAGCTGATATGTTGACGTTAGTCGAGATCGTCCATAATCCCCTGCAGCTGTAAATCACCCTCAGCCGAAATAAGCCGTAACTTCGTAAACATGTGGAATATTTACATCGGTCCAAGAGCATTAGCTAAAAGTTTTTAATATATTTAAAAACAATTAAAATTTTTTCGATTTTTTGAAAATATCAGTGTGACCTACCCCCTTAAGTTGTATTTCTTTCTCTCATCCTCTCTCGGACCCTCCGTTTTAAGGTAAACAAGCTCTCGTAAGGCGCTGTCTGGGAATGTTATATGCTGAACTTATTGAAGTATGGTCATGCGAAGTTTCAAAGTCCGCGCTCGAAAAATTATTTTATTATTTGGCCAACCTTTTTTCGATCCTAGCGCTCTGTGGGCCGTGAAGGGGTTAATTTGGCAAATAAAAAATTAGCAATACGCTGCTTCCCTTATTTTCACAAAAGCATGCTAATTTTAATTACTGTTTAAAAAGTGGTATCACAAATTGGGCACATACAGCCAGTAGAATAGCGATCAATCGAAGAACTATTGTAGGGAATTAGTTTTAACATTACATTTGCGCTACATTTTTCAAGTATGGAATCCAGGCATTGACGTCCAATCGAAATTTACAGCAAATGCTAAAATATATAAATGATTAAGGCAAATTAAAAAATTTTGGTTTAAACTACCTAAAAGAAAATAATAAGCAAATGAACGAATAAGAGGAGTGTGAAATGAAATAAATATATTAATAAAGACAGCAATAGGTTAAACACTGTGAACAAAATTTTTGCACAAGGCATAGTTTTCGTGGATGAATTCCATTTTATTTAAATGCTGTGGCTCTAGTCTGCTTTTCTTAGCATTGAGAGTGAGCCCACAGATACTAAAACTCCTATCAATAGGAGTGCTTGTGGCAGGGATACACAAGAACATAGAGCTACTGTAAAGCGTGAAGGCATAGATTCGTCAGGACCGATGACATTCTGCTTCTAAAAAAGAAAATGAACTGCATTTTAATAGCGACATGGCGAGGCATATTGACAAACTCTTGATTGCAGATCAACTCTAGCGAAGCTCGTTTTACGTGAGCTGAACAACAGTTCAGCCATAAACTAAATGTGTTCCTTTACATCGACTACTGGTTTTTTAAAGTCATGCCGAAGTCACAACCGAAGCTGCGCGGACACACGAAGCACAAGTTATTTAGCAGTGAGAGGGGTGTGTTCGGGAAAATTAATCCTAATCGTAACACGTATCGATATCACGTATAACTCAGCGCCCTGATGGAAAGCCCGAGATGAGCTCTATCAGTTCAATGCGTATCTCTTCGAACTACTTATCAGCACATTTTCGGCTATGGGACTTTGTTTTTAAACAAAGGCCCACATCGAAAATCCACGCCGCGCCGCCGCGGATAACATTTCCTTCGGCGGCGTGGCGGCGCGCCGTAGTTTTTTCTTCGGCGGCGGCGGCGTGCCTTGTATTGTCGGCGGCGCGGCGTAATCGGCGCGGATGGTTATCTATTGTACCAACTGAAGAAACTTTACCAAATGACCGTGAGTTCGACGCCAAGTGGGTGCAAAATTCTCCGGTATAAAATGCATGGCGGGCAATTATGACATTTACATTTAATGCATTTCCGAAAACCGGGAATGATACAAAGTGTAATATACATAGGCGTAATTCATGTGATTCATATACGCAGTTCGCCGTTCCTCTTACGGTTCTTGGTTCGATGCCTGAGCGTCGTTTCTATTCTACCGTGTATTTCAAAGGGGGATAGCGTATTCTTATTTTAGGAACTTCGTCATAAGATATTGAATCGAAACTTTGGAACAGATCAGAATGGCACTTATCTAATATTAATATGCAATTGTGACGCCCGATCGGGTCCTTAATTCGACGCCAGGCGGTCATTTGCGCGAAGTTATGAACATTGTTTAAAGGCCTTAATATTCTTTCATGAGGTTGGACGTTTCTCCTGTGGTCCTTGGTTTCATGCAAGAGTGTCATTCCTTTTCCACCATGCATTTCAAACGGGGAAAACGGAATCTTATTTAAGGACCTTCCCGATAAGATACTGAATTGAAACTTTGAAACACGTCAGAGTGGCACTTATCTAACATTCGTATGCCATTGTCTCTCACGATCGAGTCCTGTGTTCGACGCCATGCGGTCTTTCGCGCGAACTCTCGAAAATGGTTTTGAGTCCTTACTCAGAGCGATAGAACGGTGAAAATTTCGGAGGTTGGAGAGGCTGTGGTTATCTATTGTACTAGCCGAAGATGTGCTAGCAAAAGACCGAGAGTTCGACGCCACGTGGGTGCAAAATTCTCCAGTATAAAATGCATGGCGGTCAATTTTTACAATTATTTTGAATGCTCATCCGATTACCGGGAATGATATAAAATGGAATGTATGTACATAGAGGCAATTCATATGTTTCATATACGCTGTTCGCCGTTCCTCTGACGGTTCTTGATTCGATGCCTGAGCGTCATTTACATTCTACCATGTATTTCAAAGAGGGCTAGCGTAATCTTACTTTAGGACCTTACCGATAAGATATTGAATTGAAACTTTGGAACAGTTCAGAACTGCACTTATCTAACATTAATATGGAATTGTTTTGCACGATTGGGTCCTTTGTTCGACCCCAGGCGGTCTTTTGCGCGAAGTTTTAACATTGTTTTGAGGCCTTTGTTGGTACGGTACTGCATTCAACTAATAGCTTGCAGTATGCAAGCAACTTTTACTCGTGTGTATATATATATATAAGCTATATATAATATATATATATATCTATTATATATAGCTAACTCTCCGGATATACCTATATATATACCTATATCTATTATATATAGCTAACTCTCCGGATATACCTATATATATATATATATATATATATATATATATATATATATATATATATATATATATATATTTATAGGGGATACGAATTCTGACCATGTTCCACAAGCGCTGTCGACGTCAGATTTTTTCGACGTACTGGCCCCGCACTCTAGATGCCAGAATAATGCAGACATCGACGCTAGGTGTCATAAGTTCGATACTAGAATGTCGCAAAAATCGCAATTTTCCCATAAGAATGCATTGCGTGGATTTTTGAAAATTATTTTGAGGCACTTATCGGTAAGATCGAGGAACCAAAATCTCGGAGGTTGAAGCTGAGGTAGCCTTCTATGGTTCCTATGGAAGAAATGTAGCCAAATGACCGTGACTTCGACTCCAGGTGGATCCGAAATTCTTCCATAAGAAATGCATTGCTGCATTTTTAAAATTTTTTTTTCAATGCCTTTCCGATAAGCTGGAAAGATAAAATCCGGTGTGGCGACGGAGTCGTTTGAAAACATTCCTTCATAAATTTCACAGTTCGTCTAGTGGTCCTTGGTTCGATGCAAGAGGGTCATTCCGATTCCACCATGCATTTCATACGGGGAAAACGGAATCTTATTTTAGGACCTTCCCGATAAGATATTGCATCGAAACTTTGGAATAAGTCATAATGGCACTTACCTAATATTAATTCGCTATTTTCTCTCACAGAAGGGTCCTGAGTTCGACGCTAGCCGGTCATTAGCGCGAATATTTGCAATCTGTTTTGAGACCGTTCTCGATGCGATAGAGCAATCAAAATTACGGTGTTTGCAGATGAGATGGTCTTCCATAGTATCAAAGAAAGAAATGTTAGCAAATGACCCTGTGTTCGACGCCGGGTGGGTTCGAAATGCTTCCGTAAGAAATGCATAGGTGAAATCTTGGATGATTTTTTAAAAATCCTTCCCGATAAGCTGGAAAGATAAAACCCGGAATGGTGACAGAGGCGTTTGAGAACATTCTTTCACGTTATTCGCCGTTTCTACAGTGGTCCTTGGTTCGATGCAAGAGTGTCATTCCGATTCTACTATGCATTTCAAGCGGGAAGAACGGAATCTCATTTTAGGACCTTCCCGATGAGATACTGAATTGAAACTTTGAAACACGTCAGAGTGGCGCTTTTCTATTATTCGTATGCCATTGTCTCTTACAAATGGGTCCTGTGTTCGACGCCAGGCGGTCATTTACGCAAATTTTTAAAAATTGTTTCGAGGCCTTTCTCAATGCAGGAGACTATTCAAAATCACAGCCTTTGCGTTTGAAGTAATTTTCTATAGAACCAGTGGAAGAAAGGTTACATATGACCGTGAGTTCGATGCCAGATGGATGAAAATTTCTAACGTAAGAAATGTATTGCGGCAATTTTAAAAATTTTGCTGGATAAGCTTCGAAGATGACACCCGTAAGGGGAACTTATTGTAAATTTTCACCAATTAGCTTGCAGTATGCAAGCAACTTTTACTCGTATATATATATATTTATAGGGGATACGAATTCTGACCATGTTCCACGAGCGCCATCGACGTCAGATTTTTTCGACGTACTGGCCCTACACTCTAGATGCCAGAATAATGCAGACTTCGACGCTAGCTATCATGGGTTCGATGCCAGAAATTCCCAAAAATCGCAATTTTCCCATAAGAATACATTGCGCGGATTTTTGAAAATTATTTTGAGGCACTTATCGTTAAGATAGAGTAACCAAAATTTCGGAGGTTGAAGTTGAGGTAGTCTTCTATGCTTCTCATGGAAAAAATGTAGCCAAATGACAGTGAGTTCGACGCCAGGTGGATGCAAAATTCTTCCTTAAGAAATGCATTGGACGATTTTTTAAATGGCTTCCCGATAAGCTGGAAAGATAAAACCCGGAATGGTGACAGAGGCGTGGGACCTTCCCGATAAGATATTGAATCGAAACTTTGGAACAAGTAAGGATGGCACTTATCTAATATTATTTTGCTATCTTCTCTCACGACCGGGTTCTTATTTCGTTGCCAGGCGGTCTTTGGCGCGAAGTTTTAAATTTGAACTGAGGCAGTACTTGGTATGATACTGTATTCAACGGATAGCTTGCAGTATGCAAGCAACTTTTACTCGTATATAATAGATATATATAGATATATATATAGATATAGGGGATACGAATTCTGACCATGTTCCACAAGCGCCATCGACGTCAGATTTTTTCGACGTACTGGCCCTACACTCTAGACGCCAGAATAATGCAGACATCGACGCTAGCTATCATGGGTTCGATACCAGAAAGTCCCAAAAATCGCAATTTTCCCATAAGAATGCATTGCGCGGATTTTTGAAAATTATTTTGAGGCACTTATCGTTAAGATAGAGGAACCAAAATCTCGGAGGTTGAAGTTGAGATAGTCTTCTATATTACGAATGGAAGAAATGTTGCCAAATGACCGTGAGTTCGACGCCAGGTGGATGCAAAATTCTTCCATAAGAAATGCATTGCTGAAATCTTTGAAGATTTTTTTTAAATGCCTTCCCGATAAGCTGGAAAAATAAAACCCTGAATGGTGACAGAAGCGTTTGAAAACTTTCTTCCATGAATATCATCTTTCGACTAGTGGTCCTTGGTTCGATGCAAGAGGGTCATTCCGATTCCTCCATGTATTTCAAATGGGGAAAGCGGAATCTCATTTTGGGACCTTCCCGATAAGATATTGAATCGAAACTTTGGAACAAGTAAGGATGGCACTTATCTAATATTATTTAGCTATCTTCTTTCACGGAAGAGTCCTGAGTTCGACGCTAGGCGGTCTTTTGCGCGAATTTTTTCAATCTGTTTTGAGGCCGTTCTCGATGCGATAGAGCAATCAAAATCTCGGTGTTTACAGATGAGATGGTCTTCCATCGTACCAAACGAAGAAATGTTACCAAATGTCCGTGTGTTCGACGCCAGGTGGGTCCGAAATGCCTCCGTAAGAAATGCATTGCTGATATCAGGGACGATTTTTTAAAATGCCTTCCCGATAAACTGGAAAGATAAAACCCGGAATGGTGACAGAGGCGTTTGAGAAGATTCCTTCATGACGTCCACTGCTTCTCTAGAGGTCCTTGGTTCGATGCTAGAGCGTCATTCCGATTCTACCATGCATTTCAAACGGGAATAACGGATCTTATTTTAGGACCTTCCCGATAAGATACTGAATTGAAACTTTGAAACACGTCAGAGTAGCACTTCTCTAACATTCATATGCCATTGTCTCTCACGAACGGGTCCTGTGTTCGACGCCAGGCGGTCATTTACGCAAATTTTTAAAAATTGTTTTGAGGCCTTTCTCAATGCAGGAGACTATTCAAAATCACAGTCTTTGCGTTTGAAGTAATTTTCTATAGAACCAGTGGAAGAAAGCTTACATATGACCGTGAGTTCGATGCCAGATGGATGAAAATTTCTAACGTAAGAAATGTATTGCGGCAATTTTAAAAATTTTGCTGGATAAGCTTCGAAGATGACACCCGTAAGGGGAACTTATTGTAAATTTTTACCAATTAGCTTGCAGTATGCAAGCAACTTTTACTCGTATATATATATATATATATATATATATATATATATATATATATATATATATATATATATGCATAGCTAGCTCACTTCACAGCACTCCATCTTTATCCGATCATTACCCCTCCACTGAACCCTCTTTACTATGTTTTCGCAGTAAAAGAAAGAAAGTGCATTATGAAAATCGCTTTGGATAGCAATTTCTGATTTTCGGGATGACTAGCACTGTTAGATCCCCATCAAATTTATTAATTCCATTGTAAATATGAAGTTCGAAGTTAAATGATAAACGTATGTTTCATGCATTACATCGCGTTACTTGAGTAAGTAGCGTAAATAAAATCTTTAGGAGGGGAATAAAGTAAAGCCATGCTAACCTCAGTTAACGTTAAATTTAGATATTTAAACAAAGTTTGATCGATTTTGTTACAAAACATTAATTTATAGAGACTTTCATAATCGGCTGGCGGTAAAGAAGCATTAGATTAATTCAGCACCGCGACTACAATAAGCGAGAGAAGAAACTAGTGCCAGCTGAGGAGTCTCTCAGCATGGAATGGTAAATTTTCATGTTTATCTTCTAAATGCGATCTCCGTTTCCATCAGTTTTTTACGGCACTTCAAGTCTCTGTAATTACGTAGAGTCGTATGGTAATACATAAAGGTCAAATATGAGGAGCAGGCAAGAGAGGGTAAACAATGGAAGAATTATTGCTTGTTTTCAAAAAGTGAACTGCATTCTCCTAATTAAAATGACCCGTCTTTTTCCAATGACCACGTTTTGCATAATAGTTTTTTATGAAAATTTTACATCTTCGATCGGTGCCGCTGCCGAATATTCATGATCCCTGCCATAACCCCACCCTATCTAGTATTTGAAACTCTATGACTCGAAGATACCCGTCATGGGAAACTGTGAGGATCCTCACTACGCATGGCAATCTAAGGGTTCATAGTATTTTCTTTCCTCATCCAAAACCGACCGATTCTTGCCGATACCCTTATAACGCGTGGTGGAAAGACTATATACAATGCCAGACATTTAGTCGCCATCGTCCTTTTAGGCCGATGTTGCAATTCTTTCTCTCTGGTCGTAGTTCTACCCGCGGCCGCACTGGGCGTTTGTCCTCATTTTTTTGTCCTCTGGGTCAGCTGAATGGCTGGCGTATGGTACAGTCAGGGACAAAATAATCGTACAATGTGCGGGTTTGCATAGGATTAAGGATAACCAAAAATAAGGGTCACCTACAAATGTGGCAACCTTGTAAAACTCTTTCTAGCCACCCCGACTTTTCGCCCCTCCTAGGCTACGGCTCCACTAGTAGTAAACAGCCAGTTTAGTCCCGTAAGTGATGGAAAGGCTGGTAGTGAATTCAGGAGAAAAGAACATCGCACATATTCCCGAATTTTAGTTCCCTTTTCTTTCTCAACGAACCTCTTTCGTTTTGCCATACCTTCGATGCCCGATTTATACATCCACAACATGGCATGCCGTCAGATGAAGCTCTTTAAAAAGACGCTTTTTAAAAATTTTGGCGGCATTCTCGGACGAAATATACCGCAGTATGTGAGACCGACGAAAATCTCAATGTCAAATTCTTGTCGCTCGGGGTATGGTTTGCATATAAATACATAGAATTTCGTGTAATTTGGATCAAAGACTAACATAAACACCAGTTTAGAAGAAAATATTTATTAAAATGTAGTTCTTTAACCATATTGAATAAAATTACTTAAAGGAACGAATGAATAATGTAAAAGTAATTATATAAATTATTTCGCTGTCCAGGGCTTCATAAAAACCAGCATTCTCCTCTGACGACACAACGGCTTCCTTTTAAACGCATAATTTATTCATAACAAGCTGATAAATTTATTATTCCTTGCTTTGTGGCTATAACGCATTCTCCGTTTTCCTCAATCCTCATTTTTATAAAATAACCCTTTTTCTTTTATCTGAGAATTCTAACCCTTTCACCCCACCCCCACTCAATCACCCTTACCATGATTTAGCAGTAACATAATTATCATGTGAGTATTTTTCCTTTCGACGTCGAGCTTTACATCGTATTATTAGAATATATGATCGAGATATAGAATGAATCAGTCTGTTGGATTGTGTGAAATAGGAATCCATTGCACAGCATTAATTGACTTTAAAGTAGTAGTGCTAATGTTAATCGTGCTTCGACAGATGAGGTAATTTCGTACGCGAGCTCCCTCCGGATATCGAACCCAGGACCGATTTCGCTAATGTCGAACGCGCTGCCCAATGGTCATCTTTCAGGTAGCTACAATTTTTACCACCAAATTATCATTATTAGGGTTATACAAGAAGTGAAAAATTGCGACTTGGCCGGGACTCGAACCCGGGTCTCCCACTTTCCGGGCAGGTATTCTATCCATTAAACTACCGAGTCGAGCTTATATGGGCAAGGTAATGGTATTGGTAATGGTATGACACCATTACCTTGCCCATATAAGCTCCCGTTTACAGAAGTGAATCTGCGCGACTCGGTAGTTTAATGGATAGAATACCTGCCCGGAAAGTGGGAGACCCGGGTTCGAGTCCCGGCCAAGTCGCAATTTTTCACTTCTTGTATAACCTTGGGTTAGTCGCACAACTTCATGTGCAAAGTTAAAAATTACATTTCCATCGTTATCATTATTATATTAGATAAGTGCCATTCTGACTTGTTCCAAAGTTTCGATTCGATATCTCATCGGTAAGGTCCTTAAATAAGATTCCGTTATCCCCGTTTGAAATGCATGGTAGAATAGAAATGACGCTTTTGCATCGAACCTAGGACCATTAGAGAAACGATGAACCTCATGAAAGAATGTTTTCAAACGCCTCTGTTACCATTCCAGGTTTTATCTTTCCAGCCTATCGGGAAGGCATTCAAAAAATTTTCAAAAATTGCAGCAATGCATTTCTTACGAAAGAATTTCACACCCACCTGGCGTCGAACTCACGGTCATTTCGTAACATTTCTTCCATTGGTACTAAAGAAGACTACCTCAACTTCAACCTCGGAGATTTTGGTTCCTCCATCATACTGGGAATTGCCTATAAATAATTTTCAATAATCCGTGCAATGCATTCTTATGGGAAAATTGCGATTATGCGACGTCGTGATTCCCGTACTCAGTGAACGCAATTTTCGAGGCCAGACGTCAAAGAGATAATAGCGAGAACGGATAGTTACTTGTGGTCTCGATTTCCTGATAGTATTCTGTATATAAATCAGATAGCCAACTAGAGAGTTAGGTGTTTCACCCACTACCATACGCTACACGGCGGCTCGCGGGGTATTAATGTAAATATAAAGTAAATGTAAAGACAAAATCTTCGCCAAAAACAAACCAGAAAGTGCTCAAACAAAAAAACCAATGTTACCAAACATGGGTAACATTGTTTTTTTGCGTGACGATAAGAAATTCTTAACTTCGTTATCCTTGCAAAAGCTTTAAGAAAGGACGATAAGTATGATTTAGACCAGACAAATTCATCGTCAATTATTATCGAATATTTGTCAAAAGAACCCGCAGCGATCGACTGTTATCTTCTAAAGTGCTTCGACGGTCATTTCGCTCACATATGATTTCAGCGGAAATAAACGCTTGGCTATCCGGGAGCCTCGGAGGATGCGCAGAATCCGCAGGGCTATCCGATGATTTTGAGCAGCCTCTCTTTCTAAATTCGGATGTTCCCGAAATCTTTAAAGCACACACCATGTCATAATGGCCATCCACAAACTGCGTGATCGGTCGTACTCATAATACGACCCAACCCAAAAGGTCATCAACGTAACTTTAGAGGGATTCCTCACCAGAATATGGAGAGTTTTTATCGAAAGATTTAATTTTCCGCGTACGAGATGATGCCTCTATTCATTGGTCGATGTAACAGGAAAACAAGCAGTGGATGTCGCATTCCAGTCCAAGCATTCAAATTCTCCAATGTGACCAGGCAATTCAAGTGGTCAAAAGGGGCATTCGTGGGAGAGTATACTAGCTGAAAATTAGGATTAACGTTGCTGTACCTTAAAATACTTCCGCGTTTATGTTTTTATGTAAATATTATGCAAATGTGAGGACCAAAGCTTCCCAACAGTGCCGATGAAAGTCATTTTAAATCAACTATTATCCAAATTGAAGATGAAATCGGTCAATGTAATCCCACTTGTATCCTAAAGCATTTGCTTCGCCTAGAGAAAATCCACTTTTGGAATGTCTGACTCTGCTAAAAAAGGAAAGTTGGTTTTCCATGTGACGGCAATTCTTTTACTGCAGCTATCTGACAAGGAGAGACCCTCACTTTTGTCCGGGGATTTTGATGAAACTTATTGTGGTGGTGCATAAAGTAGAGTAATGAAATAGTGTAACGGCGTTTCTCTGAATGGGCCTTAGTTTCGCTGCAATAATTAATTGAAAATTAAAAAAATCTGAGTATAGGCAACCCCGCATTACACGCCCGTACTAGCCGAATCTGCAGGAAATAACACGTTTTTTACTAATATTTTTAACTTAATTTTCATTTTCGTTTTTAATTATTTTCCTTGTTACTTACTTGTGGACTAAATAATAATAATAAATAGATTTAATCAATAGTCCCATTAAATAACCTTCGCCAGCGCTATTTCTTCATTTACGGTACTTAACGACGGCTATCCTAGGAGCACAAAAAGGACTTGCATTCGAACGATTTCGGATTTCCTATTCAATAGAAAGCGACTGCCTTCTAATGTTTAATAATAATCACTAGGTGCCTCATAGTTGTTTGTTGAATAATAATCGTCTCCGACCACATACATGCAGATAAATCCCTAGCTAACGGGAAACTTTCCATAATTAATGTCTTACTCGACGTCACCTCTATTTCGTCACCTCACCTCTACAAAACTCAAGCCAACATATATCGAAGCAACTAGAATTTTGTGAAGGTAAACGTCTCTCTATTGGAAACGAATACTGATAGATATTTGGAAAGAAACTTACTTCCCCATGAGTGGTGCCGCAATGCTTATGACTGGAGAGTGACTTCTCCTGCTATCATTTACTTCTATACAAATATACAAATAATTTTTATCCATCTTCAATTATCAGGAGAGGAAATGTTGATTGTGTTCTTAAATTTTATCAGTTTCAATAATTAATAAGTTTTTGGGTATAAATTACAACAAAAGGAGCAAGAAAATTGAGGCATTTAAGGAGATTTTAATTTCATATTAGATTTACAATTTCCAACTTCGGCGGAAGAAATGACAGAATTATGTATCTTTCAATTCAAAATCACAAAAATTTCAAATTCTATGCAATAGTAATACACGACATAGAACTCCTGGTATATAAACGTCAAAATATTAAATCCTGGAAAATATCTAGCCCGTAAAACACATAAAAGTGTGAGATAAATCTATGAGGTAAATGCTAAAATATATTTCGTATATTTCCAGTAGTATTCTCCTTTTGAGCATGTAAATGGCTATTAAGTAGGAATGAACTATTTCAACAATTCAATATAAAAGGTAAAAATACAATAAAAATTTAAAGTACCTCGGATAACTATAAAATGATAATTGAAATGATGCCATATACGTAATATTTACAAGATCATACACGATATAGCGCATGAAGCAATATATTTATTATTGCTTTCCTTTCAATATACGAAACGATCCGATGGTGACGAGTAATTTTAGAAACCTCCTAGAATTTAAATTTACTTTTTATTTTATTTTATTCTAATGAGCGGTAAAGTAATAATGGTATATGGATTTTAAATTTTTAATCTTTGCTTGCAAATGGGAAAATTTAAGTCTTTTTACAATTATTTGGATGAAAGTTGTTATGAAAACAACAGAAACATATATAGGTTCTACACCATGAGCATCTTACAAAGCATTGCCTTCCACAATCACAATTCATTCTTTGCACTTCATCTGGGAAGCATACCTGACGCACATTCTGGAAAAAACTTCTTTCCTCCGCTAGTTTTTGCCATGCATATTGTAACATGTCTCTGAATTTCGGCGATGAAAGTTGAAAATGCACAAGTGAGTGTATACGAATGCTGTCTTCCCGGGCACTAATCTCGCGGTTCTCTTGAATTAGATAATTACAGTTTTGTAACCTGGAAATGGAAATCTTCATTTGCCTGTAAAAATACACATCACAAGGCTGGCATATTGGTGTGCATTTCGTATGGTATGGTGGTATGATTTTTACTGTGCACGTCGGAATATTTTCGTCATCAATAAATATTTCTTCATAAATTGCAGAGTTTGTCTGCCCTCCCCATGAATCAACTATCAAAAGAAAACGATTAGTCGCCACGTATGGTTTTACTACACTTCTTAGGAAGCCCTGATATATCTCTGTAGACAATTTCCCCCATTTTTATGATACCACCACAATATTTTTAAATTTTTTCCCGTTAGCTAGGGATTTATCTGCATATATGTGGTCGGAGACGATTATTATTCAACAAACAACTATGAGGCACCTAGTGATTATTATTAAACATTAGAAGGCAGTCGCTTTCTATTGAATACGAAATCCGAAATCGTTCGAATGCAAGTCCTTTTTGTGCTCCTAGGATAGCCGTCGTTAAGTACCGTAAATGAAGAAATAGCGCTGGCGAAGGTTATTTAATGGGACTATTGATTAAATCTATTTATTATTATTATTTAGTCCACAAGTAAGTAACAAGGAAAATAATTAAAAACGAAAATGAAAATTAAGTTAAAAATATTAGTAAAAAACGTGTTATTTCCTGCAGATTCGGCTAGTACGGGCGTGTAATGCGGGGTTGCCTATACTCAGATTTTTTTAATTTTCAATTAATTATTGCAGCGAAACTAAGGCCCATTCAGAGAAACGCCGTTACACTATTTCATTACTCTACTTTATGCACCACCACAAAAAGTTTCATCAAAATCCCCGGACAAAAGTGAGGGTCTCTCCTTGTGAGTCTTGGGTTGCCTGGATGGACTATACTACATAGACTGTGAAATTTGCAGTATTTCGTATGCTTAAGAGACGTTATCATATAATTTCTCAAGGAATACATCGCATTTGTTTCGTTGACTTAACGGAAGACAAGACAAGAGGTAAAAATATGGCTGGACAGCAACTTATTATGAAACATGATTGTGGTATGAAATGTGTAAAATAACTGTTAAACTACTGAACAATTCATTTACAGTCCAAATATGGAATATCACAATTGGAAACTTATGTATAAATGTATATCCGTATAAAGAGCATTACGCCTCTTTGGAAAAAGTTCAATTTTTTACGGCTCGGGCTGGGGTTGGGGACTATTTTTTCGGTGTTTAAACATTGGACCCTTCTTATTTACGGTTATTATACTTTGTATTAAACTCACCGTCTTGGTTGAGTGGCTATAGTTTGTGATTATTACACGAAAAAATCATTAAGATAGAAAAGCTTGAAAGCGCCACGGACAGCAGGACTTGTCTGACCTGATACTGTGGTATTGAGCATATTCCATGTAAGTGCGTCCACCCTATCATCTTCTTACTATAACTTTTATAACAGCTTACATTTTCAATTAAATTGTACCATTAAATGAAGGGAAAAGTGTACCATTAAGTGTACCATTAAATGAAGGGAAAAGCGCAGGATAACGGAGTTTGAAGCATTGAAATCTGACTGTGTGCCAGGATAGAGGAAAAGGGTTAAAATGTGATAAAGTCGCCTAGGAAAATTTCCAAGGAATATCGGAGATGAAAAAGGCTGATCGATCTTCCTTTATCTCCACTGCCTTTCCAAATAAGAAAAGTTAAGCTATATCTCAAACCATTGTGGTTTTACTTGGTTGTTTGAGATATAGCTTAGCAAAACCACGACATCATCCTCATAACAAAACAGTGGTATTAAGGAGAACTCTCAAATCATTTAATTTAATCAGTGAGAGGGCTACCACTCAATTGTTTCAGGATTCAAAATTTAATATTATTTTGTGCATAGTTTTTCGATTAATGTCTGAAAACGAGACGAGCTCACTTGAGTAGCGCTCGGTTGTCGATCTCTAGAAAAGTTCCTTGAATGTATTTCTTCTTTAAAATGCCTATTTGATGAGAGTTAAATTAATGCATAGCGAAGCAGAGAACGCTCTATCCCCATGTCAGAGCTGATACGAATTTGTGAGATAAAGTGATATTTCTTTATCTATATTTTCTTAGGACAGAACATCGTATTAAAAATTCTCTTTGTAGTGATTCTTTCTGTCGCAATCTCTAGTTTTAAACATCAAAAAGGGAGTGCAGTGATTTTTGAGCGTAATTTTGGAGAGATCTCCTCTCACCAATGCTGTTCCCTGTAGATCTGGTGAATTTTGTTTCATTGTTAAATGAAAAATGACCAAAATTAAGCAAGTAAGACATGTCTTTGGTTAAAAAGCAGACTATTCTTCGAAAATATTATGTAGCATAATCAGCATTACACGACCCGGTTATCCCGCTTAAAACGCGATCTGAAACCGGGTTTTACTGAAAGTAGACAAATAATTTGTGGGTGTTAGGAGTGCACTAATATGCACAATTGAATTTGCAGAATCGAGCTTTGAGCCGTACGGGCCGGAAAGCGAGGGACCGTGTGCGGGCTACAGACCAGGCGAAGACGACCTGCAGGCCTTTGACTTCATCAGGAAGTTCCGCTTGGATCTGCTGGAGACGCAGTACCCTGGGGTGACGAGGGTCAGGGGTTCGAACCGAATGCAGACGGCCTACAGACTCGAGAGAGACGCTAACTTAGTCCTGCCCACACAGTAAGTTCCATTCCATCTACTAGTGAAGTCAAAAACTTAATTTATCTTAGAAAAAATGTACAGTCACTTACAAAAAAATTTACCACATCCAGGGGCAAATCGTCCGACAGACAACACGTTTCAGGCGAGCGAGCCTCCAGAATAGAGAGAGAGAAAATAAAGATGAAGGACGTCGTCTGCTATGCAGGTCCACATTGAGCGTTTAGAAGGATTTGTTTTCGTTATTGTTATTAAAATCACTTCATTACTTCAATTTTTAATGGCATTAACATGGCAGAATAATATCATAGCAAAACGGAGGTCGGAATGCATTAATTCGGTGGTTTAAAAGTGGTTTCTTAAATGTAGTTTTACTATAGATTTTTCTCCCTCTAGTATTGCAATTTATGGACGGATTCTAAGCTGACAAATTCAGAAAAGAGATATTCCGGAGTTTGTGCTCGCAAGACGCTGAAAGATGGCGTTAGAATATGAATTCTTTGACAATGTTCGAGTTAAATCCAAGATATTTCCTTTAATGCATTGGAAATACGGTAATACTATTTCAAGTTAAATATCGAACCGACTCATTCTCGGCACGTTGCATAATAGTAGCTAGTTCTTGTGATAAATCATGGATTGAATTTACTAATTGCATTTTAATATAAGGCGTTAGGAAACTTCCCAAGCATCTGAGGGATTGGGCTAATTAATGGAATTACTATACTTTAGTAAAGCTTTCAATTCATATGACGTGGATATATATTAAAAATTGAATTATGATAAATACTGTTAATGTCATTTGTACACTGATGAACAGCAGATATATCTCGATTCTACAGTTGCCTGCTTCCCTGAATGTGTTCAGTATGCGAACCATGACCTCCAACAAATACACAAGTGTAGCAAGGACAATATTTTAAAGATAAATCTATTAAAATTGCAAGCCATTATCATCGGGTATCCCATGTTATTAAAACACATTAATGGATATGTTAATGCGAAGCTCATCTTGAACTATATTGAGATTCCATTCTGTTACTCTCTTAATAATATCGGTGTTTACATAAGCATCTGAGGGGATGAATTGAAGAATTAACGTTTTCATAAATTTTCACGACGTGCTCCGAAACCATACCGAGGATTTCAGGGAAAAATGGAGTGGGTAGTGAAGGACGGGAAAGGACTATCCCCCTCCCCCATATCTGGGGAAGAAAAGAGCAATAAAGTTGAGGGCTGTTTATGACCTCCAAAAATTTTCGAAGTCTCTTTCCTTCTTCTTGTATGCATTTCTCTGGTAGAATCATTTAGATATCTGAGCATAGCCAAGATACTCTGCGAGCCGGGCGGGCTCTGGGCAACCATGATAAGGGGGGGCAAAAGTGCGGAAAGTAATTGGAATATTTAGTGGAAAGTGGCAAGCTTCGTGAATCTATTTATTAACAAACCCATTGAAAAGCACGTGCGAATTAAATCAGCTAAATAAACGAGTCTCAGGATAATGCAGACGCACACACCCATACGTATATAATATTTTAAAATTTCATTGCTAATGATATGTCGTAGAATCACAGAAAATTATATTTTTAAGAAATTTCCCAGTAAACATATTTTAAAGTGAAAATCTTGCATTAATTATTATTTGTGCACTTATTGAATCACAACAAATAGTGCTTGCCTCTTCTGTGCAAATGCAATCTATTTCATTAGATTTAAATACCATATTTATAGTAATGTGAGTAATGATAACGAAAATATTTTGTTATATGTTATTTGGATTGAAAAGGAATTTTGTAAAAAGTTATTCTTCAAAAATAAAAAATAAAACTCCGAGCAGTGGCGTGCAAAGAAAAGTATTCAATCGGTGCATGATAAGGAAACTTATAGAAAATGATCTGTAATAGAGCTAGACAGAAATTGAGCGATAAGGAAGAACTCCGGTGTGGAAAACCCAGATGCTTTTGGGAGATGGTTCTCGACAATGCATATTCATTGAATACTTCCTAGAAATACTACGTTCTAAAATGCACCTTCAGGACTGGCATCCATCGCATCCCGTTGACCCCAACTCTTCTCCCGCTGCTTACTCCTTAGACCTCCCTACACTTCCCGAGATCAGCATACGCGGAATTCAGTGAACCCCTTTGCTACTCCTTAGCCATTCCATTATCTGTAAATCTTTCTCCTCTTAGTGAATCCGGGAGCAAAATCTAGGAAAGATTTCACCGCTAACAACTTGAGCGCCATCCCTCACTATGGCTTTAGTGTCATCATCTCGTCGTCATGAACTGAGAACGCGTGTACGCCGCTACTTTATAGTTATGCCACAATTAACTCCCCTTAGATATATTCTAATTAATAGATTGGCATGATTTGAAGGTGTTATTTATAATTTGCCTATATATGGAAAAATACCCATGGCATCCTACCTGTCCGGCTGCGATGCACCCCTTGCACCCATAGGACGGCGCAGCTCAGGGTGAAATATAGCGTTCATTTCCCTCTCTTGATCATGTATCGAAACTCAATCAAGGTTTTTCAATGTGGTCAAAATGACATGTTTGTATTGGTAGAGATGAAATGAATATCAACGAAATAATTAAAAATCTATTAAACACGGTTTGACTAATCTCATTTAGAAATATTAGCCAACGCAGAAACTACGCATAGAACGTCTTATTCACCCGATGTGTTCGCTATTAAGCATATGACAAACAAGATCATCACTGTAAGTAAAGGAGGATTTTGAAGGGCTAACGTATTCTTTCATTGTCACTCCATTTCTATTCTCAGTACGTTTCCTCCAATTTCCCCTTCTTTTGACCTAATTCATACTAGTGCATTTTCTCATAATTATCATATATTTAAGCTCTATGATTTATTATTTTTTACGGAAAAATTCGTCCTGCGAGCATGTGGAGCATGAAGCAAAATAACCAAGTCCTTTCCAAACATCCATTGATGGGAATTTATACGTAAGCAGAAAATATGGGCAACTAAAGTATTTCTTGTCCGATATTTGTGAAGAAGAGTGAATTACGCGTGAGATTCGAGCCGATTTAAGAAAAATTCGAATTACTTCCTTTATAATACTATATTGCCGGCCGTGGTGGCGGAGTGGTTAGCGTGCCAGCGCGTTAACGCTCCAACCACCCGGTCCCGGGTTCGAATCCCGGCTAATCGGATTTTTCCGGTTAGGGAATGGTTGTCTGTGATTGTCTCATACGCCGATAAGCCAGGCTAGTAACCTACTTAAAGGCGTTAAAAGTTATTACTCAAAGTACCAGTACCAAGCCTCGATTGGGGAGTGGTACTGAAGGAAACAGGCATAAGCCTAGGAGGAAAGAAGAAGAAGAAGATAATACTATATTGCTTATACAGCATCCAAATGAAATAATATTAGCCAGTATTTTAAAAAATAACGACAAAAAAGCCTCAAAACGTGCGTAAGGAGGAAGACGAAACGCGCGCTAAAAGCAGAGCCGCTCTCATCGAGCTACTTAAGCGGGTTTCATCCAAAGTAGTAACATTTTTTTGTAAGTGACTGTACATCAATCATTCCATACAATTAATCCTTCCGAATAAAAAACGATAAAAATGATAGCTCTCCAATAACACTTTGGTGTTATTGGAGAGCTATCATTTTTACTATCATTATTTACTATTATCACTACAATGTAAATGAAAGACGATTCGAACCATTTTCTCATAAAAATTCCTACTGTTCCTTTTAAATTTGATCTTCCACGCCAAACATTGATGTGGTTTGATCATAATTTGAAATTTTATTCAATAGGTCTTGCTTTAAACCATTTACAGCGTAGAAGGTTACATTATTTCTAAAATTATTTTTCAACATCGCAAAGTAGAACAATCTACATCCAGTGTCGGACGAACCCTGAGATGAGATCTTCTTTATCATTTTTTCTCAGGGCAGCATGTTAGATTCCTTTCATTGCATTCTCAAGGCATATCGAATAAACCAGAAAATGATCGTTTACTGGGCTGTTGAAGGTAGTCACGATCGCCCTCTCACCACTGTTGCTAAAGAAACTCGTTATTTTCCCTAATTGTCTATCTGGTGAAAATTGTTATATCGTATTGTGAAAATGAGCTAAATTAACTGACTAAGAATCTCTATTTGTGCGTAAAGCAGACCAAAAAATTCAAAAATATTCCAACCAGCCTGCAACTCAGCTTTAGAATGGTTTTCGTTTCGTCCTCAGGAAAGCGTATTATATATGGTGTGCTTCTTTCCAGGGCCATATTTCCTCTTGGACTTCCTGAGCAGTTCAGCTTCATAAGCACTTTCCGCACGAGGAAGCTTCCCAAATCTCCATGGCATATAATTCGCATTTCCGATGTGAGGGACAGAGCGCAGTTCCTGATCACCCTCAATCCAAGGAAGGAGAGCATCGAGTTCTCACTGCCTTCAGCCGATGGCAAGATGCAGACGCTTGTTTTCAAGAAGGCACCTGTGCGTTCACAATGCTAGACTAGCTCAAGAAAAATACTCACCAAGGAAAATGGGCTAGGAAAAAGTCTGACGGGATCGAACTTCCACGGCCTTCCCAAATAAGAAAAGCTAAACTACATCTAAAAATCATTGTTGTTCTACTTGGCTGTACGACATCATCCTCCGGAATCCGGGTTCGATTCCTAGTTCATATTTTCGATCTGTTCTCCTTGGGATATTTCCTAGGTTTTAGCTCTTATGAGCTAAAATACCCATCGCTTTGCTAGTACCTCCACCTTCCACATATACGAGTATTAAATAAATAAACTTATATATCTATTATATATAGCAACTTCTCCAGATATATATATATATATATATATATATATATATATATATATATATATATATATATATATATATATATCTATATATCTATATATCTATCTATATCTATATATATATATATATCTGGAGAAGTTATATATATATATATATACGAGTAAAAGTTGCTTGCATACTACAAGCTATCAGTTGAATGCAGTATCGTACCAAGTAATGTCTCAAATCAATTTTGAAAACTTCGAAACGCGCGAAAACCCGCCTGGCGTCGAATTAAGGACCCAATCGTGCAAAAAATTGCATATTAATGTTAGATAAGTGCCATTCTGACCTGTTCCAAAGTTTCAATTCAATATCTTATCGGGAAGGTCCTTTAATAAGATTCCGTTTTCCCCGTTTGAAATGCATGGTAGAATCGGTATGACGCTCTTGCATCGAACCAAGGACCACTGGGGAAACAGTGCACCTCTTGAAAGAAGGATTTCAAACGCCTCCGTTCAATTCAATATATTAAAGGAAGGTCTTAAAATAAGATTACGTTATCCCACTTTGAAATACATGGTAGAATAGAAATGACATTTAAGCATCGAACCAAGAACCGTCAGAGGAACGGCGGACAGCGTATATGAAACATATGAATTGTCTCTATGTATATTCCATTTTATATCATTCCCGGTTATCGGATATGCATTCAAAATAATTGTTAAAATTGACCGCCATGCATTTTATACCGGATAATTTTGCACCCACTTGGCGTCGAAGTCACGGTCATCGGGTAGCATTTCTTCCTTTCGTACTATGGAAGACCATCTCATCTCCAACCTCCGTGAATTTCACTGTTCTATGGCTCGGAGGAAGGACTCAAAACAATTTTCGAATATTCGCGAAAAATTCTGCCTGGCGTCAAACACAGGACCCGTTCGTGAGAGACAATGGCATGGGAATGTTAGAGAAGTGCCACTCTGACGTGTTTCAAAGTTTCAATTCAGTATCTTATCGGGAAGGTCGACGCCAGGCGGTCATTTACGCAAATTTTTAAAATTGTTTTGAGGCCTTTCTCTATGGAGGAGACTATTCAAAATCACAGCGTTTGCGTTTGAAGTAGTTTTCTATAGAACCAGTGGAAGAAAGGTTGCATATGACCGTGAGTTCGATGCCAGATGGATGAAAATTTCTAACGTAAGAAATGCATTGCGGCAATTTTTTAGAATTTTGCTGGTTGAGCATCGAAGATGACACCCGTAAGGGGAACTTATTGTAAATTTTTACCAATTAGCTTGCAGTATGCAAGCAACTTTTACTCGTGTGTGTGTGTGTGTGTATATATATATATATATATATATATATATATATATATATATATATATATATATATATATATATATATATATATATATATATATATATGTAGGGGTTATGTTAGCAGTTTCTTCCTGGATGTTGGTCTTCAAAGCTTGTAGACTCCTTGGACGATTTACATTGACGCTAGATTTAAAAAAAAGCATAAAAAATATTGCAATGGGCCAATAACGGGAGAGCAGGCTCTCAAGATCGCCCGTAATTGAGATAAGGCATTCGAAAAATAGGCTTCAACGGGAAACGCTCCTCACTTATCAACCCATGGAGGCGATTGGGAACTTTTTGGGGACAAAACCTTATAGTCGAACGAGAGCACTAGCATTCCGTCATATCATCAACCGACTGAATGGCTAACATTTCAAAAAAGGAAGTACACACGGAGTATTCTTATGGGAAAATGCACGAGCTTGGCCTCAACAATCTAATTAGTTGTCAAGGGGTCCGACTGTTTATAGCCTCAAAAGTTTAGAAAAATTCTTTTTTTCTTCAAAATTCTCCAACTTTCGACCCGATAACGATATTTTACGAACAAAATAAGAATTTTTGTTCAATTTCCTTTCATTTGCGCTTGTTTCGATGTCGTACGACCATTCTTTCTAATTTAATCCTAGAATAGAAATAAGTTATGCTTGAAACTGGTAAAGTGAGCTCTACATGTTAAGTTAAGTATACTCTGCATGTAATTCTTATTAGAAGTATTTTCTTCGTCTGGAATTGAACCAGGGTTTCTTATCGGGATAAAAAGAAATTTTTATGTCTCTCGAGGTTATAGACCACCTTCTTGTCAAATTTCATCAATATTCGTCGGTTTTTTTTGCATGATGCTGGAACAAACAGAGAATTTTTTTAAATTTCGGCCTCAGGGTGTCTTATAACGACCATCTGTACCATTTTTTCGAAAATTCCTTCAATGTATAGACCCAACTTCCTATATATATTTATCATGAATTTAGATTAACGTTCCTTTCCATCCACATTTAGTCACTGGTTCTCTCATTCATTTGCCAGGTGTTTGACAAAGGATGGCACAAGATTCATTTTGGCGTTTTCCGTGATCGAGTGGTCCTGTACGTGGACTGTGAGGAGACAACGACGGAGATTCTGGAATCAAGAAGTCCGATAGATGTCAATGGACAGATTGCTATCTCCAAGATGGCTGGAACAAGGACTTCAGTTCCAGTGAGTTGGCATTATCAAAGAAATAAATTGTGCTTTGTATTATATGCTTTGTTAAAATAACTGCAGCATTCGTGTCATGGTAAGAAAGAGCTTCCATGTTCTTGTAAATAATTCCCCTAAATATTCTTCTCCTTCTCATCATATTGTATTGAAATGTTACCAAGTATGTTTTGTAGACTTTGATCATCAGCAATATTTTAATTTGTTTGAAATTTTGAGATTAACAAATCATTGTTTCAAATTACCGCACATAGTAAATCTATGCTACAATTTTATGTATGTTAAAATTTCTTCATTCATAAATAATTTTTAACAGAGATATAATGTACTACTTTTGTGACATTCTTGGTTAAAAGTTTGAATTGTGCATGATTACTGTGGTTTTTCATTAGTGAAAAATAATCTGTAAAAGTGCAGTACAGAGTCAAAAATCAGCCTCTTTTTTCACACCCTTAAAAGCAAGGATTGTATCAAATGATCCCTTATTGCTGAAAACATAAGTAAAGATTCAGTGAAACCTGTTATTAGCAGAATGCATTGGAATCACAAATTTCTCTGGACAAGTTAGTTTTCCACTTAACACTGGGTCAACCAATAGAGATGTCTGAATTACCACAAATCTGATTGATCTGAGAAGGTCTGTGAGATATTTTGCAGGCATTCCTTATTTAAATGTGGTTCATAAAACAAACATGTCATGTATTGTTGATATCAAAATAGTTTTATTTTAAATATGTAACATATCAACGTATTGGCAAAAGAGGGATATATTCCATTATTATTCACCTTAATTTCCTGTAATTTTATGTAATTGTCTACATTTCCTATTGACTAACTCAAAAAGTTAAACTACCTATACATAAACTAGAATCAATGAAATCTTTTAAATATGTACAGTTCTTTGTACATACAATTTCATTCTCTTGTTTTCATCCAGTGATGAATTTTTGTCTTAATCTGCCACTCTCTATATCACATTCTGTGTAGTCGACCACTATATTTTTATATAATACTATAACATTTAAACGGCCCCAGTAGCCATGTGGGTAATGCTTTCGGCGGAAGCAGATCCGGGTTTGAAACCCGATGGGAGCAAAGATGTATGTATACCCAGCATCTAAACAATGGGGAAGCTACCGAAATTTAGAGAAAGGCAATTACGGTGGTGTGGGAGTGACCACGTGTCACCCATGGTGAATACCGCTGGCTTAGGCCAAATAGGGATGTCGCACCATGGACTTTACTATAAAATTTAGGAGGTGTCACATCATATTCTAAACAAAGGTTCACATGTTTTTTTTTGTGTGGAAATCCATCCTTACACAGTTTCTGTCTAACACAAGGTTGAATAAAATCCTAGGAGGCATGCTGGGACCAGTCTTTATCCAGATAAGACAGGTTTCTACTTTACACATGTTACACTTAAGACAGATTTCACTATAGTTAATGTAAAGGGAGGGATTTGAAGTGGATTTATTTGCTTCTAGGGAAATCCATATCTATCCACAGAATGTAGAAGGCTTTAGAGATAAAAAGGACTCCTTCTAGTGGCTACACACAGCTGTTCTATAAGTTTTCCTTTTGTTGCTTTTAGTTGCTTTGCTGTTGTTAAGTGCTTAAGCAGCTCTTCTTCATGTATTACAGTATGGAATATTTATTTAGCAATGTTAAGGGGTTTCCCAGATAGAAATGGTTTTTCCTGATTTCCAGTTATAATTTACAAATGAATCAAATGCTTGGTTAAATGCATCAAAACCCAGGAAATAACCAAGGAAATAGATTTATGAACACTTATTCAGATGAGTTTCAAATTCATGGTAAAGATAAAGATAAGATAATGTTTTATTTGTCTGAGAAACAAGTTAGAAACAAGTATAAGACATTGTCAGGAGAAATTAGGACATAATCCATAAAATACAAAACAAGTTTAAAAAATTACAGTAACAAGTAAGCAAAAAAACATGTGACAAATACAAACAAACCAGGATTAAAATTTACAAATGCAATCGTTAAATTCATCAAGAGAATAAAGAGGAGTTTTTGTTAGTACCGCGGAGATTACAATCTTAAATTTTTTTAATTCAGAATATCAGAACAAATAACTTAACAGGTAATATCAGAACAAATAACAGTTGGGGAACATACAATTGATATAAATAGTTCAGTTATAACAGCTCATCCATAGATCTTTTTAAAATAGAAATACGTATACAGTGGTGCCTTGACTTAAGAACTTAATTTGCTCCAGACAGGAGTTCTTATCTCAAAAAGTTTTTATTGTAAAAGCCATTTTCACCTCATATCATATGGTTAATCAGTTAATCCATCCTGTCTTTGAAATCTTGAAGAAAAAAAAAACTTTTTTGTACAGTAAAAGAATTATTTTTACCCATCATATTCATAGTTTTATTCAGTTTAGATCTTTCTTGCTTACTTCCTCCCTCATTGGTAGAATTATCAGCTTGAATATTGTACGATATAAAATGAACTCGTATATAAAATGAACATGAGCTGGTACAAGTAGGAAGGTCTCTCTATGAGCTATCTTTATATTCATCTTTATCAAATGTCATATATCTTCTTTAAGTTTTCTTCTAGGGAAATATTAAGACTATGCACCTAAATGTTGTTAAATTGTGTAAATTGTTGTAATTTTTGTGAGGTTAGACCTAAAGCTGCGAAATGTTTATTGCATGGTCATCAACATGTGCTAATGCTTATATATTAAAGTATTCGATATTTTACAGTTACAGTTTGCATGTTAAAGATAAGTTTATACCTCGAGGTTATAATGGAGTATGAAAAGTTCAGCATATGTTTAGTTTATGAGGAGTAGTTCATATTCATTGAAGAAGAAGCTTGCAACAGAAAATTAACTTTCTTGAAGCTGTATAACGTTTGGCATAAAATTAGATATTACAAATCAATTTCATTATGGACTTAAACTCTAAGAATGAAAAGCTTTTATCAAAACTGCTTCATTGTAAACTTTTATCACTGCACAGATTCACATGGACCAGGTTTTGTTTTGATCATCAGGCAAGGAAACTACTGTGACTGTAGTTCTTGATGGCTACAAATCCTGGTAGTGTTTCCATGTGAATTTGTGCTCTAATAAAAGCTTACAATGAAGCAGTTTTGTATTCTTGAGAACCACAAAGTAACACCTGAATCTGTTTCAAAAATTTCATCCCAATGTTTTAAGAATTGCATGAATGGTGGATAATAAAAAATGCTTTAAAAGCTACAGCTGATCAAATACTTTCAAACTTTAAATGCATTCTACATACTATCTCCTTTAGTGATTCATTTACATTAGTCCTTTTGATATTGATAACAAAAATCTCCTTTTTCATTCCTACACTGTGCTAGTTTCCATTGACTATTTTATGATAATTTAGTTTTTCTTATAACATAGCTCTTACATATATCATGCAATAATATAAATGGATTAGTGCTCCAAACTCCAAGTTTATTGATGGCACAGTTTGCAAATTTAACAATACATACCTATTATATCTTATAAATAGCTTTTATAAAGTTGATTTAATTGAGAATTCTGTAAAGACATGAAACAGCAGGTCAAATGAATAAGCTCCTATTTATGTAATATAGTTAAAATAAAAGATTGGTTTTGTTAAGGTATACTATGAAGCTGAAGTTTTTCTCAAAAGTAGTTGGTAATAGTTACAAAGTATATTTAATGACTATTGATGATTTGTTGCAAATTTATAATCCTATTACCATAACTTCTGGTTGGTAATTATACGATTTAGAATATGTAGGATCTTCTCTTTGAATTAAGGTCTTAAGAATGTCAAAAGTTATGGTCTAGGAAATGAAAATTGTAAGAAAAACTGGCTAATATTTCACCTTCACAATTCAATAAAATTTTGAAGGAATTAATGGAAAGAGCTGTTTAAGCACTGCATTTTTTCAAGTCCCAATTTAGAAGAGGGTTTGTCTTAATTTTGTGCCAAAGATTTAATCTTTGTTTTTATCTAGTTCATTATATTACTGACAGGTGTCGGTATTTCAGTTTGCTCTCTCAAGCATTTTACTTGTGATTACAGCAAGTTATTGAATCGATAAAATGTTTTCTAGGAAACAGATCGCAGCGAGTTGCGTTGGACGGAATTTTTTCTGATGAGGTTTACGTCGCATCCGGTGTTCCGCAGGGTAGGGTATTAGGTCCTCTTCTGTTCCTAATTTATATCAACGATATGGTGGATAATGTTCGATGTAAGGTTAGGCTATTTGCAGATGATACTGTTATTTATAGAGATATTGCAAGCGCAGATGACATTGTTTGCTTACAGAACGATCTGAATCTTATTTCAGGTTGGTGCAGGGATTGGCAGTTAGATTTGAACGTAAAGAAGTGCGTAGCCATGAATTTTATACGTTCCACTAATGTTTCTCGCATACCGTATAATATTTCAGGATATCCGTTGCAGTTCGTGAAGCATCATAAATATCTTGATATTACACTCAGTAGTAATTTTCCTTTCAACAGCATATTCAAAACGTAGTAGGTAAAGCAAATAGGATGCAAAGTTTAGCTAGTAGAATCCTACGGGGTTGCTCATGGAGAGTAAAAGAAATAGCGTACTTCTCCCTGATTCGACCTCTCCTTGAGTACTGCTGCACGATTTGGAATCTGCACGAAGTGGGATTAACTTCCAGCCTTGAAATGGTTCAACGTAGGGCAGCTAGATTTGTTAAGGGAGATTTCAGATTTGACAGCAGTGTTTCAGCTATGATAGAATCCCTTGGTTGGGATTCGCTTAGTGATAGAAGACTTGATTACCGTAGGAAGCTATTTAATAAATTTATCACTACGGATCTCGGGGAGGAGGTAGTTGATATTGCCATACCAGTTAGTAGCGTACGTCATCTTCGAGACAAAACGATGAAGCGTTACAGGGAAATAGTTGCCAGGAAAGATAGTTATTTCTGGTAATTTTTTCCACGAAGTATTAGAGAAGCCAACAGCAGTCAAAGGTAGATAGGGTTTTTGGTGTTTCACATCCCCTGCCATGCGCCAGTGGCGGTTAGCAGGGTATATATGTAAATGTAAATGTACAGTAGTATTTTCATCCTGGAATACAGAAGAAGTAGAAGAGTATTGAGAGCTGAAAAAAATTGGAAAAGTAGTCCTTATAGCCGAATACAAAATGTCTGTCATCTTGAATTCAAGAGCAGTGAATGGGGCCAAATGGAGCTGTAGGGTTATACTTGCATAATTGCTTCAGAATGCGTAAAAAAGAACGATTGCGTCAAATATATTAACATATTGACTAATAAACCATAACCAAAGTGCGTATGTACAGAGAGGCAAGTGAAACTCATAAGAAGTCCCTAGTGAAAGCTCCCTGAAGCATTTTTACCGAGAAGGGATGGGGCGAGTTGTGGGAAACGAATGCATGAATTAGGCGACAATAATGTATTTTGTTATAATAATATATATAATTGTTTTTTATTTAATACTTCTCTGCTCTTTGAAGAGATGATGTGCCTCAGATTGCTGTTTGCTTATTGAACTTAATCACTCACGTCAGGTGATGATTCCAAGATATGGCTCCTGCTTGACATATATTGAAACGAGGCACTTGTTGAAGCGATACTTCAGAAATAACCACTAATTATAATGGATGTAACTCCCTATCCTTTTTGCTGTGAGATGGACAATGGGCAAATAATCACGCTATAATACTACTCTCGTTACATGCTGTATTTGTTATAACAGACTTCTACTGTAATAGGTTGAAAATATGCCGTGATAATTTTGGAGTAATTCTTTGTCTCAATTAATGCATAATTAACAATGGCCTCATCCATCAAAATTCAACTTCCTATTTTGCATTTTCATAAAAACTTTTATTTAGGGAATTTATTTTCCTTTTTAAAATTGATTTGGTTGTGATTAAATATATACGTGTGCATGTACATATGTATATATAGAACATAATTTTACTCTTAAGCACAATATTTCTCATTAAAATTCATATCAATTAATTTCTCCTGAAGATACATTTTTTGCTTAAAATCATCGAAAAATTATTTAAATTTAATTAAAAAGTGTTCTAACATAGGCCCTGGTGTTCTCCCATTTGTTTCAGGGTTCTCAGCTTGTAAGTATTAGCAAGATGTTGCAAACAGCTGCATTAACAAAATCTAAGCCCTCTTCCTGAAGACAGTGAGGATCATACAGAAAGTCTGACACCAAACACTAGCTTCTGCTTCCATTTATTTTTAACTTACTTTTTTAAGGCTTTTGCCCTAATTTTAAACTTGCTTACTGTACTCATACTAATATTGCATACTTTAATTAACAACATAGCTTAGTATTATTAGGTTTTGTATCTTTGATTCTTCTTTATTCTCATTGAAAGATCTTTGCTAATGTGTCTTTCTCCATGGAGAGAACTTCACACACAGAAATTTTCTGCTTATATTTTGTGCAATTGAAACGATTATCATCATTTCTTTTATTTTCATTTAATTTGTAAATTATAAGAAAATCATTAGTTATTTAATTAACTAATATGAATTAATAATTTAGAAATGTGGGAAAAAAGATGGAAGTTCTTGTTCTGAAGCATGACAGTTATGAGAAAGTTATTCACATTACCTTGAATGTTTTAAACGATTCTCTCCATCTATATTTAATTGGCTTTCTTTGAGTTTATTATAGTGTTATCACCTTTTTCTTGTGTGAGGAATGCATACTCTTCCTCAAACCAGTACCACTTTTTCCCAGCACTCATATCATCATCCCCAAACCATTCCAAACTATCTGAATTCTTCTATTTTGGGAATCAGGTCATAAAAATATTATTATCATTTATTTGAGCATGCAATGTTGCAACATTTATTATTTAATTTGCTACCTAGTTTATTCACTTGATCTATTAGAAATATATCTTGATTTCTTGTGGGTAGATTTGCAACTCGTCAAGGATTTGCATGTATTTATTGCATATCTACAAAGCAAGAATTTCACATATAATATCATGATTCTAAATTTGGTGGCTAATGGAGTAGACAAAAGAAATGAATGTTTATTTTTGTTTTTCTATCTACATCTTAAGATTAGAATGTTTTACTAAGTTAAATTTGCCAATAAAGGAAAGTTTTTCTAAGTTTTAAAATTGTGGCATTAATCATTTCAAAATATCTTTACATGTGAATGGTATAAATTTTTCATTTAATTATTCTGAGAGCCAAAAATTTCAATATGGGAATTAGTTGGTATTGAAACATTCATGAATTTTATTGTTTCTCTTTGCTGTAATCTGATGGCTGTAATTTCAATTTACTTATAGTTAAAGACAATATGGGAAGACATTACCTTGTGGAAGGCCATTACGAAGAAAGAAAGAAATTTTCGTATACTTCCACAGAAATTTTATTAATGTGACATGTTTTGCAAGTAAACTAGCATCTTCAGGCAAACTTTATTCTACATTTTTCAAATATATATCTGAGAGACCTTGCATGAGAGATCTTGAAAAAGTAAGAGAAAGGGTTTTGTTTTTTCAAGAAGGCAAAAGTTTGCTTGGAAGGGAAAGAAAGGGGGGGAAAGATTGGGAAAAAATATTCATTTAAAAGAGTACTATTACTTGGAAAGCATATTATTTCCATTTTCTCTTCCCCCCTTCCAGGTCTCTCATATATATTTGAAAAATTTAGAATAAATTTTGCCTGAAGATGCTAGTTCACTAGCAAAACATGTCACATTAATAAAATTTCTGTGTAAGTGCACGAAAATTTCTTTATTTCACTTAAAGTTACTCAAAGAAAATGTCAGAATCAGTGATATAGCTTTGATGTATTCTAGTGTTATGTGAGTCAACAAATTATGTTTTCCAAGTAAATAACATGAAGTTTTAAACTATGTAAACTTTTGCTTACTATTCCTATAGTGTCCTAAAATCATGCAACTCTTAAGTGAAAGTATTAAGAAATTACTTGTAAATTTGTCTTCTTTCATAAACTTAACAGTGAGATATTTTTATTAATTAATGTTTCACAATTGTAAAATTTGTTTGATCCAGCAATATCTAATATAATAATACAATTTCTCATCTATACTTTTAGAAAACTAAAATTTCAAATCTAGGGAACATTGTTTTATTTAATATTTTTATTCTTGCATGATATGCATTTCGCTAACCCAATAATTTGTTATTACGAACAAAAATGCTTCATATGACCATGCACTGTTCACTAAATATTGAATCTCTGTGGAAATCAGTAATTTTTCTTCTGCGTGTATTTCAGTTTATATTTGCCTTTCCTTCATTTGGGAATGCATTAAACATTTTTAATGTTTTCTGTGATCCTTTATATATTCTCTTATTTTTTCCTCACTGGCATTCAAACAGTCCATCTGTTTATTACACTCGATGGCTCCAACTTCTTCAGACAAAGGTAAGGTTATTAATATTGAATTCAATTCTATAATTACCTCATTTTCTAATATTTTGATAATATTTAGTTTTATTCATAAATTAGCTAGGAACTACTAATAAATTACTTAGGGAACTCATTCATAAATCTTCAGCTAAATGCACTCATCTTGCTTGAAAGAGAAGTTTGGCAAAGTGCTGCATTGGCAAAACGAAATGAATATTTCCTTTATTCATAATCTTTTTTTCACATGTCTTCCTTTGAGATAAATTTCTTCCCCTAATTACTTTTCTTCACTGTTTTTCCAAAGATTCAGTGCTTTGCATTTACTTAAATATGACATGGATTTTTCATCTTGTTTCTTTCAATAATAAAATAAAAATTAAAAAATAAAAGTTTCAATTTTTTAAAATCAAATTCAATTCTGTATAGAAATTCTTTTAGTATTCTCATATTTTTACAAAAATATTTAGTGCTACTTATCTACAGATTACTTGAATCCACATATTTTTGATTGAAGTATCTTTGTCCTCAGTTTCATCTCTGTAAAAGATTGGGTATAAAAATATGGATTTTTTTACAAAAATCTGTATTTGTGACATGCAATGCTTCTGAGCTATAGAAAATGATGGAGGAGGCAGTCTTCTTATTTAGTTATTTTAATTTCAGATTGACCTTCAGTGGATGGTGCTGAGTTGTGATCCTACAAGGCCAGAAAGGGAACCTTGTGATGAACTACCAGTAAGTTTCTAACTGATCGTTGCTTCATGAGGAAAGACTATATCTAGTCATAAGAATGGAGATTAATTAAAGGGGTTAGTGGAAAGGGAAAGTTACATCTTAGGAGCCTTCCCTAAATATCTGAAGTCCATGATAAATCAATTTATCAAATTAAGAGATTAGTATCCTTTTCAGGTGACATACCACCAAAATAAATTTTCTGATTTTTTTCCTGTGTCAACATTTATGAGAGATTTTGATTTAGATTATTTTCAATCTTCCCTTTATACTTTGAAGAACTTACTTAACAACTTATCTTAATAAAAACTTTGTTTACATTATGTATTTAGCCTAATTTAAATTAATTTTATTAATTATGTGTCACAGTCACTTACAAAAAAAAGTTACCACTTCCAAGGGGCAACTCGTCCAATAGACCCCACGTTTCGGGCGAGCGAGGCTCCAGAAGAGAGAGAGAGAGAGAGAGAGCGAAAATAAAGATGGAGGACGTTGTCTGCTATGCAGGTCCACGTTTAGCATTTGAAAGGATTCGTTTTCGTTATTGTATATATTAAAATAACTTATTTACAGCCATTTTTTAGTGACATTAACATGGCAGAGTAATATTCTAGCGATTCGGAGGTCGGAATGGATTAATTTGGTGATTTTAAAGTTGTTTCTTTGATATAGTTTTACTTTAGATTTTTTGCATGTAGTATAGCAATGGTGAATATATTCCAAGCTAAAAATTTTAGAAAAGAGATATTCCGCAGTTTGTGCTTGCAAGACCCTGTAACCTGGCGTTACAACATGAATTGTTTGACGATTTTCAAGTTAAACTCAAGATATTTTCTTAAACATATCGGAAATATGGTCATGCTTTTTGAAGTTAAATAGAAACCAAACAGATGCATTCTGGGCACGATGCGTCTTGATAGCTAGTTCTTGCGGTAAATCATAGATTGAATTTACCAATTGCGATTTAACATAAGACGTTAGGAAACTTCCTAAGCATCGGAGGATATGGACTAGTTAATGTAATTACTGGACTTTAGGAATGCCTTCGATTCTGTCGACGTGGTTATATATTAAAAATTAAATTATATTAAATACTGTAAGCATCATTTATACACTGATGATCTGCAGATATATCTCGATCCTACAGTTGTCTTCGTCCCTGAATGTGTCCAGTATGTGAACCATGACCTCCAGCGAATTCACAATTGTTGTAAGGACAATTTTCGGAAGATGAATCCATTAAAAGTGCAAGCCATTGTCATCGGATATCCACAGTTATTAAAACGAATTATTGGAGATATTAATGCAAAGCTTATCTTGAAAATACTGAGATCCTATTCTGTAACTATCTTAATAATATCGGTGTTTGCATAAACATCTGAGGGGATGAATGGAAGAGTAAACTTTTTCACAAATTTTCACGACATGCTGCAAAGCCGTGCCGAGCATTTCAGGGAAAAATGGAGTGGATAGTGAAGGACGGGAAAGGACTCTCCTCCCCCACATCTGGGTAAGAAAAGAGCAATAATGTTGAGGGCTGTTTATGACCTCCAGAAATTTTCGAGGTCTCTTTCCTTCTTCTTGGATGAACTTCTCTGGTAGAATTGCTTACATATTTGACCACAGCCAGAAGGAGATACTGTGAGCCGGGGGTTGCCCTGGGCAATGATAACAAGAGGGGGCAAGGTACGGAAAGTAAGTAGAATTTTTAAGGGAATGCGGCAAGCTTTGAGATTCTATATATAAACAAGCCCGTTGAAAGGAACTTGCGAAGATAATCAGCTGTATAAACGAGTCTCAGGATAACGCAGACATCCATATGTTTATAATAATTTAAATTTTCATTGCTAATAACATGTAGAATAACAGAAAATTATATTTTTAAGGAATTTTCTGGTAAACACATTTAAAGTGAAAATCTTGTATCAATTATGATTAATGCATTTATTGAATCAGAAAAAATCATGCTTGCCACTTCAGTGCAAATGCAATATAATTCATTAGGTTTTAATACCATATTCATATGAGTAATGAGTAATGGTAACGATTATAACTTGTTAAGTGTTATTTGGATAAAAGAAGAATTTTACAAAGGTTATTCTTCGAAAATCAAAAATAAAAATCCGAGCAGTGGTGCACAAAGAAAAGTATTCAATCCGTGTATGCCAAGGAGTGTATTAGAAAATGATCTGGAATAGAGCTAGACAGAAATTAAGCGATAAGGGAGAACTCCGCAGTGTCCTATAACCTCGGTCACACGGTAAGAAGGGGCATTTACGAGTAATCTATATCTATGAGTAAAAGAATGAGAAATCGACATATAATACTTTGGTATACAAACAAGATATATTATTAAAATTGACATTTCACAGCCTAACTTTGTGGAATGGTGCCATCATGCAAAGAAAAAAACACACTTTGTAAATTCCACGGAAATAAATTAATCGGCAACTAGTTCTGTCTGTCTGTCAGACATCATCTCAACTCCCTCCAGCAGACCCACCTATTCTGACCTCACCATCCCCTCTCCTTCCTCCCATCCTTTTTCACAGAAGTTACCCGTTTTCCACAGTATGATCCACCCACATCCCAATTTCACCCGCCAATTCCCTTTAGACTAAAGAAGTTTTAATCATCAAACAGATTGCTATAAAAAACGGATACAGCCCAGATATGGTGGATAAACTATTGAGGAGAAAACCAAATATCCTCTCATCCTATAGATTGGGACACATGCTTCCTAATGACCTGAGAGTGGCTTTCTATGTCCCCTGGAATCTACGGAGAGCCATCGGCCACCACAAAGATAGAAGACCCAGCGACTCTCTCAGCTGGGTGTATGAACTCCGTTACAATGAATGCCCATCCCGGCGCGTGGGGGGTGGACAAAATCCTTACCAACGAATACCTCTTCCACAAGTCCTCCCCTCCTCTCTCATTCCCTCAGCCCTTTTCCGTTGATAATTCCCGGGTTTTCCCACCACACCTCCTTGTTCCCCTCGGTCTTTCTCATTTTCGATATTTCAGTGCCTGATGATTTCTTATAGACGAAACTAGTTGCCTTTAATATATCTGTATGGAATTTACAAAGTTTTTTTTTATTTGCATGAAAATATACTTTATAATAAGTGAAATGTGGTAGCAATGCACCTCTCGTGTGAAGAACTCAGCGTTTCTGAGATTTCATCGATTAGAATGGACGAAAAGGTGTGGAAAACCCAGATGCTTTTGGGAGAGGGTTCTCGACAATGCATATTCATTGATTACTTCCTAGAAATACTACGTTCTTAAATGGACCTTCACGGCTGGTATCCCATTGACCCATCTCTTCCCCCACTGCTTACTCCTTAGACCTCACTATTCTTTCCGAGATCAGCATACGCGGAATTCAGTGAGCCCCCTTCGCCTACCTGCTACTCCCTAGCCATTCCATTATCTGCTAATCTTTCTCCCCTTAATCCCACACGTGATTCCGGGCGTAATTTCTACGAAAAAACTTTTACCAAAACTACCACCAACATCCTCAGCGCCAGGGCTCACCCTCACCTCACCCACTATCGCTTTATTGTAATCTGGTAGTCAGTGGATTAAATATATATATATTAAAATATATTGCATTAAATAGATCGACGTAATTTGAAGGTGTTTTATTTGTAATTTTCCTATTTATGGATAATACCCATGGCATCCTACTTGCCCGGGTGCGATGCACCCATAGGACGGCGCGGCTTAAGGCGAAAAAATAGCGCTCATTTCCCTCTCTTTATCAAGTATCGAAAATCATTTAAGGTTCTTCCATTCAGTCATGATGATATGTATTCGGAGAGATGAAATGAATATCAACGAAATAATTAAAAATATATTCAATATGGTTTCACCAATCTCATTTAGAAATATTCAACAGAGAAATAACGCATAGAACGTCTTATTCATCCAATGTGTTCGCTATTACGCATATGCGAAACAAGATCATCCCTGTAAGCGGATTTTGAAGGGTTAACGTATTCTTTCACTGTTACTCCATTTCTATTCTCAGTACGTTTCCTACAATTTCCCTTTCTTTTGACTTAATTCATAGCAGTGCATTTTCTCATAATTATCATATATTTCAGCTCTATGATTTATTATTTTTTTACTGAAAAGTTCGTCCTGCGAGCATGTGGAGCATGAAGAAAAATAATGAAGTCCTTCCCAAACCTCCATTGATGGGAATTTATACATAAGCAGAAAATATGGGTAACTAAATTATTTCTTGTCGGATTTTTTTTCGAAGAAGAGTGAATTACGCGTGAGATTTGAGCTGATTTAAGAAAAATCCGAATTACTTCCTTTATAATACTATATTGCTTATACAGCATCCAAATGAAAGAATTTTAGCCAGTATTTAAAGATAATAACGTCAAACAAGCCTCAAAACATGCGTAAGGAGGAAGACGAAACGTGCACTAAAAGCAGAGCCGCTCATAGACTCGCTCTCATCGAGCTTCATGTCTGTTAAGTGGGTTGCATCCTTTAGTGGTAACTTTTTTTTGTAAGTAACTGTACATTTTAATAATATATTTAAGTATTTTTTGTTGTATTGAACATTTTTTACTCTCTGAATTTTTTAATTGAATTTGAAAACTTTATATAGCATATTTTGATTTTATTCCTGCCATTTATTTTGTATATTTAATTATATTATTTATAATCATATGCTATGTATTTTTCTTCATTGCAATGGATAAATGGCTGTCATGAACCATAATAAGTGAATATTATCATTATGATAACTATTGATTGATATTCTATTTTAGTAACTGCTCCAAGCAATATATTTTCCTTTTTTTGCTGAAAGTATTTCTTGTAAAGTAGCTAATAATATATCACTCAAACATGATAATAATATGTATCCATTCTAAATCAAAATGAAGTTCTCTGTGATGGAATTAATCCATCAGATATCTTAAAAGCTTTACAAGCAATGATAAATACAATAACTGATACACAAAATTAAGAATTTAAATGACAAAGGAAAAATATTTGAGTGATATGTTGAGGAAGGGCAAACAAATTAAGTCGATATTAAAAATGCCTAAATAATGTGTGAGTATGAATATATAATGATTGAGTATGAATATATTATGATGTGAAAGTGGGATTATTTCAAGTGTATTTGTGAAGATGGCTGCAAATTTGTCAAACAGCAGTAAGACATATTGTATTAAAAGAAAAGATTTAAATTTAAAGTTCTTATTTTTCAGTCATTACTTAATAGATTGCTTTGCAGCATAATGGATCTCTGTTATACTTTCTTTTCCTTTTCTTGGTTATGTGACTATTGTTCATTAAAATTGTTTGCATTTTATTTAAATTTAATCATCTTTGATTCTGCCCTATCCCCTTCTTTCCCTCATTTCCAATTATTTTTAAATATTTCTCTATAACTAGATGAAACTATCATGTATTCATCTTGTGAAAGTTACATTTTAGTATATGGTTGTATTTTCAAGAAATTATTGTACGAGGGTCATCCGGAAAGTAGTACCCGTTCGTGAAATAAAGACACAAAAGTAAATATTAACAAACATAAAAAATTTTATTTGAAAGAGGATACTTTAAACTACTTCTCAACATAATCTCCAAGCAAATTAAGGCATTTGTCATAACGTGTGACAAGTTTCTGTATTCCTGCTGCATAGTCCTCTGCCGCCAGCTCATTGAGATACAGGGTCACTCCTTCTTTAAGTTCTTCATCGCTGTCAAATCTTTTCCCCGCCAAAAAGTCTTTAAGCTTTGTAAAGAGATGAAAATCTGAAGGGGCCAAGTCCGGGCTATACGGTGGATGGTCGAAAGTTTCCCATTTGAATTGCTGCAAAAGTCTTTGTGTTATCCCAGCTGCATGAGGCCTGGCATTGTCATGAACGAGAATGACACCAGTAGACAATAGACCTCGCCGCCGATTTTGTATTGCCCGCCGTAATTTCTTTAATGTTTCACAATACGCATTGGCATTAATAGTGTCTCCACGGGCCATAAAATCAATAAGCAATACACCTCGTCGATCCCAGAAAATGGTTGCCATGAGTTTCCTGGTGGACAGAACTGTCTTGAATTTTTTTGGTTTGTTTGGTGAATGAGCATGATGCCACTCCATTGACTGTTGTTTACTCTCAGGTGATGCATAACAAACCCATGTTTCGTCACCAGTAATTATGCGAGTCAAGAAAGAGTCTCCTTCATCAGAATAACGTCCCAAAAACGTCAGTGCTGCAGCCATACGCTTGGTTTTGTGCTCATCTGTAAGCATGCGAGGGACCCATCTTGCACAAATTTTTGCATAATGCAGATGGTCTTTAACAATTTCATGAACAATTGTTCGAGAAACATTGGGAAAATGCTCACAGATGTCATCAATTGTGACGCGCCGATCGTTCCTCACGAATTCGTCAACTGAGCTCACCAGTTGGTCTGTAATGACAGACGGTCTCCCCGAACGCTCATCGTCGTGTGTGTTCCCCCTCCCCATGTTGAACTTGCGACACCACCGCCGAACAGACGACTCGTCCATTACATTGTCTCCATACACCTCCTTTAATTGGCGATGAATATCACATGGGCGAACGTTTCTTGCATTGAGGAATTTAATCACTGCCCTCACTTCACAACTGGCGGCGTTCTCAATTTTTTTAAACATTGTAAACAATCACAGAAACAACACAGGCAATGCTAGCGTCACGCAACTTGGCTCAGAGAAGGCAGACAAGCCACTGAAGCTATCTGACCTTGTCCAGCGGCTACTCGCGTCGTCAGCACTTCATGCGGCACTAACGGGTACTACTTTCCGGATGACCCTCGTAAGTTAAATTTTTGAGGTTATGGAAAGGAATAATTTGTTGTTTTATAGATTACATTAAATGATTACATCAAGTTGATCAGACCTTTTGCTAACTTTTTGCATGCCAACACAAAGGTTTAAATTAGAGGATTTAAAGTTGAGATAGAAATAACTCATTTTATGGCCTAGGTTTTGGTTTGTTTAGGTGATTACTTTCATTTCCGTGCCTGATGCACTTTTTGTCCTCAGATGGTTATCACTATGTAGCTATTCAATCAAGTGCCCATACTAGTGTCTAAATGGAAACTTTTGGAAAAGAATTTCCAAAGTTATTCCTCATTAGAGTTTGGTTGATGGATCATTTAGTATCTAGGCTATATAGTAAGACATTTTTATAATTTCTTCCTCAAATTTTTCAATTTCAGAGACCAGTTAGGCCTCAAGGCACCTGTGAGACCATCTGCCCTCAAGGACCTCCAGGCTTCAATGGAACTGCTGTATGTATTGATTTTTGCTTCAAATTCTATCATGTCAGGCCATACTTCATGGAAGGACATTATAAGATTCTGGAAAAAATAATACAGTAAACTTCCACGCTGTTGAATTTATTCTTGACCAGTTCCATAACCTGATTTTTGCTTACTAAATAAATATTATATTAAACTCCTTAGAGAATGAAGAGAAAAATTGCAGAGACAAAATTGGGTAAATTTTGGGGGACTTAAGATTTTCAGCAAAACTGAGATGTATAAAATTGCATTGTGTATTTGATGAGTGCATTAAAATCTGTTTTGATGATTTCATTTCTGTATATTTGTTTCTGTTCTCAATTTAAATCTTTTACTTACATGTTGTATGTATACATACAGAGGTTAATCAGAGTGATGTCATACATATTCGAGGAACAACATTGTGCTTTCATTAAATAGTAATTCCTTCATCTCATTTGTTGCATTAACTATCTAATGTTTTCTTTGGTGTGTCACAATTAGTACTGTATATATCTATATTTACTTCCCCTTTGAGAATAAATGGGAACTTTGGCTAGTAAAGAAGTAAAGAAAAGTGAGAAAATACATCAATGCTAATACCTTCTTAGAATTCAGTTATTCATGATGACTAGTATGTAGTTCTTGAAAGCAACACAATTATAATAATGTCATAGAATTGAATGTATCAAATGCATCTGTGCATTGATGTGGATATTTATAACATATCATGGTGAATCATAATGTGATGTGTCTAAACAAAATTTTGTATAGCAATGGTAAAAAATCATTCTCTTAAAATTCACCAACATCTTTTCATATTTTAAATAATAGTAGCACCTTTCATTATTTATTTTTCTCTGTTTAATGCAATTTAATATCTATTATTTTTGTATGCATTCATTATGAATAATATATCATTTCATTGGCAATTATGCGATGTATATTATTTGTCCTTGACAGGGACCTCCTGGACCAATTGGGCTGACAGGAGAACAAGGAGTTCCTGGAATACCAGGACTGCCAGGGACTCCTGTGAGACATTATATTACTCATCCAGAACTGTCATTCTACACATTAAGAAGTTCAAAAAACTCTAAAACCAGTGATCGTCAGGTGCCAATACCTCAAAAGTATCATGAAAACTGTGGATTGCCGGCTTTCTGACCCAATGAGCATTTTAGAGACCATCCTCAGAGAAGGGATTTGGAGACCTCTGAAATGTTGATTGGTTCCCTCTCAGAAAGCTTGCGATCCATGTTATCTGTGTTCCTTTTCAGGAATTGGTGCCATTGTTCACCGGAATATCAGCATTTGAAAAGTTTTCTCAACTTCTTGTTAATGAACGGCTGATTTCAATTTTTTTTCCTTTCATTCTACATATTCATGATATCTCCTTTAATTAGTATCATCATGGAATACATCTATTTTCCTTCTCTATTACAGTAAAAATCAAATTCATTTCACTTTAAAAATTATGATTCTGGCATATTATTGAATTATAAGTTTAAGTTATTCTTTGATCTTTAGAATCCATTCGTACATGGTGACCAAAAATGAACCATTTTAAAAATTTCTCTGTTCTTTAAAGTTTCATAAAACATTGTATTTTCTTCTAATTTATTTATCTCATCTATGTTTCTTCATTTTGTTACTCTGTCCTTTATAATACTTAAGAATATCAGATCTCATTTTAAAAGAATGTTAATTTTTATTACCTGAGACTCTTGTCTTATCATTACCATAATTTAAATCACCCATTAAAAACATTAATATGTTTAAAGGCTGGGACACAATCAACTGATTCCCAATTGGAGAAGTAGTTTACAATCTTCTGAAGCAATGGTCTTGGAGAACAAAGTTTTCAATAATCCTCTGAATGAAGTAACATTAAGTTTAATAACATACACTTTATAAAAGATAAACAATATTAATATCATGTTTTGTACTTATTTGCCTTAGAAGGAAATGAATGATGATTACAGGAATATTTTAGAGAAATTTTCATAACATATGAATCAGAAAATATTCTTCAAAAATTAAGATAGGGGAATTAAATATATTATAAAATGACATGCAAAAGGAAATTGAAAAGCCTTAAAGGAAAAAGAAAATGAAAGAATTACTCCCACTATTTTCTGAATGTCTTTGGAATTACTGATTATAAAAATGCTTATAAATAATTAGCATGATGTATGAGAAGGATTAATTTGTTTGCTAGGGCAAAGATGGTATTCCTGGGCCAGTTGGTGCTCCCGGATTCCCAGGACGTCCTGGACCACCCGGCCCTATCTCAGAACCAGGGCCTAAAGGAGACAGGGTATATACCAATTAATACAACTATTATAATTTGAAATATGTAATTCAGTGCTAATACAGCCAATTCATCATCAAATATTCTCATTCTAGTATAAATGACTGTATATTGATTGATTTTATTTCAAAATTCATTTCTGTTAAGATCTCCACATTTTCACTTTTCATTTGTAGAAGATGGTTACTTTGTTGTTATCTTAGAGCTTTCCCATTTATCTCTGCTGCATATGACCTTCTGTGAATAGGGTGAAAGAGGCCTTCCAGGTGAGCCAGGGCCTCCTGGAGAAATACGACATGTTGAGGGAGCAACAGGAAGTCTAGGAATAGTTGGGCCACCTGGACCAATGGTAAGATTATATTCTTCATATTTACCTATTGATGTTAGTTCACATGTACTTTTTATCTGATTTCAATTTTGAAGTATAAATTGTTTGGAAATCAAGAAAAATGGTTGATCACATATGCCTCATTTGAAATCATTTCCTAAAATGTGGGATCATTTATGTACAGCTAGTTCCAAAGAAAACTTACTACCTAAGCCACAACCTGCATAACAGGCAGTGAGTTTCCTGCAAGCGAGCCTTAAGAAGTGAGAGAGAGAGAGGGAAAACATGGAGGAGATAGTCTGCTTCTGTCCTGGCTCCACTTGCAGAGTTGAAATGGATTTATTTGCGTTATTGATATTGCAAAGATTTACTAGTACCCTTAGTTTGGTGGCATTGGCATAGCAGAATGGTATTATAATGATATGGATGTTGTAATGCAAGAATTCAGTTATTATAAAATGGTTATTACAAATCAGTATATATTCTAGCTTTGCTTCTTACACAGAGGGAAACGTCGCACACGAGGTCCCGTTATTCCGAGGAAACCGAGGTAAACCCCCTTCCCTTCCCTTCCTGTCATAAAATTCGAGACTGAGACGAAAGGCACGAGCAGGACGAAGGAAATTTTTGCAAACCCTGCCTATGAGCCACTCTGAGCTTATGTTTAGCACTGAGATGGGAGAAAGAAAATTTCCACGCAGTTTGAATCGGTGTCGGACCAAAAATATATAGACCTCGAATTTGACGCCTTCGCTTACAAAACTCTGCGGTTATAAAGGGTTATATTATATAATATAATAGTAGGTAATATTATACATCGTTCAAGAGAGCAGTTATTAGCCTTTAAAATTATATACCCAAGGAGTCCATATCGATCACCTGTTTTATCACAGCCTGTGTGAATGCAATCTACACAAGGCAAACTCATGGCCCTATCTAGGCTATTACTTTAAATACATTAAAAAAACTATAAGTAAATATGTAGTATGAAGTCTCGAGGCATTCTCTGTGTATTTTAGATATATTTTGTTTCATTTGATAAGCATCGAAATTAAAACTCGATCGGTAAAAAAATCAGTAAATTTAATCATCTATGCAGTTGGAATTTTTACTATACCATCCAAATCAATTCAAAGCAAATGTGCTAGGATCGATTTTCCTGAATGAATAAAGATGATGGATACGAGACTACCATCTTTCACATTAATTTTGAATTCATTAATTAATTTTTTTCGGTGTCATTGATGTGTGAATCAAATAAACTTGATTTCTTCTTGGATTCCTCTTGAAATGGTTGCAGTCACAAACCATTATGTTCTTAAACATTCTTCTTGCTATAACTATCACCTTTAAAAGTTGTAAAATACACAAAAAGATAGTGCGAATGAGGTTTGGTCATAATGCTCATTGAATGCTACTGTTAGCTATGAATGTAAAATTTTCAATTAATTTTGAATGTATACAAAACTACCTACATTATTTATATTTCAATTGTTTATTATAACGTTTACAATTATTATTATATAGAAAACGTTAAAAATATGCAAAATAATAGGGACTTGGTGAAATAGTTTTTCCCAGGGCCTTTTTACCTGTAATTCCAACCCTGTAATATCACATGGAGAAGTGCGTGTGAGGCTCATGTTGAAATTTTGCTTCCCTCGGTTGATGGCTGGCCCTGAGTAACTCCCAAATTTTTTGACAGAATTTTAGTGATTGAGATGAATCGGTGGTGGTTTGGTATGGCTAGTCTATCTACATATTTATCGCTTGGTGGTATTGAAAATATTCCTTCATATTTAAAATGTATTGGCTATGAGAAACTTTTTATCTCTCCACATTCCATGAAAAATTTGAAAAGCAAGATACAGGAGTGATTGGAAGAAGTGAATAAAGCAATGAATTCACCAGGACTTCAAGAGGGGGACTGTTTTGATAGAGATAGGGAAGTGAGAAGTGACGGCAACAGTAATACATACACTCACATGAATTTAACAACCAAAAGTGTAAGAGGTATGTTAATTCCAGATTTTTGGATAAATCACAATAGGTAATGGCATTTCTTGCGTTCCTCGTCGACCAACTGATTACTTTGAGTAGGAGCAACGACCTCTTTCAAAAGTATAACGCACTCACTCGCCTCAATTTTCTCATCCAACATATATTTTTTCCGTTTATGACAGCCTCCAGAGAAACTACTCATTTATCCAATTTAAGTAATATCTTAGTCAAACATGGTTAACATTCAAATATACAGAATATAACGTCGATGGTTTACCATACTTTCAGAAATTTCCTTCTGATGCATCACTTTATTCCCAGGATCACCGAAATTGTATACAATAGTGATGTTCAATGTGTTGTAGCAATCTTCTTTTAATTCTATAAGAAAGTTCGAGTAGTTCACTAAGCCAGTACCTAAATCATCTTCTTATCAGCAATTTATTTTGGAAAGAGATTCTGAGGTCTTTTCCAACTGATAGAAATTGCTAACATTAGTATTACTATCTATGCAAGCCAATGGTTTATTCTAAATAACTTTAGATATATAATTTATCGGTAATCAGCATATAAACTTCAAGTTTCTGCGACATTGAATATGCGGAGTGTCTACAATTCCGTATTTACGTTTCAATTCATATTTTAGTGACATTATAATAGAAACTTTAGTCGATCTAGTAAGATCATCTTCAACGCTCAAACAACTTTGTATCATAGATGTTGTAAAAGAAGTTAAATATTTTGGTTCTTGTAAGCGTAAGGAATAAATATTAGATGGCATTTCTCTAATTCATTGTTCATTTCTCAAGTTATTTCAAACAACGAAATTTTTAGCTCAATATAGAGACAAAATATAGCATAAAAAACAATATTTATAAATAAACAATCATTGACGCGGAGCTTAATTAATATAAATTGACAATAGGCAGCATTACTTATTTTTTCATTTTTGTTGTTGAATTAGTTATTTAGTAAAAGCTATCACAGTTTACACCATTCACTTTAAAAGCAGAATTTAGAGATACTAATTTGATATGGTGCACCGAAACATCGTCAACTTTATGTTATCATTCAGATTTTCCGAAGGTCCTATTTAAACTGGAATGATCATCCTTGCATAACTACGAGGGTGGTTCAATAAGTCCGTGACCTTGTGAATTTCCTGACTATTAAGCTGAAAATTAATCATATTCTAGTCAAGAACTATCTTTGAACAGGTAAACGTCAATTAAGCGACTTATATCGTCGGAGAGATAGAAAATTTTCACTAACGCTAATACTTCTTCTACAGGTCTTCCAATTTTTTGATTGGGCGTTGACAATATTCCTTTCTCAGAAGCAATTTCTTTAGCAACACGAATCATTTGTGTAGAGGCATCGAAATACTTCTTGATTTTGCTGTAGGACCAGTTCTCAAAAATAGTCAGTATTTGAATTTTTCTGCTTCTGTGGTTTGTAGAAGAATATGTTTCCCTCAATTTTTTTAGAATGTCGTCTGATTCCTCTTGAAATGTCTCATCGTCCACATGAAACACCTTGCTGGATATTGCCTGCTGTATTTTCTTTGCTTTCATTCCCTGATAGGACTTTTGATTGATTTTCCTTTTTATAATGGGAGAAACACCTAATGAGATAAGGCTATCATTTAGCTTCGATACTGCTTCAATACTCTGTATCTCAGAAGATTCGCTTTCGCTATCGATGGTCCTCCTAGAGGAGCTTGAAGAAGGACTATTTTCTTCATTGGTTAATGAATCTCAAACGTTGATCTCATCTCCGCTCTTACCTCTAACTCGTATCTTTGAAATTCTATACCGACACGAACTGCAAACCTTAAGTCCTTCGATTGATGCTAGTTCTGTTTTTCCCACTTTAACCAGCATCCATGGTAGGACTCGACGCAAGTTCGTTAGTTCTTTTCTACCGTGATTTGATAATCCAAAAGGATTGCAGCAGCGAGTGTACAGCTGGAATTTCTTCTCCATTGTACTTTCAATGACGTTTTGAACTAAATTCAGTAAAAATTAGAAAGGATGTCACTGGACACTATTTGCTATTGAAGCAATGTTAAAAGTACTACTTTATAACACTAAAGAATGCCAATTAATATAAACACTCCCAGTTGATGATTAAGAGCTCACAATTAGTAATTAAGCACACACCGAAGAAAAACTGACTTGACACTAAAGGCAAGAAATGCGAAAGATTTTTCTAACCGCACAACACAGAAGATTATGCATGACTAACTCACATTGTTCAAAAACTTAAGCTCCTAAAGGGAAGCTTATCGATATATGAAGCGGAGATCGGGAACTCTGAAGGATGGGAGGCGGTCGAGGCGGCGAGGGGCCTCGACCCAGAGGTAAATCATATTTTTTTTACTATACTTAATATCCGTTTACCGCTTTTATACTTCGACCACTTAAAGAAAACTTAATAACAATTCCGGTGATATTTTTGTAACGCGGTAGAACTGGATTTTTTTAGGTTTAAACCTATTCAAAAAGTTTCATTGCCTAAAAGTAGGTTTTGTCTCCAAGAAATGGAAACAAATTCCATATGTAATGAAAACACCGTTTAAGAGCTTTAGAATGAGCGTATTTAAAGCATCGTACGTTTTAAGCTGTCTGAGAAATGGGTGTTCAACTGAGAGCGCGCGCGCCGGATTTCGAACTTTTTTGCGAACTTTGTTTAGCCGCCATTTTGTAATTATTGGGAATGTTGGTCTAAAAATTGGTAAAAGTGACTTAATTGTTACTATCAATAATGTGGCAAAGTTTCAGGAAGATACAAAAATGTCATGTTTTTTTTTTGTTCGGTTTGGCGTGGAATGACCCATTTACGCGTGCATTATCTTTGAATGTGCTAGTTGAAGTGCCTTTTGGTTCTCAACGGGAAATATGAAAGCACGATTAAATTAAGTATCTGATTACAGAGGAGGATCTGACTTCTCTCATCCTAGGTTAGTTACATGGAAGAGGTTACTGAAAACGAACTATTTCACTCTAACCTCAACATCTTATAAAAGTTCTCATACATATGCATCAACAATGATACTCTCGAAGCAGCAGTTTAGCGTATGGCAGGAGTTGTAAATGCCAGTATTTGGAATTCATAACTTTCTGCTTCAGCATCGTATTTTCTTTGTCTCTATTTTAAGGTCGATTTTAGATTTAGGCTCCAAAATATGACAAATTTGATTATACTGAACATTTTCATTTTTAATAGCCAGTCGCATTGAAATGAGCTAAGGTGATTGATGTAAGATTCTCTCCTCTGCAAATGTTACAACTATATTTCATACCACGTCCACTTTCCCTGTTGAGAATCGACATGCACTTCTGCAAATTTTACATAAATCCTATTTTCCTTCCCTTTGACGACTCTTAACTGAAATATTTCACTCATCTAGTAGAGAATTAAGTACGTCTAGTATTAATGAAAGTCTCATATATCTGAGTAATAATAAATAATAACACTAATCATTCTCCAATTCATAATATCCATTATGACAGCAACTGAAAATGTCAAAGTAAAGGGAAAGCCTAAAGAATTACTTGATTATATTTTACTAAATCTAAGACATGGTATTAACCCATACGCCACTGGTGGCTTGCGGGGTGGGGCGGTACCTTGCTGAAAAAGACGTTGGAAAGGAGGTAAGTATTGAATATTCAAAAATTCGTTTATTTCTTCATATCTTCTCTTTCGGGAAATGGACAATTTATGGATCCTGCAGACGGCGACTTTGATGTTCACCGTAGAGGCAGCACGTCCTCACAGCAGGTGCACTGCTAAGTTCCTATTCACCCGAGTGCAGGGAGTGGTCATACACCTTGGTATTGTATTCCTTTCTGGAATTCACTGATATTCTTTCTGTGTTGATTGGTGTAAAAACCCAGGTTTGATATTACAAAATTTAAACTCACCCCATGCATTTCCCGAGGGAGAGTTTCACCTTCCAAGCGTACCTTCCAACTTATGATCTGACAAGTCTTTGACGTTTTCCTTTTAAACTATTTTCATTTGTACCGTCAAGTAATCTTTTTTTATCATCCACCCAATTATGGTCTCCGATTTGAGCAGTAAGTGCCATAAAGAAAGCTACATATAATTAATTCGTATATACATTATACTCATCGCCACGTCCTTCATTAAATTAACTTTAAGTGGAAGTAATATTCCTATGAAATGATGACATGTATATGAGTACATAACCTCCTATGTTCACCTCAATTTTTTTCTTCGACCTAATTTTTGATGGAAAATTTTCAGTTTTAGTACATGTAAAATTGCAAAACTTTCTAGGCTAGAAATTTAACTCTGACTTTTCTTCACATGTACTTTTTAATTAATTGTGAATTACACTGAAATTCAGAAAATGGTGAAAATGTGCATAGTATTATTTACATAATAAATAATATATTTTTTTGGTGATATAAACTATGAAAAATAGTATAAAATTATTACCAGCTCCAAATATTTTCGCTTTTTAGTGCTCCACGGATAGTATAATCTGAAAAATTCAATCCTTCTTTCCGTTTATTGTACCCTTATAACATTTCGACCTAGTAATGATGTGGGAAACACATAATAAATTATTTTATTTAAATCATATTTTCTTGAAATTAATTTTCCTTTCATAGGAGATTTATCGCAGTAAATAACTTTGAGTATAATCATGAATGGCTGAAATATTGTTAACATTAGTGAAATTTCTATTTCTCTGTTTAATGAATATATTCAATAAGCATTCACAGTGAAAGATGACCGATTGATTCCTATAGTTTGAAAGCTATAAGTGATTGCCTAAATTATTTTCTCTTGATATTTCAGTAAAAATTTTGCTTTTAGTTGCTCAAGTTGTAATTGCTCTCTAAGACTCTGGAAAGACTTTTTTTCTTAAAGTTAAGAATTATTCTCAAAACTAAATATAAAATAACAAACAATAAAATATAACTAAATATATTACCGATTAAGTATCAGAAATTAAATTACTTTAAGATTGTATAAATGTGGAAGTAAATTACTTGAAGAGTGGAATATTTCAGTTAAGAAGTTAAATATTTCAGTTAACTTTGCAGTTTAATCAGTAATTGGTAAGGAAAGGTACCACTCAGCATCAACAATTGATATTATCTTCCTTATATTCGTTCAATTACTAATGCCTGGGAAGCTCAGTTGTCGCAGCGCTCAGTTGTTGTAGCGCTCAATTGGGATGCACTCAATCGTCGCGCGCTCAGTTGTCACGGAACCAATTGAAGCCGATGCCTCCAGAAAAAGGTGAATTCTGGCCGAAATAAGGAAATCCGATTTTCATTCATTTTTTAATACTATGCTGCTGACATAGTAAAAAGTAACACTAAATTTAAACTAGATTTTGTGCTAATAAAGACGGTACAAATACTTTCAACGCGTTTCACAACGGTTTAAAAAGGCACCGTAAATTAGCTCCTCCTTCCAAGAGCCAATAGAATGCGTGGAAAACTCTAGACTCGCTCTCATCGAGCTTCACGTCTGTTATGTGGGTTGCAGCTTAGGTGGTAAGTTTTCTTTGGAACTAGTTGTACTATTAATTAAATATGTAGGCATAATGTATTTAAGCATTCAGGTCCATTTTGAAGAGTGAGACGGGCACCTCTCTCAGGTCAAGGATAAGGACTTAATTTTCTTGATATTTCAAGTTTTATTTTTAAAAATGATGAATTTAAGAAAGGTTATCATTTTCCTCTTTTCCTAATTATTCCAAATAAATGAAAGATCAACCAAATGTCTTGGTATGAAAAGAAATTTCCAATTTTTTTTTTTTATATGGAAATCATTCTATATTGTTAGTGGTTATATGCCTACTGTTAGTGAAAGTGAATTTAGAAATAATGCTTTCATCCCTAATTTAATTTGTGTATATTTTATCAAGTGTTAGTCTTCCTTATCTAAAAAGATTAAAAATTGTTCCAAATCTTTTTAAAAATTACTTTAGTCAATGCCATCTTCATACATATATCAAATGATTAATGCATTTTCTCCCCTCTCTACTCTCAATATGAACACAAAAAACTAAAATTACTATTTTCATAGATGTCTTTGTTCAGTTTCATTGTATTTTTGCATATTACATGGAGTATATTATGTAAAAAGTTTTGGAATTTCTGTATGTGTTCACCTTGACTCGTTTTAGGTTTTCATTAATAAATTTAACAATTATAATGACATACCTTTAATGAATTACTGCGATGTAATGCATGAAACATACGTTTATCATTTAACTTCAAACTTCATATTTACAATGGAATTAATTAATTTGATGGGGATCTAACAGTGCTCGTCATCCCGAAAATCAGAAATTGCTATCCAAAGCGATTTTAATAATGCACTTTCTTTCTTTTACTGCGAAAACATAGTAAAGAGGGTTCAGTGGAGGGGTAATGATCGGATAAATACGGAGTGCTATGCATAAAGATATCTTCTATTATATATAGCTAACTCTCCGGATATACCTATATAGATATAGGGGATAAGAATTCTGACCATGTTCCACAAGCGCCGTTGACGCCAGATTTTTACAACGTACTGGCCCCACCCTGTAGATGCCAGAATATTTCAGACATCGATGCTAGCTATCATGGGTTCGATATCAGAATGTCCCAAAAATCGCAATTTTCCCATAAGAATGTATTGCGTGGATTTTTGAAAATTATTTTGAGGCACTTATCGGTAAGATAGTGGAACCAAAATCTCGGAGGTTGAAGTTGAGGTAGTCTTCTATATTACGAATGGAAGAAATGTTACAAAATGACCGTGAGTTCGACGCCAGGTGGATACAAAACTCTTCCATAAGAAATGCATTGCTGAAATCTTTGACGATTTTTTTAAATGCCTTCCCGATAAGCTGGAAGGATAAAACCCGGAATGCTTTATATATATATATATAGAAAACTTTGCTCAAAAAACCGCCTGGCATCAAACACAGGACCCGTTCGTTAGAGACAATGGCATACGAATGTTAGATAAGTGCCACTCTGACGTGTTTCAAAGTTTCAATTCAGTATGTTATCGAGAAGGTCCTAAAATAAGATTCCGTTTTTCCCGTTTGAAATGCATGGTAGAATCGGAATGACACTCTTGCATCGAACCAAGGACGACTAGATAAACGGTTAACGTCATGAAAGAGTGTTTTCAAATGCCTCTGTCACCATTCCGGGTTTTATCCTTCCAGCTTATCGGGAAGGCATTTAAAAAAAATCGTCAAAGATTTCAGCAATGCATTTCTTATGGAAGAGTTTTTTATCCACCTGGCGTCAAACACACGGTCATTTGGCAACATTTCTTCCATAAGAACCATAGAAGGCTACCTCAACTTTACCTCCGAGATTTTGGTGTGAATCATTCAAACGAAGCTCAATGAAGATTGTCCTATCCTATATTGATCTTGATTCTGTACATTTTCTGTGGTAGCATCTAATTCTGTAAATAACATACAAATGCACAAAGGGACTACATCTAAGTCAGTATTCTGGCAATGGAGCGGAAGGGTATGTTAGCAAAAACCGGATTTTTTTTCTAGAAAATTATTAGTAAATAGTCAAATAAATAAAATAAATAAAGCCATGTTATTTCAGATTACAATTCTTTCATTGGAGGAAAGAATTGGATTGGAAAGAAATATTAAAATAGATGAGTATATCGACCAAAAAGAAGAGGTTAAAACTTATTGTTCTTCAAAATTTCAAATTGTTAAGAGATAAGTTCTTCTCAACAATGAATGTAATGTGAATAAATACACTCAATTAATAATTAAAATGAAAATTGATATAATTGAATTTATTTGATTTTTATTTTCTTTGAAAAGGGGCCCCGAGGTATCATAGGGCCTCCTGGCAGAGATGGAATCCCTGGGGAGAGAGGACCAAAAGGAGAACCTGGTCTTCAAGGCATCCGTGGTCTGCCTGGCTTACCGGTTTGTCTTACTTTATAATCAACTAATATCAGTTTTTATTAGAGAAGTTCCAGAAAATAAATAGGTAGAAGTGTTGCCATGCTAATCTTCAAAGTAAGGCATCTGGCTTGGCAGCCTTGCTATTCAGATTTAGGGCATTTAAATTTCATCCTGCAGGTGTCTCATTTTTTTTAGAACATAAAGCTCTTGTGATGTTAAATCTATTGATGTGAAGGAGGAGGAATATTTCTACCAGGTTCTGAAGAAAAAAAATGAACATGAAAAAATTTGTTATTTGTCAAAAACTGACAAATTGTTTATTTGTCAAAAACATACATGAAAATGGAAAGGCCATGTCACAGAGGTGCTTACATAGCAAACAGCCTGGTATCTGCTGAATATTTTTCATGAATAACCTTTCTTAGCATTCTGACTAGTGACGTCTAGAATCTCATAGTTGATTTCTTAAGGAAAGAGCTTTCTTTCTACTTTGCAAGTTAGAAACATTTTTGTAGTCTACTTCTCTAATCAAAACAAATAAATATGAAAATAAACTATTTTAAGGTAAAATTTGTGATTTTTAAAACAATTTTCGTAACTGTATAAGTAAATTATTATCAATATTATTTAGATTTTAGAATATATGTACAATTGAATTTTAAATATAAATATTAGTAAAGTTATGTAATAAATATACATTGTATAGATAAAATTTCTGAATTATATAATGATACTGTTAAATACATAATTAAAGAATAATCTGCGGTGGTTGGGGTGGAGAAGAAGTGGGAGAGTAGGAAATAGAAATGACAGAGGACAAAAGCTGATAGGTTTTTGCAGGAGGAATAACCTCTATATCACCAACACTCTCTTTCAACACCATAACAGACGGAAATGGAAAAAGCCAGAGGACATAAATAGGTACCAAATCTATGACATTTTGGTAAGAAAGAGGTTTATAAATAGTGTTAAAAAAACTCATGAATTTATCCAGGTGCTGATGTAGACTTGAATCATAACTTAGTAATGATGGAAACTGAGCTTAAATTTAAGAAGATCCATTGGGCAAAAACAGCCCCCAAATATAACTTAGAAGTTTAAGTTTTAAGTTTTTTGAAATAATTTTCAAAAATCCATGCAATGCATTCTTATGGGAAAATTCAAATTTTTGGGACCTTCTGGTATTGAACCCATGATTGCTAGACATCTGTAGTCAGACATCAATGTCTGAATTATTCAAATGACTACAGGGTGGGGCCAGTATGTAGTAAAAATATCATTTTGGTGGAACATAGAGTTCGTATTTTCCCATAAGAATGCATTGCACGGGTTATTGAAAATTATATTAAGGCACTACTTGGTAAAATAGAGAACTCAAGATTACAGAGGTCAGAGATGAAATTATCCTTTGTATTACCATTGGAAGAAATGTCACCAAATGGGCGTGGGTTCAACGCCAGCTGAGTGTGAAATTCTCCAATTTAAAATGCATTGTGACGATTTAGAATGGTTTCCCAAAAGGCTGGAAAGGTAAAACGTTGAATGTGAATAGAAGTGATTGATAAATTTCATATTTGCAATTTGCTGTCTCTCTTATAACCCCTGGTTTGATGCCAGAGCGTCATTTCAATTCTACCATACATTTCAAACAGGGATTACAGAATCTTATTTTAGGACCTTCTCAATATGATATTGAATTTAAACCTTGGAACTGGTCAGAGTCAAAATTATGTAACATTAGTATGCAATTGTCTCTCACCAATGAGAGAGGCGGCTAGCCCGATGTTTTGCATTATTCGTTGTTGATGTTTCGTATTTTTATTTGCTTCATTTGTATTGAGTGCAGACTTATGCAAAATTAAATTAGAAAGGACAGTCTTAGAAGACAAGCAATATAATTGTTTTGTGGAGTGAGCATACCATAACCCATTGATTTGGGGCTCTGAGTTTGACGCCAGGTGGTCTGAATTGTTCATAAATTACCCATATGAAATGTAAAGCAGAAAATTCATATATTTTTATGAGGCATTTCCAGAAAAGATAGAAATCCATAGTGAGGCATGTGAAAAGAAGTCATGAATATGTTTTACAAATGGAGTTTACCATTCCCCTGATGGTCCTTGGTTCAATGAAAGAGGACAATTTTCATTCTACTTTCAAATGGGTATGTACATTTTGGGACCTTCTCGATGTGATATCCAACTGATAGTTTTGATATGGTTTAAGATGCCCTTACCCATACCATCGCATCTGACTAAACCGTTCCCAGTTCGACTCCAGTTGGTCTTAATGCTTGCATATAAAATGTATGATAGAGATTGCAAACATTTTTATGAAGCACTTCCTGAGAAGATAGTAATTTACATTTCGGCATGTGAAGAACAGCCATGAATTTTTTTTACAAGAGCAGTTTACCATTTCCCTGATTTTCCTTGGTTCGACGCCAGGGTACCATTCTACCTTAGAATTAAATGAGAAATTTGGAATTACATTCGAGGACGTTCCCAATAAGATATTGACTTGAAATTCAGCATATTGTAAGAGTGTTTCAGATCATTCTGGAATTTTATAGAAGAAAAATAACCTCAGTTTTGTGAGGAACTCATTGTTCCCCTTCTTGAGTCTAGGTGAAAGGCTGCTGATGTCCCTTTTCCCAAAAAAGATTTTCACTGACAGGATTGACTGTCCTCAGTTAAACTATCTCTTTGGTGTGTCTGTACCACAATGCAGGTTAAGGAGCATACATATGTTTCATGAACCTCACTGCAGAGTAAACCCCTGCAAGTTTTCACCGATTGCACAAATCACGAGGGAAGCAAACTTCTTAGTTTCCAGAAAGAACACTGGCTTTTTCTGTAATTCAATATCGCTGTTCCACAGGAAACTTAGGAAATCATTACCCTAATCATGTTATTTTCTTCCCCCTCTATTTCATTCTTTCACCAGTTTTCAGCTTCACCTTTCATTTCATCTTCTCCCTCATTTTATACTTTATATCTACCTTCATATTCATTCTTTTTTCTCCAGGTCTATTAATTTACTTTTTTCTAATACAACACATCTGTGTGGGAATTTATCTTGTATGTGTTAAATAAATTATTATTATTATTACATGTCCTTACTGAAGCATGATGGGCATTGGCGTCCATGGTGATGGAACTTAGTTCGATACCAGATCGGTTATATTTTCCAGTTTTGATTTATGCTTAGGTGAGCTTGGCAATGTTTTTGCAAGCTGTTTTATAATAGAAAGAAATATGTACTCAATAGTGATTATTATGTAAGATTATTGTATTGTCTGTTGTAATAATGCATTAATTACTGTATTTAATTAAAGTATTTTGTCTAATTAGGGAGCTCAAGTGGATGGTGAGGTAGTAGCAGGGCCCCCTGGTCCTAAGGGCTCTCAAGGGGAGATTGGACCCAGAGGGGACAAAGGTGTGGCCAAAGAGTTTATCTAATTTGTACTGATTAATGTAACTTAATATTTAACAAGTATAGTAAAAATCATTGAAGATGATTCCACTTACACTCTTAATATGAAGTTTTCTCTTCCTCCTGATCCATTTCACAAAATACACAAAGATACTGCTTACGGTTCCCTGCTTAAGATGTTGATTTTCCCTAGATGCTGTGCAAACTACTATAGCCAATCCTCTTCCAATGAACTGAAAATATTTTACATTATCTGTTTTGTTGTTCTCTTTCATCTCATACTTTGCCTTAGAATGGTCCCTTGTGATATTTTTTTAGGAATGCTCAATTTTGTCGGAAGAAAATGAAGATATCGGAAAGTAGAACAATCTTCGTCCTATTGTCAGAGCTCTTATATACTATGAGATAGAGTGAGATCTTCTCTAATAATTTTAACTCAGGGCCGCAATTGTTCACCTCATTCAACAGAGGAATTATTTTATACTATCTGTGTCACCATTATCTCTCTTTACCTTTTCTCTAAAGGGTTCCCTGTTAGTCACTTGTTTTGAATGACTAATTTTGTGAAAATAAAATTAAGATATCACAAAGCAGAGCAATATATATGGAGTGGATACAAACTCTGTGATAAAGTAAGATATTCTTTATCAGTTTTTGTTTGGGAAAAACTTGAATTAGAAAGTTTCTATCTGCTATATCCTTTTATCACAATCTTATGAAATACGTAAGCATGAAAAACGTAGCAAAAAAGGAGTTTTCAGTGTACTGTTGAGTCTCAGATAGAGTGTGATTTTGTAAAAGAAAATCGTTATTCTTTCCTCATTGTCTTCTTTTTAAAAATTATTTCATTGTTGAGTGAAAAATGACTAAAATTAAGTAACTAAGATGCTCTCTTTGTGCCGAAGGCAAACAAGTTTTCTAAAGAATGATGTAATGCAACCAGCATTGCATGCAACAACCGGTTTATAATGGTATCCCTCTTAAGATGTGGTTTTGGCTTGGCCCCCTGGAAAGCCTCTTAAATGGGTTTTATTGTACTTAGTTTTTTGATGAATACCAATAACTGGATCAAAGAAATTTCATTATATACTAAGCACATAAAAGAAATAGAATACTATTGCTCTAAATCTATACAGTTGCAAGGGTAATGTATGAAGACATATATGGTTTTACATTGAAAGGAAAACAATTTTATTTAAAGTCATATTTTCTTAGGACCAAAATTATTTTTTACTACAAAAGAATGTTCTGTTGGTTAGGTGAGAGGGGTGAACCTGGACGAGATGGACAAAGAGGTATTCCTGGACGAGATGGTGCCATTGGACCTATTGGACCAAAAGGAAGTGCAGGCTTCCCTGGAGTGCCTGGACTCATTGGCCCTCCAGGGCTTGTTGGATTGCCTGTGAGTTGTTTGTTTTAGAACAGAGAAATCGATGGTCATTTATTTCCAGAGTCAGGAAAACACATTCTTAAAAGAAGGATAATCTTTACTCACAAAAGGTCCTGAGTTCGACCTCAGGGGGTCTTTTGCGTGATTTTTTACAAACTGTTTTGAGGCCGATCTCGGTGCAATACAGCAATGAAAACCATGGTGTTTGCAGATGAGATGGTCTTCCATAGTACCAAAGGAAGAAATGTTACCAAATGACCGTGTGTTCGATGCCAGGTCGGTTCGAAATGCTTCCGTAAGAAATGATTGCTGAAATATTTGACAATTTTTTTAAATGCCTTCCTGCTAAGCTGGAAAGATAAAACCCAGAATGGCGACAGAGGCGTTTGACATCCTTCTTTCATAAGGTTTAACGTTTCTCTAGTGGTCCTTGGTTTGATGCAAGAGTGTCATTCCTATTCTACCATGCATTTCAAACGGGGATAACGGAATCTTATTTTAAGACCTTCCCAATAAGATATTGAATGTAAACTTTGAAACACGTCAGAGTGGCACTTCTCTAACATTCGTATGCCATTGTCTTTCATGAACAGGTCCTGGGTTTGACGCCAGGTGGTCTTTCGAGCAAATTTTCGAAAATTGTTTTGAGTCCTTCCTAGGTGTTATAGAACAGTGAAAATCACGGAAGTTTGAGATACCATGGTTATCTATTGTTCCAACCTAAGAAATTTTACCAAGAAATTATTAATATAAAGGTAATATAAGAAATTATTTAAAAATTATAAAATGAAATAAGTGATCTATTGTTGGATGAAGAAGGAAAGTTGAAATAAAAAGTATTAGAGATGTATTGTTTTACTGAGCCTTGTCATTGAAGAACTTGAATTTCATGTAATATTTATCATATGGGTTGGTGGTATTCTATGATAAAAGGGAATATTTGCTTTTGCTGTTTTGTGTAAATAAATCCTTTGAGTTGACTCTATTTTAGCATTAAAAATTTCTGATGAAAATGATTAACAATTGTGCTTCAGATGGGTTGCCAATTATGTTTGGGCAATCATGCAATAAGTTGAAGATACTAAGCACCAATGTGAAGGAATTTATGTATAAACAACACAGGAAAAACATTCTTGATAAATTTAAATAGTATTATTTAATATAATTTTCACCCAATATTTTGGCCAATTTCATTGCCAAAAATAACAAAAACATGCCTGACAATCAGAGTGGGTGCCAAATTCTACTACTACATAATGAAAAAATTATTTTCTTTCCTCAAGAGGATGATCCAACATTAGTTATGCTGTATGACATTAAGTTCCTTTTCCACTTTTGTCTCTGTAACCAATGTATTTTAATTAAAAGATCGCTAGATATTAAAACAGTGATAAAAAATCTTTATATCAATGCTATCACTAAATTATCAAGTATGTTAGTTACATATGAAGCAAGAGGCTTAGATGTAGAATACTGCCCCTACTTGATGTATGTACTATTACATTTCTTAATGATACAGATATTTCTTTTGGCATAATCAGAAATTCTAAAACATTGTCTTAAGAGAAATCTGGCTCTATGTTTTATAGTGTGTTACAGCAGCACATGTTTGAGTTGTGTATATGAGGTAACATGTGCCATTTACACTTTGTACCAAAAGTTTGCAATACACATGTTATACTCTCTTAATCTTCAAGAAATTATTTTTGCTATGAGAATACCCTATAAGCATGTTGCTACAATGAGGATTACAGAATCAAAAACCTAAGAATTCAGTGGCTATATAGATCATCATCATAATGATCATCAGCCATTTTCAATCCAATGTTGGATGTAAGCCTGCCCAAGTGCTTTCCGATTCCCTCTATACTGAGCTTCTCTTTGTATTAACTCAGTAAAGACAGTCAAGTAACCCCTGAGTACTAAATGTTCTCTCGGTCCTTTGGTCTTCTTCTTGGTCTCTTTGCACCTCTTGGTGTCCAGTTCAGAACTGCTCTTGTCCAACAATTGTCATTTCTTCTCGCCACATGGCCTGACCACATCCATTTCAGTGACCTTACTTTATCTATAATGTCTGTCACTCCTGTCTTCATCCTCACCCAGATGTTGCATTTCGTGTCTCTTCTTGTGATCCCAAGCATACATCTTTCCTTACTTTGCATTGTCTGAAGTCGCTGTATTATTGCTGCATTTAACACCCAGGTTTCACTTCCATAGGTCAACACTGGTAGGATACATTGGTTGAAGACCTTCCTCTTCAAGGCCAATGGGATTTTTGACAAGCACTCCATTTGAGTTTCATTCTTCTGTTAACTTCGTTGATCCTGTTGTTATCTCCTGTTGTTACTAGTTGTCCTAGGTATGTGTATTTTGAGTAGACCTACAGAGGCGTCCCTTCATATTTGATCAGTTCTTGTTCTGCTATACTACTGTAAGAGCTATACATTACCTTTGTTTTTGTCCTCTGCATCTACTCCTTGTTTTTCCAGAGCTTTTAGTGTAGAGGAGGTACTTACCGAGTCTAAGTCCTAAACATAGTCCACAAAGCATAGTACTAGTGGCATCTCATATTCATTCGTTCAGTCTGTGGATGTGGTCCATAGTACTGAAACCCTTCCAGAATCCTGCTTGCCCTGTAGGCTAGGCAGATAATTGAGTAATCTTTAACTGTTCAGCTATTATCCTCAAGAATGTTATCCAATCAACAGGAAGGAGACTGATTGATTGGTAATTCTTCAGCTCTTCTTTGCTTACTTTCTTGTGCAAAAGGACTATTCTTGCATGATTCCAGTCCTGGGGGATTCTTCCTTGTTTCAGGCAATTAGTGAATAACTGCGCTAAAACGTGTGCAACTTCTGTTCCACCAAGTTTTAAATACTCTCCTAACACTCCATCTATGCCTCCTGATTTTCCGTTCTTCGTCTGCTTCATTGCTGCAATTACTTCTTCTGGGAGAATAGAGAGGGGATCTTGTTGGTTTTGGCTTTCTTCTTGGTTTTCCTCTTCAGCATTTTCTTCCTTCTTGTATAGGTTGCCAAAGTATTCTGCTACCATCCTTAGTATTGCTTGTCTGTTGGAAGTTCTTGTTCCATCTTTCTTCTGTATGGCTAAAATGTGTTTTCTTCCAATTGCTAGGCGTTGTCTGGTCTTCTTCATACTTTTTCTGTTTTCTATAGCTTCTTGCACAATTCTGTCATTGAAATTCCTCACTTCTTACTTAGTTGCTCTTCTGATAGCCTTACAAAGCTCAATGTATGCAATGTTATCCCTTTGTGTATCTGAATTCTTCAGTTCCTTACGTCGTTTCATCATTTGTCCGGTGCTGTCACTAAGCTTTCTATCCTTTGCTCTTCTTGGTGAGCTTGCAACTTCTTCTGCTGCTTCCTTAACAGCTTGCATGACTTTGGTTTCCAGTTCTTCTTCTTGAAGTGCTGAGAATCTATTTTTTAGCTCCAGCTGGAATTTATTCTTGTTTTCTTTTAATTTTCCTATGCTCATTTCATGTTGCTTGCATTAAATCAACTATTTTGTATATTTCATTCTACACCTTTTGATTCTGTGGTCACTTCCAGTGCTAAAGTTTAAGACTTCACAGTCTGTTACTGTTTTGAGTTTATTAACCAATATGTAATCTATTTCATTTTTTACTCCATTGGATCCTCTCCAAGTCCACTTCCTTTTTGGGTTCTTCTTGAAATATTTATTTGTTATCTGCATATTGGTGCATTCAGCAAATCTACCAAGTGGTGACCACTTTCGTTTCTCTGGCCCAGCCTGTATTGTCCTGCAATAGTGTCATTGGCTTCCTGTTGACCTGGACAAGTGTTAAAATCTCCCATAATTATTTCATAATAGTGGGCTTCCTTTTCATATCCAGTGCCCAGAGAGAGGTAGAATTTTTTAATTTCTTCTTTGCTGCTGTTGGTGAGTAGACTTGTATGATCTGAACAGTAAGGCTCATTTATCTTGAGTATAAGCTTGCAAATTCTGTCAAATATACTTTCTATCTCCTTTACATTATTTTTCTATCTCTTGTTGATCAGGAACCCAACACCTCCAAGTCTTGCATCCTTTGTACCCATTTAATAAAATAAATTACCTTCCTTGAGTGTAATCAAGTCATCTGATTTTCTTCTAACTTTGCTGAGTAATGCCACCACCTCCCAGACATCCAATTGGGTGGTGCTTTTACATCCGGATAAATTTCCATTACAGAAGCTCATCATGACAATTATATTTGTGTGTGAGGGAGAAGGAAAATAATTCATCCGGCTGCCCTACTGCTTGTTGATGAATGCCACTTACACAATTTGGCAGGAGATATTGTTGAAGCCTAAGCATGGTTGGACCTGGGCTATACATCACCTCCAACCTCCGTTAACACCCCTCCATCCCATTGAGGCAATGAACTGTGGCAGTGTGAAGAGAGTAGATGTGAGAACAAGGATGGTCAAATGACTTCTGGGAAGAAAAAAAATTTTATGACAATTAGTTGCCAGAATTCCTAGAAGCTGAAGTAATATAAATGGAGTACTTCTAAGAAATTATATAATAAATCTTGCTAAAGCCACGTTCTACAACTACTTTCTGCAGAATGATAGAAAATGTAGAAACACTGGAGACATAGTTCATTTAAAGAAAATTTTAGAATTTTAAAGGATTTCAATTATAATAAAAGAAAAGAGACCTTAAATAAGTTCAAAGTGGTTTTGGCACAACAATATATTCTGTACTACAGAGGGAGACAATGGAAATGAAGCCATGAAAATCGATAAGAACCCTGAGAAGATTCACCCCATAAAAACAATCAATCTTAAAATGTAGATAAATAAGGGGGTGTTGTGAGAATAACCTTCTGCTCCCCAATAATAATAACAATATATATAATATTAAATTTTATATCATATTAAAGCTGATTCTACATGGAAAGGAATTGTTAAAGCTCTATTAATGCAGAACACCTAGCTGTCTATTGTTTAAGAGTTCTTCATTCTACATATATCCTCTCTCATACTCTATTTGCTCAAAATCCTTTTTCCATTTACCTGAGACATTCATAGCCATTGCACTCACTGAAATAACAATCTATTGGACTCAACACTCTAATTATCTTCCTGCTAACATCATATGCAGATCATTTAAATTCCATGGATTTACTTATAAGAAAACTTTATTTTGGCAACCCTGAATACTAGAGTAAGAAATAGTAAAATAATGCTACATGTGTTTTTATTTCTTTATCTATTTTTGTTACTTTATGTTTTTGAGGAATGATTTGACAATATCTATGCTACTCTATTGTAGTCTTTGTCTTAAATAAACACAATTTTGATCATATTGGCTGATTTCTGAAATACATCAACAACTTTAGGAATTTATTTTGTCTGTGAAGATGGCAATAGTGTGGAGAAAAACCAACTTTGAAGATAAATTAACTGCTTTTCCTTACAATTGAAGGGTGTAGCAGGTCCATCTGGTGCCCCTGGATCTCCTGGTCAGAAAGGAGAGGCTGGAGAACCAGGACAGCCTGGTTTGCCTGGAATAGTGGCATCTGCAGGGGAACCTGGTGGTGTAGGCCCTCCTGGAGCACCAGGGCCTCAGGGGGATGAGGGGGAGAAGGGGGACAAGGGAGAGAGAGGAAGTGAGGGTCCTACGGGACCACCAGGGCCTGTGGGCCTTCCAGGACCTCAAGGATTGCAGGGAGAAGAGGGAGAATCAGTAAGAAAATTTTTGATTTGTTTCTCTAGAAATAAGCTAATGTAATGTATATTATAGCAGCTTATAAATATAGTTTTGTAACAATAATAATGGCACTAGAATTAGTAAAATGATGATGAAAATGTGATGCAGTAAATCCATATATTATGATTATTTTGGGAAAATTACATTGGGGAAAATGTACTAAATTGAGGCTTATATCAAATGCTCACTTAATGATGCTGCTGTTAGTTAACCATTGATTCATCATATTTTACCAGGATCAGGTTATAAATAATAGTATATAATACAATAATCAGGAAATTGCTCTAAAATAAAGGGCCATTTTCAATTTTGAATCAACAAAATTGAACAATTTAAAAGATATGAGAAAATAGAATTGACATGCTTTTTCATTTTAAAAATGAGAATCTCCCTGATGAATAACTCTTATGATTGGGACAAGATATTTTCCAAAAAAGCTACTTTTTTAAACCATTTCTTCAAAAAGTTTCATAATGCAGCTTTCATATTGATACTTAGCAAGCCGCTTATCAACATATAGCAGAGGCTATAAAGCCCAAGTAATAGACTCATGTCCAATGCCAGGTTGTTTGTGTGAAGAGCAACTTCTAGATTTTCTCTGCCACTACTGTTTTTGCTCATTATTGGTCCACAAATGCATGGATACTTCTGAGATTAGATAAAAATTTTGTTTTCTCTTTTGCTATAAGGTTTCTTTGACTGTGACAAAGAGCATTGCAGTGAATACGGCTGAGAAAACCAATAATGGTTCTAAGTCCTGTTCAGTATTAGTTGCATTAGATAAAATTTGTATTTACATTGTAAGATTTTTTACATAAAATCCACCCATTTTAAAATCGATCATATCAGAGGTTTCATCCGGAGAGTGAACAATACATTTATACAATGCAGTTTACAAATTTTTGAGCCAATTCAACTAAATATCAATTTGTTTGGAGATAAGAAGCACATCTGCATCACTCATTATTTCAAAGAATTTGTTCATACATTTGATAATATATTTTCAAAGAAGAAATGTGATTGATAAAGATCTTCCACAATTTAATTTGGGTTTTTGAGTCTTGGATTTTTTGTGATTCTTCTTCACTTATTTACTACATTTGGTCTTTTACATTTAGCACTTAAATCACTCTTGATTTTCATATTGTAACTTTTCTATGAAGCAATCTACTGTAATAAATAAAATATAAATCTTTAAGATATAAAGAACATATTTTACTTTGTTTGACAGTTTTAGGATCTGATCTTAGTCAATCTGTTAAGTACCAACAAAGTAAAATTTCATCTTATTTTGGATAACTTAACAGTTTTAATTAATGATAAATGGTAGGAGGACATCTACTTCTTGTCCATTGTAATCAAGATTACAAGATAATCTGAGTGATGGATGTGATAATGTGAATGAATCCTCTTTCTTCATGATTAATTGAGTTATACAATAAGGATGATATTTATTTTGAATATTAATGATATTATTACCTATAGCATTGCATATTCTAATAGTTCTACTCTGTTGTAGACTGCTCTACCCATTAAACTGAGATGAAACATTAAACCTAACTTTGTCTAGTAGTTTCTCTTTGTTGATTTTTATCTACTCGTGAACCTTTTTTAATTTCAACTAAGGGACCTCCTGGGCCTCGTGGAGAAATTGGACCAAGAGGATTTGATGGTACACCAGTAAGTAATTTCTTAAGATCTTTTACTAGAAAATTCGATAATTTTCATCATTACTCATGATTATCCAAAAGTTCAGAATGACATTTGGTGTTATTAACAGTTCTTTAGTAAGCCACCCTCTTCCATCTAAGTCCTTAAAGCAGGTGATTGATGATGAAATACTGTATTAGATGTCAGAAAACATTTTATCAGCCCTTTTATGAGTCCACTATTTGTGAATCAAGACTGGATTAGATGCTTTGCCTCATTTAATGTGCCATGAATAAGTGTAAAACTGATTTTGGAGAAATATTTTAGACGACAAAAGTACTTGTATACTTACATATATGATACTTGAAATCTTCATTGAGAACAGAATGCAAGATAATAGACTTGGAATGAAATAAAATCAAAAATACCTAAGATTGCTTACTATTTACCTCAAAAATAAATCATTTAAATTGACACTAGTTTGAGAAAATACAATTTTAATGGTTGGTCTATGAAAATTGAACATATTTTCACCCAAAATGTAGACTGAGGATGTTAGAGATATTGTTTAGCTCAGCACACTTAAAAAGAGAGTTCATTTGACCCTGATTAATTGAGATTTAAACAACTAGCATATTTAACCATATGCAAAACTAAATTATTCATTTAATGGCACTACAGGGATGTTAAGTTTCCCTTAATGATTTGATATTTTGTTATAACTTTAAATTTATATAAAGTATTAAACTATGTAGTTGTAATTTTATGCATAGATAAATATCACTGGGGAAACTCTCCCTCAGCCATCAAAGCCTTCTCTGCACAAAAGAGAGCCATAAAAGCTCTTCTAAATGTTTCAAGCAGAACTCCTGGACGTCCACTTTTTCAACATTTAAAGTTTCTCACTCTTCCCTGTATTTATATCCTTTCTTGTGCCATATTTGCAAAAAATAATCTTCATCTTTTTCCTTTCAACTCCAACATCCATACTCATTATACCCGCCAAAATAATGATATTCACCTTAATGACCACTCACTTACCCTCTCCCTTAAAGCCCCTCAACACTCAATCTCTCTTATTTACAACAAACTTCCTGCAACCATCAAAGACTGCTTGTCTACTAAATCTTTTAAAAGCAAAGTCATGAGGCTCCTTACTCAAAAGGCCTATTACTGTATCCAAGAATATCTTGGTGATAACTGGTTATCTTACTTTTCTTTCTTATACTTAAATTTCTATCTTATGAGTACCTAATTTGTCTCAGTAACCTTTCCTTCCTTTTACACTTCCTTTGATAACTTTTTTATGTATTTTTTGTATATTTGTGATTTTATTTTAATTGTGATTAGACTTTTGTGTTTCCTGTTTGATTTGACAATGCCTATACTATATTTTGTAGTCCTTGGCTTAATAAATTTGAATTTGAATATATCTATGGTATAATTTTAAGTATAGACTTGTGTATGAGTTAATGATATTGTGAACGTTTTAGCTTTCATACCAAATTATAAGATAATGAAGTTCAGATGATTACCTATTGCAGATAAAAGTATGTTTATGGATTCTAGAATTTCAAGTTGGGCTATTTGCATGAGACATTTTGACTTTACTCCTTTAACATTTTTCTTATTTTGATCTCTTCAAATAAAGGGCAATCTAGGGAAACCTGGCCCACCAGGACTCACTGGAAAACCTGGAGCCAAAGGGGAAGTTGGAGAAAGAGGAGATCCTGGGCCTTCTGGACCTAGAGGACTCCCTGGCACCATGGTACAATATTATTATTATTTCTATTTTCATCGATTTTTAAAATTCTCAAAATTTGAAATGTTTGAAGAGTAAGAATGGAATTTTATATTTCCTAAGATCATCTACAATTTTCCAAGGTCATAATTTATTTTTTTCATGGATCATGTACATTATAGGCTATAAAAGTTGTAAACATCACAGTCTCAGGTCTCACTTGGTGGTAGTGTGTGACAACAAAGTTCTCCATATTAAATTTCTTATACTATACCACAAAATAAAAGATACACGACCTAGGTTTCGTGGCGAAGCCACATCATCAGGTGAAACAAAGGGCGAAACACTCGGAATTTATACAAACACCGAACCAATGAGAAAAGGTGAAAATTGAATATAGAATACAATGAATCAGGATAGGAGGAAGATTAATGCAACATTGGAAGGAGCAGGATAATTGAAAGGTAAAGGAAAAGGGTTGGCGAACAAAAAAGAGGGGGGGGAAAGGAAAACTAATGGGTTTGAGGTGGAGTGAGGAGGGAGGGGTTAGGGATGATAGCTTGTAATAGAGGGGAATGGTTAGGAAACAAATATTCGTTTACAATGTTGTTGGAGGAGTTTTTAACAATTTCAAAAGTCTCAAGAGCATCGAGTTTAAAACTTTTTTCACAACGGTGAAGCACAGTCATTTCAAAATTGCTGGTATGTCCAGTAGTTAGCAAGTGTTTACTAAAATGGGAACTTTCAGTGTTGTTGTTACGAAACGCTTGGATATGTTCCTTTTTTCTGTCTGAAAAGCTCCTCCCTGTCTGGCCTATGTAAAAGGCATCGCAATCGTCACAATTTAACTTGTAGACACCACTGGTCTTCATCAAATCCACCGGGTCCTTGCACGACCCAACCAGATCTTTCAATTTTGGCCCAGTCTTGAACGAACATCGTAGATGATCAGGGAAACGATCAATTATATTATATGAATCCCTACCAATGTATTTTACAGAACACCACTTTTGATTTTCACTGGGATTCCCAACAACGAAGGTTTGGTCGAGGGCTATCTTCTTCTTCTTCTTTTTTATGAGTTGGTCGACGATTACCGGATTGAAACCGTTGGCTAGGGCAATGTGTTTTAAAATATCAAATTCCTTTTTATAATTAATTTTGGACAGAGGGACAAAGAGTAAACGATGAACCATAGCATGAAAGGCGGAAAGCTTTTGTGAATAAGGGTGAAAGGAATCGCTACTAATAGTGCAGTCAGTGTAACTGGGTTTACGAAAAATGGAAAAATCATGTTTGCCGTTAACTAAAGAAATATCCAAATCCAAGAAAGAAAGACTACCATTGGTTTCTATTTCATAAGTAAAATTGATGCTGCTATGGCGTGAATTCAAAAATTTTAAAAACAAATCTAAAGTACGAGTAGTACCTGTCCATAAACAAATAACGTCATCTACAAACCTATACCAGTAGAGAATATGATTATGATTTTTCTGATTTGGAACTGAAAAGGTGATTTTCGAAATCATCCATAAATATTTCAGCCATAAGAGGGGAGAGAGGAGAACCCATAGCCAATCCTGTGTTTTGTTTATAATAGCACCCCTTAAAAATAAAATAATTCTGGTCCAAACATGTTTTCAACAATTTGGGGATATCCTTGCACCAAACCGAGTCCGAATTAGAAGTTTTTAGAAGATCACCAGTGATGGCGATGGCTTCGTTGCAGGGAACACTAGTAAAAGGATTAATTACGTCAAAGGAAACTAAGAAAGCATGTTTAGGTATACTGTCACCGATGAGCGACCTGAAATAAGAACTTAGGTAGCACATAGATTCATCAATGGAGGAAACTATCAAACGGAGTAGATATGTCAGTTAATCATCCTACAACTGAAGTTGAATGTGCAAGATAGAAAAGGTACAACAGAAGGCAAAACATTATGTAAAGAATTGCTATAATAAATTGGTAAGTGTTACTCAGATGTTTCAAGAGGCAGGAACGGAATCTTTTGAAGAAGAAGGCTCAATCAGAGATTTAATTTACTTCATAAATTCAGAATTAGTATGTTCATAGAAGACGTAACCTATATTACGTGTCCTCCTTAGGCCATTCTGATACCATGAGAAATACCATCTATTCTGATACCATGAGAAAGATCAGAGAAATAGATGCTAGAAGCAGTCAATTCAAGGATTCATTTTTCCGAGAACAATATGCAAAAATAATCGATTAGGAAAATAGAATCATGGCGCTTGCACCCCTTGCCACACGCCGAAAGGCGGCTTGCAAGATACATATGTAGATGTAGATGTTAAACAAACTCACAGCTGCTGTTCACATGCCAGGTTACGGACTGCTATGTTCTCACAAATAGCCTCATAAATAGATTTCATTTTCTCACCGTATATTTCATATGGGAGAATTAGAACCTCCTTGAGCCAAACCTCATATAATAAAATTTCATTAACTATTTGGTAGGAGCAGCACTGACTTCCAAAATTTCAAGTCCATATCATATTGAGAATTTCTCAGACACAATTCTCAGTTTCCCATTTGAAATGCAAGAAGAATGTAAGTGATGCCCTGGAATCGAACAAAGGGCTATCAGGAAAACGATTAACTATATTCATAAAACATTCATGACTGCTGTTCACTTGTTTCGGATTTTTGGATTTCTATGTTCTTAGGATATCATCATCATCATATGTTTTTCTGCCCTTTTCGGAAGGTTATCTCATGGGCTTCTCTACTCTTCCCTTTTCTCAGATATTCTCTGAATCAAGGAGTAACTTTCGTCCATCCTGAACATCTTCTCTGTCCGACTTCATTTCCTTCCCCTTCCTTCCCTTCTATTGCAGTTCTTAGCAAACAATCTCTTCTTAGGAAGTGTCCTATCCACTACTTCTTTCTTTTTCTAATCGTTTCCATCACTGACCTTCTTTCATCTATTCTCCTTAATGCTTCCTCATTTATTACTCTGTTTTTCCAGCTCACACCTTCCATCTTTCTCCAAATCCACATTTCTAAGGCGTCCAGCCTTTTTTCATCTTGTTTCCTGACTGTCCATGTCTCTGCACCATACAATGCCACACTCCATGTGTAGCATTTGGCTAGTCTTTTCCTCAACTCTTTGTTTAATGGTGCACCGTCAGTCTCCTTTTTCTTTGGAATCCTTCCTTTTCCATTGCTATCCTTCTTATCTCCACTGAGCAACACATATCATACGTTATCAAACTCCCCAGATATATAAATCTTTCCACTTGTTCAATGCATCTAGCTTGATCTCTATTCTCTCTTCCTTTCCTCCAATAACCATAAACTTTGTTTTCCTTCTGCTTATCCTCATTCCATGCTTTTTGTGTTTAGGTCTTCCAACATTCTGTTCAAAGCTTGTTCCATTTATGCCAATACTGCCATGTCATCTGCAAATCTTATACATGCTACTTTTCTCTCTCCTACACTTACACCTCTCTTTTCATTATAATATTCTTTTATTATTTCTTCCAGATAGATGTTAAGTAATATTGGGGATATCTGACCATATGCCACAAGTGTTATCAACGTGAAATTTTTACGGTGTACTGGCCCTACCGTGTAGTCACAGGAATAATTCAGACTTTGATACTAGCATTGGTTTGATACCAGAAGGCCCCAAACATCGGAATTTCCCTTAAGAATGCATTGGGTGGCTTTATAAAGATTATTTTCAAGTACTTCTCAATAGGATAGAGAATTCTAAATCATGAATGCCAGAGAGGATGTGGTCCTCTATAGTACCAGTGGAAGAAATGTCACTAAATGAGCATGGGTTTGATGCCTGGTGGGTACAAAATTCTCCTCTATAAAAACTTAAGGAACATTTTTGAATCAATTCACACTAACATAGAAACGTAACACCCAGCATGTGAAAAGTGTTTATAAAAAGCTATCACATACACAGTTCATTGTTTTCCCTAATGGTCCTTGGTTTGATGCCATCATTTTGATTCTACCACAAAAGGGGATGATGGGACCCTTTTTCCCAGTATGATATCAACTTAAAACTTTGGAAACAGTCAGAGCTGCATTTATCGAATATTGACGTTTATTCATCTTTCACAAATGGCTACTGGGTTCAACACCTGGCACTCTGAATTCTCCCACAGGATATGTATGGCGGAAAATTAAATTTTTTTAGGAGGCATTTCCTGACCCTCCATCTTGTCATGGTGGGAGGGCTAAGTAGCTGCAATGATCTTGAAGGCAATGCCGGCAGGAGATATATCTCCTGGTAGGGCCACCCCTGCTGGTAAGGTGAGGAGAGAAACTAAGTGTAACCTGCAATGCAGCCTCAGATTGAGTGGCTGCAAAAATAATGGGTGGCTGAAGTAGGCAGGGCACCATTATGCTGGTGTGGAAAGAGGAAATTTCGATGTTTGGGGCCTTCTGGTATCAAACCAATGCCTGCATCAAAGTCTGAATTATTCCTGCAACTACACGGTAGGGCCAGTACACTAAAAATTTCACGTTGATAACACTTGTGAAACATGGTAAGAGTTTGTCTCCCCTATATGTATAAATAGCTATATTAGATATTAAAGGAGATAATTCCTGAAAAGCAAAACAAATTAACATAAATCTTGATTTTTTTGCTGAAAATAAATGTTTGTGACTATAAAACTACTTCAGCAAAGTGTCAGTTGAAGTTTTTTCTTAGTTTAGTCCTGTAGTTTCTTTCTGTAAGGGATATCCAGCATATTTTAAGAAGGTGCTTAGGTTAAAGATGAATGGAGCATTACAGTATAGTTTTTACCATGATGATTTAGGGTCCCCCAGGACCATCAGGCATACCTGGACCTCCAGGATTACCTGGCTTTGTTGGCAAACCTGGTCCTCCAGGTCAACCTGGCCCTCCAGGTCCTCCAGGAGAGTCTTCCTCAAGCAATTTATATTGGGATGGAGTTGGAGCACCAGGAGTTGCAGGACCAAGAGGTCTTTCTGGACCATCTGGACTGGTGAGTGCTCAAAATTATGCTATAAATAGCTGAAGTTCCCATTTTATTCTGAACAGGGAAAATAGATTTAGGCAGTGGTAATGTACTTAGTGAAATTTTAAAATAAGAAAATATAACATCTCTCATCTTTGCTTAAGTCGATGGAACAAGTTATGCTAAATGAAAATTTTAAATCTTTTCAAAGTTTTCATAATTTGGAACAAATCTAATTGACATTAAGAATATGAAAATGTATAGCATTTAACTGTAATTCGAACTTGACTCTTGTTGATTCAATGATTCTTTTTAACCTAATTTTGCAATAGAAATGGAACCTGCAAAGGATCAAAATTAATTTTTAATATGCAATTTTGGGGACACTTAACCTTGTCTGGGGTCAAACCAGAGATCATATACAGTAAAAGTCCGTTATAATGAGAGTAGTGTTATAGCATTTGATTTTTTTGCCATTGTCCATTCCACAGCCTAAAGGGTTACATCCATTATAACAAGTGGCTATTTCTGAAATATCGCTATAACGAGTGCCACGTTTCTCAATAAGTCTTGCAGGATGCATATCTTGGAATCATCCATTGATGTGAGGGAGGAAATCTGACAAGCTAACGGTAATCTGAGGTGTTATCTCTTCAAAGAGATGAAAAAAGATGAATGGCAAAAACTATCATCACCTAATTCATGCATTTGTTTCCCACAACTCTCCTCACCACTCCTCAGCAAAAATGCTTTGCGGAGCTTTGATTAGAGAATTCTGACAAGTTTCACTTGTCCCACCATAACTTGTCCCTCCATACGTACACACTTTGTTTATGGGTTATGAATCAATGAAATAATATTTTTAACATGAACATTCTTTTTTGCATTCTGAAGCATTTGCATATGAAGTTCCATTCTCCCACACTCGCTGCCCTTCGAGAGGACAGACATATAGTATTCAGCTATAACGAGTACGCTTTATAATGAGTACTTTTTCAATTTTTGTCAGCTCTCAACATAACGGACTTCTACTATATATACATTAAAAGAATTTGTGTCCATAAATAATTTTAGCTACAATAAACTTTTATCTCTGTATATATTACTTAAACCTACATTCATGATTGCCACTTAACTTTACATTCGATATATTTCCTATTTCAGGATTATGATAGTAACATTTCATGAAAATTAGAAACTAAATGTTAAAGCAACAAAAAAGAATGTCGATGTTTTTTCATTTTATTTTAGGTTTTGGAAAATATAAAGATGCCAGTAAAGTTGTGATGCATTCAATAAAGATGTTAGAAATATGCATGTGAAATGGAGGAAAGGAAAATACTTTTTTATGCAACTGGATTAGTAATGACTAGTGATAGGAAATGGATTGTTTACAGGAATGTATCACAATTAATACTGATCCAGGTGTAATGGTTCATCTAAAAAATATTGAAAGCAGGCATTCATCAGAGGTAGGCTAAGTGTGAGGAGATATTAGTAATGTCATTTATCTTCTGTCAGGGATGGTTAGATCAAATAGCTTATCAATCACAAAGGAGTGGTTGGAGTACAACGATGTGAGTTTGATCACCTATCAAAAACTGTTGGAACTTGGATGGGATATGTTACCAAATCTATCATACCACCTAACTGTCACATTTTTTGCATGGTATCACTTTCAATTCCAATGGATCTATAAATCAGCACTTTATTCGGTTTCTTTGCTGTAAGATCTACAGGTTCTTCTATTTATAAACTTTTATGAAGTTCACTAAGAGATTGAAAAATGTTACCATGTAAAAAATGGTAAATATATTATTGATTCATACTTGTTATTTATTTAAATAAATGTCTTTGGAAAAACTTAAAGAATTGTATCAGGACTTTTTGAACAACCCAGTATCATTTTTTACACTCCTGTGTGATAAAATTTAAACTGATAATTTTATCTCCAGTAATAGAAATAGTATAATAATATATGAAATCTCAGTAACCTAGCAACTAATAAGAGCCAAAAATTAACTGTGCATGTAACATAAGTTCTTGGCTCTAGTATTTTTGTCAGCTGATGATGATGTGATAGCATGTAAAGCAGCTTGCTATCCAGAGAATCATTTCATAATTTTGAGGGTGATAGCACATTACTCCTTGAATAGATCGACTGATTGCAGAAATGATATGATTTTTTTCTTTCCTTGGTGTATGGTTGATATGTTGAAAAGCACAGTAGAAAAGTAAAGTAGTTGGGTTCAACTTTAATCATAAGCTTAAAAAGGAGTCAAAGTGAAGTCAAGGATCCTAATGAAAGCAATTGCAGGTAAAAGTGAGGTAGTAAAAAGTGAAGCAGGTTTTGGTTCCATAAGCCTGGTCTTAAGAATTTCTTTTCATATATTACTCAAAAGCGAGTGAAGTCACAGGAATCAGTGGTGCAGTGGTAACAAGTGGTATGAGCAACAATCAATTGCAGTAATTGACAATATCACAACATAATTTATTTCAATAAGATAATGGCTGAAAATTAAGAAAATGTTAATTTATGTATCGAGATGTGACCCAGGGACCATAGTTACTGGAGCACACTGACTCGCTACCACTGTGCCACCAATTCCCATATCTTTACTTTTGTGTTATGTATTATAAGAAATTCTTTTCTCTTGGAGCCAAAACCCACTTTACTTTTTTCTACCTCTCCATCTAATTTCACATGTTTTCATCATCACTTCCTCCTTGTAAGTCTCGAATAAAAGTAGTTGCACATAGCATTATCTTTGCTCACTATTGGTTGTAGTAATCCATATCATAAAGTAAGTAGATATACTTTCTTTATTGTATATTCAAGGAGACTTTTTGGAGTGAATTCTATCTAATCCATGTGTTAGGACACCTTTTGATTCAGAGAACAGTTTTCATAACATGTTTCAGATGTCAATGAATTTCATTAAAGCTTCCAGGCCATTATACATTTCATTCGCTTGCACTTCTGAAAAACTTCAGGATCAAAGTTTCTCATTCCATTTCCTCTGCTTTTACAAGTATACTATAGTTACAATACTACTTTGTTTACTGCATGATTTTGTTGAATAATTTAACAAACTATAACTATTCCGAAATTCACCTAATATAATTGGATGGAGGATTTATCATTCATGAATTATTTTGAGCCTGATGGCAATGTTTCAAAGGAAATTTTTAATATATTTCCAGATGAGGATTGCTAAGTATATTACTTAATCTTGATAATTGGTGTGATTTAGCCCGGAGAAAGGGGGGCTGCTGGAGAACGTGGTCCAGAGGGTCAAGCAGGTCCTCCTGGACTTCCAGGGAAAGATGGTCTTCCAGGTATTCCAGGTCCTGCTGGACCACGTGGTCAGCCTGGAATGCATGGTATGCCAGGTCCCCCTGTAAGTATCTCTAATTTTATCAAAGATATTTCATAAGTAAGCCTCCAGAATAAGCCCTGGAATGCATCCAGCTTTAGAATTCAAAGCTTTTCTACGAGGTCTGTTGAAAAAGTTCCCGGACTTTTTTTATAGTGTGCCTCCAGTTGGTTACTTTTTAATCTGGCTGTAGGCGTTGTATCCACGAAAGCTTCCCAAATAACCAACTTCAGTCTCATTGTCGATATATTTTTTTGTTCATTAATTACGGACGTTTATGTGAACAGGTGATCGTAGAGTGTGGCGAAAAATCGGATCTGCGGAAATGAGCTCCTTGAAGGAGCAGCGTTCTTCTGTAAAATTCTGCGTGAAACTGAGCAAATCTTTCACGGAAACTTTTGAGTTGATTACCAAGGCTATTGGTGAGCATGCTATGAAACGTACCGCATTTTATGAGTGGTTTATATGGTTCAAGTGGTTCAGTGGAAGACGACAAGCGTTCCGGAAGACCATCAACGTCCACAGATGACCCCCACATCGAAAAAGTTAACGATCTCACAAATTGACGTTTGACTGTCAGGGAGCTTGCAGAAGAGTGTGGCATCCCAATTGGTTCTGCTATGAAATCCTATCTTAAAACATTGAGGATGCATCGAGTTGAGGCCAAATTCGTGCCTCACCTGATGACAGCAGACCAGGAGTAACTCATGACTTTTTAGCCAAAAACAAGACCACTGTGCTTCTCCAACCACCCTATTCACCAGGCCTGGCTCCATGTGACTTTTTCCTATTCCCAAAACTAAAATCCCCGCTCAAAAGGAAAAAGATTTGCCACTATTCGAGAAATAAAGAAAAATTCTAATGAGGAGCTTGTGAACAAGAAGCGTCCCAAGACTGTTTTAAAAAGTGAAAACACCATGGGGATAAGTGTATACATTGGGGTGGGGAGTACTTTGAAGGAGATCCAGAGCAATAATTTGTAAATGGATTATTTGTGTTGTAATAAATAAAGTTCGGGAACTTTTTGAACAGACCTCGTATAATTAGTGAAAATGTTGATGTTAAAAATCAACCTTGAATATATATGATACAAGAAGGGAGCTTTCTAATACAGTAAGTCTCATCTAGAATCTCTCAAGATGATTTCTTGCTTAAAATGCAGTTTTCTTATGGTCCCTTACACATAGTAAGACACATAAACATTTGGTATGGATACTGCTTAAGATGCTCTGCTACCCTCTTAAGCGGCAGATATTTCTCATACCCTGATGCACTGCAACCTACTTTAGCCTATCATTTGCCTCATTATCTGTCTCTCCACTCTTTTTCCTCTTCTTATATCTAAAAGGGTTTCTTGTGAGTCTCTTCTTTTGAATGACTAGTTTTGTGAGAATAAAATGAAGATATTGATAAGGAGAGCAATCCTATCTATCATACACTATATCTATACTATCATTCGAGCCAATACAAACTCTGAGATCTTCTCCATCACTATATTCTCATGGCAGAAAGTGGAGAAAGTAGTTTTTTGATTTTTTCTTTCATTGCAGCCTTTGGAGAAACAAGAAAATTTAGTTGATTTTCTATTTTTTAAGCATAGGTAAAAATAATACTGTTCCAAAAGTACTTTCATTATATTTGTAGATGCAGAATTTCTGAAATTACATACAAGACAAAATAAAAGGTAGAATAATGTAGACTTTCTGGAAGGACATACATTATGAAATTTTTGCATTTATCTTTGTGGTTTTCTTAAAAAAGTGACAATTTTCTCTAATAATCGATTTTATTTGTTTTGTTTGTTTCAGGGTAGATCATTCACAGAAGCTGAGCTAAGGGACATCTGTGCAGCTGTTTTACGAGGTAAAAATCTTCTTTGCTGTATTAAATTATTCTATAGTTTCAGCTAGACAAAATGAAATTTTCGTATTAAATTGAAAGAGAAGTTTGTTATTTTCTGTTTAAAGTAAGGAGGAATCAACTAAAGAAAGATGAGTAATTTTATAATGATGTCAATTTTAGTATAATAATAAACTCTTTGTTTATACTAAGTATGCCAATGCGATGCTATTACTGGACTGCATTTTACCTCAGTTCAATTGAAACAAACATTTTATGAAATACTAAGCATAGTAAGGTTTTTGTTCTCTCTTCTGAAAATAAATACAAAATAGTTTGTATTACTGAAATCCATAATTTAGCTAGGAATGAGGGCTGAATTAATGATCAGTTTAAAATGGAAAAATACTCTTTTTTCATCACTGTATGATCTATTAGATCATCTGTAGTTAATCATAGTAAATTATTGAAATGGGTTTAAATATATTTATTGTGAAAAAAATATCTCAAAAGTATAAAATTCAGTCAATCTTTTTACTGTTTCTAGTATTCTAGTATAGTACTATTCTACTACTAATGTAGTATATAAAATCTTCTCTAGAATCCTCCTGAAACAATTAAGTATTTTTGCTAAAGACATTCTAGAAGAATATCAATGGCTTTAAAATGGAAGATGTACCATTGATCAGATAATTCCAGTAAGGCAAACAATGGAGAAGTGCTATGAGTAAAATGTTGATCTGCATATACTCTTCATTGACTTTAAACAAGCTTTTGACAGTGTGAATAGGAAAGTGATGCTCTGTGCTCTGAAAGGTTATGGCATTCCAGGAAAGCTGGTTAGACTGGTTAAGTTAACTCTGAAGGAATCTCAATGGAAAGTTTTGGGTAGAGTAAGCAGTGCTTACAAAGTGACCTCTGGGGTAAGACAAGTGGATGCTCTTTCAGCTATGCTGTTCAACTTACAATTAAGTTTGGAATGAGGCAATGAAAGAATTAAAACTGTAAGTAACTATAGTACATACATCTAAACAAGGTTTTGCATATGCTGATGATATAGCTATGATATCAAGAAATGCGAAGGAACTTGGGGAAATGTTTATTACCCTTGAAGATATTGCGAAAAAAATGGGACTCATAGTGAATGAAGATAAGACCAAATATATGAAAATAATGTCTAATAATATAATAATAATAATGTTTAACATAATAATAATGTCTTCTTCATGGAACCAATGAGAACTAAAAAACTTAATAATTGGGAAGTACAAGTTTGAAAGCATCAGAAAATTTACTCACCTTGAAGTGAATCTAAATGACGAAAATAAGATTTCTGAGGAAATCAGCCAGAGGGTAATGCAAGGCAATAAAGCTTATTTTGCAAATGAACCCCTCCTAAGATCAACTCTTTTATCCAGGAAAAGTAAATTGAAAACTTATAAAACAATGATAAGACCTAGAGTTCCATATGGTGCTGAGACATGGATCATATCCAAACAAGATGAAGAAATAATAAGAATATTTCAAAGAAAAATGACAAGGAAAATCTATGGCCCAGTTAAAGAAGGGGGAAGATGGACAATAAGAATGAATTATGAAATGAATGAATTCTCGAAGGTTCTCCAAGTCATTATGACTGTGGTTAGGCCATGTTGAAAGAATGGAAGAGCTTAGAATGCCCAAAATGTTAATTAACAGCAAGATGGAAGGAAGACCATGTTGGATGTTGAAAGGACCTGAAGACAGTGGGGAGGAAGAAACTAAAAACTTAATGGAGGTATATAATCGTGGAAGCCAAGGCCCACACCAGGCTGTAGGGCTGGATATTTATTTATTTATTAGTAAATATGCTGCAAGTAGAATTAACTCTGGTGGCAGCCCCAACCATTGTCTATAAGACATATAATTCAAGTCCCAAATCCCTACACCAGACGTTACACAGACATATATTCCACAATTAATATTACTACCCACACAGTACAGTATTCAAACACCACAACACTACATCAAGACTTAATTTATACACACCTCCATGTCACCCCCACCAAAACATTTACACCACATATATCCTTACAAAAACTACAGATCACTGTCACAGCCCAATTACATTTGTGTGTAACAAAGTACATCATAGTCCTGATCTTAAACTCAGAAACTTTTTTAAGATGGACATTTATCTTTGGAAATGAGTCTTCTAATCATACATAAAATTTTAAATTCATATCATTCCAGAAATGTCCTCAAATATAAATCCAATTCTTAATTTTATTCTATGGTAGAATGAAAATGATGCCCTCAAGTCGAACTAAGGACTCTTTGGGAAATGATGAACTGTGTTTTCAAAACATATTCATGACTGCTGTTCACAATATAAATTTCTATCTTCTCTTAAAAATGTTTGCAATCTAATCCATACATATAACATTATTGAAGCATTAAGACCACCTGAACTCAGAACAGTTTAGCAAGGTTCGATGGTAGAGGCGTTGTGAAGCATATCTAAAGTCTCAGGTTATTGGGAAGATCCTCAAACGAAACTCCATATTTCCCATTTAAATGTATTGCAGAATGGAAATGGTCCCTTGCATCATACCAAGGACCATCAAGGAAACAGTAAACTGCGGTTGTAAAACATATACAAGACTGCTGTTCACATGCCGGGTTACAGACTTCTATCTTCTTGGGAAATACCTCATAACAAAATTTCTCATAACAAATTTTTAACAAAACCTCAAAACAAGAATTTTCCACCATACAATTCCCATGGAGATTAAGTATCAACCAAGACTGCCCGGTGTCAAACTCAAAAACCTGTTAGTGATAGATAAATGCATATTAATATTTGACAGGTAAAACTATGAAAATTTACAAAGTTTCAGTACAGTATCAGATCGGGAAGGTCCTTAAGTACAGTCACTTACAAAAAAAAGTTACCACTTCCAAGGGGCAACTCGTCCAACAGACCCCTCGTTTCGGGCGAGCGAGCCTCCAGAAGAGAGAGATCGGAAATAAAGATGGAGGACGTTGTCTGCTATGCAGGTCCACCTTGAGCGTTTGAAAGGATTCGTTATCGTTATTGTTATTAAAATAACTTATTTAAAGCGATTTTTTAGTGACATTAACATGGCAGAGTAATATTATAGCGATTCGGAGGTCGGAATGGATTAATTTGGTGATTTTAAAGTTGTTTTTAGATATAGTTTTACTTTAGATTTTTTGCATGTAGTATAGCAATCATGAATATATTCCAAGCTAAAAATTTTAGAAAAGAGATATTCCGCAGTTTGTGCTTGCAAGACCCTGAAACCTGGCGTTACAACATGAATTCTTTGACAATGTTCTAGTCTAATCCAAGATATTTTCTTAAACGTATCGGAAGTATGGTCATACTTTTTCAAGTTAATTATAAATCAAACAGACGCATTCTGGGCACGTTGCGTCTTGCTAGCTAGTTCTTGCGATAAATCACAGATTGAAATTACCAATTGCATTTTAATATAAGGCGTTAGGAACATCTGAGGGGATGAATGGTAGAGTAAACTTTTTCAGAAATTTTCACGACCGTGCTCCGAAGCCGTGCCGACCATTTCAGGGAAAAATGGAGTGGGTAGTGAAGGACGGGCAAGGACTCTCCCCCTCCCCCCTTATCTGGGGGAGGAAAACAGCAATAAAGTTGAGGGCTGTTTATGACCTGCAGAAATTTTAGAAGTCTCTTTCCTTCTTCTTGGATGAACTTCTCTGGTAGAAACGCTTACATATTTGACCAAAGCCAGAAGGAGATCATGCGAGCCGGGGGTTGCCCTGGGCAACGATGACAAGAGGGGGCAAGGTACGGAAAGTAAGTAGAATTTTTAAGGGAATGCGGCAAGCTTTGAGATTCTATATATAAACACCTTCAGTTATAGAGGTTTTTTCCCGCAAATCAAATCTTTCTTTTCCGTTTTTTTTCCTTTCTCTTTTTTTATTCTCTTATTATTATTTTGAATCTTTATAGCGATGTAACTTCATACGAGGTTAGGTGGAAGAGAGGCCCACTCGGGCCTAACCTCGCCTAATAAAGGGTTGATTAAATTAAATTAAATTATAAACAAACCCGTTGAAAGGAACTTGCGAAGATAATCAGCTGTATAAACGAGTCTCAGGATAACGCAGACATCCATATGTATATAATAATTTAAATTTTCAATGCTAATAACATGTTGTAGAATAACAGAAAATTATATTTTTAAGGAATTTTCCGGTAAACATATTTAAAATGAAAATCTTGCATCAATTATGATTAGTGCATTTATTGAATCAGAAAAAATAATGCTTGCCACATCAGTGCAAATGCAATATAATTCATTAGGTTTTAATACCATATTCATATGAGTAATGAGTAATGGTAACGATTATAACTTGTTAAGTGTTATTTGGATTAAAAAAGAATTTTACAAAGGTTATTCTTCAAAAATTAAAAATAAAAATCCGAGCAGTGGTGCACATAGAAAAGTATTCAATCCGTGTATGGCAAGGAGTGTAATAGAAAATGATTTGGAATAGAGTTAGACAGAAATTAAGTGATAAGGAAGAACTCCGCAGTGTCCTATAACCTCGGTCACACCGTAAGAAGAGGCATTTATGAGTAATCTATATCTATGAGTAAAAGAATGAGAAATCGACATATAATAGTTTGGTATACAAAGAAGATATATTATTAAAATTGACATTTCACAGCCTAACTTTGTGGAATGGTGCCATCATGCAAAGAAAAAAACACTTTGTAAATTCCACGTAAATAAATTAATCGGCAACTAGTTCTGTCTGTCTGTCAGACATCATCTCAACTCCCTCCAGAAAACCCACCTATTCTGACCTCACCATCCCCTCTCATTCCTCCCATCCTTTTTCCCAGAAGTTACCCGCTTTCCACAGTATGATCCACCCACATCCCAATGTCACCCACCCCTTTAGACTAAAGAAGTTTTAATTATCAAACAGATTGCTATAAATAACGGATACAGCCCAGATATGGTGGATAAACTCTTGAGGAGAAAACCAAATATCCTCTCATCCTATAGATTGGGACACATGCTTCCTAATGACCTGAGAGCGGCTTTCAATGTCCCCTGGAATCTGCGGAGAGCCATCGGCCACCACAAAGATAGAAGACCCAGCGACTCTCTCAGCGGGGTGTACGAACACCGTTGCAATGAATTCCCATCCCGGCGCGTGGGGGGTGGACAAAATCCTTACCAACGAATACCTCTTCCACAAGTCCTCCCCTCCTTTCTCATCCCCTCAGCCCTTTTCTGTTGATAATTCCCGGTTTTTCCCACCACACCTCCTTGTTCCTCTCGGTCTTTCTCATTTTCGATATTTCAGTGCCTGATGATTTCCTATAGACGAAACTAGTTGCCTTTAATATATCTGTATGGAATTTACAAAGTTTTTTTATCTGCATGAAAATATACTTTATAAGAAGTGAAATGTGGTAGCAATGCACCTCTCGAGTGAAGAACTCAGCGTTTCTGAGATTTCATCGATTAGAATGGACGAAAAGGTGTGGAAAACCCAGATGCTTTAAGGAGAAGGATCTTGAAAATGCATATTCATTGATTACTTCCTAGAAATACTACGTTCTAAAATGGACCTTCACGGCTGGTATCCCATTGACCCCATCTCTTCCCCCGCTGCTTACTCCTTAGACCTCGCTATTCTTTCCGAGATCAGCATAGGCAGAATTCAGTGAACCCCTTTCGCCTACCTGCTACTCCCTAGCCATTCCATTATCTGCTAATCTTTCTCCACTTAATCCTACACGTGATTCCGGGCGTAATTTCTACGAAAAAACTTTTACCAAAACTACCACCAACAACTTCAGCGCCAGGGCTCACCCTCACCTCACCCACTATCGCTTTATTGTAATCTGGTCGTCAGTGGATTAAATATATAAATTAAAATATATTGCATTAAATAGATCGACGTAATTTGTAGGTGTTTTAGTTGTAATTTTCCTATTTATGGATAATACCCATGGCATCCTACTTGCCCGGGTGCGATGCACCCATAGGACGGCACGGCTTAGGGTGAAAAAATAGCGTTCATTTCCCTCTCTTTATCAAGTATCGAAACTCATTTAAGGTTCTTCCATTCAGTCATGATGATATGTATCTGGAGAGATAAAATGAATATCAACGAAATAATTAAAAATATATTCAATACGGTTTCACTAATCTCGTTTAGAAATATTAGCCAACAGAGAAATAACGCATAGAACGTCTTATTCATCCGATGTGTTCGCTATTACGCGAAACAAAATCATCCCTGTAAGCGGATTTAGAAGGGTTAACGTATTCTTTCACTGTTACTCCATTTCTATTCTAATTACGTTTTCTCTAATTTCCCCTTCTTTTGACATAATTCATAGTATTGCATTTTCTCTTAATTATCATTTATTTAAGCCCTATTATTTATTATTTTTTTACGGAAAAGTTCGTCCTGCGGGCATGTAGAGCATGAAGAAAAATAATGGAGTCCTTTCCAAACCTCCATTCATGAGAATTTATACATAAGCAGAAAATATGGGCAACTAAAGTATTTCTTGTCGGATTTTTTTCAAGAAGAGTGAAGTATGCGTGAGATTTGAGCCGATTTAAGAAAAATCCGATTTTAGTTCCTTTATAATACTATATTGCTTATACAGCATCCAAATGAATGAATTTTAGCCAGTCTTTAAAGATAGTAACGTCAAACAAGCCTCAAAACATGCGTAAGGAGGAAGACGAAACGCACGCTAAAAGCAGAGCCGCTCATAGACTCGCTCTCATCGAGCTTCATGTCTGTTAAGCGGGTTGCATCCTTTAGTGGTAACTTTTTTTTGTAAGTGACTGTACAATTCTTTTATACCCTTTTGAAATGTATTAAGGATTGCTCTGGCATTGAACCAAAGATAATTAGAGAAAGGGTGAACTGTGTATATAGAATTTACTTATGACCTCTGTTTGCATTCTGGGTTTTATGTTTCTGTTTTCTGGAAGGGATTCAAAATCATTCTTAAACATTACCGCAATGCATTTTAAAGGGGAGAATTTCTCACCCTCCTGGCATCAAACACACGCTCATGTGGTAACATTTCTTTCACTGGTTCTGTAGAAGACCACATCATCTGTGCCCTCTGTGATTCTGAATTCTTTATCCAATCGAAAATTGGCTCAAAAATTTTTCAAAAACCAGCGCAATGTATTCTTATGGGAAAATTCCGATTTTTGGGGCCTTCTGGCATCGAACCTATGACAACTAGAATCAAAGTCTAAATTATTCTGTGGTTATCCAGTAGGGCCAGTGCATTGTAAGCATTACATGCCAGTAGCACTAGTGGAACATGGTTAGAATTTGTACCCCCTATATATAGGTATATCTGGAGATGCATCAATATATCTTTATTATGATTGAAACTTGCTTGCAAGCTATTCAGTGAATATTTACCAAAACATCCAATTACACTTGGAACTACTTGCAAAAGCATTCCCAATTTCACCTAAGTGTATGTCAAAACGGGAAAATATAATCCGTCTGGTATCAAACCAAGTTTTATTACTGTGGACCCATTATATTTTGGTAAAGACCCTCTTACTATATGCTGAATTTCTTATATTAATAAGCAATTGTCTGTTGGAACGGGTTCTGAGTTCGACGCCAGATGGTTTTTGTGTAAATATTTGAAAAACTTTTTGAGGCTTTCTTCGTAAGATTCAAAATCATGGAATTGACATGCTCCTCTATAGTATTCTCTTCTTTGGTACCAATGGAAGTCATTAAATGAGCACAAGTTCAGGTGGGTGCAAATTACTCCCATTTAAAATGCGTAGTGGTGATTTTTGAGAATTCTTTTGAATACTTTTCTGTTAACATGGAAATGTAAAACCCAGAATTTAGATAGCGGTTATAATAAGCTTTCCTATGCGCAGTTTAACGTTTACCTGATGAGCCTTGTCAGGGTGTCATTTTGACTTAACCATGCATTTCAAAAGGAGAATCCTGAGTTATGGCTGAGTAACTTCCCGATAAGATATGGGCATGAAATTTTAAAAATGGTCATTGTTGCTCCTACCACACAGTTTTATAAAATCTTATTTCATAAGAAAGTTCCTAGGTTTGGCTCCAGACAGTACTAAATCTCCCATAAGAAATATACAGCGGGAAAATAATATTTAATTATGAGACTACTTGTGAGAACATAGCACTCTGTAATCTGGCATGTGAACAGCAGCTGTGAATTTGTTTAACAAAAGCAGTTTACCATTTTTCTGATCATCCCTGGTTTGAAGCCAGGGTACCTTTTGCATTCTACCACACAATTAAATGGGAAATTTGGAATTACATTTGAATACCTTCCAGACATTATATCAACTCAAAATTCAGCATACAATCAGAAAGGTTTTTACTGAAACTTAATTGGCAGCAATGTTTATGGTAATGGACCTTGGTTCAATACCAGACCGCATATATTTTCCCATTTTAATCTACGTTTAGCTGAACTTATGAATGCTTTTACAAGCAGTTTCTTGCGTAATTGGATGTTTTGGTACATATTCACTGATTAGTTCGCAGTATGCTAGTATATTTTACTTGTATTAGATATGTGGGAGTTTGTACATTCATGCATCTCATACATTACTACATGGCCTGAAAAGTCCCGAGCCTAACATAGAGATGTCGCCTTTTTTTGCACATTTCACTTGAGAACCAACCTTAAGATGGCACTGTTTTTAATTTCATGACAATTCATGTATTAGTTCCTGAATGGCAGCTGATTGTTTTCACTAAGTTTAGGCATTTTGCAAACGATGGAAAAAGACGAGTTTCGAGTTTTGATTAAACATTGTTTCTTGATGGGAAAAAACACTGTCCAAGCCAAAACTTGGTTAGATAAATGCTACCCAACATCCTCGCCTTCGGAAGCGACAGTGAAACGATGGTTCACGGACTTTAAACGTGGTCGTGTCAGCACCAAAGACGACAAACGCCCTGGACACCCCTCCGAGGCCACCACTTCAGAAAATATAAAAAAAGTCCATCTGATCGTTTTGAACGATCGTAAAGCAAAGTTGCGTGAGATAGCAGAGTCTGTGGGTATATCGATGGAATGCGTTGGAAATATTCTGCTTGAACATTTGGGGATGAAGAAGCTTATCGTGCGATGGGTGCTGCGTTTCCTGACTCCAGACCAGAAGCAAAGACGTGTGGAGGATTCCGAGCGTGGTTTGGCCTTGTTTCAAAAAAACCAAAAGGACTTTTTGTGCCGATTTGTGACGATGGACGAATCTTAGATACGTTATTACACTCCTGAGTCCAATCGGCAGTCTGCAGAATGGTTAGTAGTCCGAAGCGTCCAAAGACCCAACAGTCAGCTGGGAAGGTTATGGCGAGTGTTTTTTGGGAGGCAAGTGGAATCATTATGATTGAATACTTGGAAAAGGGAAAAACAATCACAGGCGACTACTACGTTGCTCAACTGGACCGTTTGGACATCAAGATCAAGAAAAAACGGCCACACATGAAAAAGAAGAAAGTGCTGTATCACCACGACAACGCACCAGCTCATTCGTCAATGAAAGCGACGGTCAAATTGAGTGAATTGCGGTACGAATTGGTTTCACATCCCCCGTATTCACCAGATCTGGCACCCAGCGACTACCATCTATTCCCAAACATGAAGAGATTTCTTCAGGGGAAGAAATTCACGTCAAATGAAGAAGTCATGTCCGAAACAGAGGCCTATTTTGGAGGACTTGGAGGATCATTTTTTTCGAAAGGCATCGAAAAGCTCAAGGACTGGTGGAATAAGTGCATAGATCAAGATGGAGATTATACTGAAGAATAAAAAAGGTTTTCAGGTAAAAAATTGATTTTTTATTTGTTAGGCTCGGGACTTTTCAGGCCATGTAGTAGCATCTCAATCTCTTAAAAAAACATCAGTCTCATTTCTCATCATCCTTCCAAAGTCCAATTTAATTTCCTTAATTGTTAAAATCCACTTATTGTTGAATTTATCACTGGGATATGTTCCATGATCACCAGAGAACTTAAAATGCCCATTAGTGGATGGTAGGAGTCAGGTTTGTGACCACTGGAAGATTTCATAATATCCATGTTAACCATAAAAATATAAATCTCATGGAGATGGAGAATCACATGAAGTTGTTGATTTTGAGTACAGTGAAACCTCTCTGTAGGGCAGTCCATATGGACTGAGATTCATTTCCTGGACAAGACAGTTTTCTGCTGAATACAAATTTTGGCTTGGAGTACTGGATGGGTACATCATTACTGCAAATCCATTTGAGTCTGGCAGATCTTTAGGGTATTTGGCTGGCATTTGTATTGTAAGAGGGGTGTTCAAATGAAAAGGTGAATCAACACTGTGGGTATAATTGAAGTCTTATTCACCAAGTTTTCATCAGAGACCTGAGCAGAACTATCCCACTGTTTAATGAGCTAAAGGATTCCCTGCTCCCAGAATTCTTATGGCTGTGACAAGAGTCAGTTCTTCACTGTGTTCTTCATTTTTTCATCATCATTCATCAAGTTGAACTGCTTCCCTTTGAGATGTTTTTTTAGCAGCCCAAATAGATGAAAGTCACAGGGTGACATGTTCAGGCTGTAAAGTGGGTGATCAAGCCACTTGGACTTGGCCAGTACACTTTGTGTGACCCTGAAGATGTGTGGATGTGCAGTATAGTGGAGCAGACTCACTCCTTCTGTGAGCAGCCATCTGCTTTTGATTGGTAGGCTACAGGCACTGTCTCCCCCTGTATATGGCCACCACTCTGTGATGAATATTGTCCGGTTTAACAGTCATAAATCTGATGGCACCTTGCTGTTCCTCAATCATCGAATTTTGCAATGTGAAGCCACAAGAATTCTGGAAGCAGGAATCTTTCAGCTCATTAAATAGCAGGATAGTTGTTTTATGGGCTCTGCTGATTACTTATGAATAAGGCTTCAATTATACCAACTGTGTCGTTTTCATCTGAGCATATAGAAGTGGTTTGAAGAAAAAACCAAGGTCACATATTTCTTGTTATAAGAATTGTTTCATTTAAAATTTGTAACATTGTAATTTATTTAAAAATATGAATATATTCTGCTATTTTTATTGTTTCATCTCATTGTATTATGTACTTCTCTACATACTCAATTGCCTTGTTCAAAATATTAATTAAATTTAAATTCTGCAGTTTCCAAGGGGGCTTTGTGTTTAGCCTTAGTGTACTGGGTTCAATTCCCAATAGGGGCCTTGAACTGACCTCAGCTGTTGAAGATAAATCCCAAATATAAAGTACTCTTTTATAAACTAGAATCAACTGAATCTTTTAAACTGATTAGTATTTCCTAGTATGGTTTTATACTCCTGTCACTAATTGATAATGAATTTATGTCTCCATCTGGCTGAAAATTTAAGAAGCTATGCATATTAGTATTCTGCCTAAGAAAGATTCACACAATTTTAATACAGGTGTTCATTCTGTTTCTGTGTTAGACAGTTACCATTCAATACAAAGTTGAGATGCACAAAATTTCTATAATATATGCAATGACCAATTTTTTCTGGATGAGACACATTTCCTCTTTTCACAGGCTCCACTTAAGACAGGTTTCACTGTATTAGCATTAGTTTTTAATGAATATTATGGAAATGTTTTCATTCTTAGGATAGTTTAATTCCTAAAACTGGGTATCTCCTTAGGGTTATTCTTAGTTTTAAATATACTTAAGCCTCATTCTGTGTTGAGCAAATGATGTTTTTCATTTCACTCTTTTTGTTTAATACTTCCTTCATCCTATCTCTTTCTTGTTCATCATCTCTTTCCCAATGAAATCTTACTTGTGCATCAAATCAAATGTGAACAACAGACCAGCTGAGTGAGCTGACAGCAACTTTGATGGGACCTCCAGGACCCCCTGGAAGGGGGAAAGTGGGCCGTCCAGGGTCCCCAGGCCCTCAGGGACCACCAGGTTTGATTGCCTTAGTCTCTCCATAAGATAAGATCTTTGGTAATCTCTATCACACATAAATTTTCCCTCTCCTATTACCATTGCTTCTTTTCATCTCACCTTATTTGAGCAGGATTGAATTAGAAAGGTTATTGAATGAAGAGTCTTTAGTAGAAACCAAACTAGCATTTTGATATTCAGGTATTGCAATTCATATTGATCAGTTCCTCCATTTTACCTCTACCCTCCTGGTTCTCCTGTCTAATTCCCTATATTATCCAACCTGTTCCTGTGTGTAACCGCATAACCCTCACACAACCTGTGTATCACAGAGAGAATGGACGACCTCACCTCAGGCCTTCGTGGGCCCCCAGGCCCACCAGGTGTTACCAGACAAGGTCGGATGGGTCATGCAGGGGCAAGAGGCATCCCAGGTAGCATTCACAACCATTTCACTTCTCAACTATGGGAAAACACTCTTTCATAATTCTCCTTTGTAATTAATTTGTGGACATTATACAGAACATTTAAATGTACATAAGATATGAATAGCCCTGATCATCATTATGTTAGTGAAAGAGAACATCCAATAGCAATAACTTTCTCTTGCTTCACATGTATGTTTGCACCTAGGTAGATTTTGAGGTGTTACATATTATTAAAAACCCCCAAAATCGTGATGAGCTTGGTAACTCCTTGAAAATAAAATACCATATTTATGGGTGTATAACAAATAATTTTTCTGCTGAAAATGCTGAAATTCTACCTACCAGTTATAGGCTTATACTACTGTTTATTTAAATTTTAATTGTATTAAATTTTGGAGTGTGTATAATTTATCCATCATTTCATGTTGTTTGAGCATTTAAAAACCTACTTTTTGGATGCTTGATAAATACTCTTCAGTTTTGTTAAATTTAGTATTAATTTTTCTAAAAACTTTCTGAGTTCTGATAGTAAATGTTTTTTCAATCAAAACTGACTTCTTAAAATTATGGCATGCCCATGCATGGTATATGATTTTTGCTGCTATTGCCAATATCTGGTGAAGCCCTCCTGAGCTCAATAGAGCTTGTCAGGACAAGACATTAACAGCAATGGACAACACCCACAACCATTCCCTTATCAGAGAGAAATCTGCCAGGATTCGAACCTTGGGGTCTGAGCGATAACACAGCTAGAATGCTAACCACTCGGCAGGCAAGGCTGGTGGTGATGATCCTGCTTCTCATTTCTTTACCAATTGCTTCCCTTACAAATAACACTTGTCTTGAATTTCAACTGCTCACAATAATGTTAATTAATATGAAATCTCATTTATCAGAGCTTACAATATTTTTATTTATTGATTAACTAATCATCACCTTTATATCCTTCTTTTAATCAAAGTCATGCTTTATAGAGAAGAAAAATTCTTCCATTTATCTGCTTTAATAGAAAACAGTGGTAATGTAACAGGAGTGCTTTTTCCCTATAGCTTGCTTTCATTCTGGAAACTTGGATTTAGTTTGTTGACAAATAATTGAAATTTTTAAAGAACAGATCTTACAGATTAATGTAATGAGGAATCTTCCACATGATTATAAATTTTTTAGTCTCTCTCCATTTTAGTACAAATTGCTAAATTTAAGGTTATAAATTTCTTGGTGATTTGATCTTATAATGTATATACTGCAGTTATGTCAAAATAATAACCATTTTGAGAGATCATTATTAAACATCATTTTTGTATATTTTGTTGATTTCCTATGCCTAGGTAAAAGGCATGATTTTGACAGAAAGAAATTTAACTGGCTATGAAGAAAAAAGAGGGTCAACTTTTCACAAAGGAAACTAATTCCGTCTTTAATGTAAGTATGCAAATTACACAATTTATTTTGCATTGTTACATTAAAGATGGAATTAGTTTCCTTTGTGAAAAGTTGTCCCTCTGTTTTCTTCCTGGTATGGATTACCACAAAGTAACTTGCAGTTTGGTGGATTATATTATAACTGACTATGGTTTGCATAAGAATCAAATATCTATTATATATATATATATATATATATATATATATATATATATATATATATATATATATATATATATATATATATATATATAGCTAACTCTCCGGATATACCTATCTATCTATCTATATATTATTTTAAAACATGCTTTTTTGGTGATCGGGACTTTTCTCCCTTATTACTCCATCAATATATATAAATGAATGACCGTTTGAAGGCTAAAGTTGTCAGGTTCCTGCGAAAAATAGTCAGACAAATCAAAAATGCATCATTTGTTAAACAAATTGAAATAATATTTTAATCATCCCGTTGTGTACTGGACGAAAAAAGGCCCGGGTTGCTATATACAGATTCAATTTGTTTACTTAGTGACGGGTGTAAACAATTTCAAAAATGACAAAGTGATGTTAATACCATGCAAGCAACTTTTACGTGTGTATATATATACGAGTAAAAGTTGCTTGCATACTGCAAGCTATCAGTTGAATGCAGTGTCATGCCTCAAAACAATGTTCAACCCTTTGCGCAAATGACCGCCTGGCGTCGAACTAAGGACCCTTTCGTGCGTCACAATTGCACATTAATATTAGATATGTGCCATTCTGATCTGTTCCAAAGTTTCGATTCAATATCTTATGAGAAAGTTCCTAAAATAAGAATACACTATCCCCCTTTGAAATACACGGTAGAATAAAAATGACACTCAGGCATCAACCAAGAACCGTAAGAGGAACAGCGAACTGCGTATATGAATCACATGAATTACACCTATGTATATTACATTTTGTATAATTCCCAGTTTTCGGATAAGCATTAAAAGTAAATGTCATAATTGCCCGCCATGCATTTTATACCGGAGAATTTTTCACCCACTTGGCGTCGAACTCACAGTCATTTGATAAAGTTTCTTCAGTTGGTACAATAGATAACCATCTCATCTGCATACACCGCGATTTTGATTGCTCTATCACACCTAGAACGGCCCCATAACAGTTTGAAAAGAATGCGCAAAAGACCGCCTAGCGTCGAACTCAGGACCCTTTCGTGAGATAAAATAAGAAAATAATTTTAGAGAAGTGCCATTCTCACAAGTTGACCCTCTTGCATCGAACCAACGACCACTAGAGAAACGGTGAATCTCATGAAGAAGGTTTTCAAACGTCCCTGTCACCATTCCAGGTTTTATCTTTCCAGCTTTTACGTAAGGCATTTTAAAAAAAATTCAAAAATTGTAGCAATGCATTTCTTATGGAAGAATTTCGCACCCACGTGGCGTCGAATTCACGGTCATTTTTTAATATTTTTTCCATTCGCAATATAGAAGACTACCTCAACTTCAACCTCCGAGATTTTGGTTTCTCTATCTTACCGATAAGTGCCTCAAAAAAATTTTCAAAAATCCGCGCAATGCATTCTTATGGGAAAATTGCAATTTTTGGGACATTCTGGTATTGAACCCATGATAGCTAGCGTCGATGTCTGAATTATTCTGGCATCTACAGGGTGGGGCCAGTACGTCGTAAAAATCTGACGTTGCAGGTGCTTGTGGAACATGGTCAGAATTCGTATCCCCTATATATATCTATATATATATAGGTATATCCGGAGAGTTATCTATATATAATTTACGAGTAAAAGTTGCTTGCATACTGCAAGCTAACCGTTGAATACAGTATCATACCAAGTACTGCCTCAGTTCAAATTTAAAACTTCGCGCCAAAGACCGCCTGGCGACAAACTAAGAACCCGGTCGTGAGAGAAGATAGCAAAATAATATTAGATAAGTGCCATCCTTACTTGTTCCAAAGTTTCGATTCAATATCTTATCGGGAAGGTCCCATGCCTCTGTCACCATTCCGGGTTTTATCTTTCCAGCTTATCGGGAAGGCATTTAAAAAATCGTCCAATGCATTTCTTATGGAAGAATTTTGCATCCATCTGGCGTCGAACTCACTGTCATTTGTCTACATTTTTTCCATGAGAAGCATAGAAGACTACCTCAACTTCAACCTCCGAAATTTTGGTTACTCTATCTTAATGATAAGTGCCTCAAAATAATTTTCAAAAATCCGCGCAATGCATACTTATAGGAAAATTACGATTTTTGGGAATTTCTGGCATCGAACCCATGATAGCTAGCATCAAAATCTGCATTATTCTGGCATCTAGAGTGTAGGGCCAGTACGTCGAAAAAATCTGACGTCGATGGCACTTGTGGAACATGGTCAGAATTCGTATCCCCTATAAATATATATATATATATATTTATCCCCTATAAATATATATATATATATATATATCTATTATATATATATATATATATATATATATATATATATATATATATATATATATATATATATATATATATATATATATCTATTATATATAGCTAACTCTCCGGATATACCTATATATATATATATATATATATATAGATATATATATATAGGGGATACGAATTCTGACCATGTTCCACAAGCGCCATCGACGTCAGGTTTTTTCGACGTACTGGCCCTACACTCTAGACGCCAGAATAATGCAGACATCGACGCTTGCTATCATGGGTTCGATGCCAGAAATTCCCAAAAATCGCAATTTTCCCATAAGAATGCATTGCGCGGATTTTTGAAAATTATTTTGAGGCACTTATCGTTAAGATAGAGGAACCAAAATCTCGGAGGTTGAAGTTGAGGTAGTCTTCTATGGTTCTTATGGTATAAATGTTGCCAAATGATCGTGACTTCGACTCCAGGTGGGTCCGAAATTCTTCCATAAGAAATGCATTGCTGCAATTTTTGTCATTTTTTTTCAATGCCTTCCTGATACGCTGGAAAGATCAAACTCCGTGTGGCGACGGAGGCGTTTGAAAACATTCTTTCATGAATTTCACAGTTCGTCTAGTGGTCCTTGGTTCGATGCAAGAGGGTCATTCCGCTTCCACCATGCATTTCAAACGGGGAAAACGGAATCTTATTTTAGGACCTTCCCGATAAGATATTGAATCGAAACTTTGGAATAAGTCATAATGGCACTTACCTAATATTAATTCGCTATTTTCTCTCACAGAAGGGTCCTGAGTTCGACGCTAGGCGGTCATTAGCGCGAATATTTTCAATCTGTTTTGAGACCGTTCTCGATGCGATAGAGCAATCAAAATTACGGTGTTTGCAGATGAGATGGTCTTCCATAGTACCAAAGGAAGAAATGTTAGCAAATGACTCTGTGTTCGACGCCAGGTGGGTTCGAAATGCTTCCGTAAGAAATGCATTGGTGAAATCTTGGATGATTTTTTAAAAATCTTTCCCGATAAGCTGGAAAGATAAAACCCGGAATGGTGACAGAGGCATTTGAGAACATTCTTTCATGTTATTTGCAGTTTCTGCAGTGGTCCTTGGTTCGATGCAAGAGTGTCATTCCGATTCTACCATGCATTTCAAACGGGTATAACGGAATCTTATTTTATGACCTTCCCGATAAGATACTGAATTGAAACTTTGAAACACGTCAGAGTGGCGCTTATCTATTATTCGTATGCCATTGTCTCTCACAAATGGGTCCTGTGTTCGACGCCAGGCGGTCATTTACGCAAATTTTTAAAAATTGTTTTGAGGCCTTTTTCAATGCAGGAGAGTATTCAAAATCACAGCCTTTGCGTTTGAAGTAGTTTTCTATAGAACCAGTGGAAGAAAGGTTAGATATGACTGTGAGTTCGATGCCAGATGGATGAAAAATTCTCACGTTCGAAATGCATTGCGGCAATTGTTAAGATTTTTGCTGGATAAGCTTTGAAAATGATACCCGTAAGGGAAACTTATTCTAAATTTTCACCAATTAGCTTGCAGTATGCAAGCAACTTTTACTCGTATATATATATATATATATATATATATATATATTTATAGGGGATACGAATTCTGACCATGTTCCACGAGCGCTGTCGAAGTCAGATTTTTTCGACATACTGGCCCCACACTCTAGACGCCAGAATAATGCAGACATCGATGCTAGGTGTCATGGGTTCGATACTAGAATGTCCCAAAAATCGCAATTTTCCCATAAGAATGCATTGCGTGGATTTTTAAAAATTATTTTGAGGCACTTAACGGTAAGATAGAGGAACCAAAATCTCGGAGGTTGAAGCTGAGGTAGTCTTCTATGGTTCTTATGGTAGAAATGTTGCCAAATGACCGTGACTTCGACTCCAGGTGGGTCCGAAATTCTTCCATAAGAAATGCATTGCTGCAATTTTTGTCATTTTTTTTTCAATTCCTTCCCGATATGCTGGAAAGATCAAACTCCGTATGGCGATGGAAGCGTTTGAACACATTCTTTCATGAATTTCACAGTTCGTCTAGTGGTCCTTGGTTCGATGCAAGTGGGTCATTCCGATTCCACCATGCATTTCAAACGGGGAAAACGGAATCTTATTTTAGGACCTTCCCGATAAGATATTGAATCGAAACTTTGGAAAATGTCATAATGGCACTTACCTAATATTAATTCGCTATTTTCTCTAACAGAAGGGTCCTGAGTTCGACGCTAGGCGGTCATTACCGCGAAGATTTGCAATCTGTTTTAAGGCCGTTCTCGATGCGATAGAGCAATCAAAATTACGGTGTTTGCAGATGAGATGGTCTTCCATAGTATCAAAGGAATAAATGTTAGCAAATGACCGTGTGTTCGACGCCAGGTGGGTTCGAAATGCTTCCGTAAGAAATGCATTGGTGAAATATTGGATGATTTTTTTAAAATCCTTCCCGATAAGCTGGAAAGATAAAACCTGGAATGGTGACAGAGGCGTTTCAGAACATTCTTTCATGTTATTCGCCGTTTCTGCAGTGGCCCTTGGTTCGATGCAAGAGTGTCATTCCGATTCTACCATGCATTTCAAACGGGAATAACGGAATCTTATTTTATGACCTTCCCGATAAGATACTGAATGGAAACTTTGAAACACGTCAGAGTGACGCTTATCTAACATTCGTATGTCATTGTCTCTCACGAACGGGTCCTGTGTTCGACGCCAGGCGGTCATATACGCAAATTTTTTTAAATTGTTTTGAGGCCTTTCTCTATGCAGGAGACTATTCAAAATCACAGCGTTTGCGTTTGAAGTAGTTCTCTATAGAACCAGTGAAAGAAAGGTTGCATATGACCGTGAGTTCGATGCCAGATGGATGAAAATTTCTAATGTAAGAAATGTATTGCGGCAATTTTTAAGAATTTTGCTGGATAAGCTTCGAAAATGATACCCATAAGGGGAAATTATAGTAAATTTTTACCAATTAGCTTGTAGTATGCAAGCAACTTTTACTCGTATATATATAGGTATATCCGGAGAGTTAGCTATATATAATAGATATATATATAGTGGTAACATAAGAGCAGTTTTGTATACTGCAATCAAATTATTAATCCATTAACCATGGTATGATATGAATTTGGTAATTTATTATCAAGTGTGTGTCAGTTGTTAGCTGAATTAGGTCCTAAGAAACAGATGGCAGTAGGTTTTCAGTATAAGTAACCTATTTTTGCATCATTTTGTATTGTTTTTTATCAGAAATTTTTAATTATGTCATCTAAATACAAAATTTCCACTTCTTCATTCTTATGGAATAAATCTTAGTTGCTTCTCTTTGAAGAGCATACTTTTGTTTAACATCTCCTTCTGATCATTGAACATTCTCCTTCAAGCTTCAGTAAACTTAAAATATTCATGGGATATATTATTCACAGTATTTTGGAGTTTTACAGCAAAATTTCTGATAATGAAATATTTAATGATCAGAATTCATTGCGATTCTGTGAGAACATGAGTATATTGTGCTTCCAAAGCAATGCCTTGCGAGGATAGCTCAAAAAATTTAACCATCCCTTTATGATGAAATGGCTATGAATCGAAAAGGGTATGTTCCTATCAGTGGTGTACTATTAAGGGAGATAGCAATGATGGTCACATTTAGACTTGGAATAGAAGATTTTCCAATGGATCGAGGATAGGTTTAAGAATACTGGAGTATATAAGTGTTTCTGGTGAAAATGCTAGTGATAATAAAGAATAGAAGAGAGACTTTTATTAGGCATTTAGAAGGATATCAGCCAAAAGGTATTTTCAATACAGACAAAACTTGCCTTTATTTCAACTTCCTTCTATCTAAAACTTGCTACCAGAGAAGACAACTGGCATGGTGCCAAAAAAATCAAAAACAGAATAACTGTTCTTTTATTTGTAAATTCAGATGTTAGCAAAAACTTCCATTATTGATAAATTTGCCAAGCCAATGTGTTTTAAATTTGTGAGGACATTGCAATGTAAATAAACCAACAGCAAAAATTCCCCTATGACAGCTTCTATATTTAAATCTTTTCTGACATTAGATGCAGATGTGGGTAGTGTAAATAGAAAAATCAGTCTATTTATTGATGAATGTCCTACTTATTCACCAGATACTAATTTTCTCTGTAGTGTTAAAGTAGTTATCCTTCCAGCAAATTGTATGTACTAGTCATCTACAGCCATTTGACTCAGGCATTATTCATCCCATGAAAGCTAAGTTTAAGAAGTGCTGAAAATAATATCTTATTTTAAGATGAATAAACATTTGAAAGTAATCTTCCGCAGGGTATGCGTAACAGCTGTATGGAATTCAGTCACAATTGTTTTACTAAGGCTAGGTTCAGTTGCTATGCAAATTGATTCAAATGTAGATATGATTGATAATGAAATTGGATCATATATGTTAGTATAGATTTTAAAGAATGTGTCCAATGTGATGATGTTACTCTGGTACTCAAAATATGGAAAGCATGTGTGATGCCAAAGTCTTAGAGGGGGAAGATGCAATAGCCAATGAAGAAATTGTGTGTAAAGAATCAATACCTAAACTTGGTGAAGTTCTTGAAATCATGAGAAGACATTTAACTTATTTAGATGTTGACAGCACTTTTTGGAGCAAGATTTTTGAATGCTCAGTACCATTGCAAGATAAAGTAATCAAGTTTATGGGAATATATTAAGAAATAAACTCGTTATATCTATGAATATCAGTTTCCTTGAATAATTATTTCATATAAATTCAAATATATTTTAATTAAAGCTGTTATGAAGATTTTATTGGAGGAAGGAAACATTGTTTAGAGAAATACAGCATTAAAAATTATTATTTGTGATCATAAGAATGATTCATTTTAGAAATATTTATTTTAATGGTAAAAAAGATTTTGTCATCTGGAAGTTGCTTATCAATCTTAATGTCAGTGCTTCAAAATAGTTTTGATTGTTTAGATTGTGAGTTCTGTTAGAATCACTATGATATTGTTTAATAAATCAACGAACATGTAAAAATATAGATGCAACTCGTACCTGAAAACCTCTTTTTAATTTAGTTAAAATATGGTCTGATCCCCAGTGATTTGTTAAATAGAGTGTTGACTGCACATGGAATATTTTCAATGAAATCTAAAATTAAAATATTAAAACTTTATTGAAAAATTATATAATTAAATCATCTAGATACAATAAATTCAAACAATGCTCCTCATCAGTACTAGAATTATATTCTCAAGGAAAGGAAGGAAAACTGTAAATAGATTTTTCATTATGTACAGAGATAAAATCATTAACACTATTCTATTTACGCTCGACCATCGCTAAAATTCAAAGTTCAGTATTTTCTCACACCATGTTAGTATAGTATAAACCCTCACATAACGCGAATATACGTTCCTTTCCAATCCTCCAATGTGAAATCGCGCTATATTAAACGAGTGTATTATGGGGAAATATCGTGTTTCCTTTCTTAATCTGAAAAAATCTGTCCCTATTAGAACGAAATTTTTTGTCCGCAATGCAGACGCGCGATTAAGAAAATTATTTCCTAATCGTATTTAAATTCTAAATAAAAACTGACACCAGCTAGCGACAGTAATAAAGCGGTTGCTCGGAAAACCGCATAAGTAGCGAACGAAAAGAACACAAACTATACTGCCGCCCAATAGCCTATAATGGGTCCTTCGTCCTCCGACTGGACTGAGACATACTAATGTCTATTTCCATCTGTAAGTTGTGAGATTGCACGAATTGAAGCCGTTTCTATTCGACAAATTATTATCTCTTTTCTGTCGCATTTCTTTGCCCTAAAGCGTTAGGCATCGGCCGGCTACTACATAGTTACAACGTAGCGAATAATGATCGGACAGGCCATTACACGGGAAATCGGACAGAAATTGGCCTCTATTTTTTTAAAGCGATGAAAATATCTTTTACTTGCATACTTCTGTGGTAAAACCTTTATGACAAAAAAGGTTCAGCTAAAAAAAAATTGCAAAGTTATTAATTTTTAAAATTTCAAAATTTTTGGACAAATCGGCGAACAAGAGTGATTTCGAAGGGATATAACGTTTTAATGAAACGTGTTATGGGAATTGTAGTTTCAGTTTTGGATAGTGATTACAAAGTGATACTTCCTAAAATCTATAATTTTGAATTTCTTTTGGCAGAGGTCTAACTGAAGAGCTAAAACCATGAAAGAGGGACATATAGAAGGCAGTTTGCTCTAAATCAATAACTCCTTTCATTTTCCTAAAATACCTCACAGGTTTTTTATAGCTATGAATAAATTTTTCAAACAGGATACTATGAATTTGAAACAACCTAGTATTAATTAGAAAGTAAGAAACTTATTTATGAGAAACTAACAAATAAGCCTTGTTATTTGTCTGCATCTCTACAATGATCATTTTCATTAAGCAATCCAAGCCCCCTATATTTCTTTTTCTGTATGCCTCAGCCTCTCATGTATGACCTATTTGCCATTTCCTCACACAAGCTAGAGACATAAAGCATAATATTGAATTGATTAATTTTTCTAATGTAAGATATATCTGGTTGGTTGATTTATTACGCTAGTGACATTTGCTATGCTGACTTACTCTGTATTTTTACCATCAAAAGATATGGCTGTAATGAAAATATGAAGCCATTGATTATTTGTACAGCATCCTTAGTTGGTACTTCAGTCAAATGCATTTTCATAATGCTTTTAAACCCTTATATCTGAACAAAAAGGTAATTACTTGTTTTCTGTCAAAGAAAATACAGTTAACCTTTATTTTGGCTTAATTTAATACAATTAGTCCCATTGATTCTTTTTTGATTCTTTTATCATTCATTATTAATTTTCCTTTAAATCTGAAAATGAATGCAAAATATAGCACGTAACAATTCAGTAAACTTTTTGAGTAACATTCACAATCTAAATTCTCAAAACTTTTAAATGTGAGAAATTTTCCGATAGATTAGCTGCTAAAGTTAGTTAATTGTTTATTAAACAATTTTTTAAAAACCACAATAATATACCAAAATGAATCTTAATATATCTAAAGTCAGATCAAATTAACAATGTAGTTGATATACAATAAATATGAGAGTAGAATATTAATAGTGTATGGTGATGCAATTAGGGGATCCTGGACTTCCTGGAATTCAAGGAGAAAGGGGATTCATGGGCCTTCCTGGAGTAACAGGTCCAGCAGGTCCTCCTGGAGGGAGAGGTGAGAGGGGAGACAAGGGTGAGCGGGGACCAGAGGGCATTGGAGTCGAAGGCCCTGTAGGACCAAGAGGACTACCAGGTAACCTTCAGTTGTGAATTTTTTGTTTATGTGAAAGTAAATATATCTCCTTTAGGGTATAACTATGTAGTGTTTTATATTACTGATTACCTCTGAAAATATTTCAACATGCCAAACATTTATTGGTTATATCTGGTACATATCAAACCTGAGTTTAAATATTTAAGCAACTTTATATGATTATATGTAGGATATATTCAAGAACTTTACAGATTTTGGTGATACCTGGTGGAACTCCCTCATGATCACACACAAAGAAAACTCACTATATAGTCTTGTTTTGTGGAGGATATATATATATATCCTCCACACACATATATATATATATATATATATATATATCCTCCAGAAAACTGCATGTTATATGGAGGGCGATTCCGAGGGCATGGGTCACTAGGCAGTTCTTTTTGCAGTGGGTAAACCTGGTTTTTGGCCCTTCTGTTAAGAAATATCTACATGAAAACAACCTACCGATGCAAGCCCTTCTCGTCCTCGACAATGCTCCTGCTCACCCACCGAACCTCGAAGATGACATCCTTGAAGAGTTCAACTTTATAAAAGTTCTCTACCTACCACCCAACACCACCCCTATACTGCAGCCCATGGATCAGCAGGTGATTTTTAATTATAAAAAGCATCATACACTAAGCATCTGTTATTTAAAAACCACTTAACTTCGTGATATGCCTCAGAATTATTGATCATTCCTGGCTGGGTGTTACAACGAGGACCTTGACCTCTGAATGGAAGAAGCTGTGGCCTGAGGCTGTAGCCAAATGTACCTTTGAAGGATTCGAACCCGAAGAGCCAGTGGAAGAGGAAATTGTGTCTCTGGGAAAATCCAAGGGGACTAGTGGTGGATGAGAGAGGCGTGAACGAGCTCGTCGAGGAGCACACTCAGGAACTGACGACCAAGAAGTTACAACAGTTACAGTCGCAGTAGCATGCAGAAGTTCTGTAAGAAATTGGTGTGAAGGAGGAGCCATAGGTGGAGGAGGTTATCTCTACAAGTGAGATGAAGGAGATCTTGGGAATGTGGGAGAGAATTTCACAGTTCGTGGAAAAGAAACATGACGAAAAAGTTGCAACTGGTCCTGCATCAGAGCGATTTAATGACACCTGCCTAACTCATTCCCACAACATTCTGAAAGGGAAGAAGGAACCAACCTCCTTGGACATGTTTTTTTTTAATTCGGCGAAAAAAAGGCAAAGACCAGAGAAGAAAAAAGCAGTAATTAAAATTAAGCATACACTAGCATTTAAGTTGTTTGTAAGTTGCATTTAAGTGATCAAAATACAAATACACTTTATAAAACCAGCTTATTTCTTTACATTATCTTTTATTATGTTTTTACACAATATTTGTCATTTATAAATACATTTTTCCCATTCAAAAACACGTAACAGGAACAACTGGGGTGGCATTTTGGGGCCTGGAACGAATTAATGACATTTCAATTAATTTCATTGGGGAAAATTGCTTTGAGATACGAGCAATTTGACATTCGAGCAAGGTTATGGACTGAATTAAACTCGTATCTCGAGGTATCACTGTGTGTGTGTGTGTGTGTGTTTGTATATATATATATATATTCGAAAATTGTTTTGAGTCCTCACTTGGAGCGATAGAACAGTGAAAATCACGGAGGTTGGAGATGCCTTAGTTCTCTATTGTACTAACTGAAGAAATGTTACAAAATGACCGTTAGTTCGACGTCAAGTGGGTGCAAAATTCTCCGGTATAAAATGCATGGCGGTCAATTTTGACATTTATTTTGAATGCTTATCCGATAACTGGGAATGATATAAAATGGAATTTACATAGAGGCAATTCATATGTTTCATATATGCTGTTCACCGTTCCTCTGACAGCTCTTGGTTCCATGCCTGAGCGTCATTTCTATTCTACCATGTATTTCAAAGAGGGATAGCGTAATCTTATTTTAGGACCTTTCTGAAAGGATATTGAATTGAAACTTTGGAACAGGTCAGAATAGCACTTATATAATATTAATATGGAATTGTGTTGCACGATCAGGTCCTTAGTTTGACGCCAGGTAATCTTTTGCGCGAAGTTTTCAAAATTGTTTTGAGGCATTACTTGGTACGGTACTGCATTAAACTGATAGCTTTCAGTATACAAGCAACTTTTACTAGTGTGTGTGTGTGTATGATAGATATATTCAACTGCTGAAGATGTGAGACTTTGTGGTGGGATTCCATGAAAGAATAGAGAAAGGGTGAACTTTAAGTAATCATACTTACTTATTGTAAATGAATCCATTGTCAATTTATAATGAATAATGTGGTTGGTAACATACTGCCCTTTCATTGCTTCATTTATAATGTAATACAGAATATAGACTCAAACTACTATATCTAATCATCAGACTTTCTATATATCGTTTAGTCTCATTTTAATGGAGGACTAAGACCAATGAGAATACTATAATAAAGGAATAAGAACTCTTGTGTTTATGGCTGTTGATAGCATTTAAGGCACATTTGATGTAATTGGTTACAACTTTCAACAGGGCATTTTATGGTCAAGCAGATGATGAGTAAATTAAATAGTCCTTTGGTGATTTCAGTTAAAAGAACATTTCTAATGCACTCAGGTTCAATTGATAGAATAATCAATTTCACAAATTCCCAGTCTATGGGGAAAAATAATCAGGTGGGCATTATTTATACATCTTGAGTGAAATTCAATTAAGTTTTTGATAAAGAAATGTTGTTCATAAACTCTTAAATATGTTTTTAGTTGGATGTAAGAGTTTATGAGAGATTTAGGTGTGACTATAATAATGATAACTTAGCCATTGACTAGGAGAAATAGGTATAGGCATTGTTGGAAATAATACAAATATACTGAGTAACAGAAAGAAATACAGTAACTGTATAAAGTGCAGTGTGGTTCAAAATGTTAAAATGAATTGGAGAACATATTAAATTTGTGTACTATTCCAAAACAATGCTGGATATTCATACAAACATTAAAGAATATATTAGTTTTATATTGGTTAACATAAGTAAATGTATGAAGGTTGTTTTTTAAATAGAGGAGCAATTGAAATAATACTATACTGTCATGATTCTGTTGTATAAACAGTGGCTTGCAATGATCTCTTTTAGATGCATGAGTTATTAATCTAATTGCCTTTTTCTGTAAAGGAGACAATATACATAGCATAAATTACGTACAACTATAATATTGTAGCATAGTTATAGCTATCCCCTTAAGGAGGTGAGATTTACTCTGGTAAAAATCAAAGGTCTGCTAAATGGGTGTCCTCATGTCCAAATCATCTTTCAGGATAGATAAGAAACTTTAAATTGAATTGGAATTAAAGAATTGTTTGTTAAGAAATTTCAGTATGTTGTACCACCTAGGCAATTGTAGAATTTATAAGTATAGTTATTTATGATTTTATAGGATGGATGAATGTTGTTGTTTTTTTAATAATTTAAGACAGTGATAATAAAAATCTTTGTCTATTATTCTGTTGACATGGTTCACCATTTTATGCTGGGCATATCCATATTGAACAACCCATATGAATCTATATCTTTCGTACTAATATATTTGATTCATGATATATCTTTTATATCAAGCAAATTGAGTTTCATATTATGTTATAGAAAAAAGATAAGGGTATGATGGAGATTTCTTAGTATGTGGGCCAAAATAACCGAATATCTATGACCCCAAAATTAGTTTAACTATTACAGCAGTAATTTAGTAATTGATGAACGACATTTGTCTTCCAGGACCAACCGGCCCTTCAGGTGCTGGGCTGCCAGGAAGACCAGGAGACCGTGGTGAGCCTGGTCGACCAGGTAAACTGATATCTTACTCTTTGAAAGTTTATTGCATTACTATTGTGTGCAGTGCCTAATAATTGATATCACTTTAAGCCTCTTTTTAGGTCTGCATTCTTTAAATTGTTGTTCAGGAATTGTTGAAGAGTTTTTATTAAGTCTTACATTTCTTGTTAAAATGACCTTCATCCATTCATTTAGATTTATACCTTAATCGTAGAGCTTATTTTTTAATTTCTTTGTAATATGATGTTCTTGATTTTACTTTTAGTAATGAAATATGTTGCTTACCCAGCATCCAATGATTCTCAACATTTTAAAAACAATCCAAATTATTGAAATTAAAGATTAGTATGAGCCATAAGGAAGAATGTGTTCATTTGAAAATTTTGAATGAGTAATCTTCAAATAATGTCTGCTTGCTCAAAATTTTCATTTGCAATTAATTTTTTGTTTGAGGTTTCATTGTAGACAATTCATGGATACCTTTACTATCAGAAGACATGATGGGCACAATATAATTAAGAAATACATGACACAGGTTTTGAAAAGGTACCATTAAAAGGTGTTTTTGATTTGTGTTTACTCATGTATTCCTTTGCTGAGTTAAGCCTTCGAATCAGTACCTAACAACCGGTTGGCTGTGAGCCAAAGCAGCATCTTCATCTAATGTCTTATGTTAGTTTATTAAATTTTTATTTACTGATCACATCTAGTGAAGCATAAAAGTATGAATTATCAAATTTAATTAAGGAACTTTTTGTTAATTGATGTTAGCATGAGAAATATCTGAATTACTTCCTCTGATATTTGTTTCCAATATGTGAGACAGCTTTAAAGGCCGATTAATGTAGCCCATAGTAAAACAAATACTCTACCACCATCAAACTCAACACATTTCAATCTCTATTACCAGGAGCATTATTAGTTTACAGTAATTTTATGAACTGAACCAAATGTCTGCTTTAGGAGATTTTTCTTCATCTACTTTGAACAACTCATATAGATGTAGCCAGTTTTTGGTTTGATATGCAGTTTTTATATGATTTCATTTTCAAATATGATTATTTATTATGTAAAATGATTCCTTGTAATGTGATGTTTTACAACCGTCAATCTCCTCAGCACTATTTACGGGTAAATACATTGTTAACATTCCTTTTATAAGCAAAAACAAAATTTAAGAACACATTAATTACATATTCACTGCAATACAATTACATACACTATTATTAGAGTATAATTTTACATAAATACATTACATTTTTGTGAGAACTTATCTGTTGAAACTCATATTTTTGGTAAGGGCTGAAGGCCTTTTCAGGTGACATATTCCATTCCATTATTTCTCTACCAAGAAGCAAGTATTTAATCTATCCTTTGTTTTGTTACTTTTAAAATTTCATGCTGAATGCCATTTTTCCTCTCTCTCTAATCTATAATGCAAATAACAGTCAATGCTTTGCCAGCCTTTTTTACTTTATAAATTTTCCCACTAATCTACTAACATCCTTTTTTTCTAAAGATTTTTCATATAAGCTGCCCTCATATTTTCATTTAGCTACATAAATTTATTCACTTCAGTTCAACTCAAAGGAAATACAAAAAATAAAATTTTAATTATCAATACTACAGGTCATATAAAAACATCAATATAAATGAAACAGTTTTCATACATGTGGGAGATAATAAGTAGCATTAATTTCTTTTGTTAAAAATAGAATACCCAGCATGTTTAATAGTGTAAACCTTATATTTGTAACAAAATATTTATGCAATTTTAAATTTTGATACAATTTCAAATATAATCAAACAAAAGTATTGTAAAATAAACAGTAGCAGGTTTTGGATTCCTTTTTGGTCCTCCTGAGCCATATTTAGCTCGTCAGGATGCCAGCGATTGCTGCGAATTTTTTGTTAGATCATAAGGAATTATATTTTAAAAAGGGCTGTGTAAGTCAGAAACAGATTCCTCTTTATTCTTTACGAGAACCAATATTTTCCATCTTCATATAATTTCTGGCACCATTGAATATTTAGGACTACAAAGCATTTATAAAATAATATTAATCATTAAATCATAGTAAAGGAGTTAAGATTCTGATTTGGACAAATGTCTCTTGGATGTCCTGGCCCTGGCAGTGTTTTTAAATTGCGGGAAGAGAATTCTGAAATGTCATGTTTAGATTACGTTAAATTCGTCAGAATTTAAAAAAGCCATGAAGGTTCAATGTGTAGGAACCCATCAGGTTTAAAATGTTGTTCCTTGCAGTTAAAAGACAATATCATATTTTAAAATGCATGAGGGATAAAAGGCTGAAACCATATTTATACAAGCTAATGCAGTAAAATATTTATGCTACAATTATCCTAAGAAAATCATACAAGTCATATCGATAACTCAACGTTCATTATTTCTCGCTTTTATGAGTTGTGTTGTTAAAAGGCATTCGACTGCGGAGGTCATTTCGCACGTGGTCTCCCACCGGGAACCAAACTCAGGACCACTTTCATCCAAGTAAAACATGCTGCTCAAATGACTATCTGGAAGCCACTCTTTTATTTTGGCATTAAAAGCCCTCTAGTGCTCCGCTCTGACTGGCCCTATCATTACAACAAATATCCAAGTCGGTAACATGTCTTCCGCAATAATTTATGTTCATCTTCGAGCTATTCTCATACAAACACATTCATGTCTTTATTGAAGTTGTTTTATACCATTAGAACCATACCTATTTCCTGTGCTTCAATGGAGATATTAATGTCAGAATTCTCTGGTAATGTTATAATTCTTTGCAGAATTGTAGCAGAAATGAGAAGCAAGCTCCCTCTCTTCTGGGGGCCAGATAATATCTCAGACAGAATAACATTATGGTTTACACATGTATACACAATATCATTGAGACTGGGCAATTTGATGAATGAATCTTGGAAACATTCTTTTTAGAATAGATATGTTTTTCCTTTTTTCTTCTTATCCCAGTTCTGTAGATGAATCCCCTTTAACACTTTAACTCCCTTCCAACAGTTTCTCCTTTTCCCAATGCTTATTTCATTTAATTCATTTAAATCATGAACCATTTGCTACTACATACCGTTGTCTTTATCCTTCATAATGTATCACTGAGTATGGATAAGCATAGCACAACAACAATAACCTGCTGCAATAACTCGACCCCACCGACTTAAATTTATGAAGAATGATAAGATAGTAGGAAATGAAGTAAATTGCAGCTCTTAGTTAATCGAATAATCAAGTAATACCGGGGAGGTGGTTGCAATATTGACACTACCAGTATGGGTGTCAGTCTCTCCGGACAGAGTACTGAAACGTGATGGTTTGCACGAGTTATAAGTCTACGTAACACGTGTTATTGCAATAGGCGTGTCTAAAACTACTGTTGAATCTTGGATTGATATCTTTGGATTGATAGCTGTGAAAACAGGAAATATTTGTGTTTCATAGTGTGCTGGACAATACTTTGCAAAAATGCCACCCTAGCCTTGAGGGAAGATGAAGTCAGCGATATTCGATATTTTAGGGGAATCGGAGGATCTAATGAAACGCAGTTACCAACTTTTTGAGTGTCATTCGGTATTTTAATTACGTCCAAGCGCAAAGAAAGTTACTTTGGACAAGAAATCTCCTTGAAAGACATTGCTAACATTGTTAAAGATTTATCTCTATGATCATCTTCGAAATCATGCTTTCTGGGGGCATCCAGAAAACATACGAGTTGGTATGTTAAGATAGTCGCAGAAATGTGCGTAAAAACGCTGCAAAGATGATCCTGAAAGCTAGAAAAAGCCAAAGCCAACCAGTTAACTCCATTAGAAAGTTTGCACCTCCAGTGATCAACTTTTAAGCCAAAGATTATACAGATTTTGTGCACTGGAGAAAAGAAGAAATAACATCACCTCCAGTAGCACACTTACTAACAAATGAAGACTTAGAAGACATCGCTACTGGAAGAGATGAATCCCTAGGAAAACTGCAGACTGTTTTACCTGCCATGCCGTATCCAGGGAGAGGAACGGTGCGTCAAGGATATAACTGCTACATCAACTGTTGTATGTAGTTATGAATCCTGAGATGGCTAAATTAGACTTCGATTGAAGAACAGAAAAATATTATTGAGGTTTGGTACAAAAGCGGACTTCAAAGCCCAAATGGGACAGCCTACCTAGGTGGGTGAGAGGTCGGCTACTCGATTGCAACCACCTCCTCGTGGTGAGTGCTGGGTAGTCTATTCTTCAATGAAATAAGAGCTGAAAATTACTTCATTTCCTACTATCTTATCATTCTTCATAAATTTAAGTTGGTGTGGTCGAGTTATTGCAGCAGGTTATTGCCTACCCAACATCCGTAACATCTCTGTAAATTTGGCGTTTTTTGACAAATTTTGGCGAACTAAGAAATCAGTTTTCCTCGTTCAAACTCAGTAAATTGTTAATCACTAAGCAACATACAAGCAATAAATGTAACATTTTGCCATTAAATCACTTCAGAAACATCGAAAAATCATCAGAAAAATTGCGAATTTTTGACATTTTTTCACAAAAATTGAAAATTTTGACTAAATTTTGCAGCCTCAGGACATATTCCGATCGAGCTGAAATTTCTTATGGTTTATAAGGACCACCAACCACAAACTTTAAGCACTAGCCGCATATCGATTTCGAAAAAAAAGTTTTTTCGATCCACCCTAATGTATATACTTTTGTGCCTTGATCAACAACTCTCTCAACCCTACCAATGAGGTTGTGGATTCCACCAACTTACATTTCTGGTAAGTATGTTGATTAGCATGTACGGGGTGTTCCTTAAGTGGATCATCCATAATATCCACCATCTTTTCCAAATCCTTGAGTAGAAAAGACATTAGACTTATACCTCTGAAGGAATTAGCCTTGGTATAGTCAGTTTTCTGACTATACCAGGGCTAATTCCTGGCTTGGGTAAAAACACTATCTTGGTAGTCCTCCAGGCATTAGGAATATAGCAAAAAGCTATACAGGAGCGATAAATCCTGATAAGTGGGAGTAGGAGCTGTTTTAAGCCTTCTTGCAAAATGAAAGACTCCATCCACCCATCCAGATTTAAGTGGGCTAAAACTATTAATAGCCCTTTTAGTACTGTTATTCATAACAATGCTGGAAAACAGCCTCCATTCCACCTGACTCCTTTCTGATGTCTTTTCTTATTCTTCATTGCATTGCCAATGTGTCCTTAGCTATTATTTTTTTATTCCCATTTCATATTGTCCTTGATTCAGACAAATCAAAAGATAATTTATGAGTTTACAGCCAATGTGGTTTTTTCACTGAATTTATTATTGAATCTTACAAGTGCACAAAAGGCAGCCACTTTCCATCAACCCACACTTCCTTCTTTATTAACAATGTCAATTAGCCTCCAACATGTGGGAAGGTAGTGATTCAGATAACTAAACACCCACATTATGGAGTGAAGAATGTCATGGATGGAAGTAAACCAGATTGCGTGCACAAGTGAAGCAGCCCTGGGGGTTGAGGGGAAGCAGTGTGTGCCCTCACTCCATCAACTGAGATGGATACATAATGCATTGGTCTGTGATCAATGGCCTTTGAATGGCACACTAACCAATTCCTCGCTCAGAAATGTGTGTCTTGAGGAGAGGAATACTCCAGGATTTTTGTCAGTTCACCAAACAAAGATCGCTGCAAAAAAGGCACCCATTCCAACATTTTGATTATTAAACTACCAAAAGTTTATAACCTCAATATCCTTTATCTGTTGGAATGGTAAAAATTTTGGCAACTTTTTTTAGTATTGTAGACTTGAGAATCAGCTTTTTTTACTGAACTTCGATTCTGATGCATACTTAATGATGTTATGAATATTCTTTTATAATCTTCTTAAATTTCCATTTGAACAGGACTGCCTGGAAGTAGAGGTCCACCTGGTCCCCCAGGACAACCAGGATTCTGTGAATTCTGTAATTACCAAACAGCCAGCCTTGTTCAGTCGCCATCTGCAAGGACAAATACTAAAGGGCCATGAATCAGTGTGAATCAATAAAAACTTGGGCACATCACTCTCCTCAACTGAAATATACAAGTGTAATAAATTACATCAGGTTGAACATGCTCGTCAAATAAAGTTAGTGACTTAAATATAAAATAGACAGTTGAAGAGTTGGATTTGTTGGAGTTACAGTGTTGTAAGCATAGTCATTCTGACTAGGAATCAAGCAAGGATATACAGCATATAATTTCAAGGAATCCATTTTCATATAAATTAGCCTTCGTTCAGATATCTCTCAGAATAGTGCATCATTACATATGACTGATAAGGTGAGCATAAGTGATGCAGAGGCTTTTGACCATTTTGACTACAAATATTTCTTGATAACTTACTTTTCAGCATTCTTTTGAGGTCTTCTCTTTAATTTCTTGAAAATGGTTATTGGTTTTCATTTATGAGGGTCTAAAATAATTTCTTATAAAGATAATCTTTTGTGATATGATTAGAAATTAACATTTCAGCCAAGCACAATTTCTAATATAATTCCCATAATAGCTCTGATTTGAATCATAGAATTTTCAAAACTTTATTTTCCATTCCAATCAAATTTTAACTACTCTTAAAATACAATTAGTCTGAGATAATTTTTGGTTTCCCTCCTCTGAAGAATGTCAGATTTTGTAAATGAGCTATATATTTTATGATAGAAAAATATTTTATGGATATAACCTTGTAGAAAAGGTATTTTCAGCAATCCAGTGTATACTCAAGAATTCATTTATGATAAGTGTAATGCACAATGTTTGGGAAGAAATTTTAACATAAACTTCTTAACATAAATTCTTAAGGGAAGTCTTGCAAAATAAGAAACAAAAATGACTTGAACTTCAGTTATGCTCATGTTTAGAACAAAAAATTACTCGAACTTCAGTTATGCACATGTTTAGAACATTTAGAAATGATCACAAGCAAATATAATGTAGGAGAAAGAGAGATCCAAGATAGTATTATATTTTGATAAATAAAGAAGCTAGCCAAATTTAGAAATTGTCAATGCAACACGAGGGACATACTACTGAAATTGACAGTTGCAACCAATTTTATGCAAAATGCAATGTGAAAGTTGGTTCTGTAATATGCATTAATATTTATACAACATTTAATTCTCTTGTGACAATGTGTTGATATATGTTCTGCATGTGATTTGATAAATGAGTGCCATGTAATGCATTTTGCCACCCACTGCCCTTCCTGGAAAGCCAAATGCTCTCTATGGATTAGTTTTAAGTTATGTAATTTAAAAGCATTTTTGCTGCTTTATTTGCTAATTAAACATACAATATGTGCAAGCATAATTAAAATTGGAAATTTGCTTAGTTTTGTGCATAATAAGATTATCAAATCCAAGTTTTCAGAATCTTCACTGTTCATTTGGTGAGGAGAAGTTAACTTATGGTATCTTTGAAATGGGACTGTATATTTAATCCACTTTACAGTTCAGTCCAGCAGAATTGGGAAAATTACTTCCATGGTAATACTTTTGCTAAGCTGCTTTGAACTATTATTTGTTTAACCTTAATAGCAAGGTTACTTTAGAGGTTTGTATGTTATATAAATTTCACCTGCGTACAAACAAAAGATTAGATGAATTGAAAGCTGATGTTTACTTTTCCACATAATGTTTTATTTGCAAACTACCGGTTTCGGTGTATAACCATCATCAGGTTTGCACAGTCTGTGTGAACCTGATGATGGTTATACACCGAAACCGGTAGTTTGCAAATAAAACATTATGTGGAAAAGTAAACATCAGCTTTCAATTAGTTATTTCCACCACATCACGCCCGAGACTATTGAGTAGATTAGATAAATGTCCGATAAATGAAATATAGTCCACTCCAAATCTCTTCCTTTGATGGTCCAAAGAACTGATTAATTTTTGTACCTTTCTTGTAGCAGAATCTATGACTGTAGCAAGAAAGTTACTTCCAGATAGGACAGGTTTCTGCTTTACACAGGTTCCGCATAAGACTAATTTCACTATATGTAAATTGTATAAAGCATCAGTGAACAGAAACTTGCATATTTTTGTGATATAGCATCATCAAAATAAAAGAGCCCATCAATTTAGAAACATGTGAGGAATTAGCATTTTTAAGAGCCATAGAGAGTTACCTAATGTGCTGTGAATAGTATTTTATTGGACCTTAGGAGATTGAATTTGGAGATCAAAAAGTAGACATACATGGGTGGTCTGAAAAGTTTCTGACATTTCACCATTTCTCGGCATGTTTTCTGAAAATTTTCTGAATATTTCTGAAAAATCTGGGGTCGGAAACTTTTCATAACACCCTCATATAATTTAGAAGGACTAATGCAATATATTGCTGGGACACAAAAGCAATAACAGCATTTACAGCCAATAATAAACAATTTTAATATTGAAATTAGCACACTAAAATGCGCAGAGTAAAGTCTACTTTCTCTGACCTTCCTAAGAGAAATCCTAAAAGGTACAGTATCTCTTCTTCTGTAACAAGAAATGGAAACTGTCCATACTCATAATTCCATCGCAAAAGTAACTGAATAAAGTATTTATGTAGTGGATTAGTAATTCTATTTTAAATCTTTTGTCCATAGTTGGGTTTTATTCTGTATTACAATGCAACAGATTTTTTAAATGTATTCTTTGAAGCCTATTTGATTGTATTAAGTAGATAATCTTACAATTAACTAGGAAAGTTAAATGATTCCAACATTACTATGCCAGAAATAGAGGTAAAAGAGTAAAAGTGAAATCATTGTATTTTATTATATATGTATATCTATTACTTATCCGACTATACTACCTATATGTATATATACATATATGTATATGTATATATATATATATATATATATATATATATATATATATATATATATATATATATACATATAGGTAGTATAGTCGGATAAGTATATATATATATATATATATATACACACACACATACACATATGAGGGTGGTCTGAAAAGTTCCGACCCCAGATTCTTCAGAAATTTTTAGAAAACATGTCAAGAAATGGCAAAATGTCGGAAACTTTTCAGACCACCCATATATATATATATATATCATCATCATCATCATCATCAGCCATTTTCAATCCGATGTCGGATGTAGGCCTCCCCAAGCGCTTTCCAATTCTCTCTATTCAGAGCTTCTCTTTGCCATGTCACACCTAAGTACTTAATGATGTCTCTGTTCCATCGGTCCTTTGGTCTTCTTCTTGGTCTCTTCACATCTCTTGGTGTCCAGTTCAGAACCGCTCTTGTCCAATGGTTGTCGTTTCTTCTCGCAACATGGCCTGCCCACATCCATTTCAGTGACCTTACTTTATCTATGATGTCTGTCACTCCGGTCTTCATCCTCACCCAGGTGTTGCGTTTCCTGTCTCTTCTTGTGATCCCAAGCATATACCTTTCCATACTTCTTTGCGTTGTCTGAAGTCGCTGGGTTATTGCTGCGTTTAACACCCAGGTTTCACTTCCATATGTCAACACTGGTAGAATGCATTGGTTGAAGACCTTTCTCTTCATGACCATTGGCATTTTTGACTTTAGAATGTGTGCATTTCTTCCGAAGGCACTCCAGCCAAGTTTAATTCTTCTGTTTACTTCGTTAATCCTGTTGTTCTCTCCTGTGGTTACTAGTTGTCCTAGGTATGTGTATTCTGAGCAGACATCCAGAGGCGTCCCTTCAAATTTGATTGTTTCTTGTGCTGCAAAAGAGTTATACATTACCTTTGTTTTTGTTAAATTTATCCTGAGTCCTATCTTCTGTCCTGCTGTGTTCAGTATATATATATATATATATATATATCATCATCATCATCATCAGCCATTTTCAATCCGATGTCGGATGTAGGCCTCCCCAAGCCCTTTCCAATTCTCTCTATTCTGAGTTTCTCTTTGCCATGTCACCCCTAAGTACTTAATGATTTCTCTGTTCCATTGGTCCTTTGGTCTTCTTCTTGGTCTCTTCACATCTCTTGGTGTCCAGTTCAGAACCGCTCTTGTCCAACGGTTGTCATTTCTTCTCACCACATGGCCTGCCCACATCCATTTCAGTGACCTTACTTTATCTATGATGTCTGTCACTCCTGTCTTCATCCTCACCCAGGTGTTGCGTTTCCTGTCTCTTCTTGTGATCCCAAGCATACACCTTTCCATACTTCTTTGCGTTGTCTGAAGTCGCTGGGTTATTGCTGGGTTTAACACCCAGGTTTCACTTCCATATGTCAACACTGGTAGAATGCATTGGTTGAAGACCTTTCTCTTCAAGACCATTGGCATTTGTGACTTTAGAATGTGTGCATTTCTTCCGAAGGCACTCCAGCCGAGTTTAGTTCTTCTGTTTACTTTGTTAATCCTGTTGTTCTCTCCTGTGGTTACTAGTTGTCCTAGGTATGTGTATTCTGAGCAGACATCCAGAGGCGTCCCTTCAAATTTGATTGTTTCTTGTGCTGCAAAAGAGTTATACATTACCTTTGTTTTTGTTAAATTTATCCTGAGTCCTATCTTCTGTCCTGCTGTGTTCAGTTCATGAAGTCTTGAAGCTAGATCTTCTCCGTTGGTTGCGAAGAGTTCTGCAAAGCACAGATGACTGTTGTGTTCCCCATTAATCCGCAGACCTTTCTGCTCCCAGTCCAAGGTTTTAAAAACTTCCTCCAGAACAGCCGTGAAAAGAATTGGGGAAAGGCAATCTCCTTGTCTAACTCCCTTCTCAATCTTGAATTCTTCAGTAACTTCGTGTAGCATTACTGAGGCTGTGACATTTTTATAAATGCTGCGTAGGAGACGGATGTACTCTGCATCTACTCCTTGTTTTTCCAGAGCTTCTAGTGTAGAGGAGGTACTTACCGAGTCGAAGGCCTGAGCATAGTCCACAAAGCATAGTACTAGTGGCATCTCATATTCATTCGTCCTGATGATTATTTCTTGTAGTGTGTGGATGTGGTCCATAGTACTGAAGCCCCTCCGGAATCCTGCTTGTTCTCTAGGCTGGGCAGATGATAGAATAATCTTTATCCGTTCAGCTATTATCCTCATGAATGTTTTGTAAACTATATATATATACGAGTAAAAGTTGCTTGCATACTGCAAGCTAATTGGTGAAAATTTACAATAAGTTTCCCTTACGGGTATCATTTTCGAAGCTTATCCAGCAAAAATCTTAAAAATTGCCGTAATGCATTTCGGACGTGAGAATTTTTCATCCATCTGGCATCGAACTCACGGTCATATGTAACCTTTCTTCCATTGGTTCTATAGAAAACTACTTCAAACGCAAACGCTGTGATTTTGAATAGTCTCCTGCATAGAGAAAGGCATCAAAACAATTTTTAAAAATTTGCGTAAATGACCGCCTGGCGTCGAACACAGGACCCGTTCGTGAGAGACAATGGCATACTAATGTTAGAGAAGTGCCACTCCGACGTGTTTCAAAGTTTCAATTCAGTATCTTATCGGGAAGGTCCTAAAATGAGATTCCGTTCTTCCCGCTTGAAATGCATGGTAGAATCGGAATGACGCTCTAGCATCGAAGCAAGGACCACTAGAGAAGCAGTGGACGTCATGAAAGAATCTTCTCAAACGCCTCTGTCACCATTCCGGGTTTTATCTTTCCAGCTTATCGGGAAAGATTAAAAAAAAAATCATCCAAGATTTCACCAATGCATTTCTTACGGAAGCATTTCGAACCCACCTGGCATCGAACACACGGTCATTTGCTAACATTTCTTCCTTTGATACTATGGAAGACCATCTCATCTGCAAACACCGTAATTTTGATTGCTCTAACGCATCGAGAACGGTCTCAAAACAGATTGCAAAAATTCGCGCTAATGACCGCCTAGCGTCGAACCCAGGACCTTTCTGTAAGAGAAAATAGCGAATTAATATTAGGTAAGTGCCATTATGACTTATTCCAAAGTTTCGATTGAATATCTTATCGGGAAGGTCCTAAAATAAGATTCCGTTTTCCCCGTTTGAAATGCATGGTGGAATCGGAATGACCCCCTTGCATCGAACCAAGGACCACTAGACGAACTGTGAAATTCATGAAAGAATGTTTTCAAACGCCTCCGTCGCCGCACGGAGTTTGATCTTTCCAGCTTATCGGGAAGACAATGAAAAAAATTTTCAAAAATTGCAGCAATGCATTTCTTATGGAAGAATTTCGGACCCACCTGGAGTCGAAGTCACGGTCATTTGGCAACATTTCTACCATTAGAACCATAGAAGACTACCTCAACTTCAACCTCCGAAATTTTGGTTACTCTATCTTAACGATAAGTGCCTCAAAATAATTTTCAAAAATCCGCGCAATGCATTCTTATGGGAAAATTGCGATTTTTGGGAATTTCTGGCATCGAACCCATGATAGCTAGCGTCGAAGTCTGCATTATTCTGGCATCTAGAGTGTGGGGCCAGTACGTCGAAAAAATCTGACGTCGACGGCGCTCGTGGAACATGGTCAGAATTCGTATCCCCTATATATATATATCTATATATATATATATATATATAGGTATATCCGGAGAGTTAGCTATATATAATAGATATATATATATATATATATATATATATATATATATATATATAGTTATATATAGTAAACACATATAGTAAACTATATATATATATATTTATTTATTTATTTATTGTAAAAAACGCTGCAATTTGGTCTTTGGACCAGGTGGCAACGGTGGAGGGGAAGAAAGGAATTACAATTACATGACTGTCTGGCATTCGCCCTTAGGCGGGAGGAAAAACCCTCCAAAAACCTCCCGCAGACAGTATAAATACAACAGTATACAATACAGAGATATAGTCAGTATGTACAGAAGACATTAATAGATATCAAAATTACATTAAGGTTACATTACTAGTTATAAATACATTAAAGTTACATTAATAGATATAAGCAAAAATTTATAAGCGTTTAAGCTTCTTTTTAAAAATTTTTATGTTTCTAGGCATTGGAGAGAGAAATTCTCCAGGTAATGCATTCCATTCCCTTATACCTCTATTAATAAATGAATATTTCGCTACATCGGATTTCTGTTCACGTTCCTTAATTTTTAACTCATGGTCGCCGCGTCCGATATAGTTAGGGGTATGGAACCTCGATCGCAGTTCCTCCCAGCCGTGATTGGAGTTCCACGTATTAAATATGCCCGTTAGTCTAAATGTCTTCCTTCTAGAAGATAACGGTTCCCATCCTAGCTCATCTAACATTTTACTAACACTCTCATCCTTTTTATGCCTTCCGGTTACGTATCTAGCTGCTTTCCTTTGCACTCCTTCGAGTGTCTTACTAAGGCCTGATTCATGTGGGTCCCATACATTAGTCGCGTATTCAACAATCGGCCTAACCAAAGATTTATATGCTCTTTCCCTTACTCCCTTCCCACTCCGTCTTAGATTTCTCATTACAAAATGAAGATTTCTATAAGCTTTCGAAGTAATATCTTCGATGTGGCTCCCCCATTTAAGTTTTTCCGATAGTTTAACACCTAAATATTTGCAGTCGGGTACGCTGAGTATGGTTTCGTCATTCAGTGTATAGGAATTCATTTCTGGAGATTTTCTTCGAGAAAACTTAATATGTTTACATTTACCTACGTTAATCACCATCCCATTTTCTTTAGACCATTCAGCTAACTCTTTTAGATCACTTTGCAAAATTTCTCGATCCCGCCTCTCCCTTATACGCCTATATAATATGCAGTCGTCCGCAAAAAGCCTTACCTCGGATTTAATGTTCTTTGGGAGATCGTTAATATAAATTAGGAAGAGCAATGGTCCTAAATCACTACCTTGCGGAATACCCGAGGCAACATCAATCTCTTTGGAGTAGACATCACCTACTCTAACTCTCTGTTTTCTATTTTTTAGAAAATTTTCGATCCAGCTAACTATCCTAAGATCTACATTTAACTCACGTACTTTCGCAATAAGTCGGTCGTGTGGTACTTTATCGAAGGCCTTAGCAAAATCAATGACTACCGCGTCAACTTCATCCCTTACATCGATAGTTTCGGCAATGTCTTGAACTAGTCCTAGGAGCTGCGTCTCGCATGAGTATCCCGGTCTGAATCCGTGCTGCCTCTTACAAAGCCAGTCGTTTTCTTTCCAACCTGCACGAAGATAATCAGCTATAATTTTTTCCATTATTTTGCAGACTTGGGAAGTAAGACTAATCGGCCTATAGTTAGAATATATAGTTGCCTATAGTTGCAATATATATATTGCATATACACAGCATTGTTGCTTGCAAGGTAATTGGTGGATATTTACCAAGATATCCAATATTCTTGAAACTAATTGCAAAAACATTCCCAAGTTCACCTGAGTGTATATTAAAATGGGAAAATATAACCGGTGTAGTATCTGTATTGAATTTCAAATCAATTTCATAAGGTCCTCCATTTAATTCTGAATTTCACATTTAATTGCATGGTAGAATGCAATTAGTAACCTGGAGTCAAACCAGGGATCATCTGAAAAACAGTGCTTTTGTAAAACATATTCTTGACTGCTGCTCATATGCCAGGCATGGTCTTCTTGAGGAATATCTCATAAATAATTTCCATTCCCAACCTTAAATTTCTTACATTACATGAGAGAATTAGGATTATCTGGAGCTGAACCCAGGACCTTTTCATAAAATAAGATTTTCATATAACTGTTTACGTGAAGGACCAACAATGACCGTTGGTAAAATTTCATGTCCATATCATATCAGGAAGTTCCTCAGCTGTAATTCCAGATTCCCCTTTTGATATGTAAGATAAAATCAAAATGACAGTCTGGTATCGAACCTAGGCACATCGTGAAAACAGTTAACTGTGCATATAATATATCTTCAATATACACATTCTGGGTATTCTATGGTATCCATGGGAATGTAGTCTAAATATTCTTAGAAATCACTATGATGTATTTTTACATCATAGTGATTACATACATGGGGAAAATCGCACCCACCTGGCATCAAACTCATGCTTATTTGGTGACATTTCTTCCACTGGTACTATAGAAGACTATATTGTGTGCAACCTGTGTGATTTTGAATCCTCTATACTACCTGGAAAGGAAGGCCTCATAAAAGATTTTCAATAATTCACACGGAAGACTGCCTGGCGTCAAAGTCGGAGAGAAAATTGCATATTAACGTTAGATAATGTTTCAAGTTGCAGTTCAATATCTTATTGGGAAGTTCCAAAAATAAGATTCCTTATCCCTGCTTGAAATACATGGTAGAATGGAAATGATGCCCTGGCATGGAACCAAGCACCATTATAGATACGGCAAACTGTACAAATGATAATTTTTATAAACTTTTTTAACATGCTGGGTTTTATGTTTCTATGTTGCCATAAATTGATTTTTTTAAATTCCTAAAAATTACTACAATGCGTTTTAAATTTTGCATCCACCTGGTGCCAAACCCACAGCTATTTAACATTTATTCCTCTGGTACTGCAGTAAAATCATTTGATCTCCGACCTCCATGATTTTGATCCTTCTATCTTACCAATAAGTACCTCAAAATAATTTTCAAAAATCTGTGAAATACATTCTTATGGGAAAATTGCGATTTTTGGCTTCTTCTAGTGTCAAACCCATGATAGCTAGCCATGAAATCTGAATTATTCTGGCTGCTACATGGTGGGGCTAGTTCTTCTTCTCCCGAGCCTATGTCCCATTTCTTGGGGTCGGCCCTCCTAATCCTTTTCCGCCATTCTGAGCGTTGTTGAGTTAATTCAGGCTCTAAATCCGTCGTCCTCATATCCTTAGAAATGGTACCCATCCAGGTTGTCGGCGGTCTACCAGGGCGTCTCCTAGGTTGTTCAATTTGCATAACGCGTCTGGTCATGTGATCCTCATAACGTGCCCGTACCAGCGCAAGCGATTTTCCCTCAGCTTATCGGTTATATTTGCCACTTTAAATGTTCCTCTTAGGTGTTCATTCCTGACTTTGTCTTTCAGGGTTACACCTCCCGACCACCGGTGCATCTTCATCTCTGTAACATGGATTTGTTGTTCATCTGACTTTCGCGTAGCCTAACATTCAGATCCGTACATTAAAACTTGCCTAATTGCTCTCTTATATATGTTTCCCTTGACCTTGACGGGCATCTTTGCGTCGCAGATCACTCCCGTCAATGATCGCCATTTTAGCCACGCAGCTGTTTTCCGGTCCTTGATGTCTCTGTCAATGGAGGCTGTAGATGTAAGAGTGGATCCTAAGTATTTAAAGTGGTCAACTTGTTTTAAAGGGGTGCCATCAAGCTGAGGCTGTGCCACGTTGTTAGATGTTCTGACTCCTGAGAAGTTACAGTGCATGTATTCTGTTTTAGTACGACTTACTCTCAACCCTCGACTTTCTAATGCTGTGCACCATGCTGTTAAGTCTGTTTGAACCTGTTGTAATGTTTCTGCTACAAGGACTATGTCATCTGCATATAGAAGTGACCAAGGGGCTGGCTTCTGAAGGTGTTTGGTAGCGTAGTTCATGACTATGTTGAACAACAGCGGACTAAGGGTGGATCCCTGGTGCACCCTGACCCTGACTTCAAACTCCGGACCAACACCAGCAGGGCTGAGGACTCTAGTCTTGATGTCATGATACATGTCCTTAAGGATTTCGATGTAATGTTCAGGTACCAGTTGTGCCCGTAGTGCCTGCCATATAAGCTCTCTCGGAACACGGTCGAACGCTTTCTCAAGATCTATGAAGACCAGATGAAGGTCCTTTTTTAGTGCTTCGTATTTTTCCATCAAGATTTTTATGGTGTGTATAGCATCTATTGTGCCTACCCCGCTAGTGAAGCCGCATTGATTAGGTGTAACTGTAGTTAGTTCTTTGAGTCTTTCAGCAAACACACTTTCCCAGATCTTTAGGGCATGCGACGTCAGTTTGATTGCACGGTAATTGCCACAGTCTGCCACATCACCCTTGTTCTTGTAGAACGGCACCAAGTTGCTCTGTCTCCATCCCTCAGGCATTTTACCCCTTGTAAGTATAAGGTTGAAGAGGTTTGTTAACCACGATGTACTTGACTCTCCGCATATTTTGAAGAGTTCTGAAGGTATTTCGTCAGGTCCTGTTGCTTTGCCGTTTTTCATTTTGCTAAGGGCAGCATTCACCTCCTCCAGCGCAACTGCTCTTGTAGGGCCATGCACCGAAGGTAGGCTAGGTAATGGCTCTCGTGGGAACTCTTCATTTAGTAGGTGGTTGTAATACTCATGCCATCTTTCATTGATATCGCTATCTGAAGTTAACAGTGTTCCTGTGGAGTTTCTCACATACTTGTTCTGTTTTATATCCTTGGTTTGTTTATTTCTGAATTTTGCAATTCTGAAAATTTCCTGGTCTGTATCTGCTTTCTCCAATCTATTGTACATATCCTCTCTAGCTGCAGCCCGCGAGCATGCAACAATCCTTTTAGCAAGCTTCTTAGCATCAACATATTTTTGGCGGTCCGACTCCTCTTTTGATGTTTGCCAGGTTTTGAAGCACACCTTCTTTTCTCGCAGGAATGGTTTCACATCTTCATTCCACCAGTTGGGGTCTTTCCCTTGTTTCAGAATACCCTTGCTGATACCTAGTATCTCTTTGGCTGTATCTGTTGTGTGATTTTGGAAGTCTTTCCATACAGTGTTTACATCTTTTCCCGCTGTGTTACATGTTTCTATAAACTCTGCAACTCTTGATGCCAGAGCCCTTCCTTGCGGTTTTTGAAGATTAAACCATTTTATCCTCGGCTCAGCTTTCTTCCTGAAACTGTTTTTCCACTGTGGTAGCTTTAAACATGCCACTAACAGTCAGTGTTGTGTAGTGAGAGGTTCACCCGGGATGATCTTACAGTCTTTAAAGTATTTTCGCATTGGGCTATCACATAGAATGTAGTCGATTTGGGATGCATTTACGCCACTCTTGTAGGTGATTAGGTGTTCATCTTTCTTCTTGAAGCATGTGTTAACTATTGGCATGTCAAAAATTCCAGCAATCTCCAGAATATCTTGCCCCTGCATGTTCGCTGCGCCATACCCATAGTTGCCATGAACTTCACATCCTGCTGGGGCCCGACTACCTACGTGGCCGTTCAAGTCGCCTGCCATAATTTTGTTTTCTGAAATAGGTATACCCTGGAGAATATCTTGCAGTTCCTGCCAGTAGCAACTCTTTTCTTCACTTGTGCAACCTGTCTGAGGAGCATATGTTGAGATGATATTTAAGCAAGGTCACTTGTCGAGTGCGAGTTTGACGGTCATAATTCTGTCACTGTGTCTCTCCACAGATATGATGTGTTGTTTCAGCTGTTTGTCCAGGATAATGCCTACTCCGTTCCAGTTGTTTGTTGTACCATGGTATATAAGCTGGTATCCCATTCCGATGTCCCTGGATTTGGACCCTCTCCATTTCAGTTCCTGGATACAGCATATATTAATATTGCGTCTATGTAATACTTCTGCCAATTCTTGGCTTCGTCTGGTTAGAGATCCAATGTTCCATGTTGCTAAGCGCATGTTAATAGTGCTGCGTCTAATATCGTCGCTTGGGGGGGACGCCCTAACAGTTTTGTCGCTTGTGGGGGACACCCTAACATTTTCGTCGCTTGAGGGGGACGCCCTAGCCTTCACATCTCTTTTCTTTGGTTGTACCTTCATGAATTGGATTAGGAGAAAGTTTTGGCTTTAGTTTTTATGGCCGGTTGCCACCTGACGCCAAGGCAGTAACCCCTCCTGCTAACTGGGGCTTAGGATGCCACCGTTGGCTTGCGCTCCTCCGCTGCCATCCTCTAAGCAACATCCTGCCTGATGCCGCTGTCCAATGACGACCTAGTATCGGAATATGCCCGTATAGCCTGCTAAAGATGCATTTGTTTTATACTATGCCTAAAACAGGGCCTGCCTCCTCCGCCAGATCTGCCGAATCACGAGTTCGTCGTTTCGCCTTCACTGCTGTTGAGGTCTTCTCCCTTTTAGTCGCCTCTTACGAACAAGCAGGGAATACTGTGGGTGCAATTCTACTACCCCCCACCCACTGGGGGTGGAAGAGTTTATCAGGCGTTAAAGAAGAAATTCGGCAAAGGAACCTTCGGATGGAGAATGTCGGATTAGAAAGGAAAAGCATTACCGTTTGAATGCGGTGGTAGGAAGGAGAAGAATTTTTGTGGTTGAACCCACAACCTATTGGATCTTCCAAACCATATATTTTGAGTAACAATCTGCCACGGGATGCTCTTCTTTCAATACACTAAGCCAGAACTTTCCTTTACTCTCTAAAGATTAACTTTACAAGAGAAATTCGCCATAGCTAGTATGTCATAAAAATTGCATGTTGATGGCATTTTTGGAACATTGTCAGAGTTTGTATCCCCTATGTATGTGAGTAATGTATTTTGCTATGCATAGTTAAGAGCCAGTGATGAGCATGTTGATAGATGAGGTGCTGATGCTGTCAGAGATAAGGGTGCAATACTTTTCAGGTAAGTGTACTCTCTGTTGATGGTTCTCTTAATCACTTGATTTCTTAACTAAGAAAAATATTTTTGCATTTTTAGCTATTAACTGCTCCATAAAATACTGATATGCCTCTTAGGATCAATATTAGGGAAAGGGAGGATAGATTCAAAAGTATAGTTTCAGTTCCATTGATCTCATGCATTTATGAAGCTGGATAGTATTAGCCAAATCATCTTTATAAAGAAAGGAAACTGATGATCTCAGAAAAGATATTTTGAAAATTCTTATTTCTTAACTGAATGAGAGCATTTGAGATGAGGATTTTGTTTGTAAAAGTAATCTGGATTGGTTAGGAGAAGAAGATTACATTAAGACAGGAAGGATCTGATACTGGAAGAGACAGGGAAATGTTATATATCAGTTTTTAAATAAATATATAAATTTAAGGTGAGGAATTTCTAATTAACATGTAGGCAAGAGGAAAAATTATTTCAAACCCTATGGATTTCAGATGTAGTAATAACCCTGTTTTATAAAACTCCATCATCAGTCACTGATTGAGAGACAACTGAGGATAGTAGCCAAACATACAATTTCTTTGTTGAATTTGAAGCTGAGAGCATGAGGCACCCACTTGGCTCCACTATAACTAGATAAAGCTACACTTTTGTTGTATGTACATCTTACAATAATACTTCTATTTTATTCTTATTCTTACTCTAGTTAACAGATTTTTTTTAATTCTCCTTTTTTATCTAACCTACAGTATGAAGAGTAAAAATTTTAACCTTTTTCAGCTTTTTTGAGTCTCAATAAAATCCTATTTCTTAATAGTTCATAAGATCAAGTTTTCAAAATTTGTGTCAATCATGAAAGCCTTGTCATAGTAACTTGAAGGGGAAATTTTGCAAAGTTATTACTCCATGCTTCCAAAATTGATTACTTTGTTTATAGAAAAGGACTTTTGTAAGTTAGGGGTTCCTAAACTAAGAGTGAGTTTATTTTTATTCATTTAGTAATTTGAAAACTTCTTTTTAGTCACAAATCTCCTTATGTTAAATATTTAACTCATATAATTTAATCATTTCTGACATGTTGGTTTAGTAAAAAAAATTAATTTAGTTGGCTGCAGTGGAAAGTGGAAGCATAGAGAGAATCATAGAATGGATAGATATCACAAAACATTTTCTGCCAGGAAGAATTTCACTTATTATTCCTTTCCTTTGATGTTGATATTGCCTAGTTGAAGAAGAATATTGGATAGGATGTGATATTTTGCAAGTATATTGTATCTGAATCATCCTCAGTTTCAGATCCAGTGCAATGGCTAGATCTGTGATTCCCAAACTTTTTCGAGCCACCACCCCCTTGGATCCATAAAACAATACTCAACGCCCCCCAAGCGGTTACTTTAAAATAATAATCAGAATGATAGACTAAATAACCAGACGAGGAACATTCTAATAATTAGATTAAAAACAATGACTAATCAAATGTTTATATAGAATCCAATAAATGTATAGTTTTCATAGCACATTTATGCACTAAGGAACTTATGTGGGATTATAATTTTTACATAAAAAGAAATTATCAAAACAAATAACTTTAAGAAAGCTTTTTTTTAGAAGTTTACGTGTCATGTTTTACTTAAATTAAGCAATTATGTAATATGAAAATTTACAATTTATGGAAATAGAATAACCAACCATGTTTTGTTAAAATTAGTTAAACAATTAAGTGACTATTGATCATAGTTTTTCATGGTCTAGAAGTCATTTAAGGAGATTCTGTCACCTAATTTAATAACATATTTCCATCAAATAAAATTTTAATGGGATAGATGGGCTTGATGATATGATATCAGTTTCCAGCGTCCCGTTTAATGTTAAATGGATATTTTTTGAAGCATTACACAAAATACTTGAAAGTGTTGGATGATTTTGGACTCTTTCACGCAGTGATTGAAAAAAATGTTAGTCTTTTCATTTGAAGGTGACTCTATAATTCTGTACTTACAATAAGATAATCCACATTACATGGTCTACATTTCTTCTTTTATGAGTTAATTCCTGCCATTCTGTTTCTTCAACAAAGGTTTAAATGTTAAATTTTGTTAAAATAAAATTTAATATATATTAGATGATCTAGCCGCTAGATCATCTACTCTGTTTACTCTGAGCCACTATAGCTGGCATTTATTTCTTGGACCATTTTCTGTATATTTAGATAAATTTATAGATGATGATTTCCTAATAATTCCTTTTAGCATTCCAAGAATGAATGTTTTGTTATAATAAATCTACTAATTATTTTATAATATATATTTAACCTTTTAATATAATATTTTAATACAATTTATGATAAATTAATTTTAATAGAAGCCATATTAAGTGATCTTTATAGCAGACAGGGTTGCCTACCCCAACTCCTTGCCTGCTCACTTACTAGAGATAAAAAATTTTACCTGGTTTATGTATTAGAGATATATAGGAAGTTATATTATTTATACTAATTGTACGCTATCAAAAACCTTGATTTTCATCCTAAAAATTGTTAAATTTTTCAACAAAGTACAGCTTCAATCACATTATTTACTATAAAATGAATTAATGCACATTTACAAGGGAGTGATAATGAAGTGGATCATACAAATGTCTGTCTCATAGTTTCTGAAACACCAGAAAACCATGAGTAATTTTAATTTCATTGCTTAGAATATTACTTACTGTGAAAGAATATAAGATATTGAAATATCAACATTTAGGTGTTCAGTCATTTTTAAATACTACATTGTTGTAATTTATTTAATGCAAAAGACATCCAGTAACATAAGCATTTCATCAGAAAATTGAGATAAATATCGTTATTTTATATTTATACTTGGTGCCATTTGATTCAAATTGCATTCTTGTCTGTTCTTTTGCTTGAGATGAATCGAGGATTATAAATAATAAATTTAGATAATTTTTAGATGGTCTTTTTAATGATTAATTAATAATATTCATCCTGGATAAATTTTCTTCCCTTAGGAAGATTCACAAGAACAAACTTTCAACAGGTGTATTCTAGAAAATTCAAGCAATCAGTTTCAAAGAACCAATTTCAACTAAGAAATTAATCAACCCCATTTCATTATTCAATCATTTACAATTCTGATTTAATGTAAACAATAGAGCAATCCTCTATATATTATTTTAAAACATACATTTTTGATGACCAGGGATTTTCTCCCTTATTACTCCAACAATACATATAAATGAATGACCATTTGTAAGGAAAAATTTCCAGGTTTCTGATAAAAATAGTCAGACAAATAAAAAACCCACCATTTGTTATAAACATCGAATTAATATTTTAAATCATCGCATTGCGTCCTGGACGAAAATATACCTGGGTTGGTGTATACAGATTTAATTTGTTTACTTAGCGACGTTTGTAAATAGTTTATGCGGTTCATATCATCAGACAGATATATTCCATCTGTCTTATAATGAACGAAATAGCTTTCGGAAATAATATTTAATCTCAAGAAATGAAAACCTCGACGTTATACACAAACATAAGTTTATAAAACCGGCCACCCTGCATCTGTTGGGAGCAGAACGACATATACAGCAACATGAGCATTGCCGAATGTGAATGTTTGTGTCACGATAATATCGCGTGGTATGTTTGAATAGCGTTGCATCGTATTTTTTCCTGGTCGTTTTAATATAAGAACGACCATAATAAAATATTCGATTTGGAGTATCATGATTAGATTTTCGAATATTCATAGAAAAATTGAGATTTTAATTATGAGTCACACGACTACCCAACACCGATCAAAATAATTAGATCGTTTTTTTTCGAGTATTCAAGTTTATTTCGGTGAAATTTTTGCTGCTGCAAATTATCTATATCCCTTAACCCGATATCGTATGATTTTTAGCGTTTATATTTCACTTACAGAATAGATAATATAGACAATATATGGACACATCGTTGCCGGCGTAAAATGAAGTGGAATTTAGAACGAGAGTTTACGTAAAGCTGGCAGTAAAGTTTTGTATTTTTGTTAAAATTCATTATGTGATAAATACATAGAGTTAATCTAGGTATTCGTTATAGGATAAGATACATATATCGTTTTAGCAATGACGCTCACTATTTGTGACTGTATTGCTAAAGAAAATTTCTAAAACATTCTGTAACATTTATATTCTCTCGCTCTATAATATATCAGGGATTTTGTTTAGGTCCAAGTGGCAAGGCGTTAGAAAAATCTAGATTGAATTTTCCCATAGTGTTTCGTTACTGGATGCGTGGATGTCGATGCAAATGAGGTATGTCAAAACGGACACAGATACGGAATATGAAGGTGTGTTTTTGGGAATATTTGAGTTTTTGCATATTCGTATGTAGAAATTGAGTATCAGTGTTCGTCTGCGAAGTGTTTGCACGGGACAACTAGTAGAATATATTGTAACACAAGGGTTGTATTGCTGCCAGATAGCCTTTTAATTTGAATGGCTTGTCATTTAGGAGATCCCACTGTCTTTTTTTCACTCTGTTCTTCTGGTGTTGGGCTGGTTTTTAAATTCATCGATGGAATCACACTTCCATCAAACCGTTTTTAAATTCATCGATGGATCCATCAAACTGTTTTTTTTTTTATTCACCGATGGATCTCCGATGCTTTCCATCGATGTCCATCGTGATTAATACCTGATGAATTTCCGATGGCTCTGATGATAGTGGCGGGTCATTCAGAGGTTGATATCCATAATCCTCGTAGAATGGGATTAAAAGGCAATAACAATGGGGAATATAACGTATTTATGATGTATTTATAATCAACGAACGCAAAGGATGCGATGAATTACCTTTCGCCAGAGTTTAATGAATTATGGGGATGGAACTAGTTATATACGAGTGAAAGTTGCTTCCATGCTCCAAGCTAATGGGTGAAATTTACCAAAATATCCGATACGTATGTTAAGACCCGTGTTCACATTTTGGATTTCATCTTTCCATGTTATCGTGAAAGCATTCCAAACAATTTATTATCGCCAAAATACATTCGTAAGGGGAGCATTTTGCACCCATCTAGCGTCGTACCAACACAATTCGGTAATATTCCTTCCACTGGTTCTATAGAAGACCACTCACTTCATCTGCATACTCCATGGCTTTGACTGCTCTCTCCCTCCCAGAAAGGCCTCAATACAATTTTCAAAATTTGGCGCAAAGAACTAGCGTCGAACTCAGAACCCGCTCGTGAGGTACAATTGCATAATAGTGTTAGATAAGTGCCATTCTGAACTGTTCCAAAGTTTCGATTCAATATCTTATCGGGAAGTTCCTAAAATAAAATAAGTTGCTTGCATAAATATACGCTGTTCGCCGTTCCTCTAACGGTTATTGGTTCGATGCCAGAGAGTCATTTCGATTCTACCATGAATTTTAAATGGGGATAACGGAATCTTATTTTAGGACCTTCCCGGAAAGGTATTGAATTGAAACTTTGAAACGGGTCAGAATGGCACTTGTTTAACATTAGTATGCAATTGTCTCTCACGTAAGGGTCCTGAGTTCGACGCAAGGCGGTCTTTTGCGCGAATATTTGAAAATGTTTTTGAGGCATTTCTCCGTAAGATAGAGGATTAAAAATCACGGAATTCGCAGATGTAGTGGTCTTCTATACCAACAGTGAATAAAATTTCACCAAATGAACGTGGGTTCGACGCCAAGTTGATGTGAATTTCTCCCCTCTTAAATACATTGCGGAGATTTTTAAGGATTATTTTGATTACTTTTCCGATAACCTGGAATGGTAAAACACAGAATTTGGATTTTCATATTCGCCGTTTACCGTTTCCTTGATGAGCCTTGGTTCGACGCCAGGGTATCATTTCGATTCTATAGTTAGATTCTATAGTACTTCAAACGGGGAACCCCGAATTACGGCTTAGGAACTTCCCGATGTCTAATTGACGTGTAATTTTAGAAACGGTAGGTGTTGCCACTGCCAAACAGTCATGTGAAATCTTATTTTCCGAGAAGGTCCTGGGTTCGGCTCCAGACGGTCCTATATCTCCCATAAGATATGTGTGGCGGGATACTGAAATTTCTTAATGAGCCATTTCCAAAGAAGATGGAAGTCCGTAACCCGGTATGTGAGTAGCAGTCAAGATTACGTTTTACAAAAGCAGTTTATCGTTTCCCTGATGGTCCTTGGCTCGTCGCCAGGTTACTATTATCCGTACCACGTTTAGTTGACATTACGGCATTCTTATGGAGAATCGTTTCCCGTGTATTTCCCCGTAAGGAGCAAGGCGCGATGTTGTCAAACGTTGCGAAAAATTGCTTTTTTGATTTAAAAATTCTTAACTGATGCAGAAATATAGGATGCATAGTGTGGTGGAACTTATTTCTCAATATTTAAAGAAATAAGATTGATACAAATTAATTCTCTAAATTTTCGCGTAGAAAGAATATTTTTTTTATTTTATCTTTATCACGCTATTGTGAGCATAACGATCTTTCATTCGACACAAAATTAACACAGAAATATCTTCATACCTTAATTTTTGAATCGGTAAACTTATAGTTTTACATTACTTCGTCTTAACGCCTCTTATAAAATGTGTAAGATTCTTTTAATCGAAATTTTCGAATTATGCAAGCTAAAAAGCCATCGCCAGCTAAATCTCGTTCTGTAAGAGCTACCCACTAATATTTTGCGTATGAAATTTGCAGAAAAGTGTAAATATATTTTTTGTGAAAGAATGAGGACTTTATCTTGATAACAAAGGGATTTATGAATTTTTCAGTTCGTAGATTTTTTCCGCACGCCAAAATTTCGCAGTACCGCCCATAAATGTCTGCTTTCAGTTATAGGTGTGAGGGAGATATAGGCCATTTTATGGAGAATCGAAAAGAAAACCTATCTTTTTAATTTTAAAATGTGAACACTTCAATCAAGCCGCCCTTCGGCAACTATGCAGCAGAGAAACAACTTTTGTTTAGTTATTAAATCTCCAACTCTCGTAATTTTCGCAAAATACAGCGAACATGGATTATTTTCAAGGGTCATAACTTTCTGGTTCTTTCAGTTATTGATATGGATCAAATTTATCATATCATAAATGTATTCATTAAAGCTCTGAATATTCTTTAAAATTTGACGTTTGAAATCCTTCTTTCAAGAGGTGCACCGTTTCTCCAGTGGTCCTAGGTTCGATGCAAGAGTGTCATTCCAATTCTACCATGCATTTCAAAGGGGGAAAACGGAATCTTATTTTAGGACCTTCCTGATAAGATATTGAATCGAAACTTTGGAAATAGTGAGAATGGCACTTATCTAATATTAATTTGCTATTTTCCTTCACGAAAGGGTCCTGTGTTCGACGCTAAGCGGTCTTTTGCGCGAATTTTTGCAATCTGTTTTTGAGGCCGTTCTCGATGCGATAGAGCAATCATAATCACGGTGTTTGCAGATGAGATGGTCGCTCATAGTACCAAAGGAAGAAATGTTACCAAACGACCGTGAGTTCGACGCCAAGTGGGTGCAAAATTCTCCGGTATAAAATGCATGGCGGACAATTATGACATTTAATTTTAATGCTTATTCGATATTTAATCTTATTTTAGGACCTACCCGATCAGATATTGAATTGAAACATTGGAAAAGGTCAGAATGGCACTTATCTTACATTAATATGCAATCGTTTCGCACGATTGGGTCCTTAGTTCGACTCCAGGCGTCATTTGCGCGAAGTTTTGAACATTGTTTTGAGGCCTTTCTTTGTACGATACTGCATTCAAATGATAGCTTGCATATGCAAGCAACATTTACTCGTATAATATAAAGTATTCTACCTTTCAGTAGGTTCATGTGCCCCCACATTCCCTATTTATTTCCCTCTTCTTCAATTCTCAGTAACTTATCCCACCCCTTAATTCGTCTAACAACTTCTGTCTTTGTCTTCCCCTCTGTCTTTTCCCTAGCATTCTTCCCTCGATCTCTTTCTTCAATAATCCCTCTCCTCTCAATATTTGACCCACCCATTTCTCTTGTCTATTTTTAATTACTTCAATCATTACTCTTTTCTCCCCAACCATCTCTAGAACCTCCTCGTTCGTTTTTATATCGACCCAACTTAAATTCTCGATTCTACACCATACACACATCTCAAAAGCCCCCAATCTTTTGAGTTCCTCTTTTCTTAACGTCCACGTTTCACATCCATACAACATTACACTCCACACCAAGGATTTCAACAATCTCTTCCTGATTCCTTTATCAACTCCCTTTGTCATCAGTTCGCTTCGCTTCATGAATGCTTCTTTCGCTAATGTTATCCTTTTTCTAATTTCTGTCGAACATCTGCCATCCTTAGAAAGAAGGCTGCCCAAGTATGGAAATTGATTTACTTGAAACGCAAATGAACACTCCTCCTCCCTTACCAACCCTATCTCTCCTATACACCTCGTACTCTTTGGAAAAAATTTCGGCTGAATTAATGTCATCATTTAACCAAGACTCTGTTCCTATTACTATATGCATTGCATGCATCTATCAAAGTATTTATTTGATTTATTTTATGGAATACACTGCGACAGTTAACCTGCAAAAGCCTTAGAGCTCCTCTCCATTGACAGTTAGTAATACCTTCCCTTTTATCATTAAATGATTTGTGAGCTAATTCACCGGCCTTACTGTAATTTAGTTTCCCTTGTTATGGTTTATAACCCTCTTCAACAATTTTCCAAAAGTAGATGAACCTTTTCGGTTTAAGTGCAACCCATCCCTCCCCCAATCTGCTTCACTTAACCAACAGTTTGGGTCCATGAAAACGACATTCTGCTTACTGCACACCCAACCTAAACACTCATTCACTTTCCTAATAAAACCAAACGACACGTCCCTCCTTCTTATGATCCCACTGATAACAATTTTCGCCCTTTTAAACTTTTTCTTTGCTGTATTACATAAGTCCCACACATTGCCCATCAAATGCTCCGCTGACTTCACTGATTTTACATCGTTCATTCCCGCATGTATAAGCACAACCTCTTCGTCACCTGCACTTTCCAAGTTTTCTATCTTCCGTTCCATTTGTTCCAACCTTATCCCCGAAAAACATTCCACAACTGTATCACTATCCCTACAGTATTCACCACCGTATCTTATCATCGAGTCCCCCATTACTCTTACTGCACACTTTACATCCCCACTCACTTCTTTCTTCTCTTGTTCACTTCTTCGTTCCCTCACCAATTCCTTGATTATTTTGTCCCTCTTCTGTAGTTCCTCCTTAAGCTTCTCAATCTCTCTATCCTTCTCCACCTCCGTAACTTTTCTGCCTTGGACCCCCTACAATGTCTGCACCTCCAATTTTCTGCTGTACAGTCCTCCAACTTCTCTTTTGTGCATTTAAAATGATGTTTCTCGTCACACTCGCTGCAGTTTACCCCGTTCTTACACACCTTTTGAATCTAAACTCGGTCTTCATCATTACTAAATTATGATCCGAGTCTACATCAGCACCAGGATAACTTCGCGAGTTTTTAACACTATTTCTAAACCTCTTCCTTACCAAAATATAGTCGATTTGGTAACTATCCGTGTCCCCCGGCTTTTTCCATGTGTACCTCCTTCTGTTATGGTGTTGAAAAAGGGTGTTGGTGATACAGAGGTTATTCCTTTTGCAAAAATCTACCAGTTTTTGTCCCCTGTCGTTTCTTTTTCCTAGTCCGAACTCTCCCACTTCGTCCCCATCTTTTCCCTGACGTACCACAGCATTCCAATCTCCCATTACAATAAGGTTTTTATTGCCTTTCACCCTTCCAATAACCTCTTCTATTTGTTCATAAACTAAATCTATTTCATTCTCACTGTAATCGCTAGTAGGGAGGTACACTTGCACTTTCACAGTGTTTACTGGTTCAGCCTTAATTTCTACAGACATTACCCGGTCGCTTATCAGTTCGGTGGCTATCACGGCATTTCCCGCTTCCTTGTCCAACACTATAGCAACCCCTTCTCTGACTATCATTTCCCCCACTGAATATGACCCTCACATCATCGCTCCAGAAATTTCCCCCATCCTACCACTTTACTTCGCATAGCCCCAGAATGCTAATGTTGGACCTCTTCATTTCTAACTTTACGTTTTCTAACTTCCCCTTCCTAAGCATCGTTCTCACGTTCCAGCTCCCTACCCTGGTTTCCTTGGTCATCATCTCCTTTTTCTCTTGTGTTTTTGGGTAAGGATTTCGTGGAATGACGACCGGGATGGCCTTACCACCATCCCTGCCGGGCACGGCACTCTCCCTAGTGGGCTGAGTCCCGTTTTTGCCAGGGACAATATAATTATTGTGGCACATCATATTCATGGGATAGATAGTCGAGGTGGTCTCCCCTTGCCTTCCTCAACAGTGTTTTTAACATGACACCATCACTCATATAGGCCGCCCCACTGGGGTACAGACCCCTTTTCAGCCGCCTCACTGAGGTACTGCGTGGACTACCTTTCGTCTTGCCCCTACCTATTGACCTTTCTGGCATGAGTGACCCTACCAGGAACAAAGTTCCAGTCAGTATAGCTCTCTAGGTCATAGGAACACGCAAGCCCCTTCACCACGTCAAGGTGTCCATAATCGAAAGTGGAGATTGCTAACATTTTTATGATGCACTTCCTGATAGGATATAAGTTTATATTTCTGCACGTGAACAGCAGCTGTGAATTTTTATTACAAAGGCAATATCCCGTTTCTCTCATGGTCCATGGTTTGACAACACGATACCATTTGTATTCTACCGTAGAATTATATGGGAAATTCGGAGTAACATTTGAGGACCTCCACGAAATGATATCGTCTTTAAATTCCTTGTTGTGTTAGAGGGATCGCTACTGCATCTGAATGGATTTTTTTCTGTTACCTTAGTTTTCTTTGGTTCGATGCCGGAGTACATTTCCATTCATCCATTTCAGACGGGGATACCGAAGTCTAATTTTCGGACCTTCTCGGTATGATATCGAATTGAAACTTTGGAAATGGACAGAGTTATCCCTCTCCAATAATTTATTTTAAATAATCACCGATAAGCTTGTAGTAAGGGCAAGCTACTTTTACTCGGGTATGTCCCGAGAAGTAGCTGTATATAATAGATGGAACAGCAGCCATCTTGGCAAACAGCAGGCAAATCAACAGACTTAAATTCATCAAGAATCGATATCGATTATATAATCCATCTAAGTAATCAGACAAACATCGATAAAATACATCGCTTTTCTATTGCAGGCGATTGTATCTACAAAAACTCGATCGGTTTGAAGTCCTTAGTTACCCAAATCGATGCTCACATTCACATTTTTTTACGAAAATTCCGAAACGAACATTAAATTTGGGAATTAAAAGAAGAGAATAAAATATAATCGTAATTCTAATTTATTGAAATGTTTATTACCAATACCATTTGAGCATCGAAGATTTGACCTCTCTATGACCTCCACGATTACAAGGGCAAAAAAGCAGCCATTATAAAATCTTTTAAACAATTTAATCATGAATTAAACTGTTTCAATTAAAAACTTATTCATTTTCGTGCACCAGAGAACTGTTGTCATAAAATGCGAATCTTATTTTTTGTAGAGAATATCTTACATTATACTTGGTATCTACGCGAAAATTAAAAATAATTAGGATAATCGGAATAGGAAGAACTTCTTCTGAGTCAGCCTATTTTTTTTAGATGACAAGCATATAAGAGAAACAGACATGATTTTTTTAGTATAATAAAATCTGCGAGATAATTACCGAAAATTTATACAAAAGTCATATCAAATTTCCTTTGATCCAATTTAGAGGTGTAAATAGATTGCGGAGGAAATTTACATGAATTAAATAAAAGTGTTTCCTTATAAATCAATCTGTTGTTATGATTATGACTTTTAAATACTCCGCAAGAGTAGTCGCGTATTTCGTGATATTTGCGCTTGTTGCCATGTTTCCCTTACTCCCCTTCCTCTGCCTTCCTCCCCTTACGAGTAAGCTGAAGTAAGGACGGCAAGGACTTGTGAGGGCAACGGCGCGTCTTAGTTACGGAAGTTACGAATGAGTAGTTCAGTATATTCAGGTGGATTTCTGTGAAGTGGTATTTTAAGTGCTTTCAATGGCTAAAGATGATGGAGATGATCATTTGCCTGATAAAGACGCAGCTAAAGAATTCTATGCGAAGTATGAGCCTAAGGAAATCCTAGGAAGGTATGTAGTTAACGTTGTTCTGCTAAAGTCAATTAGTGATGCCTTGTTGTTTATTAATATTATGTGTCATGCTAATAGAGGAATCAGCTCTACTGTGCGCCGCTGCATCGAAAAAGAAACAGGAAATGAGTATGCTGCAAAAATTATAGATCTCAGCAATGATCCTAACGATGCGGAAGGCAAATCAATGTTAGAAGCTACTATACAAGAAGTAAATATATTGAGAATGGTTGCTGGTCATCCATACATAAGTAATTGAATTCCTTGTTCTCACAGTTGTGGATGTGTCAGTATATTTTATCTATAAATATCTAATAAATATTAATTTGTTTTGTTTCAGTCGAATTACATGATGTATTTGAGTCTAGTACATTTATATTTCTAGTCTTTGAGCTTTGCCGTAATGGAGAGCTCTTTGATTACTTAACAACAGTCGTCACGCTCTCCGAAAAGAAGACAAGGTTGGACTTTTTTCCTCAAATAAAAAATCTCATTGGAGTTGAATAACTTATACATTTAGTGCTTCTTTACAGATACATTATGCGTCAAGTGTTTGAAGCTTTGCAGCACGTTCATAAGATGGGTATTGTGCATCGTGATCTGAAACCAGAGAATATTTTATTAGATGACAATTTAAATGTCAAGTTGACGGACTTTGGATTTGCGAGATTGGTTAAACCTGGGGAAAAACTTTACGGTGAGTCACAATTTGATTAACTTACCCTTACGTAATTGTACAAGTATAGTAGCATCAAGTAAGTTATATTCCTAGCTCTACGTTAACTTTGATGCTCATTCGTGTATGTATTCCTAAAAGCTCTTTCAACGTTTTCCTACACGTCTTTTCAAAGTATTTCTTTGTGTGTCAGTGCGAAGATTATTTTCTGAGTTTCTTTAAATATCCACCGCAGACGATTCATTCGTAGTTCTTCGAATAGTTTTATTGTTGATGAAAGCTCATTTCGAATCTGTCCATTTTCATTTAAAAAAATGTGAAAAACTTGACGATGTCGTTATTCAGTAAAACATTACAGTTTCCATTCTCTTGGGAGTGAAATAGTTTAGATTTATCGTTTTTCTACATTTTCTAGAAAGAAACTATCCTGTTCTGATTTTCTGCATTTATTTTTACAATAAATGCTGATGTCAAAGGAAAGTGGTCAATGAACCTTTATTTCAGTTTGAAAAATTATTGCTAAAGGGACTTCTCATTAAGTGCTTGTATGTCTATTTTATACATTTTCTCATTATAATAGAGAAATACATTGGCAAGGGTGTTGAATAATTATAGAAATTCAAGAGGTTCTTGATCCAAAGAAATGAGGTGAAAGGCTAAGGGCCGAATGAAATGCAAGCTCACTTAATAAGGTCTCAAGGATGAAGCATATACTGTTGTCATATAACATTGACTTAAATAAAATTTTAAAATTCATTGCTGTGATTTTTCCCAAATGTTGTTTCCTCCTACCATATGTTGATAAATGTTGAGTCTGTATTTTGGAACAGTTCCCTCACCAGCCACAAGGGCTACTTTCCTTGGAAGTGCCATTCTTAGTGAAACCACATTTATTTAGATTTTGTGGAAAAATGGAAATTATGGGAGGCATCTTCACAGGAAAGAGTTAAATTAATATTTGCTATAAAATTATGATTTTGAAAATTTACAAAATATAGAAATATTTGCAAGAAATAATTAAACTATAGATAAATTGTTTCAGAAATCACTCAAATGTTCAGCAGCTTCATTTATTGACCATTTATTATATATTTATTCTTTTTTGGATACACATTTGTGTTCTTAGAGTAACATAAATATGGAATGTTGGTCATTCTCAATTTGGAAATTTCCAAATGTCTGAAAAATCTATCATGCCACCTGACTGTGAAAACATGGCCTTCTCTAACTTTCATATACCTTAGAGGTCTCTTTTTTACCCGAATGGAATTAATATCATGTTCCAATAGGTCATATAATAATCATTTTTATAATGATCATTTTTCTTATCCTTTTTAATTAATGTTTGATAATATGCTTCCATTGAACTTTTTTTTCTTTCAATAGAAGAAGAAACTTAGCCCTAATATAATGATGTATCTTTATTCAATGTACCACAGAAATATTGCATGTAAAGTCTCTCTGATCAGGATAAAGAGATGCCATCTCAGTAGAAATATTTGATACAGTCATTTATCAACTGGTTACTTTACAAGCACATGTTCATATCTCTAATAGTTGAACATATGTAGTGAAGTGATGTATAACCCACACATAGATGGAGGTTGATTTCGAATATCACATGGAAGAACTAGAGGTGCCACTACTCTTACATGAATTTGTTGATATAACATTTAAAATTATAACACCTCATTTAATTGATTTTATTGATGTATCTGACTACTTTTCTTAATAAGATTACAATGGAGCTCAAGGCCTTTAAAATTATGCAATGAGGAAATTTTTAGTGCCTGAAATTTAGTCTTGGATTTCAGGTTTTAGTGTTTAAATTTAACAGCAATTGGCTAAAAATAAGATAGTGGATGCTCTTTAGCAATGGTTATCCAAGGAAATCCCACTTTGAATCTCCTTCTCTATGAACAACACTTGCTTGTAAAATGTCTCTACCTGCATTTGGTATCTATTTATGAATTGATATTTTGAGTAAACTAATTCAAATGCATAAGTATTCAAAATTAAAAGAAAATGGTTGTATAACAGGGTAGATAAAGCTGGCAGCTTATACAAGAATTTTAAAATGTTATCTTTGAATGGTCATAAATTGGACATTTGGGACTGTCTGTACTTCAAAAGATACTACTTTGCCCTAGTTATAGTCCCTCCTGAATGGATTGCTCGAGGAGATTGAGAGATTCATATGCAGTGAATTCAGATCTTCCTCTGAAAGCTTTAGTTAAAAGGTAGAAGCAGTTGTAATACACAAAAGTTAATTCAAAAATCTAAGTTATGTAGACAACTATGAAAAAGGATCAATCTATTTACATCTATGAAAATTTTAGCTAACTTCTCTATGAATCTGCAGTCAAAGCAGATGCTCAAATGTTAAAATTAGCATTAACTAGGAAAAATGTCAGCATTTATATGTAGTAGAAAAATAATATTTTCTAACTCTCAGTCCAGGTTGTCTTGGAGAAGTAGTTTTTTCTTGTGAATGTATTTCCATATTTTCAGACAGTAATTTAACATTTCACTCACCTGTGCGAAGAGTTGTAGGTTCTGAAACACTGAAGAAATTTCAAGTTGATATTTTAGGAGAAATATTAAAAAACTTGGGAATTACAGCTTTTTATGTTAGAGAGATTTTGGGAAGGAGAATAAATGTCACAGGAATATAACCCATTTATAGATGATTGGAAGACTATTGTATCTATTACAAATATGTAAAAATGTTACAAATGCAGTAAAACCCATTTAAGATGCTCATGCTTAAGCTCCTGTTATACTGTTTAATACATTGTTTTCTGCCAGCCCTGTTTATGAATCTCACAATAAAAATAATGCTTAAAATGCACACGTTTCCCATCACCAGATTCTCTGAACCTGGCTTTAGCCAATCCTCATCACCCTTTTCTAATTGTCTTTCTGGTAAAGATTGCTTTGAAAAGAATTCTGGAAAAGACAAGGGAAAACACTGCCTTTATCTGTAAAGCAGACATTTATGAATAAAATTTGAAATTATGAAATAATAATTTGTCATACCTTGGATATAATGCTATCCCACTCACAGTGCAAGTTTCACTTGGTCCCATGAAAAGTATTATAACCGGTAATTAGAAATTCTGTTAGCATACTTAATCATTAGGCTAGTGCAGAATCAGCTTGTTGCCAATGTATTTCTTATTCTTGCGAAAAGGTGTAGGTCTGATTTGAAAACATCCTGTTCATATGGTTTAATTTTCAATAAAATTTTGTTTTCCATCTTCTTGTTTTGGTTGTAATTCATTTCTTATTGCATACATAAAAATATGATGTTCTCTGAACTCTTATTTAGGGTATCCAATTTTCTGCCAGAGATTTTCCCTTTTAATTGGAATATAAAGTTCTAAAAATATGTTAATTGATTTTTTGTTAAGGACTGTAACCATTTGCATGCAGACTTATTAAAAAATTAGATTAATACAATTGAATCTCTTGTATCAAAATTTGAACAGTAATATATTAATTCCTCTGAACCTCCAGAAGTTTAGCTCTTAATCCACATACAGTAAAAGTCCGTTATAACGAGTAGGGCATATAACAAGAGTTGCATCATAGCGTGTGACTTTTTTGGCTTTGTCTGTCTCGCAACAAAAATGATAAGGAGTTACGTCCATTACAGCGAGTGGTTATTTCTGAAGTATTGGTATAACGAGTGCCACAAGTCTGTATTTGTCAAGCAGGAGGCATTTCTCGTCCATTGATGTGAGGGAGGAAATCTGACAAGCAAACTGAGTCGTGCAATCTCTTCAAAGAGCAGAGAAAAATTAATTGCAAAAATTGTCGTCATCTAATCTACGCATTTGATTCCCACAACTCGCCCCATCCTTCCTCGACTTTGATTAGAAACTTCTCCATGAGTTTCTCTCTCCCCGTTGTCTCTCTGTACTTACTATACCCAGGTCTCGTTTCTTTTTGGCGATGGCCCCATTAGTCAGCGAGAATTTGTAATCGAGTTCCCATCTTATTGGCATCTACCCGTGGGATTTGTTTTCATAAGAAACCTTAAGCCAGATCATCTAATCCTGGTTGGGTGGGAATATAGGAGTTAGAGGCAGTGCTGATTCGAATTCCACATTTTATATTAGAGGACGCACTTTGGTTATGGTTTATGAATTAATGAAATAATATTTTTGACGCGAACATACTTTTTTATGCATTCTGAAGCATTTGCATAAAAATTAAAAACCCTCCAGTACAATTCTGCCATACTTGCTGCTCTTTGATTCTAGGATGTATTAAGTATTAAAAATTTGGCTACAACCATTACACTCAATAATGAGTACTGGTGTCAGTACTCTCATTATAACGGACTTCTACTGTAATTTGTTTAAAGGAAGGTGTTTCTGTGAAGTATTTGATGCACCCTTTTCCACATGACCCTGGGTTTTATACGTGGACCTCTCTTACCATGTTATTTGTTTCACAGAAGGATGTATGATTGAGATATTGAACAATGTGGATTGGTTGCAGTGTATGATCATGAGAAAATGTGAAAATTGATACGAGTTAAACAGAACTATAAGTTAACAGTGGTGTTTCAACTTTTTCTTGGGTTTGCTCCAGAGAAATGGAGTTGTGTATTATGTGCTATCAAATATGGTACTAATCAAGCCAATGCACATTGTGTTAATAGAGGAATTAAAAATTTGTTGTTGTTGGTAATCTTCTGTGAATTATGATTTTTGTTAGATATCACAGTTCAGATTTCTTTCTTTCTTCCTAAAATCTCGCAATTCTATATTCTTTTTCCTTTTAAAGAGAAATGTACGGCCATTTGATTGATAATTTTGGGATGTTTGTTTAAACATTGATATGCATGTTGGCCTGATTTACATTAGTGGGGCTTATGGTCCATTTGGTGTCCCTTAGACTTGTGTGGCACACCTGGATACCTGGCACCAGAAGTGCTGCAGGCGAACATGTTTGAAGATGCCCAAGGATACAGCAGGGAGGTGGATGTGTGAGTCATAAGCGTGTCTCTTTGCTTTTTGCACTTCTCCTTATTAGGGATTATATTATTCCATTGAAATTCAAAGACAGATCCATAAGAGCAAGATCCACAATATGCAGTACACACTACTTTAAACAAGTTCTTGCATGTCATGAGCATATGACATGGTCCTGATTACACACAAAGTAGAGGAAAATTACATGGCTTATAATGAAATATTACAAGACTTCCTTCTAATGAGCGATTTTCATGTTCAGTTTTAGCTGTGAATGTGCCTAACCTCTCTCAACTATTATTAATATAAAATTATGTTTAAATGTAAATACAAACCTTTGAAAAAAACAGGATTGGAACTCTAAAGGAAAAGAGTTAGCGTAACTTTGCACATAAGGGTTTGCTCCCAGGAAAATCCCACAGAAAAATGGACATGAGAAAAGTTTGATGGAACCTGAGATCTTTTCCCCAGCACCACATGGTTTGGCATGTTTGTGTGTGAGTATGTATACGTGCTACACATTGCCAAAACAGTTTGAGATTATATTATAGCCAGATAGCTAACTTTGCTAAAGCAGCCTCTTAGATGACCCTGGGTTTGATTTTAGATCCTTTCAAACTCTTTTCATGCCTATCTATATCTATAGCGCATAGAGTTGCCCAGAGAGAGAACTGTAATTCCCTTCTTAACTATAATTGTAAGTGAATGACCTTCTCTTACGAGGCACTTGGCCCCATATAGAGTTATTATGTTGCCTATAAAATGCTCTCCCCATTTTCTGAAGAAGACCTAGTATGGTTTATTTTATTAAAGGCCTGTTGTTGATCTAGTTTTGAGAGAGGGTTTGTTATGCTGATTTTTCCACCGAATGACATCCCTTGTTAACAAGATGCTATCAAAAATTGAGCAGCCAGGTACTCCGTTGCTCTGCTCTGGAGAGATTATTTTGTCCATTAATGTGGCAATCCTCCATGATATTGTTTTGGCAATTATTTTATTATCTGTGTTTAGCAAGGACACTCCAATTTTCGATAATTCTTGGATTGGTGTCATTTCCTTTTGTTGATTAACATGATTAATGCCATTGCAATAGACTGTGGAAGTCTTTGTTTAGCTAGGCTTTTGTCAGCCATCCTCTTGAATGGAATCTTTAGCTCATTCTAGAAGAATAGATAGAAGAACCTGATAGAATTTGAGACCATCCATATTTGGTGCTTTTTATTGTTGAGTCTTTTGAGACCTTCCGCCAGTTCAGCAACCTCTATTTTCTTGTCGCAGTAGTTCTTGTCCATTTCCTCTAATGTTGCTATGCTCAGATCCTCATGCCAATCCTCAAGATTCCTCTCTCCCTTTTCAGAAAATATCTCTGTGTAATAATCCAGCACTACTTTTCTGAGTTCTGCTGGTTCTGATTATTCCTTCCCTTTGTATTCTAGCATCTTCATTGGGGCCCAGTGTGCATTTTTTTCTCATCTCGCTAGACTATTAGCCATTGGCGTATCATTCTCTATTATTTTTTGCCAGCCTACTTTCCCCCTATATGTTTTCCGTTTCCTTGGAGTAGTACTCCTCATCATGCTCTCCTCGATTGGACTCCTGCTTGAATTCCATATAGGTTTCAACCTTCTGTTTTATCTTTAATTTCCTCCCAGCCCTGAATGTGATCCTTTGTGTTCTGAGTTTCCCTTATTGAGCTATTTCTATGAAAGTTTGCTCCTCGAGGGGTGCGTTATCAAATCTCCAATAAGGCACTCATCTAACCCTTTTGTCCATTTCCACCAAAATTTTCATGGCCCTGAAATTGGAAAAAGAAGGTAACTTCCTTCACTTCTCTCTGTAGGTCTTCAGATGCTCATAGTTCTGGAGATGGCTTTTTCAGATTCAGCTGTTGCAAAGGTATATCCTTCCCATAATGACCTCAATGGGTCTTTGATTAAGTGCTTCTCTTAGATTTTTCAGGGCAGTTGTATATCTAGTACATGGTTCACTTTGCAAAAGTCTGTCGTGAGATTGGAATACAATGTTGAAATCTCCTGCTATAATTGTTCACAGTTGCCAGTGGAGAGCATGGTCTTCATCTTCTTGTTGACGGACTCTATGCACTCAATTGCCGTTTGCTGATTTCTTGATGATGATTGATTGATCATAAAGGTTAAACATGTCAAATATCCTGTTTTGAGCTATGATGAGAAAAAAACTGTAGAAATCCTTGAAGAATCACTTCTGCTTTTTCCATGGCAGTATCATATCTCATCCATATGGCTATGGCCGTTCCTGACTCAGGTATTTGGGATTATTGATGTAAAACTCATATCCACTTAGGGTGTTCATGTAGTGATGGCAAATAAGACTCTTCTGAGTGAGTCGCTCACACTGAGCGACTCTCTGGGAGTCGTTTTTGGGGGAGAAGATAGTGCGTGAGATTCTACAAATACTGTCATTCTTTTGAAGGAAGGTTCATTAACTGTAGTTTAATTGATGAAACATTGAGACATAACTAATTATTACAAGATAATTAAATTCACAAATATTAAATCACAAAAATTAAATTAACTAAAGTTCATTCACAAACTCAACAAAATCAAATCACAAACATTAAATTTGCGTAATCTGAGATCAAAAGAAAAAATCACAAAAATTACTTACTTACTGTGAACCACGTGTATTGGGTAACCTATAAATGGATTCTGGCAAGTCATATTATAATAAGGTATCATAAAGTCGCTCGGTTGAGACTTTCATGAAAAGATTCCCATTAAAAAGGCTGAGCAAATATTATGGTCATCTTTGCCTCGGTACAGCATACTTAGCGGCAGAAGAGAATTAATAATATCTTCACGACTGTGAGTGATTGACTTTTCTAGAAGTTTGAAAAAAAATACCATGCTCAAATCCAAGTGAAAACTCGTATATCAATTTAGCTCAAGGCACCACAAGCAATGTATAAGACCCTTTGACGTATGCCTAATCAAATTATAATAATGATGTCTTTATATAGAGTGAAATAATTATAGGTCAACTCTTTCATTTTACTTTTATTCACCTTGCTAATTGTTACCGTTAGTGGAGAATATCTCACGGAGAATGTAAGTCGAACACACGACGGAAATGCCAAGAGGACTATTAATGTGGGGCCACTATGAGGCAAAGATGCTGTATTTTCTGTTCATGTATTCTTCAGTTTATGTATATCTAACGCTGGCATATACAAATTTTCAAAAAAATGCCGCAACTTTTTATAGGTATCCCTTATAAATATTTTCTTGTTAAGAATCACTTCCAAAGTGCGAATAAGCAAAATTAAGAAAGAAGAGAGCGGAGGCAGTCTCATAAGAAGAATAAGTCATGAGCATAAAGGAGTCATATGGGAAGAGTGAGTTATAAGCAGGAAAAGATTCTTGTGCCCCTAGAGAGTCGCGTGAGGGGAAGGAGTTATGACTCAAATGCCTCACAGCTCAGTTTGCCGAGTCGCTCACTTTTTGCCCATCAGTGTCTCTTGTCCAGTGTTTGTCTCTTGTATCAGAACATCAGGTTTCCATGTCTGGATGAAGGCTTAGCCCATTTCTGCTCAATTTTCACAGATCTTACATTGAGTGTCATTAGGCGAATATTTGTTATATTTGCTATTACCTTAATTCTTACATTAGTGCCTATTTTTTTATTTGTAGCATAGTTTCCGCTAAGTGTTTCCCTTAGCAAAGCTATGTTTGGGAATAGCTTATCTGCTACTTCTCCAGGATTACAGTTACTCTTGACTCTTATCAAGAATTTATTCAGTTTTTCATACACTGTTACAAACACCACTGGTTGCTTCTCGTAAAATTTCTTAATTTGCTTTAATCCCTCATACCCCATTTCTGCCTCCATGAATTCCTGTTTGCTATCAGTTGCCCTAAGTGATATTTTCCTTGCTATCGTTTTCTGCTGGGTGAATCTTCCTTTTGTTCCCTTCCCTCTGATTTCCTATGATTGTGTCCATTGGAAGCTTTCTATCTCTGAAGAAGAGACATGGTTTCCCGACATCATGACTTCTTCCATCCTTATCACTTGCAGGGTGGGGTCTACTTTGATTGTTACCGGAGGTTCAGATCAGTACCTCAGAATTTTTGCCTTTAACGGTGGCTACCAAATTTTCCTTGTTCTTTGGTACTTGGATTGGATTAGTTTAATTTCTCCTTGATCTCTATGTCTGCATTCTGTTGATTGTTGGCGGTTCCTGATAAGGCATATGCTTAAGGGCCTCAGCTGCTAATGACCTTTAAAAATTAACCCCAACAAGAATCAAACCCAGGATAACTTTCACTAAAAACAAACACACTACCCACTTGGCTATCCATGAGCCCAACATTAGTTGCGATGTTAATGTAAGCACTCTTTATTTGCAAGTTAAATAAGTATTTCTCTCTTTCATTTGCTGAAAAGGAATGATCATAAATAACATAGAACTGGTAAAAAATATTTGCAAACAGTGGATAAAAATCTCTGTCAAAATTATGGGGATTTAGGGAGAATTTTATTAGTAATAAAATGTTTATTCAAACCAAGGCATAAAATTATGATGGACTCTACAATGTGTGTTTTCCTACAGTATTTCTGAATTATTTAATTGATGTGGCTTTTTGTAATTGTGTGGCTATTTTTGATTCACTTTTGAGGTCCTTACTATTCCATCTTTGGATATTTACTTTGCTTCTTTTTTATGTTCAATTTCTCATCACATTCTAGCATCTTCCTCTCCATTCTCATATATGTATTTGTTATCCATCCTTTGGAAAACTGTGTAACACCATCACTCATTGCTCACTTTTCTATTTGTCTCATATGTTTGTTATATCTACAATCTCTCCATTCAGTTTACACAAACGCATCTTGCAACAAACTTAATATTGGCCACTATGCAATTTGAAAGGAATATTTAATTCCATGTGTGTTTATATATATTTATGTACGCTCTTGTATTCATACACATTTTCACAAACCAAATGCATGTTTTCTATTATTGAATTACTAGATGTTTTGTTGTGATTTGTCAGTGATTTAAGTAGTAGAACTCCCTGTTATCCGCAGCAGTTGTTTTGCTTTCAAATTATGTGTGCTTTCCCTGCAATTAACCTGATGGCATGCTTTTCCCTTGACAATGCAGATGTTTGTGGCACTCCTGGTTATCTTGCTCCTGAACTCCTTCATGCTGCCATGTACGATGAATCTGATGGCTATGGCTTGCCTGTTGACCTGTGAGTTCTTGTATTGATCAACCAGAACGAAATTCAATTCTTGTTTTTGAGCTACTATAGATTAGGATTATGCCATTATCACTATAATTGTTCCAATATTTTATGTATTTCAAAAGAGCTGTCATTATAAAATTAATCTTTTTGGAATACATGCTTTAGATGGTGTCAAGAATTGAGCAGGATAAATGGCTTTCTGTTGATTATAATCGATTTTCTGGGCACCTTCAAGAAATCTGAAGGCACCATTTTAAACTTTTATTTTGACCATGCTTATGATGAATTCTAGTATTGGATAACTTTACTTATTTTCAGCTTTATCTGTTGAATATATGAGAGACTCTTTAGTAATCATTGCACTATGTAGAAAATTTTATTTGTGCTTGCCAGGATGATAATAAGAAGGAAGAATGTTTCTGATTAACATTTTGCACTGAAATGGCGAGTCATGGACTTCCGATGCCAAATCACACAATGATGAGCTACACTTGTTATCCTATTTAAATTATTATAGCCTTACTTAGGGTAACTATATTAATGTTTTGAGAGTTCGATAATGATAAACCATCTATAATGCACTTAAAAAACGTACCTCAAGAAATTTTATGCAACGGAAGTAATAAAATGGTTTTATATGGAAGGTGGTTACCGTGTTCATTATATAATTACAGGAAGATGGCTCCTCAGTTAATTTTTCCTGAGGGAAATATTTCAGGCATGATTTTTTTATAAGTATGTTCTGCTGAAGAAAATACAAAAGTTATTTATCATTGTTATACTATTTCTATCATATTATTTGTGAAATGAAGTTACTGTTAAGGATTTAGTCATCCCTCTGCCATATCATTTTCCTTCTTTTATTTTAGTATCGGGGATACCAACAGAAATATATCATGTTATTACTGATCATTCCATTGAAAAAATAAATAGTAAATAGGGGCAGGATATTCAGAAAATAAATCGTAGGGAAGGGGTTAAGCAAAGATAAGAGGATTTTGTGTGCATCATAGTTGATTAAAAATGCAAAGGAAACCAGAGTGGCTTGCATTAGAGTATTGTTTAGAACTACCTAATGCAGTACCTGTTTAAGCAATTTGATTCTGCAATTTTGTTTAAATTTTCTTATCTGTGTGCAGTATTTTAAAGTAGGAATTATTAATGCTATAAATAATTTAAAAAAATTTAAGTGAAATGGCTTTTTAATGTTTGAGATAGGCAGCTAAGATATTGTAAAAATCAAATTTCATTCTTAATGAAATCAAGATATGCAGTGAATCCACTCAATGTATAAACTTTATCCGTGATGACCTCAACATGTAGATGACTTTGAAATTACCCTCTTCCTGGAATAATTTTTGTCTAATTTAACAAAATTTGCATACTTTGACAAAGTTTAGGAGTAATGGCTTTCTCAAGCAGAGAAAGTATGATTTGATTGAGATTTGATAGAGAATGTAATGAGAGGGAGAAACTTGCATTAAGCTTATTTCATATTCATTTATACACAATATTTAAGCTGATTATGCTACCAATATGATAGGAAATTAGACAGGAAAGATTTAAACTATGAAAAATAAAAATAGGATTAATAAAAAATTGTATTATTATTAAAATGTTATTTCTTATTAAAATTTCCAAGACAGAATTGATTTACCATGAGATACAATGGGACTGGATTTTGAGATATGAACTCCTGTCTGGAATGACATAAGTTCATAATTTGAGATACCACAACATACTTTACCACCAAATCTTTATTCTGAAGATCACAGATTTCATCATTTTCTGATAATCTAAGCCTGTTGTCTCCTGAATAGAAATAGAGTGGAAAAGAGCTTATCTTCCCTGTTTCATTTTAGTACTTGTTTCTGTATGGTGAATCATGGTAATGATGATATCCTAATGTAATCTCTTTCAGTTATTCATTTTGTTACACAAATGCTAATGAAAGTTTTTTAGGAATACATTTAGAAATTTACATTTTAAACATTTTCAGTTCAGTATTTATAGTTAATTCTGTAATTTCCTTCTCATGAACTGAGTGATAATATAATATTCTAATTAAATCAATATGTTCTGGCGTAACTTTATGGAAAGTCATAATAAATTATACAACTCTAAAAAAAAAATTACAAAGTTGTATAATTTATATAATTTTCTGTAATGGTAGAATAATAGATATTTTACTGCTATTGCTTTGATGTTTTGAATTGGCTTCTTTTATGGCAACTTTTTAATTGCAGAATGTTTAGGTTTTACTGTATATTTTCTGCAAAATGATGAATAATTGAATAAAAAGTAACATTTATCTAGTGAAAGCTTCAACTGGAATAATAGTGGGAAGTTGAGATTGGATCAGACTTCAGCCTGATTTACTCTTTTGTGCTTTGTGCTTTTCTACTAATTTTTTGGTCTGAGTAAAATTGCATGAAAGTTGTATACTAAAAAATTCAAAATGCTGCAAAATTAAAGTACCTCTCTTGTTTAGACATTGAGAAAAAGGCGTAATGTAATTCAAAAGAGGCAAACAAAGTGTAAACTCAGAGAATTTGTCTATAGTTTCAACTGTTTCCAACCCTTTTTCTTGTTCTTTTTTCACTGCTTACAGCATTTTTTAATGCCTCCTCTTGTTTTCTGTTCCTTATTTAGTTGCAATTAGGACTGAACAATGTATGTCAAAAAGGTAAAGTAATGAAAAAGTAACAACTTTTGATACTGTCAAATAATATTCACAGTTGCTAAAGTAACACTGCTATTGCTGTTTATTTAAGCTGAATTGGATTGCTTGGTAAATGTCAATTTTGCATTCCTTTAGGATAATTAGTTTGTAGCTTCAGCATAACATTCATTACTGTGGGCTCATTTTGTGATGAGGATAGCTTTCCTTGATTGAGGCTTACATGTCATGCATTAAGTTTAATTTCTCTCTTATGCTTCATTACCATGATATTTGAAGCCATTTTTGCTGCTAAACAAATGTTACATCTAAGAAATGATTTGCTCTCAAGTTTCACTTTATTTTGCTGTATTCTATTTTTAATTTATTAAACTTGATAGGCACTAATATTTTAGGTATTTCTATGAGATGAATTTACAACTTAAGGGAAACCTCTCTGAGATAATTTTTTTTTTCAATTTCTTTCTTTTCCAGATGGGCTTGTGGAGTTGTCATGTATACACTGTAAGTACACTCAAATTTCATTTCATAACTCAGAATATAGAATTTCTAACTAAAATCATGAAATATTATTTACTCTATTCTGCATAGCTGAAGAAATCTGTGAGAAAGTGTTTTTTACCAGATTTGGCATTTGATTCTGTGTTGATCAAGAAGAGATAAAGAAACTTTAGTAATGCCATACCACCAATCTTTACTTCAAGTTACGAAGGGTGTTCAAATGGAAAGGTATAAAATGACTTTGTGGGTACAGTTGAAGTTTTTTTTTCATAAGTTATCACCAGAGGCCTTAGCACAACTATCCTACTGTTTTATGAACTGAAGGATTCCCTGTTCCCAGACTTGCTGTGGCTGTGACAAGAGCCAGTCCTTCACTGGGTCCGTCAGTTTATTGTCTGAGTTGAAGTGCTTCTCTTTGAGATGTTTCTATAGCAAACTAAACAGATGGAAGTTGTAGGGTGATATGTTGAGGCTGTAGGGTGGATGATCAAGCCACTAGGACTTGGCCAGTACACTGTAGGTGTACTTGTCTATACACTGTATGTTTACTGGTAAATAACACTATACGTTTTGTACCTTTTCATTTGGACACCCCTTATACAATGCTACTAAACAGAATTTTAAGTGCAGTTACACTTAGTGCTTCATATTGAGATTAAGTACAAGGGTAGTAGTAAATATAAAAATGAAATTTAATTACAACCTTAATTTATATACTGAACTTCATTATTGAGCTGTGTTTCTCGACAAATCGCTTCTTTTTACTGTAATTCAATCTTAGATAATATAATGTGGTGTTTTTGGCAATTTAATTTTAGGGGTGTTTATGGATCTTCTTAAGCTTAATTGAATAATGTTTTCCAAGGCTTGTTGGTTGTCCCCCATTTTGGCATCGCAAGCAAATGGTAATGCTGAGGAACATAATGGAAGGGAAGTACTCTTTTGCCTCTCCAGAATGGGATGATATTACAGGTATGTATGTGCCTTATCTATCCTAGCTATTTCTTGATATTGGAAAGAATGAGACCTTAAAACAACTTGTCAATGCCTTCATGGAGAGTATCGAGGGATTCCATCCAATACTGATTACATCCTATGCAAATGTACTTTCTCTGAATTTATCAAGCTATCGCAAACTAGTCTCCCTTCTCTCAAGGATTTCCTATCTGAGAGGATCTTTTTAATGCTTGTCATTTTACATAGCATATTTTAACAAAACATATTTCTTTGCTCAGTATTTAATAAAAATTTGATTAATTGGGTGTTGAAACATTGGAGATTAGATTATCTTTAAGAATGGATATTTCAGTAAGTATCATTTCTCACATTTAATGTTAAAATCTAAGTTCTATTATGAAAGGTAGCTGTTTGCTCTCTGGTGGCTCCTCTTTCAGTAAGTGTGTTTTCTCTCCTAATCTAGTACTAGGTTCACCTGCACAGTAGAATGTTAGCCACCTTAATGCCATTGGACTCTGATTTTTAACAGCACAGACTCATGTTTCCTCATTCACAACACAAGCTTTGTGGCAAGACCATTTTTTACATCACACAATAAAGTAAACACAACTCCGGTTTCATAGCAAAGCTACATCTTCTGGTGAAAATATTTTTGATAACAGCAATTGTTTGTGCCTGTAGCCACAGCCAGCAGCAATATATATGCAGAAGACCAACCGATGAAAATAGTTAAAACAGTGAGCACTGGAGTAGGGAATAGGAGATGTGGGAGGAGGCTAGAATAATGGGTTGTAAGTAATTCACAATGTTTTTGGAGGATTTTTCAGTGATTTCCAATTACTCCAAGGTATCCAGCTTAACACTTTAGTCACAAAAATGTAAAATAGTTACATAAAAGTCACGACTGTGTTCATTTCCCATGATCTTTTGCTGAAATTGGACATGTCTAAAAGTGCTCTTGTGGTCTCTTTGAGAAGTATGTACCTATGATGGTAGGTCATTAAGTCCATGACTTTTCAAATAAAACTCAACAAAAAGACCTTCTGTCATTCAACATTGTCTCCTTTTAGCTCTATACACTTTGTTTCTCCTATTTCTTTATCCCTTCCAAATAATAGGATTTGTTGAGGACCTCAAAATATGCATTATTTTAGTGATTATTTCATAATTTAAGCCAAATCTCTTTCCACCAAGCCATTTCCTTATATTTGGAAACAGTAAATATCCGCTGGAAGCTTAATCCAGAGAATATGTCTGATATGGTAGAAGTTGGTATCTCAAATCATTTAATTTTCCTATAGTGGCTGCACAGTGACCATTGCATTGTTCTTGTGGAAGAGCAATTTCTTTTTAGTCAACTGTGGTTGCTTTTCCTTTCATTGATTGAACCAGCCCAATAAGTTTGTATAATATCCTCCATTTATTGTTCTTCCCTTCTGGAGGTAATCAATGTGTATTATACTATGTGCATCCTAGAAAATTGTTGCCATGACTTTGTTGGTTGAAAGACACACCTTGTTCATTTTTGGTGAAGATTTGCCCCAAGAATCCACTGTTTCTACTGCTGCTTGGTCTCCATGTCTCTTCTACAGTCAGAAAACGACATAAAAACTCATCTACATTTCTTCTGAACAATGCCAAAGACTCTTGTGAAGTTGTCACATGCACCTTTTGTGGTCAATTGAGAGCAAGCAAGGCATCCATCTTACGGATAGCTTTCTCATACACAAATGATCAGTCAAAATCAAGATAACCATGCCATATGATATGCCTATGGTCTCTATGATCTTGCATACTTCCGATTGGCCAACACCATATCATGGATTTTTTCATTGTTATTGTTGTGGAGACCTCAATTGAGCGTCAATTTGGCGTCACTTGTGTTTGTGCGACCTCTGCATAATTCAGTAAACCACTTTTTTACCATTTGAATCAATGGTGTGGAGTCCACATAGTATTTATCTAGCTTTTCTTTGATTGGAGTAATGTTTCTTCCCCAAAAAATAAAGCTTAATGAACACAAAAAACTTTTTTTTCCATTTTCAAAAATTCATGTATTTATCTCATTTCAATGGCTGTCAAACAGAAACTAAATTACAAAACTATCTAGAACTTTGACTGTTACTCATTGAAAGATCGTTTTTGAGTAGAGTAAGTAAGTACTTTTCAGATCAGGAGTCGGGAAATTCAAAAAGTCTCGGACTTATTGACCCACCCTTGTGTATTTCTTATACCATCACAATCGTTGAAATTGAGCCAATGAACACCACTTCCATCCATAATGTCTTTACACACCACCTGTTTTAAAGGCTCTGCAATAGTGGAAAATTAGCTTGGCCATGTTTTTTTGTTGTGTGCTGTACTAAGTAGTCTTGTCATAAAGTAGTGTTGTATAATTGTATGTACCAGGCTTTTAAATTGTGAGGGAATAAAGCATTTGACTAGACAGAACTAGCCTGTTTTTGTATTTTTAATCCCTTGTGATTATTCTCTTTTAAAATAATGAAAACTCTTAAAAACTATTATTGAGTGAAATGAATGTGAGAGCATTTCTGTTTGTGGAATTGCTTCATTGTAGAGTGAAAAATGACCAAATTGAAGGAAGCTCTTTGTCCAAAAAGTAAATCTAAAATATGTTGAGAAGGCTACTAGTATAGCACAACAATACTTCGTAGGCTTTCTAGATATTCCATCTTCCACTGTGGCAAGTAAAGCAAACTGAATGAGTACCATTTTCATTTTAAAAGTAACTTTTTAAATTAAAGAACCAAAAAACCCTCCCTTTTCTCCAAAGTAAAATAAGTATAAAGCTTTTGTAACCTGGTTATAACTCTATTTAACTGATGACACGGTTTTCTTTTGATACTATATAAAGTGTGTCAACCAGGCTTCACTGTACTCCCTTTTCTTATAGGTAATGCTTTGTCCTCTTTTATATTGAATATTCTGTAACATGTTACCACCTTTATATCTAAGGAAAATTATTTGTCCATTAATTTTAAATACTGTATTTGTACCATATTTGAGTATTCTAGCTTAAAAACAATGTGTGTGTATCACACTCCTTCAGAAAGTGCATGTAATCGATACATGAAGTGGGAATACATATTGCTATGCTACATTTTACTAGAAAAGTGTCTTGAGGAGAAAAATGACCATATATTTAGGCTAATTTGTAATATTTGTCAGTTTAGCAGAATTGCCTTTTACACAGGTACTTTAACTCTATTTTCTAATGGTCTCAAAAGTTTACTTTGGACTCAGTAGCTCATGCACCAATGCTTCTGATTTAATTTTTATTCATGAGTGTTGAGAAAATTAATTCTAATCTTTCTATCCAATTGGACAAAAACATTGAATTGCTCATTTGGTAAGCTCTGCATTAAGCTATTAATACTTCAGGAAAACCTTAAAAGTGATTACTTCACTCTTTTTCATTGCCATTGCAGCTATATATTATGGGAAATGCACCAAATATTAGGCATATTTTTATATCACAAAAATAAACAATCAGAATATTCTCTGGATTAAATTCTTGCTAAACAAACCCAGATTCATATGTGTTAGAATTATGACATTTTATATCCAGTATGTTTATTTCATTCCATTATATATAAGGCTTCATTTTAATAGTTTTGTTTCAAGATCTAATTTACATGGTTTGAATACCAGATATAAAAATAACTTGAATAGACTTTATACACAGGCTTTCAAAATCTTGCAACAATTTCAGTGTTAGGATTTTTCAGTAAGCTTCCCTTAAATACTTGTAATCTGGGTGTAAAAAGGTCTTTCCTTTCTAAATTTTTTCTCATAATCCTTAGTATCTATTAGATGATTTTCATGATTGCAGTATTGAAATCTAATTTACTTTTCTACTAAAATGGTTTCTTTACTTTTGAATTATTTTTGACTTTGTAAATTTTTCTCCAAATTACTTCCACTATATTTGGGCTAATACTGATTGATGAAGCTTCTATGTTTTGCAGAGGCTCCCAAAGACCTAATTAGAAAGCTGTTGGTAGTGGATGCACAGAAGAGGATAACTATCCAGGATGCCCTTTCTCACCCCTTCTTTCAGATTATGGTATGCACCACTCTCTCAATTTGTGATCTCTTAATGGATGTGATTTTTTCTCAAACCAATTATTAATTTTTTTAAAGTTTATTATATTTGTTAAAATCTTTTATAGAAATTGATTTGGTGAATGAGTGTGTAAGTTACTTGCACATCAACTGAATATCTTCATTTGCACCATTTCTTGGGATAATTTCTCAGCCTATTGCTATTCTTTACTATGCTTTGAAAGATGTTTTTATTTCCTAAGTTGTTAGTATAAATAGTTAGTGAACATATATTTCAGTAATCTTGCATGGGTATTTTCATTTCAAGGGAGTACCAGGATCAGAATTGAAACACATTTTTCCGCAATAAAATAGAAGGGTAATCTGTGGTCCATAATATTTAGGAGTCCCAAATTTAAGGACTTACCCCATCCACCCGCCCTTCTATTACCTCTTGGAATATTCCCATTCCCCTCAATTTGACCTTGGGCCCTGCTGAAGGGAAGAAACAAAAGGATTTTGTGGAAGCGCACATTGGTCAGTGGCACAAGCCCATTTTTGCTGCCGGAAGTTGATCTTTAGAATTTTTACATAAGGACTCAAAAACTTACTAGTGTAGAAGATAAAAGTCCAATTCAATTGAGAACGATCACTTTTCCTCTTTAATAATTTTATTTTGCAGAAAATTTAGCGTTCAAACTTGAGTGATTTTGATGGGCTTAATTTCTTGCCATTTGCCACAAGAGTTATTCGATGGCATTAACGTATTATTTTCTTGAGTTTTGTAACAATCATTTACTCCATTTACACTTAGATATGTTAAAAAACAGTATCTCTATGCTTTACTTCCAATTCACAGTAAATGAAAAAGATTTTGATTGATTTGAATATCTATTAACTAGGAGATAACAAAAAAATCAGCTGCGGTTCTGTTAGTTACTCGATGATTTGTGACATTACTAAGCCAATGGCTGTGTGCGCTAGATTGGTGGTTGCAGGTATAAACAATGAAATCTCCAACAGTTTTCGGATCCATCATCCTCTTTCTCAAACTAACATGGAAACTTCTTTATTACATATCTAGTTAAGAAAAAGACTTGTTTTTATTACTAATGTATTGCTTAATTGCTCTAAATATTTGAAAAAGGATTTGAGGACAGTAGTTTTGATGCTTTCAACAAACTAATTCATAAGTATTTATACTATATATACTAACTGAAGTGTCACATAAATAGTCATAGAAAATACCCTGCCTCGGGGTCGAAGGGCACCTCAGACACGTGTGTCTGTGATACGAAAGTTAATGCCGCAATTCACAAAAAAATATGAAGACAAAGATTCCTTCGGTTAACGGTAAGGTGTGTATTCCATTATTTTTTTCCGAAACATTCCACAAACTCTAAACAGTGGTTTCAGAAACATGAAAGTGAAATTTCTGAGAAGAATAATTTCGCAAAAATCTACTGTAAATCATTAGAAGACTTCACTAATGGCTACTTGTAAAAGATATTAAGAAATACCCAAAATCATGTGTGGGACTAAGGAGAAAAAGATATACAGATAATACAATGGGTAGGGAGTATCAGGTATACAAAAGGGGTTCACTTAATTCCACTTATACTGAGAGCTATGAATAGCAAGGAAAATCGGTGAATAAAACTGAAGAATCTCAGAAAGAATAGCACAATCTTAGGAGACATGAAGTAAACAGCGGGTGAAGGGTCAAAGAGATGCAACAGGTGCCAGATGTAAAGGTGCATTTAAAATCACATTATCTCCTTTTCTTCCTTATTGCTCATTTTCTGTCAGATACTATTCCAGATCATTTTCTAATAGTTTCCTTATCATGCACAGACTGAATACTTTTTTTGTGTGCCTCTGCTTCTCTCTGTTCATTTTTGACCAGTAACTTTAAGGTGTTAAAGAAAATGTTTAAGAAATACATATAGTTTCGTAATTATGGTTTTATTTCATAGGCCAGAGTGTATTGAAATCAATACAGATTATTTGAAAGTCTTAGGGTAACCCATTACTGAATAATTGAAGAATTTGTAGATACCTAAAAATGTGAAAAACTGCGAGCAGCCAAGTATAAAAATGTCTGCCATCTCCAAACAGTAAACATTAAAAATATTTAAAAAATACTTTTGAGGTCTCTAAACTTAAGGGTATCTACACATCAAATATCAATTTGTTCTGAGTTGGTTGAGCAACTAGTGTTGGACCACTTGGTATGGATTGACCCAGATGTGTATCATCCTCAACTTCTTTCTCTCTTAAAATCTTCTAACCTTCTCAAAAACTTCAGTTCATGACAACATTTTATCACAATACACTTCTAGCAGCAAATTTAATATTTTTATGAGGTATTTTCAGAAATTTCACAGTAGTGTGATACTTCATACTTTACTCTGCACTAAGAATTTGAAAGATGCAAGATCCTCTTCAGAAGTATGCTTTTGGCATCATGTGCCACTTTCAAAGCCATCGAACAACCTGAAGAGAAATACATAGTTTTATTATTACAGTGAAACCTGTATTTAGTGTAGTCCATTGGGTTGGTGATTTTTTCAATGTAAGACAGATTTTACAGGATTTTTTTAATACAAGATCAGCTGTTAGTGATTGAAGAGATCTTCATGATGAATTATAATTTGAACCTTTCTTAGAAATGATTCTTAACAAACACTTGCTATTATCATGAAATTTTAAGACATTGAATGGTAATTATTATTATGGGAAAGAAATGGAGCTAGGATGTCTGAAATGCAAAATGTCAGACAAAGGAAGCTAAGCCTGTTTGAATCTGCTATGAAGGAACAGATTTGGAGGCTGAATGTTAAAGAAGGGTCAAAGGACTGTGTGCCATATCCATTCCAATTCCATATTTGACTGATTCCATTTAACACCAGGTTGAAATGAATCACATTAACACATGCTGGGGCCAAAATATTTTTTGGATAAGACAGGTTTGCACTTCATACAGGTTCTACTTAAGACAGGTTATTGATTAGAAAAGTAAAGGTGTGTGCATTTCTTGCCTCATGCCACTAGGCAGTTCTCCCTCAAAACTTACGTATAGTATAAAAAAGTATGTAGCTACTTTTGCATTATAAATTATCGTAAAAATTCTTGAGGCAGTTGCTGTTACTCATGTTGACTCTGCTTTAATTCATATCTTAGAAAGTGTAGTTCAATTATTCATCAAAATTTTGACATCAAAATGTATTGTTATTAATAATAACTAACTATTCAGGCAAAATTGAATATAAAAATTCTTTTCCAAAAATTATAAACTATTTAATAAACTATAACACTTGAAATTAACCTTATAAACTTAATTCACTAACCATGTCTCAGGCAGTCAACCTTTTTCAACATTGGGATTTTAAAATGCTTTTTTCCTCTGATGTTTGTATTAAATTTATCTGTTCAATTAGAACTAAGTTATTCATTGTGTAGTTTTTTCATCCTGTTTGTTGGTGAAATATACATATTATGTCATATACCTATATATATACACACACATATACATATGTATATCATTAACATTGGTGCCAAGTGATCTTCTCATATCTTTTAAATACTCTTATTGATTTATTTGAAGACATGATAACAATTTAAAACAGTCAATAATGGCACTTACTAGTTAATATAAAAGATTGAATCCAATGGCAGATTGAAAAAGCTGTGGTTTGGAAGCAACCTGTTTGAAAAGTCCTGTAATGATTCTAGGAAACCAGTGATGTTTGGAATCTCTATGCTTGCTGTTTTTCCAGTATGTATTTGAAATACTATGTTCCCATCAATTCTCTTCATTCCCTAACCAGGCAACTTAGTTATTGAAAAACATATCGAGGACACCAATCCAACCATATAGATTCCAAACATGGACTGTTTTTTTCTACACTCATTGCATGCAACCTATGGCCTGTTAGATCTGTTAATGTGTTAACACAGTCATGTTATTTTTCATGTATAGATATTTTTCAAACATTTCCTTTGTGTTTTGGACAAGTTTAAGTGGAAGTATTGTCTATATATATTTACCTGAATAATGTGTGTGTCATTTCAGCTTTGGGATAAGGACTTAGCTACTCTTAAGGAGAACTTCTCCAACAACTATAAACGACGCAGGGTCTCCCAGTGGTCCCTGGTAATCGTCTCTTTTCCATTCTAGCAATTGGCTTTTCGACTTGTTTATCATCTAACTCAAGCTCAATCAGAATTATCTCAGTAGATGTGTGTCTCAGAGTGGTCACCATCATTTAACACAAGTAGAAATATAGCATTGTTAGTAATGCCAAACAATAATCTTTTAAAAGAATTCAAAGACAGTCAGTGCTAACAAAGCATTCTTTTCCAAATTGCATATGCGAGATCTTCATTGGCAAAAGTTCTGTTTTCCTTTGGTTACAAATACTTGTAAACTTATCGCCATGAAAATCTACCCAAAAGTTTGTTATCCTAGATAGTATTTCAGCCTAAAAATCTTCATTGGCAAGAAATTCTGTAATCATGCTTAACTCTAGAAGAGATATCATTGCATTGTACATAGTGGTGTTCAAATTAGACACAACAGGCTGTGGTGTTTATGAGTAGCCAATGGAGGAACTTCCAGGAGGGAAGATACTTATGCCTAGCATTATAATTTCTATTTATGGTGGACTTAAACTGTATAGTTCTCTTTAACTTGAACATTGATTATAATCAATATTTAAGTCTTAAGTGGCATTTAAAGAGATATTTAACATACATATTGATTGGGCTAAAATCTTATATAATAAAGTAAGGTTTGGGTGTGTGTATGTTTGCTTAAAACTCAAGAACCAAAAGTTGCACGACTTTCAAACTTTCAACATTGCTAAATGCAGATGATAGGCGACTTTCACAGATAACAGGCTACTTTTTATTTTACTGTGTGTCTCCTGTTCTCTCCCAGAAGAGAGAAAGCATTCTTATAAGAATTGCACATAAACTTTACTTTCATCAATTGCTGGCAAAATTTCCCTTTCAAAATTAAATTAGAAATGTTAGTCATACAAAATCGAGACTGGCACCAAAAGAGATGAAAGTGAATGAAGTTTCTTATTTTGGTTGTGGAATATTGTTATCATGTTGAAATTTTCAGAATATGTATGAAATAAATGAAAATTTTGTGATATTTAGAGGCTATAAACAACCAGCCCCCTTGATGACCAATGCAATTGTAGAATGAATTTTCCCATAAGAATAGACAGGGAATTTTGGTCTGTATGGAAGTAATGGGTAGAATGAATGAAAGGATTTGTTAAAAGGTGGTAATATTCTTAATTTGTAGCATTTGCAGTCATGATTTGCAGGAAACAACAATTTAGGAGTTTCTGACTTTTACTGATGCTATTTTAATATAGTGTAAATACTAACTAACCACTGGTTTTATTTGATAAATCCACAATTTATATGCATATGGAAGTTGTCTCTCAGCATCTGGCAGGCAGTGTATGTATCCTACTTCACCTCTTTAATCACACACACACACACATATATATATATACACACGAGTAAAAGTTGCTTGCATATCTATCTATCTATATATTAAGTATTTACTCCATATACATATATATATATATATATATATATATATATATATATATATATATATATATATATATATATATCTATTATATATAGCTAACTCTCCGGATATACCTATATATTTATAGGGGATACGAATTCTGACCATGTTCCACAAGCGCCATCGACGTCAGATTTTTTCGACGTACTGGCCCTACACTCTAGACGCCACAATAATTCAGACATCGACACTAGCTATCATGAGTTCGATGCCAGAAATTCCCAAAAATCGCAATTTTCCCATAAGAATGCATTGCGCGGACGATTTTTTTAAATGCCTTCCCAGTAAGCTGGAAAGATAAAACCCGGAATGATGACAGAGGCGTGGGACCTTCCCGATAAGATATTGAATCGAAACTTTGGAACAAGGAAGGATGGCACTTATCTAATATTATTTTGCGGTCTTCTCTCACGATCGGGTTCTTAGTTCGTCGCCAGGCGGTCTTTGGCGCGAAGTTTTAAATTTGAACTGAGGCAGTACTTGGTATGATACTGTATTCAACGGATAGCTTGCAGTATGCAAGCAACTTTTACTCATATATATATATCTCGTATATATATATAAAAATTTTCAAAAATCCGCGCAATGCATTCTTATGGGAAAATTGCGATTTTTGGGACATTCTGGTATCGAACCCACGACACCTAGCGTCAATGTCTGCATTATTCTGGCATCTAGAGTGTAGGGCCAGTACGTCGAAAAAATCTGACATCGATGGCGCTCGTGGAACATGGTCAGAATTCGTATCCCCTATATCTATATATATAGGTATATCCGGAGAGTTAGCTATATATAATAGATATATATATATTTATATACGAGTAAAAGTTGCTTGCATACTGCAAGCTATCCGTTGAATACAGTATCATACCAAGTACTGCCTCAGTTCAAATTTAAAACTTCGCGCCAAAGACCGCCTGGCGACGAACTAAGAACCCGATCGTGAGAGAAGACAGCAAAATAATATTAGATAAGTGCCATCCTTACTTGTTCCAAAGTTTCGATTCAATATCTTATCGGGAAGGTCCCATGCCTCTGTCACCATTCCGGATCTTATCTTTCCAGCTTATCGGGAGGCATTTAAAAAGATTTCCGCAATGCATTTCTTATGGAAGAATTTTGCATCCACCTGGCGTCGAACTCACTGTCATTTGGCTACATTTTTTCCATGAGAAGCATAGAAGACTACCTCAACTTCAACCTCCGAAATTTTGGTTACTCTATCTTAACGATAAGTGCCTCAAAATAATTTTCAAAAATCCGTGCAATGCATTCTTATGGGAAAATTGCGATTTTTGGGAATTTCTGGCATCGAACTCATGATAGCTAGCGTCGATGTCTGCATTATTCTGACATCTAGAGTGTAGGGCCAGTACGTCGAAAAAATCCGAAGTCGACGGCGCTTGTGGAACATGGTCAGAATTCGTATCCCCTATATCTATATATATATAGGTATATCCGGAGAGTTAGCTATATATAATAGATACGAGTAAAAGTTGCTTGCATACTGCAAGCTATCCGTTGAATACAGTATCATACCAAGTACTGCCTCAGTTCAAATTTAAAACTTCGCGCCAAAGACCGCGTGGCGACGAACTAAGAACCCGATCGTGAGAGAAGACAGCAAAATAATATTAGATAAGTGCCATCTTTACTTGTTCCAAAGTTTCGATTCAATATCTTATCGGGAAGGTCCCACGCCTCTGTAACCATTCCGGGTTTTATCTTTCCAGCTTATCGGGAAGCCATTTTTAAAAAATCGTCCAATGCATTTCTTATGGAAGAATTTTGCATCCACCTGGCGTCGAACTCACTGTCATTTGGCTACATTTTTTCCATGAGAAGCATAGAAGACTACCTCAACTTCAACCTCCGAAATTTTGGTTACTCTATCTTAACGATAAGTGCCTCAAAATAATTTTTTAAAATCCGCGCAATGCATTCTTATGGGAAAATTGCGATTTTTGGGAATTTCTGGCATCGAACCCATGATAGCTAGCGTCGAAGTCTGCATTATTCTGGCATCTAGAGTGTAGGGCCAGTACCTCGAGAAAATCTGACGTCGATGGCGCTTGTGGAACATGGTCAGAATTCGTATCCCCTATATATATATATCTATATATATAGGTATATCCGGAGAGTTAGCTATATATAATAGATATATATATATATATATGTCTATTATATATAGCTTATATAGATATATCTATTATATATAGCTAACTCTCCGGATATACCTATATATATATAGGGGATATGAATTCTGACCATGTTCCACATGCGCCGTCAACGTCAGATTTTTAAAACATACTGGCCCCACCCTGTAGATGCTAGAATAATGCAGACATTGACGCTAGGTGTCGTGGGTTCGATACCAGAATGTCCCAAAAATCGCAATTTTCCCATAAGAATGCATTGCGCGGATTTTTGAAAATTTTTTTGAGGCACTTATCGGTAAGATAGTGGAACCAAAATCTCGGAGGTTGAAGTTTCGGTAGTCTTCTATAATACGAATGGAAGAAATGTTACGAAATGACCGTGAGTTCGTGGCCGGGTGAGTGCAAAATTCTTCCATAAGAAATGCATTGGTGAAATTTTGGATGATTTTTTTAAATGCCTTCCCGATAAGCTTGAAAGATAAAACCCAGAATGGTGACAGAGGCGTTTGAGAAGATTCTTTCATGACGTCCACTGCTTCTCTAGTGGTCCTTGGTTTGATGCTAGAGCGTCATTCCGATTCTACCATGCATTTCAAGCGGGAAAAACGGAATCTCAATTTAGGAGCTTCCCGATAAGATACTGAATTGAAACTTTGAAACACGTGAGAGTGGCACTTATCTAACATTTCCATGCCATTGTCTCTCACGAACGGGTCCCGTGTTTGATGCCAGGCGGTCATTTACACTATTTTTTTAAAAATTGATTTGAGGCCTTTCTCTATGCAGAAGTTAATTCAAAATCACAGCGTTTGCGTTTGAAGTACTTTTCTATAGAACTAGTGGAAGAAAGGTTGCATATGACAGTGAGTTTGATGCCACATGGATGAAAATTTTTTCACGTAAGAAATGTATTGGGGCAATTATTAAGAATTTTGCTGGATAAGCTTCGAAGATGATACCCGTAAGGGGAACTTATTGTTAACTTTGTACCAATTAGCTTGCAGTATGCAAGCAACTTTTACTCGTGTATATATATATATATATATATATATATATATATATATATATATATATATAGATATATATATAGGGGATACGAATTCTGACCATGTTCCACAAGCACCGTTGATGTCAGATTTTTACGACGTACCCCACACTGTAGATACCAAAATAATTCAGTTGAGGTAGACGTCTACGGTTCTTATGGAAGGAATGTTGCCAAATGACCATGAGTTCCACGCCAGGTGGGTGCAAAATTCTTCCTTAAGAAATGCATTGGTGAAATTTTGGACGATTTTTTTAAATGCCTTCCCGATAAGCTGGAAAGATGAAACCCGGAATGGTGATAGAGGCGTTTGAAAACATTCTTTCACAAGGTTCACCGTTTCTCTAGTGGTCCTTGGTTTGATGCAAGATCGTCATTCCGATTCTACCATGCATTTCAAACGGGGATAACGGAATTTTAGTTTAGGACCTTCCCGATAAGATTTTGAATCAAAACTTTGGAACAGGTTAGAATGGCACTTATTTAATATTAATATGCTATTTACTCTCACGAAAGGGTCCTGAGTTTGATGCCAGCCGGTCCTTCGCGCAAATTTTCGAAGATTGTTTTGAGTCCTTACTCAGAGCGATAGAACAGTGAAAATCACGGAGGTTGTAGATGCCGTATTTATCTATTGTATTTACTAACTGAAGAAATGTAACCAAATGATCGTGAGTTCGACGTCAAGTGGGTGCAAAATTCTGTGGTATAAAACGCATGGCAGTCGATTTTGACAATTATTTTTAATGCTTGTCCGATAACCGGAAATGATATAAAATGGAATGTACAGCTAGTTCCAAAAAAAACTTACCACCTAAGCCGCAACCCGCATAACAGGCAGTGAATTTCCTCCTAGCGAGCCTTCAGAAGTGAGAGAGAGAGAGAGAGAGGAAAAACATGGCGGAGATGGCCTGCTTGAGTCATAACTCCGCCTGCAGAGTTGAAATGGATTTATTTGCTTTATTAATAATGCAAAGATTTATTAGTATCCTGAGTTTGGTGGCATTGGCCTAGCAGAATAGTATTATAACAATACGGATGTCGTAATGCAAGAATTCAGTTATTATAAAATGGTTATAACGAATCAGTATATATTCTAGCATTGCTTCTCGCACAGAGGGAAACGCCGCACACGAGGTCCCGTTATTCCGAGGATACCGAGGCAAACCCCCTTCCCTTCCCTTCCTGTCATAAAATTCGAGTCTGAGACGAAAGGCACGAGCAGGCTGAAGGAAATTTTCGCAAACCCTGCCTCTGAGCCGCTCTGAGCTTATGTTTAGCACTGAGATGGGAGAAAGAAAATTTCCGCGCTGTTTGAATCAGTGTCGGACCAAAAATATATAGACCTCGAATTTGACGCCTTCGCTTCCAGAACTCTGCGGTTATATTGGGTTATATTATATAATATAATAGTAAATAATATTATACATCGTTGAAGAGAGCAGCAGTTATTAGCCTTTAAAATTATATACGTAAGGAGTCCATATCGATCACGTGTTTTATCACAGCCTATGTGAATGCAATCTATACAAGTAAAGTAAGGCAAACTCATGGTCATATCTAGGCTATTACTGTAAATACATTAAAAAATCTATAAGTAAATATGTAGCATGAAGTCTCAAGGCATTTTCTGTGTATTTTGTTTCATTTGATAAGCATCGAAATTAAAACTCGATCGGTAAAAATCAGTAAATTTTATCATCTATGCAGTTGGAATTTTTACTATACCGTCCAAATCAATTGAGAGAAAATGTGCTAGGATCGATTTTCCTGAATGAATAAAGATGATGGATACGAGACTACCATCTTTCACATTAATTTTGAATTAATTAATTAATTTTTTTCGGTGTCATTGAAGTGTGAATCGAATAAACTTGATTTCTTCTGTGGATTCCTCTTGAAATGGTTGCAGTCACAAACCATTACGTTCTTAAACATTCTTCTCGCTATATTTATCACCTTTAAAAGTTCTAAAATACACAAAAAGATAGTGCGAATGAGGTTTGGTCATAATGCTCATTGAATGCTACTGTTAGCTATGAATGTAAAATTTTCAATTAATTTTGAATGTATACAAAACTACCTACATTATTTATATTTCAATTGTTTATTATAACGTTTACAATTATTATAATGTAGAAAACGTTAAAAATACGCAAATTAATAGGGACTGTGTGAAATGTTTTTTCCCAGGGCCTTTTTACCTGTAATTCCAACCCTGTAATATCACATGGGGAAGCGCATATGAGGCTCATGTTGAAATTTTGCTCCCCTCGGTTGATGGCTGGCCCTGCGTAACACTCATATTTTTCGACAGAATTTTAATGATTGAGATGAATGGGTGGTGGTTTGGTATGGCTAGTCTATCTACATATTTATCGATTGGTGATATTGAAAATATTCCTTCGTATTTAAAATGTATTGACTATGAGAAACTTTTCATCTCTCCACATTCCGTGACAAATTTGAAAAGCAAGATACAGGAGTGATTGGAAGAAGTGAATAAAGCAATGAATTCACCAGGACTTCAAGAGGGGGACTGTTTTGATAGGGATAGGGAAGTGAGAAGCGACGGAAACAGTAATAAATACACATGAATTTAACCACCGAAAGTGTAAGAGGTATGTTAATTCCAGATTTTTGGATGAATCACAATAGGTAGGCGCATTTTTTGCTTTCCTAGTCGACCAATTGTTTACTTTGAGTAGGAGGAACGACCTCTTTTAAAAGTATAACCCACTCGCTCACCTTCTCAATTTTCTCATCCAACATATATTTTTTCCGTTTATGACTGTCTCCAGAGAAACTACTCATTTATCCAATTTAAGTAATATCTTAGTCAAAAATGATTAACATTCAAATATACAAGATATAACGTCGATGGATCATCATACTTTCAGAAATTTCCTTCTCATGCATCAGTTTATTCCCAGGATCTCCGAAATTGTATACTATATCGATGTTCAATGTTTTATAGCAACCTTCTCTTAATTCTATAAGAAAGTTCGAGTAGTTCACTAAGCCAGTAACTAAACCATTTTCTTATCAGCAATTTATTTTGGAAAGAGATTTCGAGGTTTTTTCAACCAATAGAAATCGATAACATTAGTATTACTACCTATGCAAGCCAATGTTTTCTTCTAAATAACTTTAGAGATATAATTTATCGGTATTCGGCGTATAAACTTCAAGTTTCTGCGACATTGAATATGCGGAGTGTCTACAATTCCGTATTTACGTTTCAATTCATATTTTAGTGACATTACAATAGAAACTTTAGTCGATCTAGTAAGATCATCTTCAACGCTCTATCTACTTTGTATCATAGATGTTGTAAGAGAAGTTAAACGATTTGGTTCTCGTAAGCGTAAAGTATATATATTAGGTGGTATTTCTCTAATTAATTTTTCATTTCTCAAGTAATTTCAAACTATGATATTTTTAACTCAATATAGAGACAAAATAAAGCATAAAAATCAATATATGTATAAAAGAACAATCATTGACGAGGAGCTTCATTTATATAAATTGACGATAGGCACATTACTAATTTTTTCATTTTTGTTGTTGAATTAGTTATTTAGAATAAGCTAATACAGTTAATGCCATTCACTTTAAAAGCAGAATATAGAGATACTAATTCAGATATGATGCACCCAAACATTTTCAACTTTATGTTATCATTCAGATTTTCCGAAGGTCCTATTTCAACTAGAATGATCTTCCTTGCATTACCATTAAAAAAATTCGAAACATCTTCGCAAAATTCTTAGAGAATTATGATGTGCCTAGGATGAAGGATGATGCTACGAAGGTCCTAGGAGTGAATGTTGGAATAATGGATTACATATAGAACCAAGAATATTTTAACAGCTAAGGTATGAATCATGAGAATTATAGGAATATTCTCATGTAAGTCTGATTACCATCCGTTGGTTTCTATTTTTAGCATATTCTTCCATGACTCATATTACCCATCATTCATAATTATTGACGGTGATTTTTCTTTTAATCATTATACACCATTCAAACAATTCGGGTTATATAGTTTACTTAAGGCATTCAGAAACCGAAGCAGCGATCATTAATCATTAGACTCACTTTCACCTAGCGCATAGTTCTGAAAATCATTTCAGTATAACAATGGAAATCGTGTTGTGGGTGTTTTCACACCCACTGACATACGTCATACGGCGGATCGCGGGGTATTAATGTAAATATAAATAAACCAAATGTTAACATGTAAACCTGCAATATGCAAGTAAACAAAAACCTGGTATTTATCTGCAATATGCAAATCAGTCTTAAGGTTCTGATTTGCCATACTAACTGTTGTTTCTTAACCATCTGGATTCCTTGCAAGAAGTCCTGAAAGGTCGTCTACCTCAAAAATAGAGTTGAATATCTTCATTCCCTAAGGGAATACCCGCGGCGAAGATTACAAATCGCGGATCCACCATTTCCCACCTTACTTGTGATCGGTCGCCGCCACCATACCCTAACCTTAGATACCTGCTCAGCAGGGGTGCGGTCGGGAATCCTCATTAGCGCTTTCAAATTCGCTACCCCGGATACATACGACCATCGACAATATGCCGAAAAGGGGGTTTTCTTTCTCAGAGAGGAGTTCACCTTCATCCATCGGCCGTTTTATGGTTCCTTTGAGAAAATAGACAATACCTTTCGATGGACGAAACAAAAGAAAAAGAAACAACAAAGGAATGAATAGGGGATACTCCTAGGGCCAAGGTGGAGGTCCTCCGCTCTCTCTGAAAGACTCAGTAAAACTTCAGACGCGAATTTGTCAGAAACAGCCAAATCTCATCTCAAAATCATAATGCTTCATCTGATACAATCATCACGAATGCCTGATGGAAGTAAGAACAGAATGGCATGTTGATGAATATATTCTGAATTACCTCATGCTCTGTTAATTGTAGTATCAAGCAAATTTTATACCTCTCTGTATTGCAGAATAATTCAACTGCGAAGAAATCGAGTCAAAATTTGCACCACGGGGCAAGAAAGAGATTTAGCATCAGATAAAAGTTGGGACAGCATAATTTTGCAAGGAACATGAAGTTGATTTAATTAAAGGGATGGTTTTTCTGGGACTGGCAATGAACAATATGTTCGGAAAAGTGTTACGAAATGCTGGCGTTAATTTCGTCGTAAATTAATTTTTTATTCGATACATGAAAAAATTGTAGTCCTCAGTATTTAAATTAAGAGTGCTACTATTCTAATATCTATGTTATTTTTTAAAATACTAAATTAGCAATTTGAATTTTAAGCGATTACCTTAGAAAATGATGATATCACAGCAATTAATATTTTACTTTCTATCATATGATTTGGTGGTATTTAAAATTTTTATAATACTTGATGTAATTATCTGATGTAGTTGATCGTAATTTACTTGGTTTACTTTATTGTAATATGTTTTGGGTCTAATTTTCAGAGCTCTTTACCAGGTTGACTTAAAATGATTCTTTCTCAGTGTATTCGTCCAGATAAAGTTTCTTTTCATCTTTGCTTTCATTAGTGGGTTTCGCAGTTTTTTCATGCTCCCCTTCTCGATAGCATTTCTTCTGCAACATAAATTAGTTGAAATACAGTTGATTGTGTTCATATACCTAAGTATTCTTTATCTCCTTGCAGAGTTTTCGTTCATGTTTCTATTTGCGTCATAGTCGTGAATTTCCTCTAAATAAATTTAAAAGTTCCTTCTGTAGGCGTCAAGAGCATAAAAAACGTAATAATATAATCCTTTTCAATCTTGCAATGACATAATTTTTTATTGGATAATTGAAGCAGCTATAGTAAGTTTACCCGATGTCTCCAGAAAAAGGTGAATTACGCAGAAGTTTCAGGCCGAAATAAGGAGATCCGATGTTTATTCATTTTTTAATACTATGCTGCTGACATAGTAAAAAGTAACACTAAATTTAAGCAAGATTTCGTGCTAGTAAAGACGATACAGATACGTTCAACGCGTTTCACAATGTTTAAAAAAGCGCCGTCTGAATGCTCCTTCCAAGAGCCAATAGAATGCATGGAAAACTCTAGACTCGCTCTCATCGAGCTTCAGGTCTGTTATGCGGGTTGCGGCTTAGGTGGTAAGTTTTTTTTGGAACTAGCTGTACATAGAGGCAATTCATGTGTTTCATATAAGCTGTTCGCCGTTCCTCTGACAGTTCTTGGTTCGATGCCTGAGTGTCATTCCTATTCTACCATGTATTTCAAATGGGGATAGCGTAATCTTATTTTAGGACCTTCCCGATAATTGCATTAATATGCAATTGTATTGCATGATCGGGTCCTTAGTTCGATGCCAGGCGGTCTTTTGTGCAAAGTTTTCAAAATCGTCAACTGATAGCTTATATATATATATATATTTACTCTATATATATATAATAGATATATAATAGATATATATATATATATATATATATATATATATATATATATCTATTATATATCTATTATATATATATAGAGTAAATACTTAATTCCAGTCTCTTTTGTTGCATTAGCTATCTACTGTTTTCAGAAGAGTTGAGTAATTCAAAATTAGATAAATAATTATCAACGCTACCTAACCTTACCTAAACAGTGTTTACCTAACACTGAGGTTCAATGGCCAGTTCAGCTATTATATGTTTTGAGTGTGGGCTTATTTTTTTATTTAAATAATTTTCTCTCTGTTTCATAAGCAAATTTTAATTCAAAAGAATCATTGTATGGGACAAACAAGTTTCATAAGAAGCACATTCAAGCAAGGCTCATATTCTTCATCTGTTTTAGAATTTTCTTGGTAGAGAGTTTAGGGGCATTTCAGATAGAACTTTTATAATTATTGATTTTACTAAAAAAATTTTAATACGAATAGATAATTAATATTAACATAGAAATATAAAATGTCTTATGAACCTTATTGCCACATTTTAAGAAACTTAAAGATATCTGTGGTTAAAATTACTTTATTTTAGTTGGTTCTTAATTGTTTGTCTTTTTAAGGTATGTAAATATTCTTTTCGGAAAGTAGTGCTTTACTTTTGAATTTTATAAAATAGTAATTAGAGGGCATTTCTTTTTCTTATTTCTTTTAATGAATCATCGAATTGGGGTGTGCAGTAACAAATGAGAATCTTTACTTCATAGACAAAAAGCATTAGTGCAAATAAGATAAAATAACTAATGCAATCTCTATCTTATGTAGAAGAATTCATTGAGAGAACATCTTAATCAAAAATCAACAAAAATGAATGAAAACTCTTGAATATATAACACTTCTGAATAACACATTTATGTATGAATTCAAAAATGTAGCATCAACATCATCCATGACACAGTTAATGTGATCGATAGAAATTTTCCCATTTGGGGAAATGGGTACTTCAGCTAATGTGATATATTAGTTAAACATCACTCTAAAGTGATGTGTGCCATCCTGTGTGTTTACATGGGCTTTATAGTTGGCCACTTCTGGCTTACATATTGAGTATAATCCAGTTTTATTAAGCTGAGGTGAACTTTACAATTGAAGTCTACTTAAATAGAGAATATAGCTCTGTGCCATAGAATAACATGGTAGAACCAAGTGGGCAACACATTCAACTTCGGTGGAAGAGGTTTAACTGGAGGTTCATAACCTTATCAGTTGAAGCATTTCTAATAACGCTTGCTTCAACAGTGATGCTGATAGGCAAGCAGAAGAATGTACTCTTAAGGCCTGTTTACACGGTGCATTAACTTGTATAAGTTAATGCATGAACAGTCCAAAATGTATAGTGTAAACACACCAACTTGTATGAATGTATGAACGTTTGAACGAAAATTAGAACATGTTCTATTTAGGTTCATGCTTTTGTATGTACAATTTGATGTCTCAGATTCTCCTAGCGATAGATCACAGGAACGTCACTTCCAGCTAGCTACTTCGTTGTGTTTACTTGATACTTGGTGTTTATAAATATATTTTAAACTCGAGTTTGAAATATGCTCTCCTGTTTAGACAATTTTACTCATTTGAGCCTCTTTCCTCCCTTTATTGACTTTTGCTACACTTTGGACTCCACTGCTTTCAACCCTGGCACGTTAACGACCACTCTTTATGTGAAATATAAGCCTTTTAAGTTTAGCCATAGTAATAAATGCTACAACAGCAGTTATAGTACTCATCAAGATCCATGTTGGGACATTGAGATTAAATAATGAAATCAACACCTAATCAATGCATACTCGCAATTCCTTAGTCTGAAACTTGTCGAGATCAAAATTCAGGAGGGAGCCTTCCAAAGAGTTGTGAATATCGAAAAAGGGAGAAAGAAGTCCAAAATGGTCAAAACATGAAAGCAGAGTAAGAGACACCCAGTGTGCATTTTGGAATCACAATCATAGGATTAATTTTTACAACTTAAAATTTAAGAAATTGGTACAGAAAAACCCAAAACTAGATGCTTATGAGAGCATCTTCATTCATCAAAAAAAAAGGAAAGCTCATGAATGATGACGATGGTCCCATCCCAACTTCTTCATTATACTCTCTTTTGGATACCGCTTCTTAAAAGGACTTAATCCTGGAATTTCTGTTCCCCTCCTTCTTTCTGTACATCACATCATAAAACCCCTCCCACAACAAACAATTATAAATACCTCACATTTCACACTTTCTTCTCATTCAGCATTTGACTCCCCCTGAGGATGGAAACATATTTTCCGAAATGCACATTGGGTGCTTCTGAAAACTGGCTACCGCCTGGGTGATAATCCTTTTCCAAGGAATTACCTCAGATGGTTGCTGATATTTGGCGCTTGGAGAATTCCTTTGTCTTTATTCATTGAACACAGAGTTCCTTTTCTTTTCTTAAATGAAAGGGGAGACCAAACATAGCAGAGCTCAAGATATAAAAAACAACTCACACGTAAACACACCATATCATCTGTGTCATAATATCTGAATTGTTGATATAACTGAAACATTTAAATGATGTGCTTTTAGAGGGAAAACAAAAACAGTAACATGCACTTCCTAAAACGGGAAAATCTTGTACGAAAACATTTACTGTGTAAATGCTCATTCTTGGATTCTGTTCACACAAACGTACATAATTTCATGCATGAAAAGGTTCACGCATTCATACATTAACTTGTACTAGTTAATCCACTGTGTAAACAGGCCTTTGGGCATGGGAATGATTCTGCTGAACTGAAAGTTGCAGAAAAGCAGATGAAGATCAACACTTTTTTGTCTTGTCTGATACCATTCAATCATAGATAGAGTCCTCTGTATTATAAGCCAGTAAATAGATCAGTAAAGGCTGATGAGAAGGCCTCAGTTTTAATCTTTTGATGTCCTGCACATTTGCGACAGGTGCTCTCAGCATTTTGTCTGAATCCAATTTATATTTTTTATTATTATTAAGTACATTGTTGCAGATAGACTGCTAGTCTGGTGGCAACATTACAAACAGTTACACTAATTTTCACCAACATAATTAAACAACTCAGAACAAACAATATAATACCCACACAAGATTAATCACTTAAATACAACTATTTTAAAGATTAAAAAACTCCAATATAACACAATTCCCAACTCCATTTTCTTGGAAAAAAATGTTCTACTACTACTACACTTATTCTCTGAAATGTTAAAACACAGACACTCTCTCATACAGGTTTTTTCAGGGTTCTCAGTAGGCCTTCATGGCTACCGTAGTGGTCCCGGGTACAAGTCCCCACCGAAATCACCCTACCAGGCAATCCCCTACTCCACCTGCAAATATTTAAATTATTATTAATATTAATTAAATAATATTTTACTTGAGCAATATCTGAGTATTTTCATACTTATGCAATTTATATGGATTTCCTTACAAAAATATTAAAAACTTAAATTATTGATGGAACATTTTATCTTAAAAGTCTCACCTGTGTGATGAGGAGGATATTGTAAGTCTCAGTTTAAATTGAAATATGCAGAGGTGGCTGAGATTTGGTGTACATCCATAGCAAAGTACGAGGGCTGTTCAAAAAGTTCCCGAACTTTATTTATTACAACACAAATAATTCACTTAAACATTATTGCTTCGGGTCTCCTTCAAAGTACTCCCCACCCTAGTGTATACACTTATCCCAACGGTATTTCCACTATTTAAAACAGTCTTGGGACGCTTCTTTCGGATTGTTCATAAGCTCCTCCGTCGAATTTTTCTTTATTTCTCGAATGGCGGCAAATCTTTTTCCTTTGAGCGGGGATTTTAGCTTTGGGCATAGGAATAAGTCACATGGAGCCAGGCCTAGTGAATAGGGTGGTTAGAGAAGCACAGTGGTCTTGTTTTTGGCTAAAAATTCACGAGTTACTCGAGTTGCTCCCGGTCTGCCGTCATCAGGCGAGGCACGAATTTGGGCATGACTCGATGCATCCTCAATTTTTTTAGTTATGATTTCGTAGCAGAATCAATCGGGATGCCACACTCTTCTGCAAGCTCCCTGACATTCAAACGTCAATTTGCACTAACGAGATCGTTCACTTTTTCGATGTGGGGGTCATCTTTGGACTTCCGGAACGCTCGTCGTCTTCGTCCGTTTTTGAACCGTATAAACCACTCATAACACGCGGTACGTTCCATAGCATGCTCACCAATAGTCTTTGTAATCAAATCAAAAGTTTCCGTGAAAGATTTGCTCAGTTTCACGCAGAATTTTACAGAAGAACGCTGCTCCTTCAAAGAGCTCATTTCCGCGGACCCGATTTTTCGCCGCACTCTACGATCACCTGTTCACGTAAACATCCGTAACTAATGAACAAAGCAAGATATCGACAAAGTGATTGAAGGTAGTTATTTGGGAAGCTTTCGCGGATACAACGCCTATAGGCAGATAAAAAAATAACCAACTGGAGGCACACTATAAAAAAAGTTCGGGAACTTTTTGAACAGACCTCGTAGATGAGAAACAGTTATGTTTCCACATAAATTTTCTATTTGACAACATGCCTTGGCATTACTTAGCCCAGCAACGGTTATGTAATGATGAAATCAGTGGTCAAATAATGAAAATTTATTTGGGAATAGTGTAAATAGTTTTATCTAAAAATTTATCTCAATGTAAGTGTTAAGATTGTCTCAGCCAACTTTGACCTTGTCCCAATTACAAAAGGCAGTTTCACTTATCCAAACAGTTTCCTTCACACAAGTCCTATTAATTTCCTCAGAATGAAAATATTTCTGTAAGATAATAATCTATTGATTTTGAATTAAAATGGAGAAACTTTATTCTTTCTACAGGATAATATTTTTCAGCTAGTCATGTCACACCCAGGCATTCACCAATTGTTCAGTAAAGGCAGATATAGGCTAGAGAACTTAAGTCCGAGATGTTTAAGGAGGGTAAATAGAGCCCATAAGACATCCACCAATGAAGCTATCTAGATTGCCAACCTTTTTCAACCAACACCTTTTCATTGCATTTAACTAAATACAGTCATTCACAACTTAAGGGGAGAGTAAAAAGTTGTATTTTCCCATTTTTTCAAAGAGAATGGATTTACTGTTGATTTGCATACAAGTATTTATATGTTAAAATATTGCATTTAAAGTATGATAAATATTTTTCAAAATATTGAAAAATAGTTGAGCAGCAGCTGCTGGAATTTGCTAATCTGTATGTAGAATCACTCAAATCTTTTCCTAAAAATCTTTTCCTGTCCCTCAGTGTCCATGCATAAATGTATCCAAATGTGGATGAAATACAATAATTGTCATTAATCTCATAAAAAACCTAGCCTAAATATTGTCATTATTTAATGTGAATGTAAAGAAACATTTTATTCAACTTTTCTTACCTCAATTCCTAATTCACATACATTTTAGTGAATTCTTGCCAAAGAAATATCTTTGAAAACTGTAAGGAACTCTTGATCTGAGTTCTACCACTGAAGTTTAATCCACTTCCAATGAAGTTTTATCTGAAGAATATTGTATTTAACTAGTGAATTCTCCTGTCAAAAATAATAGAAATATATTTATGATTTACAGAAAATGTAGTACTATTGTCACATAGATCTGATCCTTTGAATAATAAAAAAATAAATTAATCCCTCTTTACTAATACAGTGGTTTTATATAATACAAATGAAAGAGGATCCAATCTTTTTTTCCTCTGAAATGTTCCATTTTATCCCCCTTAAAATTAATGTATTGTTTCCCCAAAATTATCGATGTGGAGAGTATTTGTTCATTTAGTGGCTAAAACAATATCACCTTTTGTTTACATTGTTACCTTCGATATCGTTTTGACATAAATTATCCATAATTTTGAAAATGAAATAGTTTATTATTTGAACTTTCATTCACAAAGTGCAATTTTTAAACCATCTGCAATATAGAAGGTATTTGAAAAATTATGTTGCTTGTAAAATTTAATTTCCAAAGTTTACCAATGCTTTCCTTTGCATGAAATGTTGACTCTTATTCCCCATACATTTTATGTGTGATTATCTTTCCCTTATAATCTTATGAGAGTTGAGTTGGACAATTGCCCTTGTTACTAGGGGATGGGTTGTTTATACCTTCAAAATTAGATAGATTTTCGTAATTTTTGCCTAAATTCTCTCAATTTTGACTCAATATACAATATTCTACGGCAAAAATAAGAATGTTTATTCAATTTCCTTTGGTACTTCTTTCAATTTCATAGGGGCATTTTTTCTGATATAATTCTGCAAAAGATAAAATGTCTACAATCAATCAAAATGAACTTATGGTGGTTTTTTAGAGTCATCCAGAGTTGAACTAAGGATACTTTGGAAAGACAAATATCAAAATGTAATTCTCCATTGTACCTTTAACAACTCCCAAAAGTTATAATCCTATAACGTTAGGAAGTGCATGAAATTAATTTCCAAAGATTTCTCCCATGTATTTCTTACGGCAGTTCACTGACACTGGATAAATAAACATACACACATTGGTGATTATTATGAAGAACTTTTTTTGTAAGTAGCAAAAGGAAAAGTTCTTCATTTCTCCTTGTTTAAATTAAGTACAATTTCGAATATTAATGTAATTGATTGACATTGTAGCAAAATTTCTGAGAGGACAACGTGAATAGAGGAAAATAGGTCACAGATTTAGTTTTTTCATTGGAACATAAAACACTATTTTGTGTCTTAAGTAGTATATTAATTAATATATTTTGTATTTTGCGTGATTGTGAATTTTTAGCTCATTATGGAACGAATGCGTGAATATTATGTGAATTCTGTATTCACACTCAGGTATTGGTGACAAAATTGAAGGGGAGTAATTAAGGCAAGCTCCTTTGTGAAAGACATTTTGTATTTATTAGCCTCAAAACAGACACATTCTCAAAATTAATTTTCAAAATAATAATTTTATTTGTGTGTGGAAATTATGTAAGACACATCAGTGTGTAAGGAAATAAAATTGATTGCATCAAGGTAACTAAGGCTAAAGGAAATAAAGGCATTTAACAAGTTTAGGCAGTAAACAATTCAACCATCAAGGTATTTCTCAAGAAGAAAAATTTTTATAATTCCTAAATCATAATTAATCATTGACCTGAAAAATATTTTAAGTTAAATGCTTTTAAGCAAAATAAGTTTGTGAAGTAAATAATAGTAAGTGAATTGAAAGTAATATATAATAGTAAGTGAAGTCCATAATTTATTCTCACATGTCTTGAAAATTTTGGAGCTTTCCCAATTTCAAAGGAATCAGTACAACAGTTTGTGCTTCAATTTCAATCAAATTACTTTTTGAATACTAAAGTTAAATGAAAAGTTTACACAAGGACACAAAAAAAGTTAGAAATTAAGCCAAAGTTCCCCTTCGTGTGTTTCAGTGTAGAGATATCCCTACAAGCCTCACTTTTTATTCTCATAATTCCATGAAAGCCCTCACTTTAAAGTAAAACTCAGTTGTCAGTTTGTAATGATAGGAGAGAAGCTTTGGCACCAATTATACGAGGGGTATTTAAAAAAACAAGTGTAAATAAGGTGTTAATTTTGAATTTTCGAGAGAGGCTTGCTTTTTCATCATTTCCCTGATTTGAAATTTTTGTCTTTGCATTGCATTATGTTTTTCTGTCAAGTTATTTGTTATTACTATGCTCTGTTCTTATTTTAAGTAAAATTTGTGGTTTTTTGAGATCATTTGTCAAAGTTGTGTTGAAAACAGTAGTATTAGCTACTAAGTTAGTTGATGAAATTTTAAATAATTTCAGTGATGATGTTAATTAGGAATTAGCATTCTCCAGTGGTTTTATTTCTGGGGAGCATACGGCTTCTGTGGAAACCAATTCTTCCAAAGTTTAAAAGATCTGAAGCTAAGCTAGATTTATATTAAGTTGACCAATTGGGAATAGAAATCTATTCAATCATAAACATGCTGACTCAATGAGATTATTACAATTCTTATCTTCAATTGACAAAGTTTTTAAGATTGATGGAAATGTGAAGTTGAGCAACTGAAACTCTAAATAAATCATTAAAAATTTATAATACATGTTATTATGCTAGATATTTATTCCATTTAATTTTGTTTGAGAGTGATTATGTCTTCCTTTTATATAATTTCAAATGACTGTCATTAATTTTAAGCGAGTTAATTTCAGATTGCCATCAATCTTCGAATGAAAGAAATTATTGTTTGAAATTGAGTAAGTGTTAATTTAAAAGTGTTTAGTGTGCTAGTAATTTTAGTGTTATTTAATATAAGTTTTGCTCAGGTTATGTTATTTTAGAACAGTTGACTTTCAATGAATTTTTCATTCGAAGAATTGAGTTTTGAAGAAATGGTATTTTAAAGATTGATTTTCAAAGAATTAGCCTATTTATATACCCAATATCTATTTGCTGTGGAAATTCTTCATTGATTTGCATTAAGGTTAGATTCATACAACAAGGAGCACAGTACAATTTGAGTGTATCATCTGGAGAACATTGCCAACAGAGTCTGCATCAGATTTTGGGGACATGTAGAGCGTAGAGTAGAATAATATTGATAATGTAATAGAAATGGGCCTAGTTGTAGGGTCTATTAATGTTTAGTCAGTATTGTCTGCGAAAGGATCATTTATATTCATGTTTACCTGTAAATGTATTATTTCAATAAAAAATTTCAATTCAGTCTTCGTTCAAGAATAGTCAGTCAAATAAAGGATGTTATTCTTGACTCAGAATGAAATCTCCTTCATTTTGAAATAATTGAAAAACATCAAATCTGTATAGCTTGATAATTGCTGTATATTTTTAAATAATAGAACATGAAAATACCTTTCACGATCTTCGAGTTGGCCTACACACAAATTCAAATTCTTTTTTATAATGTAAATATTTTCTGGACACACGCAAATTGGGAATGAGGATATAGAAATGAGTATTATAGAGGTGGTGATGGAATTTCCCAAAGCAGTACTCCAAATAGAAGGAATTGCCTCTTATACATTACATCTTCTGAAATCAATTCTCAGTTACAATACCACTCATCCCATTACATGGTTCAACTCATCCATTTACCTGTAGTTACTCACTCACTGGTTACATATTATGCAGTATTTCTATATCCTTGTAGATAAAAGAAGGTAAAGCTCTGCTGTCATGAACCGCTTTAACTGACCAAGATTTCCAAAGACTTAAATTTGCGCAGGTTTGACTTTTGATTTAATGCTAAGGTAAGGTTTAGAGTTTGTATTATTGAGTCAATTAAAAGGATGCATCAACCAAAATGAGGGCAGCTGTACATTAATATTAATCCCAGAATTATGGGAGCTTCCTGGGTGTGAATGCAACTTAGTAATGTTTTGCAACCTGGTTGACATTACTTGTTTCTCCTTTCCATGTATTGGAATTTTTATATTATTATATTCTCCTTTTTGATTTAATTTTAGTGAATACTTACAAATATTCATAAATATATTTATAATGGTAGATATCTATTTGCTTGTCAATGTGCAAGTAGACCATGTGTTTGTATCCAAGGATTTTACATGGCTTATAAGCACTCTCATTGGGCTAATCTCTCTGTAAAATAATATAAGCTTGTTCAAATTAAGAATCCTTGAAGATTTTGTGAAGGAACAGAAATTGTCTCTGAATTATGAAACAGGTGATATAAGTTTATTTCTGTTTTTCCTTCTCTGATTGGCATACTGATTTTGGTAAGCATAGTTTAGAGATTAGTTTAAATTCATAGTAATTTGTAAAATAGTAAAGCCTTAAGTTTTCAATCTTTAATAATTTGGAATATGTATCTATTGAAGGAATGATCATTATATTTACCTGAGTTGCTTACTTATATTATAACAATTTTCTGTTGTTATGAAATCCACAAATTCCCTTCTTATTTTAAGAATACTTGTAAGATGATTTTTCTGTTCTCATGAGTGCTTTATTGTATTCTAAGTTGTCTCGTAATTTTCCAAATCTTAATAACTCTTTGTCTCTTGTTTTGCTCATAATTTTTACTTAGTGATTTGTAAATACTGTAACAAAAGGTAAGCATTTGGTACGTAATTTATTTCTTAGTGTCTTCACAATAATTTATGAAAGAAAAAGCTGTAAGGCTAGCCCAATTCTTCTGTTCATGTCAGACATCATCAGGGTTTCGAAATTCTTAAAAAGCATTGAAATCTGTAACTGCATTGTCATGCATTAGTAAACCTGCTTAAGACACTGAATCCCACATCATAAGCATATTGGGATATCACCATTTCTTGCATTTTAATTTTAATAAGTGCCCATAACTTAAAATGAAAGGAGAATTCATTTTATTTGCTTTATTTACCAAAATTGAAGATGGGATATCCTTATGCTTTTCAAGACACAGTGAACAAAGAAAGCACCATGCTTTGTTAATTCATTCTTTCTCTATAGTGAAATAAATTTTTTACCAGATGGACAATTAGGAATAAATAATGAGTTTTTTTAGCTCCAATCTCTTCAAGATTATTCTCATCACTTCTCGAAACACTGTACTGCCACTTTTATTTATTATATATGTTTTCAACCTGAGTTTTTAATGTAAGAAAACAACACCACATAAACTTTTATTTATTATTATGCCTTGAGATGATAGGGAAGATGTCTCTGAGCTAGGTTCTGACAGTGGAATGGAGTGAATTCTTCTTGCAAAATTAGTCATTGCAAAAGAGTGAAAAGGCAGGGTAAATCCATAGAGAAGATATTGTAAACCAGACTTGTAGTGCATGTTGGGATGAATAAAATCCATCTTAAAAGTAGCTAACAGAGCGTCTTAAGCAGTATTTTTACCATTTATCTTATGTGACGGGTGAAAGGCACATAATAGATTAGATAAAACATGTGGTTTGATAGTACTGTTTGAGACAAAATCATTCTCTATCCTATTTTAATAAATGAATCGGAATAAGCATTGAGAAATGGAGTTTATCAGAATTTCTTTGCCCAAGTTATTTATTAAAAAAAAAGTGTTGGTTATAAGATTAATGTTAAAGTAAAACATATGGAAAAATTAAGTTATTTGTGGATTTAAATTCCATTTTAATATATTTTAATTTGTTTGGAATTTATCAAACTAAATACAATGCTACAAAGCTCAACCTTACATAAAGTGTAAGGCAGCATTAATAAATTTTAAGCAAATATATTTTCAAATTGTATATTTGTTCCAGTTCAATGTTACATTAGTATTGAAAGTTCTAACACTTGATGGCTAACATTTCTAATAGAAGATATGAAATATCTTCCTTCACTTTTTCTGTAAATGAATGAAATACTCATTTTGTAGAAGATGCTCTAATTTCACCGGGTTCTTTCCCTTTTCTTTTTCAACAAATCAGAAGTTCTATTTTTCCAGTAATCATTTTTTTCCCAAGCATGAGTTGAGTTTTTATTTTTTATGGTATTTTGTAGGTGATAAACTTAGTTGACTAATGTATATTAAAACTATCAAATTAATTTAGAGTTTGAAAGGCAAAATGTTATTTTAATGTGTAGTTTGGGCTAGTCAGAATAATCTCCTTAACCCTTTTTTCTGTCTTTAGCTCTTTTAAACATTATCTGTCTCACATTAAACAAGTATCAAAATATTTTCAGTAATTTTTTTGCATCTAGAGGCATGATTTTGTTTCTTACACATTGTATCATTGCTTTTCCAATGTACTTAAAATTGTCTCTTAGCTTTGTAAATGAAAATTTTAATAGATATTTATTCTGAAAATGAACTCCTAATCATAGTCATTCCATTTATTTCATATTTAATCATTTTCAGAAACAATTGAGATATATATATATATATATATATATATATATATATATATATATATATATATATATATATATATATATATATATTTTGTTATTTGCATAGCATTAATTTTCTCCTATTTTTCCTCAGCAATACAAAGCAAGAGAATTCAATGCTCGCAGACTGTTCAAGTTTGGTATTCTATGTGTTCGTGCCATGGTTCGCCTTAAGAAACTAAGATTCACTCCTGAGCCTTTGTCAGTATCTGTGGCACAAATTGATCCATATAGAGTTAAAGCTCTTCGTAAGGTAAGCTAACTTTTGGTATTTCCTAAAGATAATTGGATTCTTTCCAGCCTTTAGCTTTGTACCAAGTTTTTAATAGGAGTATTTGTTACTTTTTTTGGCAAGAGGCTTTTGTTGATTGCATGGTTATTTTCTTTGCATAATCATCCATTCAACCTTAATTATCTTTAAGATATTGACATTGAATTCCAATTAAAGGATTACCTCTTGAGTAAATTATCAGGAAGCATAAACCATCAGAAGTTTATAAAAAGGCTTCTCAATTAGTACACTTTGTGGACATGGTTTTTTAACTGTGCTATCTTTATTGTTTTATCAGTGGGATTTCTCCTATTTTTTAATCCATTAGGCATTGAGCATTAACTGTGGAAAATAATAATATTTTTTATGGAATATGTTACAAGATTCTCTGTTTACAAAAGAAAATGATGATCATTACTAGATATCATTACTTCATCTATAAAAGACTATAACTTTATGTAAAAAATTGGAATTTAATTTTCCCAAATTTCTCCTCACTTTTTGTTTCTGACATTTTTCGCGGGAATACAAAAACACATCGGCACTGAAATGACAGAAGTTGAATAAACAAAACCACTTTTCAAAAAGAAACTAGTGTAGTTTATTCCAAAAAAAAAAAGGTTTGCAAATTACTACAAAAAACTCACACTTCAAACCCACGACATGTTTCAACGCATCAGCGTCATTATCAAGTTTGAATAGGAATACTGCGTACGCCAAGAGCCTGGAAAAAGAAGAACAAAAGATCAGGGGAAAGGTTTAAATTCTAGGAAGATTTGAGATGGGAAAACCAGACCTAGGATAAGTGTGAGGGAGGAGGAGGGAGTGTAGCTTCAAGTAAAGGAGAGGAGTGCAGAAAGAGTATTTCATTTGTAAGCTGGAAATTCTTGTCATAGTTCTTTTCAATGATCTCTATTTTTTCTAACATATTCATTTTTCTACCCTTCTCAGCAACATGTAGCAGTTTTGGTAGAAACGTTGAAGAGTGGTTCGAGATTAAGAGGTGGTTAGCAAACTGGGACTGATGCGAACGATTTTCATAACATTTCTCGTGTTCTTTTGCTCTTAATTTGACATTTCTTCCAGATTGACCGATATGTACAGAATTGCAATTTAAACAATAGAGTTGGTAGATCCCCGACAAAAACAAAGAATCAACAAGATCTTTGTTATTGTAAAGAAATTGCTTAACACATAGCTTGCTATAAAAGGCTGGTCTCATAAGATCTTAGGCAAAGACTTTGCTACCCTATAACTCAAGGGACCCAGAAAATTTAGTCTCTGCCAACTTGATGTAGCCGGATTATTTTCCAAATTGAAAATCTTTATTATAGCTAAACTTCTCTGTTTTTTCTCAAGCAGCCTATTAATTAAATCGGAAGAATAACCATTTTCAATTGCTAAATACATTATAATATGCAATTATTTCAAAATTATGAGGAGAGAGGGGGATATTCAGAAGTCTATGGAGTGGACCTAGCAACCGCATCTTTCACACGTTCTTGTAAACTTTTAGTGGGATCCGAAAGAAGATAAATAACATTATGTTTTCCCAAAAAATCACTACACTTTGAAATATAGTCTTTTTTGTTTAAAAAAACAACACAAGTCCCCATGTCAGCCTTAGAAATAGCACTGAAATGCACTTCAAACAGGATCAAATGGAAAATCCTGACTTGGAATATGCTCAATGTAATTACTAGTGTAGAACATGGCTCTCATTATTTCTGTGTTCTATTAGCCACAGAACTACAATAAAACCTGGTTAAGATGCTTTTCAGGGGACCAAAATCCACAAGCTTTTATGACTGGGTAATGCTGTTTGTATTATATAGAAGAATGGTCTGCTTTTTATTTAAAGAGAGCATCTGACTTAATTTTTGTCAATTTTTACTTCACAGTCGGGTACAAATTAATCATACAATATGCGGGTTTGCATAAGATTAAGGATGACCAAAAATAAGGTTCGCCTACAAATGTGGCAACCTTGTAAAACTCTTCCTACCCACTCCCAACCTTCCTCTCTCCTTTGAGTCCTTTCGTTTCTTACCTATGTTTTGGTAAATATTCACAAATTCACACACTATGTACAGTCACTTACAAAAAAAAGTTACCACTAAAGGATGCAACCCGCTTAACAGACGAGGAGCTCGATGAGAGCGAGTCTATGAGCGGCTCTGCCTTTAGCGCGCATTTCGACTTCCTTCTTACGCATGTTTTGAGGCTTGTTTGACGTTATTATCTTTAAATACTGGCTAAAATTCTTTCATTTGGATGCTGTATAAGCAATATAGTATTATAAAGGAAGTTAATTCGGATTTTTCTTAAATCGGCTCAAATCTCACGCGTAATTCACTCTTCTTCACAAATATCAGACAAGAAATACTTTAGTTGCCCATATTTTCTGCTTATGTATAAATTCCCATCAATGGAGGTTTGGAAAGGACTTCATTATTTTTCTTCATGCTGCACATGTTTGCAGGACGAACTTTTCCGTAAAAAATAATAAATAATAGGTCTTAAATAAAGGACAATTAAGAGAAAATGCAATACTATGAATTATATCAAAAGAAGGGGAAATTAGAGAAAACGTTGTTAGAATAGAAATGGAGTAACAGTGAAAGAATACGTTAACCCTTCAAAATCCGCTTACAGGGATGATCTTGTTTCGCATATGCGTAATAGCGAACACATTGGATGAATAAGACGTTCTATGCGTTATTTCTCTGTTGGCTAATATTTCTAAATGAGATTGGTGAAATCGTATTAAATATATTTTTAATTATTTCGTTGATATTCATTTCATCTCTCCGAATACATATCATCATGACTGAATGGAAGAACCTTAAATGATTTCGATACTTGATAAAGAGAGGGAAATGAACGCTAATTAATAATTTTCACCCTAAGCCGCGCCGTCCTATGGGTGCAAAGGGGGCATCGCACCCGGGCAAGTAGGATGCCATAGGTATTATCCATAAATAGGAAAATTACAAATAAAACACCTTCAAATTACGTTGATCTATTTAATGCAATATATTTTAATATATATATTTAATCCACTGACGACCAGATTATAATAAAGCGATAGTGGGTGAGGTGAGGGTGAGCCCTGGAGTTGTTGGTGGTAGTTTTAGTAAAAGTTTTTTGTAGAAATTACGCCCGGAATCACGTGTGGGATTAAGGGGAGAAAGTTTAGCAGATAATGGAATGGCTAGGGAGTAGCAGGTAGGCGAAAGGGGTTCACTGAATTCGGCGTATGCGGATCTCGGAAAGAATAGCGAGGTCTAAGGAGTAAGCAGCGGGGAAGAGATGGGGTCAATGGGATACCAACCGTGAAGGTCCATTTTAGAACGTAGTATTTCTAGGAAGTAATCAATGAATATGCATTGTCGAGAACCCTCTCCCAAAAGAATCTGGGGTTTCCACAACTTTTTGTCCATTCTAAACGATGAAATCTCAGAAACGCTGAGTTCTTCACTCGAGAGGTGCATTGCTACTTCATTTCACTTATTATTAAGTATATTTTAATGCAAATAAAAACACACTTTGTAAATTCCATACAGATATATTAAAGGCAACTAGTTTCGTCTATAAGAAATCATCAGGCACTTAAATATCGAAAATGAGAAAGACCGAGGGGAACAAGGAGGTGTGGTGTGAAAAACCGGGAATTATCTACGGAAAAAGGCTGAGGGGATGAGAGAGGAGGGGAGGAGTTGTGGAAGAGGTATTCGTGGGTAAGGATTTTGTTCTCCCACCACGCACCGGGAAGGGCATTCATTGCAGCGGAGTTCGTACGCCCCGCTGAGAGAGTCACTGGGTCTTCTATCTTTGTGGTGGCCGATGGCTCTCCGTAGATTCCAGGGGACATAGAAAGCTGCTCTCAGGTCATTAGAAAGCATGTGTCCCAATCTATAGGAGAGACTTCCTTGGAAGGGCAGAGGCAGAGAAAGCGCCTTTGCAAAATTCTTTTCCAATCCAAATAACACTTAACAAGTTATAATTGTTACCATTACTCATTACTCATATGAATATGGTATTAAAATCTAATGAATTATATTGCATTTGCACTGAAGTGGCAAGCATTATTTTTTCTGATTCAATAAATGCACTAATCATGATTGATGCAAGATTTTCACTTTAAATATGTTTACCGGAAAATTCCTTAAAAATATAATTTTCTGTTATTCTACAACATGTCATGAGCAATGAAATTTTAAATTATTATATATATATGGATGTCTCCGTCTGCATTATGCTGAGACTCGTTCATACAGCTGATTATCTTCGCAAGTGCCTTTCAACGGGTTTCTTTGTATATAAATCTTTATATAAAGCCCTTGTCATCGTTGCCCAGGGCAACCCCGGCTCGCAGTATCTCCTTCTGGCTGTGGCCAAATATGTAAGTGGTTCTACCAGAGAAGTTCATGCAAGAAGAAGGAAAGGGATTTCGAAAGTTTCAGGAGGTCATAAACTGCCTTTAACTTCATTGTTGTTTTCCTCCCTCGGATGTGGGGGAGGGGGATAGTCCTTTCCCGTCCTTCACTACCCAATCCATTTTTCCCTGAAATGCTCGGTATGGTTTCGGAGCACGTCGTGAACATTTGTGAAATAGTTTACTCTTCCATTCATCCCCTCAGATGTTTATGCGAACACCGATATTATTAAGAGAGTTACAGAATAGGATCTCAGCATTTTTCTAGATAAGCTTTGCATTCATATCTCCAATAATATCTTTTACTAACTGTGGATACCCGATGACAATAGCTTGCACTTTTAATGGATTCATCTTCCGAAAATTGTCCTAGCAACAATTGTGAATTTGCTGGAGGTAATGGTTCACATACTGAACACATTTAGGGAGGCAGACAACTGTAGAATTGTGATATATATCTGCAGATCATCAGCGTATGAATGATGCTTACAGTATTTAATATAATTTAATTTCTATATATATAATATATATCCGTGTCAACAGAATCGAAGACTTTACTAAAGTCCAGTAATGCCATTAATTAGTCCATACCCTCAGATGCTTAGGAAGTTTCCTAACGCCTTATATTAAAATGCAATTGGTAAATTCAATCTATGATTTATCGCAAGAACTAGCTACTAATGCAACGTGCCCAGAATGCGTCTGTTAGGTTTATATTTAACTTGAAAAAGTATGACCATACTTCCGATACGTTTAAGAAAATATCTCGGATTAAACTAGAACATCGTCAAAGAATTCATGTTGTAACACCAAGTTTCAGGGCCTTGCAAGCACAAACTGCGGAATATAACTTTTCTAAAAATTTTAGCTTAGAATATATTCACCATTGCTATACTACATGCAAAAAATAAAAGTAAAACTATATCAAAGAAACAACTTTAAAATCACAAAATTAATCCATTCCGACATCCGAATCGCTATAATATTACTCTGCCATGTTAATGTCACTAAAAAATCACTTTAAATAAGTTATTTTAATAACAATAACGAAAACAAATCCTTTCAAACGCTCAGCGTGGACCAGCATAGCAGACAACATCCTCCATCTTTATTTTTGCTCTCTCTCTCTCTCTCTTCTGGAGGCTCGCTCGCCCGAAACGAGGGGTCTGTTGGACGAGTTGCCCCTTGGAAGTGGTAACTTTTTTTTGTAAGTGACTGTACACACACGAGTACTAGTTGCTGCAAGCTAATTGGTTTATATTTACCAAAACATCTGATTACACTTGGAAATGCTTACGAAAGCATTCCTAAATTCAGCTAAGTGTAGATTAAAATGGGAAGATATATACCCGGTCTAGTATCAAACCAAGGTTCATTGCCATAAACGTTGCCGCCGATTAAGTTTTGGTAAAGATCCTTCTTACTGTATTCTGAACTTTGAGTTGATATGATATCGGAATGGTACTCAAATTCTGATTTTCCCATTTAATTTTATGGTAGAATACGAATGGTACCCTGGCATCAAACCAAGGACCTTCAGGGAAACGGTACGCTGCTTTTGTAAAACAAATTCATGGCTGCTTTCACATGCAAGGTTATGGGACTACTGTTCTAGCCAATATAATTAGATATCATTTTCCCACCGTATATTTCTCATGGGAGAATTAGGACCTCCTGGATCCAGGACCTTCTCATATCCTGATTCTCCCATAAGAAATGTACTGTGGGGAATTGAAATCTTTTTATGAGGCTTTTCCCAAGAAGATAGAAGTCCGTAACCTTGCAGGTGTTACTACAGTTGTAGCATGTGAACAGCAGCCATGAATTTACATGTTTTACAATAGCAGTTTACCATTTCCCTGATGGTCCTTGGATCAATATCAGGATACCATTTGCATTCCACTATTTTTCTGAATTAGTATGGAGATTCTAAACTTCAGTGTATACACTATTCCTTTTTTGTTCAGGAAGCAGAATTTACTTTTATATTAGGTTTTTGTTTCACTTCATTTACCTTAGACTTATAACTAATGGCCGATTACAACAAACTCCAAGTTAATGCTTCAATTTACACTACTTCTGTAATGAGTGACTATTGAGATTATTTCAAATCAATTTATGGAAAAATATTATTCAGCTTCATATCCATGAAAGATAGTTAATATACACCTTTACCAATTGATTTGATACATTAACAGCTTCACACAAAGAAATTTCAAAAGATAAGTTTTGTATAATGGAAAAAAGGGAGATATATAAAAGCCACTTCTATTTCATGATGTGTTATTATCTAATATTAATATCATTTTGCATGAACATTAACATGATATTTATTCAAAATAAAAGTGCAAAAGTATGTCCTAAATTAATCTTACAGTGTATGTGTGTAATCCCACTCTTTGATTAATATCAGATTTACATTTTAACGGTAAAGTATTATGTGCAACATAATTGTATTCTGGTTTTCTCACAATGGATAATTTTTATTGGTTTATTGGATCCAAGAAATACCAACTGACATAGCATGTATACCAAGCAAAAAATCCATATTCAGTTTTTCATTATGTTACCAGTGATTATTCTTAGATAGCATTTGTCAAATTCTGCACATTTATCTGGTCGATTCTGCAATTTCAGGTAATGATTTTCGTATAAAAATAGTGTCATGCATACAGTGGTTAGTATTCTTATAGCTATTGGAACTCAAATTCTTTCTTGATGTAAAATCGATGAAGATAATGGGCAATATCTTATTTTAAGGCATGAGTAACTTATTTCATTACTTCTTATTTCTGTTCAGCAATAACTATTTGCTTCCTATCCTATTTGAATCCTTTCATTTCATCATAATTGCTTTTCTTTTAAGATTGCTTTATATCAGTTGGAATGGCTTAAAGCACTCTGTTTTCCATCCTATTCATCTGATAATTGGCTGTAAATTCCTTGGAGCCATTTGGAGGCGGCGTACAATTGATTCTTCTCTTTCATATATAATTGCTTTTTCAGAATTCCGCTTCCAGTCTTCCTCTGCCACATAGTCCTCCGTTACATTCTAAGCCATGAAATTCATTTACTTCCTCAGCATATATTTTATACATTGCTGCTTTGTTAAATGCACTCTGTATTCAGCTTATTCGTCATTTTGCGTATATATAAAGTGTTCTACCTTTCAGTAGGTTCATATGCCCCCACATTCCCTATTTAATTCCCTCTCCTTCAATCGTTGTGCATAGCTTCGTTATTATTACTCTGATCTCTTTTAGTTTACCAATTTTTCAGCTTCTGTTTCATTCAGTTTAAGAATTTCATTCGCATTTATTTCCCATTTTAGGAATGGTAGAGTAATGTGTAAGGATAAGTCTATCTATCTCTGAGATAAATATTGTGAGAAGCAAAACCAAATTTAACTCAAGATATTAATTTCCAGAATCACAATGTAACTTGCCTGATCGTTCATTTCCCCACTTCCTTTCCTCTTTTTAGTGATACATAGATGTTCATCTGAAATTAAATGAAATACTAACGTTGAATGTGTTGTGCCTTTTTTCAGTAAAATGATGATGGTATGTACTCTTTGCTCAGAGCAGTCATTTGTGTTTTTCTCTTTAATTAAGACTCTAAATGTGCAATCACCGGAGTGAAATCTGTCTTAAGCTGAATCCGGAAAAAGATTGGTCCCGACGTTTGTTCAAGGATTTTAGTGTTAAAGGGGAATGGATGAAAATGAGTGAAAATTGACGAGTTTTCTAAGTCACGGATTGACTTAAATATTCAGCCCAATTAAGACATGAATGTATCATCGGATGGCGATAATCGGATGAGATTAGGAAATATTAATGAGTTCTAAAGATTTGATCGATTATAGTTTACGTAAGGGTAATTTAGATTTAAGGTTTTATTAAAGCGCTAAAGTCAGTTCATCCAAATGGGCCCCCACCGAGAATCGAACTCTGGCCCGTTTTCACGGAAGGCACTTTTGGGTTTCCGGGCTAATACATAATTTTAACTTATTTAGTAAATAAGTAAATAATAACGGAACATTTTCAAATTTTGTAAATATATTGCCTCGTAATAAAACAATTCTTCGTATCGAAAAAGCGTGAATTGGGTTTAGTTCATCGCAAGGAATGTCTGCCAAATAGATATACCCGAATCCAACGGACGTTCCATTACGTACTATAAGGCGCGGGAGCGAAGTTCGCGCGGAAAACCCGAAAGAGCGCAGAACTTTCGTAAACACAGACCAAAGCGAAACATTCGCGTGGGTATTGTCTGTACACATTTGATTTATTGGACGCTTGCGGTTTAATTTTAGTTAATGGCATATCATCAGACGAAGAAGCGGATTATCAGGAAAAAATTTCGGTCTCGATGGATTCAGCTAAATACAGGTTTCACTGTAGTTGTATGTTAAACACGTATATTACACAGCTGCTTATAACTACTTGAAAGCTATATGCTCGTGTATAAATCTATCACAAATTAAATAAATTAGAAAACTCGAGTCTGAGAGATGTGTTTGGTAATTGAAAGGCTTAAGATCTGCTCTGTGACGTATTTGATGGAACCAATGAAATTAAGCTCAAAAATTGTTGTGAAAGAAAACTGAGGAATTGAAAGACAGAAATTTGATGGTTCATTTATACACGGGAATATATTTAATTAGTTTCTTTTTTTCTTGATTTCTTCCCTAATTTGAGAAACGGAAGGGATCACCTTTCATCAGTTTGTCGTATTTTTATAATGTTTTATCTAAACATTTAAAAAATACAACAAAAAAATCGTGTCTTTTGTATCTTTAGTCAGCAAACATTCCCGTTAGCATGACAACGATGGTTTAATTGCATTGTAATTGTATTTGTACAAGTACAATACAATTGGATTTGGATTGTAGAAGAAATGGAGAACGATTACTCAGTAAAGAAAATAGAAAAGCCTTTATTAGCAATAGATTGCAATATCCGTCGCACATGTAGATTGTCTTTTTTCAGATGCAACCCTTTTTGCTTTGAGATGTCAAATGAGGAAAAAAATGTATAATATATGTATGTATATAATAATATATGTATAATAATATATGTATTTATTCCTTTTAAACTTTTTTAAGAGACATAAGACGAATATTTGCTCCGAGTTCCGTGTTTACGTCGCTAGATGATAAAAGTGAGAATTTCAACGCGAATTGAATCAAGATTTTCGTTTCGTCGTCATTTGAGCTTACAAATGGGCACGTTTTTAATGATGCGATGGATTTAATCGATGTTTGTCTGATTACTTCGATGAATTATCGATTCTTGAATTTAAGATCAGTCTGTTGGTTTGTCTGCTGTTTGACAAGATGGCTGCTGTTGTATATACAACTATTCTCCGTTTCAAGATTCCAGCCAGTATGGGGGACTTACGGGGGAAAAACTCAATGTAATTTGAACTTGGCAGATTTTGGTGATACCTGGTGGAACTCCTTCATGATGAAACACAAAGAAAACTCACTTTGTAGAGTCCCTTTGTAGATTCAACGTCACCTCACGTAGAGATTACGTTGAACGTTGATTACGTTGACGTTGAAATTTCTGTAAAGCTGTGAGGTTTCGAAGCATTGGCGATTCGAAGCGCGAAGCGGATTACGCTCTTTGATATAAAAGTCAAAAACTCTAGTTCTATTCAAGATATCGCATCGAAACGAACTGCAAATGAAAATTACAACATTTATCTCAATTTCTCTCGAGACAATTTCTTCCTCACGTGAGAAACCAAAAAGTTTTAGGCGACGTATAAATTGGACTGCACGACGATTTTTTTCTTGAGTTATGTTCCAACTAAATAATTTTTTATTAAGATTTGGTTGTTCTAAAATTAATCTCATGTAACTTATATACATTCAGATGATACAACGAGCAATGGAAGAAAAAATCAGCATTAAATGTTGGATTGTAAGAGAGTAACGGCTGTTTCAAAAATGTTCATTGTTGAAAACTCGGCAATTCATTCAATTTTCGCTTTTAACTTTGTTGTCTCTGCTATAAATGCATAAAATTTTCACTATTGTGTTGATAGAGTTATTTCCAATCAAATTTCTTCAGAACTTAAGTTTGAATCGATCAATGTAAAATACGAATCGTAATTCTACCCGTCCGAATCCGTAGCTCCGCATAAAGGAGACCCGGCGCGCGAGGCTTTGCCTTTCTCCCATAAGACAATACTGACTGGAAGCTTGAAACGGAGAATAGTTCCATCTCCATAATTCTTTAAACTCTGTTAAAACGTTAATCATCCCATCCTTTGTGTTCGTTGCATTATAAATACGTTATATTCCCCATTTATAGTTGCCATCCTTTCTATGAAGTTATAGATATTAACTTTTGAATGAACCGCCACTGTCATCAGAGCCATTGGAAATTCATCGGGTATTAATCACGATGGAAATCGGTGGAAAGCATCGGAAATCCATCGGTGAATAAAAAATAAACAGATCGATACATCGATGAACGTGCCAATTATCTCTGCACGGTTTGATATCCATCATGACAAGGATAGGATCCCTTACCTCCCATTGATAGGTTAATTCAAATTTACGGTTTGAAAATACCCAGTGAAAGACTTTTAAACTCTCCCATTGATATGTGAAAGAGGAAGTCCTAGACATTGTAGTCCATACCCTCAGATGCTTAGGAAGTTTCCTAACGCCTTATATTAAAATGCAATTGGTAAATTCAATCTATGATTTATCGCAAGAACTAGCTACTAATGCAACGTGCCCAGAATGCGTCTGTTAGGTTTATATTTAACTTGAAAAAGTATGACCATACTCCCATTGATAGGTTAATTCAAATTTACGGTTTGAAAATACCCAGTGAAAGACTTTTAAACTCTCCCATTGATATGTGAAAGAGGAAGTCCTAGACATTGTAGTTCGCAAAACTTCCGTTGCATTGTATGCAGACGAGTTCCTTTCACTTTGGATAATGAAAGGAACTTGACTGCATGGCTCTAAGGCTTTCGCTGTGAGTTTCCATTGGAAAATGTCGTCTTGCGGGATACAACAGCGTCGTCTGATTAAAACAACACAACGTTTCGCCAACACTACCGTTGGCTTCTTCAGGTGAAGTGAAATGCACTTCCCAGCACCTACTATATATACATTCCCCCCCCCCCTTTTTCACTACTGTCCTTTCACCAGGCGCCGTGAGCTCTTTGATGTGCTCAGTAGTCGTTTACATGTTGTAGACAATGGATAACCGTCTTCGCGATTGAAGTTGTTGGGCGTTTTTGCTATTTCTATCGACTCCCGTATAATTCTGGGAAAATATTTAGTTTCTTTGTAGATGACCTTGGTATTTTCTAAGTCAGTATCATGGCCTGGCTCCGACCACGCGTGATCTGCTATCGCTGATAGTTTTCGGTCTTTGTTCTTCACCGCTCTGCGGTGTTCTTTTATCCTGCAAGTGACAGAACGTCCCGTTTGACCAATGTAGGATTTTCCGCACTTACAGTCCATCTTATAAACACCTTCGAATGCGCTGGGAGGTAGCTTATCCTTCGCGCTCGGAAAACATTCTCGAATCTTCTTTACAGTTTTGAATCTTGTTTTCACATTGAATTTCCCCAAAATTCTCGTGATTTTTTCAATCGCGAAGACGGTTATCCATTGTCTACAACATGTAAACGACTGCTGAGCACATCAAAGACCTCACGGCGCCTGGTGAAAGGACAGTAGTGAAAAAGGGGGGGGGGAAATATATATATAGTAGGTGCTGGGAAGTGCATTTCACTTCACCTGAAGAAGCCAACGGTAGTGTTGGCGAAACGTTGTGTTTTTTAATTATCCGACGACGCTGTTCTATCCCGCAAGACGACATTTTCCAACTTGACTGCATACTTGAATATCCACTCCTCAAGCTAGATTAGTAAGTACTTTGGTATTTTTATATCAACTTCTGTATGATTATTCGTATTTTATGCAATGTCTTATTCTCAAAATCAATTCCGAAAGCCCAAATTACGCATCATATTAATCATCTTGTGACGTCTTTCAAATATTATTGTAACATTTTATAAACCTTTGTCTCTTTACGTTGCTTTGATGTTTTCTCCCTTTTCCTTTGTTTTTAACTGCGACTTATTTATGTACGGGGAGTCCCAAAATGAAGGATTTGAGTTGCAAATTGAATAAAAGGCCAACGGAATAGAAATGCGACCATCATTGGGAGTACGTGGGGGGACCCAAAAGTAACGAGAACCGGGCTGTGGAGGGGAGGAACGTCAGGGGACCGAGTTCTGGTTGGTAGGGTATTTTGGCGGGAACTCTCATGAGTCAGTATGCAACGTTTCGTCGCCGTGAGAGCAACTGTTTGTGAGCAGCATTTCTTTTATCAAAGTAACTTTTTCCCATGTGGCGAAAACGTGAGATGGCTGACGCTTGAGAGCAACGCGCGGCGGTAAAATTTTGTTTTCTGTTGGGGAAAACGGCTGCGGAAACTCTTGTAATGCTTCAAACAGCTTACAAGGTTGATGCTTTGAGTCAAGCTCGGGTCTACGACTGGTTTTCGCGGTTTAAAAGGGGCGAAATGACGATTGAAGACCAACCTCGTTCCGGGCGCCCCTCAACTTCAAGAACTGACGACAACGTTGAAAAAATCAACACCCTAGTCCGTGAAGATCGTCGCCGAACAATTGATGAGCTCTCTAATATTTCTGGCATGTCATGGAGTTCAATTCAGAGGATTTTATCGGAGGATTTGCGCATGAGAAGAGTTGCAGCCAAATTTGGCTCACACTGCGTTGTCTGTGAGGCAGTTTTTGAGTAAAAACGGAATGACACCGATTACTCACCAGCCGTACTCACCTGACCTGGCCCCCTGTGACTTCTTTTTGTTCCCTAGGCTCAAAAAGAACATGAAAGGAAAACGTTTTGGGACTGTGGAAGAAGTGAAACAAAAATCGCTGGAGGGGTTAAAAGACATCCCATTATGTGAGTTCCAGAGCTGTTTTGATCAATGGGAAAAACGTTTAGACAAATGTATATTGGTTAATGGAGAGTACTTTGAAGGTGATAAAAATTTAGTGTAAAAATATTGAGAAATAAAAAAGTTTTAATGAAATTTCTCCTATTTTTGGGTCCCCCCTCTTACGTTTTGGCCGTAAAAATTAGTTTCATCAGATGGCGTGTCTAAATAGTGAAACTATTGAAAAACCGATGTAAAAATATTGCGATGAAGTTTGAGAAAGAAAAAAACCATGCGTGACACATCTTGTCAACGGTGGATATTTTAAAAATATGGATCTTCAGTTTTCATGTTCTTTATTTTTTCCGTCTTTTTCATGCATAAAAATGATGCATTGCTCGATGTCTTCCGCTGCATGTACTCTCTTTGTATGTAATGTACCTTACTTTTATTTTTAACTCAATGCCTATTGTTCCTAAATTTGTTTAATGCGCATGAAATTATTTCTTAGATATTTTATTAAATATTGAACTCAAAGAAATTAAGGATGCTAAAACTACTTAAATTCGTTGTGAGAATCTTGTAAATTGCAACATTGTCCCACAGTTTACATGAGCGCTTTCCTATTCATGCTTTAACTGATCCCTTCTTTTCAATGCCTTGTAAGCAAGCAGAATTCAAATTCCTAGAGATGAATTTAATGTAGAGAAAAAACTCCTCTTAATAGCAGTAATTGTAGTAAAGGTACTTATTCCGAAGGAATAATACCTCAGCAGACAAGCTTTTTTATCATTTACAAACCTTTTTTCATAATCCATTATTACCTTGACTTAATGTCGGCGTACTAACTGAGTACTGTAATATATATGCAGATGAACATGCAATAAACTTTTTGTCTGATTTGACACTATTTACCAGCATCCAGCTGCAAATTAAAACAAGATAATTTGAAATTTGATTAAGATTAATTAAAGAGACATTGTTTTCAGTTTGCACTCAATTTTTAATTATTATACCGATGTGGGGAGAATTGCACATGAAAGATTGAAACTGTGCGGAGCTAAGAAACTGATGAATAAAAATTATTGTAGTATTGAATAGAAATAGTCACATCAATAATTTCCAAGACAGAACAGATTCACCATAAGATGTGAAATTGATAACGAAGTAAGTCGAGGTGTTGGAGAAAATGGTGCTCCAATTATTTCATTTATTGTTTTTATTCTTCTCTTTCCACTCTCATTCAAATTTGTATATTACATCATTATTCATATTTTTCTTTTGTCTATTTTGTTGTAATCAGGCTCCTTTAGAACCTATTTGTGATGAATCAATTCTTAACTTGTGGTATCTTTTTTAGTATTTACTTAATTCCTGTATATGTTTCCAAATCACTACTTATTTTTTGATTGGTTATATATTTAGCAATCATATTCACTAACCATTATTAGTGATTTTTTGGATGGTACTACAAATCTGTTGTGTATTTTCAGGTGATAGATGCATGTGCCTTCCGAGTGTATGGGCACTGGGTGAAGAAGGGTGAAGGCCAGAACAGAGCTGCCCTCTTCGAGAACAGCCCAAAAGTGGAACTCAAGCAGATCTACGTCAGCAACTTAAGCCGGTAGCCCCACGCACACATTTATTTATTCTTCGTTGGACTCTAGATGACCTAAAATTTTATGAAAAAGGAATGTCTGTTTTCTTGGATACCAATTAAAGTTTTAGACACCAAAATCTGTCCTTTCAATTTGCCTTCATTTTTGCTGTTGTTTGAAGATGATGTAATTAACTTATTTAGACAATTCACTTGTTAACTGGTGTATTGTCCCATCAAGAAATGGCGGACCTGTGGAAATTTTTAAATTATTATTGCATTAACTTCATTCTTCTGAATGATTTATGATTTGAAATTTTATTCACTAAATCCGATTTTTATCCATCTACATTAAAGAAGGTGAAATTATGTGTTAAAATATTTATTGCAGAATTTCAATTTCCAAAGTTAACGAAAGCTTTCCTTACAATGAAGTGTTGGCTCTCCTTCCCCATACATTTCATATGAGCCTTTCCATATATTCATATGCAAGTCGAGTTCAACAATCATTATTATTATTATTCGATCCTTTATAAGGGGAGGTTAGGCCTCTCTTTCACCTAACTTCGATAATGAATCATGATAGTTGTCAGGGAAACTGGATATTTACACCTAACAAATCTTACAGATTTTTGCCAGTTCTCGTACTTTTGAATTGAAAACTACATTATACGATAAAAATGAGAATATTTTACAATTTCTTTCAAATGCAATCTATGCAATAAGTAGTATTCTTAAATGAAGTGCATAAGAGCTCAATTTGCTACCTTTACTCACTTTCTCTACCCAAAGATGTAGCTTTATTAAATGAATTAGTGCTATTTTTCCAACACAATCATAGAACATAGCTGGAGTGTAATTATCTCAATTACTTTTAGAAATATTTCTCAACACACTGACCCTGCTTGCTGTAAAAGGCGTGTGGCAGGGGGTACAAAAACATCGATATACTTATCTAATTCCATTATAATAAGGTGGTCTGAAAAGTTTCCAACCCTAGATTTTTCAGAAATCTTCAGAAAACATGTTGAGAAATGGCAAAATCTCGGAAACTTTTCAGACCACCCATGTACAAAGCTTGTTCAAAAAGTTCCCGAAGTTATTGTCTCGCAAAAACTCGGAGCAGCAGAAATGTTAAATTCTGGTGGTAAATAGTGCCACATATAGTGGGTACAGCCGTGGAATACTGTGCATTTCAGTGCTGTGTGAATTGACAGCAGAAATGTAAGAGGTGATCCATTTGCTCACTGTAAAATGGTAGAGATATCTGATCTGCATGGATATGTCACACACTTCAGTAATGGTTTTATCATTAAATGTGTCGCCGTGACCCAACCCTTTTGATGACAAAGTCCAACTTCAAACCATTATCAGCATAAATGCTATAATGTTCATAAATATAAAAATGTTGTTATAACTCTCTTTACCATGAAATATCGGATTACTATTATTTTGATTATTCAGTAAAACAGATAATTGCACATTTTTATAAGTTGAATCTAGGTGCGTTGTATTCGACAGAGGAATTCATTACAAAACTAAATCACAGCCGCATCCTTTAGGAATACACATTGTTTTCATATGGTACGCAGCAATGTAAATGGTGAGTATTTTAAAAATATCTAGGTTTTCTTCCCATCAACTTCTTTGGTTTCTAATTTTCCTGTAATATATGCTCTGTCTCTGTAAAATGAATTCCCTCGTCATAAAATGACAAGATTAAATTCATATGACCTCTCTTTCCTATGCATCGCTCTCATGGGTCCTTTTCTAAGAAAATCTTCAATTCAGGATCTTCAAAACCGTATTTCCTTTCTCATCAAAATATCTATTTTCCTTGTTAAAATCACAATGTGATTTCTAAAATTCTTCAAACGATCATTTCATCGATACTGTTTAAAGATTGATAAATCCAAAGTTGAGCAAACTGAAATTCTAAATCAATCATCATTTAAAATTATAAAGTCATAATACTTACTATTATTTATCATGCTAATTATTTATTTCTCAATTATTATTTTTTGAATCAATATCATTTTTATTGATTGATATTAACTTTCATGAATTTTAATCATATTTAGATATCTTTTCCTTTCATTTAACCCATATTTTTTTAAAGAAGGAAGGACTACTTAAGCAAATCTTAACTATTGTGTGCTTTTCAAGCGGATTTATAAGATCTGACTTAGTTTGCTTCAGACTTTTAGAGCAAAGGAATTCATACATGGAAGAATATTTATATTCCATGATCCCCTGACATATCAGTTCTCCTTTGCTTTCTTCTTGTGAACATGTAGCTTTTTTAAAGCATGTCTTCCTGTCTTGTATTTTATACTTCTTAAATTGGTCATTTTTGGAGGTTGTAGAAGTAATTCTTTGAAAGTGCCCATAGAGGGAAATTTTTCTTTTTCTGATTATTCCTGCTCTTTTCTCAATATGTGTATAATGTTTTGAACTCATCTCTGTAACTCACTATTTTTCTTAATTCTTTTCTTTCCCTGATTTGCCTTTCATCACTTTCTCATTTTTTGTCGTGATTTATTTGAGAAAGTAGTTCTTTTGTGCTCTTTATTCTTATATAATGGTTAAATGTGTAAGATGTGCTCTTTTCACATATCCGGGAAGCAAATCCAGGATCAAATTTGGATCCCGCTATGCATCTGGGATCCCTTTAAATCCCTAAATTATAGAAGCATGCATACTTTTCGTTCACTCATTACATTTTTATTTTTCTTAATCTTTCATAAGTTTATATTTTGTTGATTATTCTTAATTCTTTAAATTTATTTCCATTTAAAGGTAAGTGATATTGTTTTAGCAACCAATCAAAAGAATAATATCACTATCAATGTTTCTTATGAAAGCCTAATATATCAATCTAACAAGGGTTAGAAATAGTGGGAGTAATGTTATTTTTAATTATTCAGAAGGATGTATGCTGTTAAAGTTGTACAATTTTATTACAAGTTAAATTTTGCAGCGTCGTTTTCGATATTTGCGAATAAAAATGCAATGACGTAAATCATCCCTATTGTATGAGGCCAACACTGCATTAGGCTGTCAATATATCTGGAAAAGGAGACTCTAAACAAGTCCACCTGAGACCAAAGCAAGAGTTATATTAAAAATTGTATCTGGACAAGAATCAGAAGAATGGATGCTCACCTAACAGGAGAAGGTTATTAAGAAGCGTATTAATACGAAGAGAAATCAAGAAAAAGGGTGATGAAGAATGAAAGAGAGCAGAAAAGCATCCACTAAATGAAAGGATAATAATAAAAAAACAAGGATTAGTGATTAAATGTACATTATGAATTCTATTATTACTAATAGGCTATCTTAAGAGTGTATACACTCTTACTTTTTACATGAAATAGATACAAAACTAGAAAATTCATAGGGGGAATTATTTACAATTGAACATATCTTTACATAAAAGAAAGAAAAGGAAACTATACACAAAGATCATTTCTCTTAAATCAGTTTGCATATAGCGGATTAATAGGTTAGTGAACGATTAAAAATTATAAGGAAAAAGGGGCATACATAAATAAAAGGATGGGTTGATAATAAATTCAATGTTTTCTTTATTAATTTCTGTGTTATGTTCATAAAGATGAGACGGAGAAGGTTCCATTTCACATTTTTTACTTATTCTATGATAATTCGATACGGTAACCCCAAAACTTAATGAAAAAGACATTTTTAAGTACGTTTGGTCGGACGGACATTTGAGAGTAAAGACACTAAAACTGTATCGCGTTTGTTTTCTAAAGTTGAGAGCAAATACGCTCTCGATAACACATCTCTGAGAGTTGCTCTCTACATCAGATCGCAGTTCGACAATAAAGGCCTAATTCTGATCAGAGGAAAGAATAAAATACACAATAAACTAATGAGTAGTAAAAAAATGACGGAATTAAATTTAGCCTACAAAAATCTACTTTACTTAAACACAGGGTGATAGGTATGGACCTATCTTCGTTATTACCAGTTCAACGATCGCCTTTAAGGGAACTAGTTGTTTGTAACTACAAAGTTATATAAATATTTCGTCAATTTTGTCCAAATTCTCGGATTTTCGAATCGAAAGCGACATTCCGAGATAGAAGAATCTTTATTTTTTTCCTTTATTTTCGTACTTGCCTCGATTTCGTAGGGCCATCATTTCTTGTGTAATTTTACGAAAGAGAAAGTCTGCAATCGATCAAAATGAATTAAGGTGCATTTCATTTCAGAGCATTTTCGAATCGTGCAGAGTCGAGCTAAGGATACTTTTGGTAGAAAAATGTCGATGGATTTCTGACGAATCGCTAAATTTCATAATTCTATCTCGTCTCGTGAAATCGATGTTCGAAAATTGATTTAATGTATTTCTTACGGTAGTTACTGACATCGGATAAATAAATGGACAAAAAAATAAATAACTGTGATCGATCCGCGTGATTTGGTGCACGGAATGAAATTCTTTTTCGCGCTATAGAGCTTTGTTTACATGGATGTGGCAACGCCGGACCACGTGACTGCGAAACGTGACTGGGAGCGGCTTGGCCCGGGCAAACTCTCGCTTTCTGCGCTCCCTCGCGATTCAACTGTTTTTCCACAAAGAGGATCGAAAGAGGGATTCGAACCCGGCAGGCCAATGGGAGCTGCGATGACGTAACAATGGCCGTGGGCCAATGGCGCGCTGGAGAGACGTCAGTTGGCGGTTCGGGGTCCCTGCGGCCGGACGCCCAAGGAGTGCCGGCCATGGATTGACAGGGTGGGCATACCATTATGGGCGAACATGAGCCTGGAAACTCTTCTGGAAGCAGCTCGCTATCTGGAGTCACGTGGTGAGTGTGTGTTTGTCCTCCCGACCCACGCTGCAAGGACGTCCACGTGCGATCAATTCCCTTCATCGATCATTCTCCTGCCGGTTGCTCACCTTTTCGCTCCTGCGCATGCGCTTCCCGCCCGGGCCACGCTCAAATTGCATCTCCACTCTCTTTCTTATTTGCTTCTTTCACTTACTCTGTTCGAAGCCATCGTTCGTCCTATGATTTTATAAAAATTTTTCCTCAAACGACGGCGTCCAATATTATAAATAAATTACCCTTTTTAGATGTCGGTTTGAAATTTAATTCATTTTCATGGTTTGATTTTTACGACTGTCATTGCAGGGATTAGCAAGTGTGTGTTGATTTACATGGAAATACATTTCCTTCTTTTCTTTGTTTAAAGAAATATATATTCTCGCTCCATTGTTATGTCCGCTGAATTTATTCCATCGGGAAGCGTTAAGTTGTATTATTTCGCAAAAATTTCGCTCATTTTAGACGCGGAAAAGCATTTTAAACAAAGCTTTATATTTTATTTCCAAGTCGTTGTATACTTGGGGTCCTTTTCTAAATGTTTGACTGTTATTCCTTGCATTTTTTGGTCCGCAAAATGACGCAGATTCTCTTTGCGTTTATTAGGCCGAGGAAACGAATTTTGGCGAATATAACTTGCCTCCATCGGTTAAGACGCTATTCAGGGAGTTGAATGCGCGTGGGATAGCGTTTTAAACATTAAATTTTCTCTAACATGAGATAGGGACTCTTATAATTAAGTCCTTTAGTTGGCTACAAGTTTAGATATCTAGAGAGCCATCGTGTTTGTAATACTGGTTGCCTCATATTTATCGCAGTGATTCACTTACAAATCCTTCCTTTCTTACTTAATTTTTCACAAATGAAGCATTTTTTAATAGACCATGGTTGCATTTGGAGGAAGGGAGAGAAGCGGCTATTTAAAAAACAGAATCGTCTTAAACGGTCTATATTTGAATCTTTTTCATACGAAAAATTCCAACTGGGCTGGTGATTCATTTTAGAAGTCTCTACCAAGAGAAATTGTCGTAAATTTCATTTTTCTTGCGTCTTTCGTAAATTTTAACTAAATTTTAATTTTAAATACCATCAAAATATTTAGTAGTAAGTATCATTACATATTAAATTTTAATTATTTAAAAATTTTACCTATTTACTAAATTAATATTGATTGTGTATTGAATAAAATGGATCATCAAATTCCGCTGATATGAGCCGTTATCTCGTCTTTTTTTCTAAACAAAATCGATAAAATATTCGATAAGGGTGGTTCTTAAGGAAGAATAGACTTCCGGAGGGACTGGGAGTCGAACGTGTGTCTTCTAAGGGTGCTCAATGGACCGGCAATTGGGAGACCCGATTCCCGGCCAAAGTCTATTCTTTCTTGGGGCAATAAATATTGGACTTAGTCTATTCACATCTATTTTTCATACATTTTGTCTTGGTAATTTTATTGGAAACTGCTTACAATGAATTCTTTTTCCTCCGCATTTTAACGTTGTGTAATAAATATTAATGCATTAAAATTAATTTTCGCAATGAATTTCATGCGGAAGACTTTAGCAGCCACCTAGTGTCGAACTCACAGTCATTTGGTAAAATCTCATCGTTTGCTACTATAGAAGACCACCTAATCTGCAAACCCCGTGATTTTGATTGTTCTATCGAGAACGGCCTCATAACAATTTTCAAAATAACGCCCATAAGACCGCCTGGCGTAAGACCCCTTCGTGAGTGAGAATTGCAAATTAATATCGTATAAGTGCCATTCTGACTTATTCCAAAGTTTCGATTCAATATCTTATCGGGGAGGTCCTAAAATAAGATTCTGTTATCCCCGTTTGAAATGCGTGGTAGAATCGAAATCACGCTCTTGCATCGAACCAAGGACAATTAGAGAAACGGTGAACCGCGTAAATTAATGTTTTCGAACGCCTCTGTTACCACTCCGGGTTTTATCTTTCCAGCTTATCGGTAAGGCATTTAAAAAAATTTTCCGCAAGGCATTTTATACGGGATGATTTTGCACCCACCTAGTGTCGAATTCACGGTCATTTGGTAATAATTCTTCCATAATAACCATAGAAGACTACCTCAACTTCAACCTCCGAGATTTTGGTCCTCTATCTTACCGATAAGTGCCTCAAAATTATTTTTTTTAAAATCCGCGCAATGCATTCTTATGGGAAAATTGCGATTTCCTCTCCATCACTTTCTCTCTCTCTCACCCTGTCCACACCCCCATTACTTAGGATGTGTCCGTTTTTGGGGAAAGAGCTACCTATGTACACACTTTGTACCACCTTTCCTTCCTGCCAATCGACTCTATCAAAAGCCTTTTCTAATAGATGTCTTTCTCTATTCTATTACCGAACGTAGAATAGCTTTGCTCTTCCAATACGAACTGAGCGTCCGTCAAAATGGTTTTCGTTTATTTTCCTCTCTATGATTTTGGTTTGAATTTTCGATGCTTCAGTCGCTAGGGAATCGTTCTACATGTACTGCTCACTCTTCCTCCCGCCTTTTTACACCACATTTTTCCTTTAGATTTTGTATTGTGCAATTTACTATGAAGGTGCAGTTCGGGCCTTCTTCAGCAGTTTCCTTATTTTATAATCGATGGCTATTTAATTCGACGGCAGCGTGCAAAAATGTCACATTAATGAATGAGATGGAGTGTTTCGATGAATGGTTTAACGTTTATCCTAAAAAGAAGGAATTTACGTTGTCCTTGATTCTAATCTATCCGAGATATTTTACCGACTTTAGAGACGATCATTGGCAGAAGATTTTCCTTTCGAAGAAATTAATGGATGATGGACATCGGTCAACAATAAGCTCCAATTGCCAGGCGTCGTACAATTTCATAATTCTACCTAAAAAAGGTTTTATCTTTTTTCTTTTATAAATGACCGCAGATATCTTTTTCATTTTGGCTGCGAAGGTCGTCAACGTGATTTAATATTTTAAATTGAACTTACGAAATTAATAAAAATATATAAATATGTTTAAGTATCGATGTTTGTGATTATTGTTCGTCATCTATATAATAAATCTGTAATTGAACATTGTCTGAAAATTGAGCGGATTTTTAAAAAATGCTCGTCACCCAGAGTCCGAAACACTCATTTTTAGAAATTTTCTGTCACAGCATCGCGCAACCCGACGAATTATGATAAAATTTGAGAGGAAGATGGACCTCGAGGGACATAAAAGTTACTTTCCATCCAGATAGGAGACCTCGGTTCGATCCCAGACCAGGAAACACTTCTCATAAGAAATACATGCAAAGTTTACGTTACCGGTTGCGGGCCTTTTCTCTTTGCATGATTAAATTAGAAAGAATGATAGAATGAAATCGAGACAAGCACCAAAAGAAAGAAAATTCAATAAAAATTCTTACTTTGGCGTTGGAGTATGGGGTCCGAATTGCGACAACATTGATGAAACAAACTGAGTTTTAAAAGTAAGAGTAAAGTTTTGAGATATATTGAGGCTATAAACAACCAGTCCACTTGACGACAAATGCGATTGTTGAATCCGAGGTCATGCATTTTACCTTAAGAATACACGGGGAATTTAGGCACATTTAAATGTATTGGTATGAATGAATGATAGGATATAAGAATAGAAGTCAATATTCAGAAATAGTAGCATTTACTGTTACAAACAATTTGCAGCGTCGATTCTAAGGGCATACGACCATTGAGGGAAAGATTCTTAATCCGCTTCACTTTGCCAATGTTATTTCAATCTGATGAAGCTATGAAGTGTGCTTTACGATGAAAATATTTAAATTTACATTTGTATCCTACATGTCGCCTTTTTGCCTGTGGCAGGGGGTTCACCACTCTACTTCCCTAATTGGCTATTTCCGCGTGTCGTAGCAGCATTTCGAGTAAATGTAAACGTAATCCAACGTCTCATTTTTTTTCCATCTTCTGGTTTCGAGAGAATCAAGTGTGTTGCAATTGGAAATGGGGGGTCAAAAGGGTAGTTCAGCTATTCAATATTAAAAGATTGAGTGTGGCTGTCTACGTACGCTTAAAATTCGAGAAAGATTAGTTGAGAAACTTGCAGTTCATTGAAATCCGACAACCTGCCTACGTATATGCATATGTTTAATCTCAGATCCAGCCACAGATAAGGAAAAGTGTTCCCTAAAAAATAAACTTAAAGTGCATTTTTATGCTTTGCAAGTTCTATTTCTATCGAAAACTTGAAAGAAAAACACTTATTGGACGAACTTGAGCCAAGTTCTAAGTGGAGGGAAATTCAATACAGTTCCATATTCTTTTAGTAGATATCTGGCTTTCATTCAAAATTATGAGAAATTGAAAAGATTCAAATTGGATAACCTGTCACACTGAATCAAGGGAACGTGAGAGATGTTGGATTTTCTTATTTAAAAATATCGTTAAACTATTACTGCTTATTACTATTTTCCCTGTTGATCACTCAATGGGTACTATATTAAGCTATATCTAAATTCAGTAGACCCCAGTTAGACCTTGGAACCGAGCGAATACCATGTTATAAGAGTAATAACCAGATTGTGTAATTCTGATTGCTTTAAATAATATTTTTGAACAATGGCCTACTTTTCACGGAGAGAAAATTTTGGCCATCGTTTCTTTACAATCAAGCAGTGTTTACCATACAGACGATTAAGTAAGAATGATATTTTGTTTTGTGGTGTGTGTCACGATCTGTTTAGGAGGATGCCTTTCGAAGGTTTTAAAATAAAATGATATACAAGTATTTGGTAAGTATCATAATATATGAATATGATTTCTAAATTATGAAGACATCTTATGCTTTTAGTAAATATTTCATTCTGCATCTTAATTATTAGACTGCCTTGCAAGTTGCACTTACTATGTCATCCATCTATTTTTACTTCTCCGTTGAGAATCAATGGGTAGCTGCGCTAGGTCAACAATAAAATAAAAATGATATAAATGATGACTAGGTGTCCACAGGGCAATAAGTAACTTCTCCTGTTTGAAAAGTGATTTTTTTAACAACTTACTGTAACATGATTTTTGGAATATACAGCAATTTTGATTCCTTGTCTTTTATTCTGCCTTATTCCTCAAGTTTAATGTAATATTTTTGAAAAATGGCCTACTTTTCACAGAGAGAGAGAGTCTAAGTTAATTTTGGCAATTGTCACTTTATATTCAAGCTGTATTAATCATGTGGACAATTAGGTAAGAATTTCAATAGCAGTGGTTTGAGTGCATCACGATCTCTCCATCTAACGAAACATTCCTTCTCTGATTCGTTTACTTCTTAAGATTGTGATGAACCAATGAGACTGGTTAATGTAGTGCATCTGGGGAAATCCGCGTTTTAAGCATTATTTTTACAATGTGTTTCGTGCGAAAGGGACGGGAAACGTTAGAAAACCGCGTCTTTAGCGGAATAACGTCCAGAGAAGCGTCTTAGACGGGTTTTACTGTGTATAAAAGTCTTTATACGAGGCCGTGTGTTTTTGAAGGATTTCCAAATAAAATGATATACAAGCATTTGGTAATTATGGTAATATATGAATATGTGATTTCTAAATTATGAAGATACCTCATGCGTTTTCCTAAAGTAAATATTTATTTCTACACCTTAATTACTAAATTGCCTTGCAAATCGCACTTAGTATGTCATTCGTCTATTTTTACTTTCCGTTGAGAATCGAAGATTTACTCCGCTAATTTATTTTAATAAAATAGTTAGTTCTATATTTTACTCCTTTTAAAATAAATATTTTCCGTTAAAATTTAATGTTATGAGTTGTGTTCATTACGGTGGAAAAGTCAAAATTAGTGAATTACGGTGAATTAAATTTAAAAAAATTCGCACAAAGACATTATTTTTTATTTCGCGGAAAATGCATCTCCTGTTATACTGATATTTCAATCTTAAAAGAAAATATTTTCCTAAACAGGAAAACAAAGACGATAAAGAATTAAAATTGGAAGTTTCACATATTGAGTAATATAGAAAAGAATAATGAAAAAGATAGGTTTAAAATTACGTCATTGATGATAAAGCTGGTAAAAATGTGATATTACTCATATAGATCATTAATTAAATTAAGAAATAGAAACAAAAAGATAGTTAAATAAATGTTTCTCAGATTGAAATATGCCAGCGAAGGACAGAGCAGGTTATTAATACTGATCGTTTAAATTGTTATGTCATTATTTTTTCTTAACCCCGAATATATTCTACTAGTTGACCCGTACGAAAATTTCGCAGACGATGAATGATATTCTATTTTCCCACACAAATACATTTCAACAAACACTCTAATCGCTACAAACGAATACACAAACACTAAAACAGACCTAAAAATACACTCCTTCATATTCTGTATCAGTGTTCGTTTCGATACACCTCTATTCTAACGATAAATACCAATATCTACACATCCAGTAACGAAATTCTATGGGAAAATTCAACGTATTGCGTTTTCTAACGCCTTACCATTTGAACCTAAACGAATCCGTAACTTATAAGATAGATTTTTATATAATATTAAATGTCATAAATGCTTTAAACACTTTCTTATAGCATATAATCATGAATAGTTGGCATTATTACTATAACGATATATGCATTTTATTTTCTAACGAATACCTTAGTTCACTCGATGGAATTATCACATAACGAATTTAGACAAGAATTAAAACATCACTAATAGCTTTACGTTAACTGTCTGTATACCGGTAATGACGTGTCACTTAAATCTTCAGGTTAAACGTATACAACCAAGATAAAACAACAAAATATACCTTCTGCATCCACGTTACTCATTTATTTCCTAGATTTTTCTTTTTACAGAAAAATAAAGTAATAACTACTACTCGTGTACAGTGAAATTGCATCTTATCCATTCACTGCATCAGAGTTATTCAATTAATGAAAGATATCCATTAAGCAATGGACGACGCGTATGAAAATTATTCTTATTCAGGGAATCTCCTATTCAAAATGGTATCTAACTAAACAGGGATGTAAAAAAATTTATAATACACACAATTCCACTAAACATCACTTTAGATTAAACTCCAATTTAGATGAAGTGAATATTAATTAAGTATAAGTTTGTAATACCGGGCAAAAGTGAGACCTTTGTATTCGGCAGTGCTCTGTCGTTCTGCTCCTGACATCGCTTTATTAAAATATTGTTATAGTTGCATACGACGTCGAGGACTTCGTTCATGGAGACTATAATATTAGGTACAAAAACTGTTTGAATCATTTACAGGCCGAGAATAGTCATCTTCATCCGATTTTTAATTATTTACAAACGACCCTAAGTAATGATGATTAAAATATTAATTCGATTATTCCAACAAATGCTGCATTTTTTATTAGTCTGATTATCTTTAGAAGGAGCCCTTTCTTTCAAACGGTCATTAATTTATATGTATTGGTGGAGTCCACCAAAAATGTATGTTTTGAAATAATATTTTGAGGACAAATGCGGCATACGATCATAATATTTTGGTTCCGGTAAATCTCCTTCCAGCGGCGTTTTTTTTTCTCATTTTATTGATTTTCCTCCCATATCTCTTAATATTTCACCTGAATATAGCATTCAACGTAGTGAGTATTCATTTCCACGAAACAAATAATGCGTCTATTATTTTATTTTTATTATTTATTTAGAGGCGTCTTTTGTCAAAATAGACAAGTGGTTGTCTGCCACGCCACGCGCTACCCATTTGGCTTTCCCAGAGAGCGACTACTTAATTTTGGTTCTCTACAAAGAAAAGATATATTGATAGAATATATCTATGCTATAGATAAAATGCTATAGATGCTATAGATAAAATCTATAGATAGATCTTATAGATAAAATAGCAAAATCATAATAGAAGAGTGAAGCACTTTTACACTTTCTGAAAATACTTGAGAGTGAATGGAAATTAAAATTTGATTTACACTTAAATTTTAATTGCAGAAAGTTAATTTCTTTTTACAAATCAATCCAGGATAAGAAAGTAGGTTTATCAAGCCTTCGGTAAAAGCGGTCTCGGGTTTGATTCTCGATGGGTAAATACGAAATTCAAAAGCACTAATCCCAGTCTATTCAGAAGTAAATCAACTTTTGACTTTATTCGCTATGAATGACATTTTGAAATCTCCTTTTGCTATTCTTATTTTGCGCATTTCTTCTGCTTTTGGACTTGTTTAATCTATTTCCATTTATTTCCGCTTTTTATTTATTTATTAATTAAATATAGATGCAGTATGGCGATAACCAGGTGACATCCATGAACTAATATCTTAAAAATTAAATCATAGCATGTTCTCAAAATGTACAAACTAGGGGTAAACGATATGTGTTGTCTCCTAAACTTAACAGAGAGATCACCGTGTTAACATTCCTTCATTGGCAAGAAACATTTGAAGGACTACACATTAACTACAATCCAATTAAATCCACTATTATTTCAATATTATGTTAACATATATTCCATCTTTACACAGTTTTTGTTTTGACCTCTTAGGTAACTCATCATTTCATTATCATTAAAGATGATTGCCATATGATTTGCTTTCTACATCGACTTGAGAAAATCACACTAATCTATGTTAATATAGAGATTATACCTATAATGCATAAATTAGTTTGTCTCCTTTGTTATTTCCATTTAATTTCTTCCCATTTATCGATCGAAAGCAATCTAATTCTTCCTTCATTAAAAATTACGGAACTTATTTAAAAATACATATTTGAAATGGTAATCCTCCTCTGCCAGAATGCGTTAATTATAAGAAATCTTATATTTCTAATTTGAAGTTATATTCACTTGTATATTTGATGGGTCAATCGCAAATAAAGAAATCGCTAAAGATTTTCAAAAAGTCTATCAATTTTCAAACCGTTTATTCTATTACTTCTCCGTACATTCCCACGTGAGAATGCATGAACTCTCAAAAATCTATTTAAATTAATCATGAAATTTGAGGGCTGAAAGGATTGCTGAGAACTTATAAAAAGAGGAGAAAAAGAAAAAAATCGAGATTAAAAGTGAGCCTAAGATCTGTTTTCAATAGAATTTTTCAAACCATGAAATTAATAAAGGGAGAGAGCAACTAATTTTCATGTCAGTGAGTTTGATCACAATTAAAGGTAAATAAGTCTATTTTACCACGTCCATTCCAAAAGGACGTAAATTCCAGATTTTTAGTTGTTTCGTTAACCGTGTTGTTATCCTCAGGATATATGATCACAACAGGGTTTTCTTTTGTTTAAAATGAATGGAAAATTGTTTGAAAGGATGAATTATGTTGTAAAATACGGCGAAAGAACGCGGAAAACGAGTGTTGAATGCTTTACCACATTGTTTCGAAGAATGGTCTCCTTTTCGTTTTTAATTTTAGTAATTATTCACTACATATTGAAACAATTATTCCAAGTAGGCAATTAAGGAAGTTTTAAGAGTAGTGGGCTCTCACGAAATGTTTCCATTATTTTTTCTCGTTTAATAGGCGACGATTCATCGGTTTAATTCGAGTCAACAAAATCGAAAATTAGTTACATTTTAGAGTTTGTTCGAAATGGCAGTTCTATATCTAGGTTTATACCCTTATTTCACTGTCTGGTCCTTTGCTTAAGAAACAAAGGTATTCTCCAAGCTTCTTCGGCGGCCACCAGTTTTTAGAATTTCCTGATGCGCATTTCGGAAGCTACGCTCCCATCTTCGAGGGGGGTCAAATGCTGAATGGAAAGATAATGTGGAGATTGAGGTATTTGTGACTGTGGGATTTAGGGTTTTTCCTGACTGGAAGAAGGCGGGCAATTCCGGGGTTTTAAAAAGCGGTGTCCAAAATAGAGAAGTCGTCTGCATTCATCTCTTTGTTTTGAAGATGCTCTCATAAGCATCTAGTTTGGAGTTTTTCTGTATCGACCTCTTTGATTTTAAAGTTTCTAAATTTATCCTATGATTGTGTTCTTGCATGTTTTGCGCGACGCTGGATTTATTAATTTGGTTGTGTCTAAAGTGAGCTTTGATTCTATTCTCTATTTTGCGTTTCTGATCCTATGCTGTTCGATCTCAACTTGTTTTGAAGGTCCGCCTTCTCCTTTTAATTGCGAATGAACAGACTATCTCATTTAATTGGCTCTAATCGATCAATTATTTCACAAAGGATTGGAATAAATGCCTTCATTCGGTGATTTACTTTACACGCTCACTTTCAGATGTCAGAGTATTCACTTGTTTCCATTCAGATTTCACCGCTGAAACTGTATTATTATTCTTTACGATCGATTTTTACGTTTTAATCGCATCACTCCGAGTAAATTAACACCTAAGGACTCCTTTATGGGATATGGCAGTGGGTGCATCCAGATTAATTTCTATCGAAGAAAATGAAGAGTCGATTTTTCTGTGATCGGCTTAAGAAGGGCGCATAATATATATTCTACGAACTCTCTGAGTGTATGAAATAAATGTCTTTGATAGAACTTTCTTTCTGTTGCAGATTTCTATCCTTTATTCTCAAGCATCTGAATCGATTTGAGAATATTTACAAAGCGAGGCGAGTTGCGCAAATCGCTTTTTTCATTCATCGCTCGCTTAATTCGATAGACCAATTTTTACATCAAGTGAGACTTTCTCTTAGGTTTCACCTTATCTTGATAATGATTCCTTATTAATTTCCTCTTTTGAATAACAGATTTTGTAAAAATAAAATGTCCATCCATTGGAAGAATCTCTTTATCCCTTCTCTCCTTTCGAAATTAACGAAAAAAGTGTTTTATGAGCTCTCTCACCTTAATTGTTGTTAATATCACTCTTCTTCCATAATTGTCCAACTCACTTTCTGCGGAACACAACCAGCATTCTTTTGAAATGACCGCATCGAATTTCACCGATTGTGCAGTGCAATTGATAATTGCGATTTCTAAATGACCAATAAAAAGAATAAACGATTTAAAAGCTCATTAATTTACGATGCAATCACAACTTCTTGGTTGGATAAATTTGAAGAGAGCGCTTATTTACGCTCCTCCCCTGCGAGATGACATTATGACAGGTAATTACTAATTGAGAACTTTTATTAATCTGAAAATTTCATGGAATATTAGTGACTTGACAGCATGTCTTGACAAATTGAAAGTTACGCAGTTCTTCAGTGCTTCGGCGGTTGCATTTCAAATCGATTTCGACTGTCATTTCTTTCTCGTCACCAAAGCGCCGTCCGTGCACTCTGGCGGCAGTTTCGCGAGTTAATTATGCAGCGTTCGACTGATTTGCAGGAGGTATGAAGATGTGAAATTGATCTGATTCAATAAAATTACACTCGTATTAGATTACCACTTTCGAATTGCACTTGTTTCCTTGGAAATAATCCGAAAGATGGCGGTAAGAAAGGTTTTCGCTTGTCCGATTACGTATCGGACGAGTCTGTTTTGCAGAAACAGGAAGAAACCCTAGCTTCTTCTCTTTCCCTCGCTGCGAGAAGTCTACTTGGGCCACTTTAATCGGAGGAAATATCAAAAAAATCTATAATTAGAAAAACCCCTTGCGAATCGGCTTTTTTGTGCGACATAGTTCGCCGTCTCACCTGTAGAGGACGCCACTCGTTCTGATCGATGCCGATAAATGTAGGTCACGAAAACAATTTCGAAACGCCTTTTCTCCTTTGTTTGAATCTCGTCGACCCCATTCCGATAGCCTTTGTTTTCGATGCATACGCATCTTATACCTATCTATCAATTCATTCAATTTTCGCTTTTAACTTTGTTGTTTCTGCTATAAATGCATAAAATTTTTAGTGTTGTGTCGATAAAGTTATTTTCATTCAAATTTCATCAGAACTGAAGTCTGAATTTTTCAATGTGAACCACGAATCTTAATTATACCCGTCCGAATCCGTAGCTCCGCGTAAAGGCGAACCGACGCGAGGCTAATTTCTTCGCATACGGCAGATTACATTGAGTTATTCCCCCGATAGCTCTCCATACCGATTGGAACGGGCCAAAGCGTCGAACCAAGGGCCATACCAATCCATTTCACCTGCAGGGTTACAGACTTCTTTGTACTCGCCAATAGTCTCATAAATAGATATCATTATCCAATGCATCATTCTAATGCATTCCTTACGGGAGAATTTCGCATCCACATAAGGTATAGTAAGGTCGTGAGTAGTGATAATGAGTGTCGTAAGTTCCATGCTTTTGCGCAAACTGTGATATAAAAATACTCGATAGTTCCTTAAATCTGAGCATTCATAAGAAGGAGATTGGATCTGTCGTATTTTTATTTGGGGATTTAATATATAATTAGTTCAATTTTGGAATGATAATCACCCATCAAACAATTTGAAATTGTGCTAAATTCTACGCCACAACTTCTTCTCAAAAACCTTTTGACATCCGCTTTTCTTAAGGTCCATATTTCACACGTACTAATTGTTACTTTTCGTACAACTTTGTACCTTTGTAACTTCGTACCTTTCTTACAACATTACACTCCAAACCAAGGATTTTACTAATTTTTTCCTGATTCGTTTATCAAGGTCCTTCGTCATCAATTCCCTTCGCTTAATGAATGCTTCTTTCGCTATCCTTTTTCTAATCTCTGTTGAGTATCTTCCATCCTAAGAAAGAAGGCTGCCCAAGTATGAAAACTGATCTACTTGTTGTAGTTTTTCCCAATCCACCCTTATTGTTAGCTTAGCATTCTTTCCCTTGGAAATCATAATTATTTTATTTTTTCTTACTTTTACTTTCATATCAGCATCAATGTGCAATTATATTTTTTTGTCGATAAACACATATCTAATCATGATATTCCTTTTTTGTTTTATTTGTTTTATATAAACATACTTTTAGTTGTTTTACACTTGTATTTATATCAATTCTTCACTTACATTATTTTGCTTCCTATTATCAAATCCTATTATTATTCCTTCCTATTATTAAAAAATTAACTCTGTAGGTTTCGCAGGTTTTCCTGTCTCTCCTACATTTGAATATTTTTCTGGTCTAGTATTTTTTCCCAAGCGCTAACTTAGGTTTTTAAACCCTTAAATTCTTTTTCATCTCGGCCTTGCTTTGGAGGAAACTTTCGATTGAATTTCATATATATGTTCTTTTTAAAAGTCCAGAATTACACCGAACTTCGGTGATTTCAAGAGATTTTCCTTTGAAATTCATCTCTCAATTCATCGCTTAGTTTTGATATACTCGCTTAATTTTCTTTCTCCTCTTCGTTTTTGTGAGCAGAAAATGCAGACTAAAGTAAAATGCCGTTCGACACTCTTCCATAGTGTGTTCAGAGTTGCTTCATTGTAGAGTGAATTCTATGTCCGTTATTAAATAATATGTTGAAAAGTTACCCAATCCCGCAGTTTTCGCATGCAAATGGGAATATCGTCCACCTGCGGTCCATTTCCATGGAGACCCACTTCGAAAATAAACAATTTATTCCACACTTCCGCTTTCAACATGCTTACGTCACCACATTTCCATACAAAACGGATATACAAGCTTAAATATAATCCGAGGAAATGAGTTTGAAATTAGAATCGTCAGTTACTTCGTATTCAGTCCTTCAGGTATATCTTCACTTTTAAAGATTTATGCGTATGTGTTGATTGGAAAGATCTGCGGCAAGGAAGGTGAAACATCTCTGATTCGCTAGACAAAAAGTCACAGAGCGCTGTTTTAATGTAGGCGGTTTAAATTTAGACTTTGTGATAAAATTACAAATGGATATTTCAAAAACACTGATAATCGAATGATTTATAATTTATAAAAAAACTTTATATTGTTTCGGCAACCAAATTGAAAATATGATTCATCCAAAGATGAAATTGTAACCGTACAATCGAATTTTTGTTTTATATCAAATACACATGGGATATAACATGAGGATTTTTATACGGAAACAACTCGAATCGTCTATCATTTGATTTGGATGAGAAAAGGGGAGGAGCTTCAATGAGTCACTTAAAGATTCTGTGGTTTGCATTACATTCGATCTTTTCGAGTAATTTTTTTAAGCGTTTATGTTCAAAGCTTAAGTTTGTGTAATTTGATAGGTAGTAAAACTTAGGAAGCGATTATATTTATTTTGATAATTCGCGATCAGTAGTATGCAATAAAAGGTGTACATTATTATAACTTACATTTCCGTCTTATTTGATGAGAAAAATTTTAAAAAATGAAATTTTACCAAAATATCCTATTATCTCCGATAATTCTATATGACTGTTCACATTCCGCATTTTATCTTTCCATTTTATCGCGAAAGCAGTCCAAACAATTCTTAAAAATCGCGGAAATACTCTTTAAAGGGAGAATTTAGCATCCACATGGCATCATCATCGCTCCAAGAAAGGCGTCAAAACAATTTTCAAAAATTCGTGAAAAAGACCGCCTGACGTCGAACTCAGAACCAGTTCGTGAGGGACAATAGCATATTAATGTTTATTTACTATTTGATGTGATTTTTGTACCCACCTAGCGCCGAACTCGCGGTCATTTGGTAACATTTCATCCACTGGTACTATAGAAGATTACCAGATCTCCAACCTCCGAAATTTTGGTTCCTCTATTCTACCATGCATTTCAATCGGGGATTACGGAATCATAATTTAGGACCTTCCCGATAAGATATTAAATCTTAGAAGAACAATTTGAAATATACAATTAATCATACTAGTTAACTTTATATAAATACGAGTAAAAGTTGCTTGCATACTGCAAGCTAATTGGTAAAAATTTACAATAAGTTCTCCTTACGGGTATCATCTTCGTAGCTTATCCAGCAAAATTCTTAAAATTGACGCAATACATTTCTTACGTGAGAAATTTTCATTCACCTGGCATCGAACTCACGGTCATATGTAACCTTTCTTCCACTGGTTCTATAGAAAACTACATCAAACGCAAACGCTGTGACTTTGAATAGTCTCCTGCATAGAGAAAGGCCTCAAAACAATTTTTAAAAAATTAGTGTAAATGATCGACTTGTTTCAAAGTTTCAATTCAATATCTTATCGGGAAGGTCATAAAATAAGATTCCGTTTTCCCCGTTTGAAATGCATGGTAGAACAGAAATGACGCTCCTGCATCGAACCAAGGACCACTACAGAATCAGCGAACGTCATGAAAGAATCTTCTTAAACGCCTCTGTCACCATTCCGGGTTTTATCTTTCCAGCTTATCGGGAAGGCATTTAAAAAATTGTCGAATATTTTAGCAATGCATTTCTTACGGAAGCATTTCGAAGCCACCTGGCGTCGAACACACGGTCATTTGGTAACATTTCTTCATTTGGTACTTTGGAAGACCATCTCATCTAAAAACACCGTGATTTTGATTGCTCTATCACCACGAGAACGGCCTCAAAACAGATAGCAAAAAATCGCGCAAAAGTCCGCCTAGCGTCGAACTCAGGACCCTTCTGTGAGAGGGAATGGAAGAAATAAAATAAAATAGCAAATAGAATGTGAAATAAAATAGCAAAATAATATTAGATATGAGCCATTCTGACTTCTTCCAAAGTTTCGATTCAATATCTTATCGGGAAGGTCCTAAAATAAGATTCCGTTTTCCCCGTTTGAAATGCATGGTGGAATGGGAATGACCCTCTTGCATCGAACCAAGGACCACTAGACGAACGGTGAAGTTCATGAAAGAATGTTTTAAAACGCTTCTGTCACCATTCTGAGTTTTATCTTTCCAGCTTATACATAAGACATTTAAAAAAATCGTCAAAAATTTCAGCAATGCATTTCTTATAGAAGAATTTTGCATCCACCTGGCGTCGAACTCACGATCATTTGCCGACCTTTCTTCCATATGAATCATTGAAGAGTACCTCAACTTCAACCTCCGAGATTTTGGTTCCTCTATCTTAACGATAAGTACCTCAAAATAATTTTCAAAAATCCGCGCAATGCATTCTTATGGGAAAATTGCGATTTTTGGGACATTCTGGTATCGAACCCATGACACCTAGCGCCGATGTCTGCATTATTCTGGCATCTACAGGGTGTGACCAGTACGCCGAAAAAATCTGAAGTCGGCGGCGCTTGTAGAACATGGTCATACGGATATACATATATAAGTATATCCGGAGAGTTAGCTATATATAATAGATAACGCTGAGTTTCTTAAATAGTTCTGATATGTGTTTTAAGTAATTTAGACTCCAAAGTGATGGAAATGTAATCTATCTTAGCGCATTTAGTTGTGCGACTAAACCCAAAAATGAACAAGAAGTGAAAAATTGTGACTTGACTGGGACTCGAACCCAGGTCTCCCACTTTCCGGGCAGGTATTATATCCATTGAACTACCGAGCCATGCCTATTCACTTCTATCTCCCGTTTACAGAAGTGAGATTGCGTGGCTCGGTAGTTCAATGGATATAATACCTGCCCGGAAAGTGGGAGACCTGGGTTCGAGTCCCAGTCAAGTCACAATTTTTCACTTCTTGTACGAGGTTCCCTTCATTCAAAATAGTAGGATGCAGTAGTCAGTATTATATGTATGGAAGAGATCCTGTCTTCTTATCTTAGAACTATGATAAACGGAAATGAAAAGTTTCAATCTTGGCGGTATATCCTTCTTTTTATCAAGTTCTGATGTATGTACCATCGTTATTTCTAGTTTAGTTTTTCCATTTCTTAAAATAGGATGCTTATACGTTTATTTATTTATTAATATATATATTCCCCTTCTGCGGACTACACCTTGACGTGGTGAAGGAGCTTGCGTGTTCCTATGACCTAGAGAGCTATACTGGCTGGAACTTTGTTCCTGGTAGGGTCACTCATGCCAGAAAGGTCAATAGGTAGGGGCCAGACGAAAGGTAGTCCACGCAGCGTCTGTACCTCTGAGGCGGCTACAAAGGCGTCTGTACCCCAGTGGGGCGGCCTACATGAGTGATGGTGTCATGTTAAAAACACTGTTGAGGAAGGCAAGGGGAGACCACCTCGTCTATCTATCCCATGAATATGATGTGCCACAATAATTATATTGTCCCTGGCAAAAACGGGACTCAGCCCACTAGGGAGAGTGCCGTGCCCGGCAGGGATGGTGGTAAGGCCATCCCGGTCGTCATTCCACGAAATCCTTACCCAAAAACACAAGAGAAAAAGGAGATGATGACCAAGGAAACCAGGGTAGGGAGCTGGAACGTGAGAACGATGCTTAGGAAGGGGAAGTTAGAAAACGTAAAGTTAGAAATGAAGAGGTCCAACATTAGCATTCTGGGGCTATGCGAAGTAAAGTGGTAGGATGGGGGAGATTTCTGGAGCGATGATGTGAGGGTTATATTCAGTGGGGGAAATGATAGCCGGAGAAGGGTTGCTATAGTGTTGGACAAGGAAGCGGGAAATGCCGTGATAGCCACCGAACTGATAAGCGACCGGGTAATGTCTGTAGAAATTAAGGCTGAACCAGTAAACACTGTGAAAGTGCAAGTGTACCTCCCTACTAGCGATTACAGTGAGAATGAAATAGATTTAGTTTATGAACAAATAGAAGAGGTTATTGGAAGGGTGAAAGGCAATAAAAACCTTATTGTAATGGGGGACTGGAATGCTGTGGTTGGGCAGGGCAAAGATGGGGACGAAGTGGGAGAGTTCGGACTAGGAAAAAGAAACGACAGGGGACAAAAACTGATAGATTTTTGCATAAGGAATAACCTCTGTATCACCAACACTCTTTTCAAACACCATAACAGAAGGAGGTACACATGGAAAAAGCCGGGGGACACGGATAGATACCAAATTGACTATATTTTGGTAAGGAAGAGGTTTAGAAATAGTGTTAAAAACTCGCGAAGTTATCCTGGTGCCGATGTAGACTCGGATCATAACTTAGTAATGATGAAGACCGAGCTTAGATTCAAAAAGATTTATAGGGCAAAAACCGCACCCAAATGGAACATAGAAGCCCTCAGGGGTAGGAAAGCTAAAGAGTTTCGAGAGTCAGTAAACAGGGCTCTAGATTGTAAAGAAAGGGAACTCACTATAGATGAAGGATGGGAAATGATCAAAACTAGCATTAAAGATAGTGCCCAAGAACCATCGGGAGGGTAACACACAGCAAAATTAGGAAACCATGGGTGACGGTAGAAATGATAAATAAAATGGAGGAAAGAAGGAAATGGAAAAGTGTTAACACAGAACACGGGCGTAGAATGTACAGGGCCCTAAACAACGAACTGAGGAGGGTAACAAATAAAGCAAGAGAATCGTGGTGGAAGGGACAGTGTAACGAAATAGAGAAGATGGCAGAAAGTGGGAGGGTCAACCTATTATATAGAAAAGTGAAACAATTAACAGGGAATAGAATTAGTAATAAAATGGCCACTATAAGGGATAACAAGGGAAACGTCTTAAGGGAACCAGCTAACATAAGGGGACGATGGAAAGAGTATGTGGAAGAATTGTATTCGAAAGACATGAAGCCTACCCACATAAAGATTGAGGGCATACAAGAAGTAGAGGAAGATGATCTTGGGCCGAATATACTAGATAGTGAACTTGATAGGGCACTGCGGGACATGAAGGGGAAGAAAGGAACGGGTGTGGACGAGATTCCTGTAGAATTTCTGAAGAATCTTGGGGGAAAGGGTAAAAAACAATTCTATGATTTATGTAGGAAAATTTACGACGAAGGAAAGTGGCCAGAGGATTTTACCAAGTCTATCCTGATTCCGTTACAGAAAAAGAATAATGCCTTAGAATGCCGGGACTACCGAACAATTAGCTTAATATCTCATGCGGCAAAAGTTATTCTTAGGGTCTTGAATATAAGAATCGAGGGAAGAACTAAGGAATTCATAGGGAATGATCAGTTCGGTTTTCAGAGAGGGAAAGGGACGAGGGATGCAATTGGGGTTATGAGGATTCTCGTAGAACGAAGCTTAGAATTTAAAAGGGAAGTTTGTGTATGTTTTGTTGACTTTGAAAAGGCCTTCATCAGAGTTCAATGGCCAAAACTGATGGTGATACTAAAGAAAATTAGGTTGGATTGGAAAGATAAGCGTTTAGTGCAAAATTTGTATTTAAATCAGACCGCACGAGTAAGAGTTGCTAATGGGGAATCGGAAGGGGCAGAGTTAGGGAGGGGAGTAAGACATCGTTGTCCTTTATCACCATCTCTATGTAACTTATATGCAGAAGAAATGATCAAAGAAGCTTGGGATGAAATAGATAAGGGAATAAAGGTTGGTGGGGAAGTAGTGAAGTCAGTAAGATATGCAGACGATAAAGCTATTGTGTGCGATTCAAAAAGGGGTTTGCAAAACCTAGTAAATGCACTAAACGATAAAGCAAAGGAGTTTGGGATGAAAATCAATGTAAGAAAGACTAAGATTATGAGGTTTTCAAAGGGAAAGAAAGCTAAGTTAACAATAAGGGTGGATGGGGAAAAACTAGAGCAAGTAGATCAATATCCATACTTGGGCAGCCTTCTTTCTAAGGATGGAAGATGTTCGACAGAAATTAGAAAAAGGATAGCATTAGCAAAAGAATCTTTCATGAAACGAAGGGACTTGATAAGGGAATCAGGAAGAGATTGGTAAAATCCTTGGTATGGAGTGTAATGTTGTACGGGTGTGAAACGTGGACGTTAAGAAAAGAGGATGTCAAAAGATTGGAGGCTTTTGAGATGTGGGTATGGCGTAGAATGGAGAAAGTTAGTTGGGTCGATAGGAAAACGAACGAGGAGGTTCTAGAGATGGTTGGGGAGAAAAGAGTAATGTTTGAAGTAATTAAAAATAGACAAAAGAAATGGGTGGGTCAAATATTGAGAGGGGAGGGATTATTGAAGAAAGCGGTCGAGGGAAGAATGCTAGGGAAAAGACAGAGGGGAAGACAAAGACAGAAGTTGTTAGACGAATTAAGGGGTGGGATAAGTTACCGGGAATTGAAGGAGAGGGAATGTAATAGGGAATGTGGGGGCACATGAACCTACCGAAAGGTAGAATATATATTATTATAAATGTTTTTGATTTCTTAAATTTTTCACATAATTATACTGCTGAATATTTTTGTTTTATTCTGTATTTTTTCTTAATCTTTGATAAGTACTTTTTTATTAAATACTACTACCTTTAACTCTTGTCGATTTTAACATTTGGATATTTATGTAATATGTTTAATTTGCTAACTTAGTTGTCATCAATATTTTTATAAGCAAATTATGCAATCCAATTATTGATTTTATTTTCGTATTCCGTCGTATTATTATTTGATTTTATGATAATAATTTATATATATTTTATGTTCCCGCTTTTTTATTCCTTTTGTTTTCCTGTAGTGGATCTTTTTTCCTAAATTATTCTTTTTAATTTAATTTAATTTAATTTAATAGACCCTTTATTAGGCGAGGTTAGGCCCGAGTGGGCCTCTCTTCCACCTAACCTCGTATGAAGTTACATCGCTATAAAGGTTCAAAATTATAATAAGAGAATAAAAAAAGAGAAAGGAGAAAAAAAAAACAAAAAGAAAGATTTGATTTGCGGGAAAAAAAACCTCTATAACTGAAGGTTGATAGAGAAAAAACCCACAGTGCGGGAAAACACCCACACAAGAAGGGGGGCGAAAAAAACCCGCGAAAACACAGTGAAAACACATAATAAATAAAATAAATTTCCATAATTCACAAATCAAAGTAAAGCGAAAAATACATAAGCAAAAATACAAAAAAAAATAAAATTAAAAAAAAATTAGTAATAAAAATATAATGATAATCTTTTTAAATATTAACTAAGATTTTTCCTTTTGGTTCTATCCAAATTGTTTCCTTTCAAGTCACACGTACATTATTTATAAGTTTGATTGGAGGCCAGCAGAGTTTTATAATTTCTTTCATTCGTTTGAAACGGCGGTTTGAAAAGGGCGTGCGTTTCGGATTAATGTCACATTAATAAAGATCACCAACTGATGATGAATGATTCAGTGGTGTTAACGACCCTTTGCGAGAGGTCATGCGGACTCGTCTCCAAAGTAATAATATTTCCGTTTATAAAAAGCGAATGAGTTCGTCACCAGAAGGCCTTTTCGATAAGGAAACATTGGGCGAATTTTCGAAAAATTTTTGGGGCACTTTCCGGGGATAGGGAATTAAGATAGGGAATTAAAAATCCTTTAAGATAGGGAATTTAAAATCATGGAGGTCTTAGAACAGAGAACTCATTTTCATTCTATCGAATTTATGTTTTATTCTTAACTGCTCGGCAGATTAGAGTTTTATAACTCATTAGCTGTTGGTCTAAAATTTTGACACGATCACACAATGCTTACCCCAGTAAAATGTTCTCCATCGGAATGAAGACAAGACACTAATCGAAATCTCGTCAAATTTTCCCGACCTTCTTTATTATACGTACAAAACGAAAAATTTTGATTTTGTTTACGCAAAATCAATGTCCAATATAAACCTATAAGACTCTGTCCAATATAATCCGACTGCTAGAATATGGATACGTTGAATCCAGGCATGAATAACATACTAATAAATATTGGCACACTTACTTGAACTAAAGTGTAATTCTGCTTACGCTCAATTAGAATACACACTCCAAACTTATCAAAGAGACCTAAATAGAAGAAAATAGTACTTTCACACGCGGAATTGCGTGTACTTTTATTAATTTGGAATAATCTATTAATAATAATCTTATTAATAATATTGGTGGCAAATATAATCCACCTTATCTCTCGGCCAGAAATGTGTGTAATCTCACTAATTGCGACATGAGACTCATCTTCAAACTCCCCTACAACGAATTTGTGCCTTACCGAAAAAACATCTTATTAAAACTCGATCTCAACATCGATAATTTCGCCTATTCCTAGACCAATAGTTATGATAGGTCGCAGAAAATGGTATCGTGCAAACGCTCAAGGCATTTTACTCGTGCATTTTTTCTTTTAGTATGTAACACTCAGACTATTTTTGGGGTGAATAAAACTTTTTGAATGGAACTTAAGAAAGAACACTTGCACAGTTTTCAAAAGTTAAGTTCTCTTGTTGATAACATAAAGGGTTTACTGTACGGAATGTATTATTGAAAGAAATATATCTCAGAATCAAGGCTCCCTAATTGCATTAAAAAGGATTAATGTTTTGTCTTAACAACTATGTTTGCTGTTCTATATATTGCCGTCTTACTCATAATGCTGCTTAGTAATTTTTCTTAACTTTTAATGTTGACCTTATATGACTTGCCATTATTATTATATCGCATATAATACATTCTCTGCAAGAACCATCTTGAACGCTAAATAACTTCCATATTAGATTTTTCCTGAAATTGTCAACTCTTTGACGAAACATTTCTTCGTATGCTGCGATGATTCCACCACTTTATTGATGAAATTCGTTTCGATCGCTTTGTCCGCTCATTTTTTGTCATTTCTTTTGTCCGTAATGGGGTCGTTTCCATCGGGTGAAGAGGATTTCTATCGTGAATGTCTATTGAATGATTTCAATTATGATATGCCCACACGACGCCAACGTCTATGAACATTGTTTATTCATGGTAAACATGACGGCTTTTGTACGAATGTGTGCAATCGTTCCTTTGTGAATCGCCAGGATATACTTCTTAATTTAATTTTCGATCCAACAAAAAAATGTCGCAACGTTAGAATAAACTTTTCGCCTCAATGATTTAATTCCACTGCCATGGCGTGAGTGGGCACGCGATCGTGAGTCGTCTGCTTGTTTACAAAATCATGCAAATGTCTCCTTTCTCGAAATTTTAGAATCCAGGACGATATTACACGAGCAAAATAAAAATCTTTATTCAATTACCATTCTAATGGTACCGATTCCGTTGAGACATTATTTCTAATTGAATCCTACAAATGAAACGGAACTTGCAAATTGTGAAAAGATTGTGCGTTTATTATATTTGCCCTGACATAGCGTCAAATCAATATTTGCAAACAACTTTTTCTTTAAAGACGATCTCTTTTAAAAAACGTCTCCAGACGTTGAACTCTTATGGGAATTTGGGTTTGAACTCCTTTTTCCCTGCAAGTTATTAGGGAGTCATAAGATTTCACTACACTCGTTTTCGGATTTTACACTTTTATAGTTGTTTTATTTTAAAAAAGGTTTATGTATTTGGTCATAAGCATAGTATTACATAATTACAAAAGTGATCCTATATATAATTAGCGGAGTGTCCGTCCGCCCCCCTTTCATTTCAGAAACGGTTTGATTTTGAGATTGGAGACGAATTGCATTGCATTTCTAGGCGTAACCTAGAAACCCCTAGGAAAACTATTCCCGGAAAGCCTAGAATGTCCGAATCTTCCCATAAGAAACAAAGGAAATTACCCACTTGTATAGTAGGATAGCGAATACAAAATCACGGACGCCAAAATGATGTGGTCTTCTATAATACCAGCGGAAGAAATGTCACCAAATGAGCGTGGGTTCGACATTAGGTGGGTGAAAATATTTTTCCATTTATAATGCATTGCGGCGTTTAAACTTTTTTAAAAAATCGTTTCCCGATAAAGTACAAAGATTAAACCCGGCATGTAAACAGACTTTATTATTAAATTTCTTTTACTCAATTCACCGTTTTTCCAATGTTGGATGCCAGAGCGCTATTTTGCATCCGACCATACATTTTAATGTCGATACATATCCGCTGATGCATTCCGCGGAATATTTCTTGTGGTGTGTGGTCTATAGTACTGAAGCCCTTCCGGAATCCTGCTTGCTCTCTAGGCTGGGCAGACGATAGAGTAATCTTAAACAATTCAGCTATTATTCTAAAGAATGTTTTGTAAACAACAGGAAGGAGACTGATGGGGCGGTAATGCTTCAGTTCTTCCTTGCTTCCTTAAATATATATATATATATATATATATATATATATATATATATATATATATATATATATATATATATATATATATATATATATATACACGAGTAAAAGTTGCTTGCATACTGCAAGCTATAAGTTGAATGCAGTATCGTACCAAGTAATGCCTCAAAACAATTTTGAAAACATCGCGCAAAAGACCGCCTGGCGTCGAACTAAAGACCCAATCGTGCGATACAATTGCATATTAATATTATATAAGTGCTATTCTGACCTGAACCAAAATTTCAGTACAATATCTTATCTGGAAGGTCCTAAAATAAGATTACGCTATCCCCCATTGAAATACGTGGTAGAATAGAAATGACGCTCAGGCATGGAACCAAGAACCGTCAGAAAACGGCGAATAGCGTATATGAAACATATGAATTGCCTCTATCTACATTCCATTTTCTATCATTCCCGGTTATCGAATAAGCATTAAAAATAATCTAAGAGACAAAGGTTCTCCAAGCGCCGACAGCGGCCACCGTCTAAGGGCGATTCCCGGGAAACGGATAATCGCTTAGAACGGTCATTTTGTAACATTTCTTCCCTTGGTAATATAGAAGACTACCTCAACTTCAACCTCCGAGATTTTGGTTCCTCTATCTTACCGATAAATACCTCAAAATAATTTTCAAGAATCCGCGCAATGCATTCTTATGGGAAAATTGCTATTTTTGGGACATTCTGGTATCGAACCTATGATAGCTAGTGTCGATGTCTGAATTATTCTGACGTCTAGAGTGTAGGGCCAGTACGTCAAAAAAATCTGAAGTCGACGGCGGTTGTGGAACATGGTCAGAATTATATCTGACCATGTTCCACATGGTCAGATATAATTGTCAGTCAGATATAATATAATATAAATAATATATAGATATAGGGGATACGTCAGGATACGTTCCTGACGTATCCCCTATATCTATATAGGTATATCCGGAGAGTTAGCTATATATAATAGATATATATATATATATATATATATATATATATATATATATATATATATATATATATATATATATATATATATATATATATATATATATATATAGATATACGAGTAAAAGTTGCTTGCATACTGCAAGCTATCAGTTGAATGCAGTATCGTAACAAGAAAGGCCTCAAAACAATGTTTAAAACTTCGCGCAAAACACCGCCTGCCGTCGAACTAAGGACCCAATCGTGCAACACAATTGCATATTAATATTAGATAAGTGCCATTCTGACCTGTTCCAAAGTTTCGATTCAATATCTTATAGGGAAGGTCCAAAAATAAGATTTCGCTATCCCCCTTTGAAATACATGGTAGAACAGATATGACGCTCAGGCATCGAACCAAGAACCGTCAGAGGAACGGCGAACAGCGTATATGAAAAATATGGATCGCCTCTATGTACATTCCATTTTATATCATTCCCGGTTGTCGGGTATGCATTCAAAATAATTGTAAAAATTGACCGCCATACCTTCTATACTGGAAAATTTTACACCCATTTGGCGTCGAACTCAGGGTCATTTGGTAACATTTCTTCCTTTGGTACTATGAGCGACCATCTCATCTGCAAACACCGTGATTATGATTGCTCTATCGCATCGAGAACGGCCTCAAAACAGATTGCAAAAATTCGCGGAAAAGACCGCCTAGCATCGAACTCAGGACCCTTCCGTGAAATAAAATAGCAAAATAATATTAGATATGAGCCATTCTGACTTCTTCCAAAGTTTCGATTCAATATCTTATCGGGAAGGTCCTAAAATAAGATTCCGTTTTCCCCCTTTGAAATGCATGGTAGAATCGGAATGACACTCTTGCATCGAACCAAGGACCACTGGAGAAACAGTGCACCTCTTGAAAGAAGGATTTCAAACGCCTCCGTTCAATTCAATATATTAAAGGAAGGTCTTAAAATAAGATTACGTTATCCCACTTTGAAATACATGGTAGAATAGAAATGACATTTAAGCATCGAACCAAGAACCGTCAGAGGAACGGCGGACAGCGTATATGAAACATATGAATTGCCTCTATGTGTATTCCATTTTATATCATTCCCGGTTATCGGATATGCATTCAAAATAATTGTTAAAATTGACCGCCATGCATTTTATACCGGATAATTTTGCACCCACTTGGCGTCGAAGTCACGGTCATCGGGTAGCATTTCTTCCTTTCGTACTATGGAAGACCATTTCATCTCCAACCTCCGTGAATTTCACTGTTCTATGGCTCGGAGGAAGGACTCAAAACAATTTTCGAAGATTCGCGCAAAATACTGCCTGGCGTCAAACACAGGACCCGTTCGTGAGAGACAATGGCATGGGAATGTTAGAGAAGTGCCACTCTGACGTGTTTCAAAGTTTCAATTCAGTATCTTATCGGGAAGGTCCTAAAATAGGATTCCGTTATTCCCGTTTGAAATGCATGGTAGAATCGGAATGACACTCTTGCATTGAACCAAGGACCACTGCAGAAACGGCGAATAACAGGAAAGAATGCTCTCAAACGCCTCTGTCACCATTCCGGGTTTTATCAACATGGTCAGAATTCGTATCCCCTACATATATATATATATATATATATATATATATATATATATATATATATATATATATATATATATATATATAGGTATATCCGGAGAGTTAGCTATATATAATAGATAGATATAGTTGAATAGAGAAGATGCAAAATTGGAATATGAAAATATTACGATAAGGAAAACTACTGATGAGCGGAGAACCATTTTGAGACCGAAATCTCTGACCTAATCCTTCAAATTTCCAAACTTATATTTCATTATTTTTTGTTAATACATATTTATTTTGTTTGTGAACCATCTGAGGGAATGGAAATAATTGATATAGGTTTTGGAAATTAATTTGGAAAGGATTTGATTGTTTGTGTGGAATTGATAGTTTAGCAAATTGTTTGCCAATCTAATTCAAGGTGCCTAATTTGAGGGTTTCTATAATTTGATAGGTGAAAACAAAATCATGGAAATGCCTGTCTTCTAAGTTGAAAAATCTTATTTTTGTTTGGGGAAAACGATCACCGATATGAAGTTCGCGCTAACACTAATAGATGTCAGGAAATATTCATTCTTAAATGAATCGGAATGTAGAACGGACTTCACTCACACACAACTAAAGAAAGAAAGTAATCGCCCGAATATTACATTAGAATGTATGGAAGTGTATCGATAGTTGTAGTACGTCTAAATATATTAATTACATGAGATTGAGAGAGTTGTTTTCACTTCTATTTACATACTGATTGATTTCTATGTTGGTGAGTCGATTCTTTGTATTATGTCGAATACCGATTTCTCAACCTACCAGTAGTGTATATTGTTTACGAGAATAGGAATAACAATGATAAGAAAATAGTGCAAGAACAATGGCAGTAATAATAATTTAACAATAATGACAACAGCCATAATGCTCCAATTCTGGATGGAAATGCAACTCGTTTGCAAATATTTACAATCGATAGCGCGATAATTATAGAGCGTCCCTAACCTAGGAGAGCTTTCTTCCCCTCCAACCCCCTCTCTCGGCTGTGGCGCTCAGTGTGTGTCGAGACGTGCTTGTGTTCGGGTGGGTGGGCAGTGCCTCACCATCCGACTCAATGACCCAAGTGCCATGGGTGTGCTGGTGGTAGAGAACGAGGACCCTTGGATACCTCCGCCGCCCAAGAAGAAGTGGATACGCCATTATCTGAGCGGTGAGATTTTCTTCCATTATGGCGGACCATGTTGCAAAAAGTCGATGCGTTTGCGGAAAGAAACTTCCTCCTGGTGACGATGGCATTGCGTCACGGCCCTGGAAATGGCCGCACTGAGCGAAAACAAATCATCTTAGGGACAGTGGTTCGTGTTAAATGAATCGAATTTCAACCGTGGCACATCATATTTCCATTTTTCGGCAGTTCTCCCGTTTCCTCTCACGCCGAACCGAAAACACCGTTATAATTGCCGGAAAAGAATATTCTCGATTCGAAAACAGTTATTAGTTCCTTTCGCAAAATGCTCCATTCACTACTTTTTTCGAGACTCTTTCTTCTTTTAATTTTGTTAAATAAATTTTAACCGATGTATAGGATAAAACATTACAATAGCCGTACCCAATGCAACACCGATCGGAAATTCGGTTTCTTCGTCGAAAATACAATCCATGGATCATCACTAAAGAGTGTTTTGCGTGTGCATGGGAACTCCTTGAAATGGAAGATTTGATTTGGCCAATGGATTCGACAAAAGATCGAATTGGAGACCTATGATCCTCTTTTTTTCTCCTTTTACACTTCGGGAATCGAACCTGGGACTGCTGCTCAGTTAGCAATTACCTTTCGTATACCAATAAACGGTGAACCAAGTTCTAGCGAAAGAAACTAAATTCCTCAATCAACCAACTTAGCAAACTACGATTTTGATAGACAATAAAAGCCCTTTAAGACTGCAATTGGTTCGATAAAACGCGGTCAATTTTGCTGCATTAGTTTAAATTTCATTTCTGTTTTCACTTATTCAAACAAATAAGCGGAGGAAATGGGGTAAAAGTATGCTCTGAATATTTACGTTCGATATATTTTTTTATTTTTTAAATGTGTTTAGATGCTATTTAAGTTTTATTGCTTGTTTTGCTTTGTTTATCCTGTTATTTATGCATTTGTTTCTCGTTCCTTCTTTGACATCCCTAGATATTTGCATTCATTTGTTTTTCATCCCTTGATTTCGGTTAAATATAATCTGCACATAAATTGGCGGAATTCATTGAACCCATAATGAGATTACTTTCAAAATTTGCAAAATTTCTTATTTTGTACTACAATTCTTTCGCACTGAAAAAATATGCTTTCTTCTTTACTCGTGCTTAACCACTTATTTCAGGCATTTAAGAGAAGTGCATTTTATCAAATTTTGTGCCCCATATTTTGAACATTCGAAATGACCACTGATTTTAATACATCCTACTCCATGTGCTACTGGCATACTTTTAAAATCTAAATTCGATTCTTGAGCTATCAATAGTGTGTATTCGAGTTGTTTTTGATGGCGTTGGTGCACAACATCTGAACTTGTTTTTTTTTCCCTAGCACTAAAAAAAAACGTATCATTCATTCATTAATTATATTCCATTACTTTCCAAATACATCACGGGCTGAACAAAGTGTGCAATTTTATCTTTTTATCTCGCTTTATTTCTTGCTTGATCTGCTCTGTCACATCTGGAATCATTCAATAAAACTGGTGGTTCAGAAACATTCTCAGTAGATGTGTTTCTTAAATATGGACCCACCAGAATATGTTTATCAATAGTTTTTGGTAAATTAATCTGGCATGAACATTCCACACACTATTCCACAAATTACTCGAAGTGATTTCTTTAGTCTTCTAAAACCTTTCATTTCTCATGGAAAACATAGATTGCACGTAATTGAAGCATGTAGAAAAATATATTTCAAACTGTCCTTAAGTGGTTTTAAACACAGAGTTTCAATCATCAAGCTGTGGAGTTGGTTTGTTTTTATTTTATGTTTTCAACACATAGGGAATGTTGATTCTAGTCTTCATTTTCATTTTATTTTTGTCTCTTATTTTGGCCTTAGTTTTTGTGTTTGCAGTAAAGCACTTCCGTTCCATACATGAGCCATAAGATGCTATGATGTGTTGTATATTTTCTCTTCTGTAAATATTTCATCTCTGTCTTGTTCACAGACAGTTGTTCATTGTGCAGGAAAATTAAAAAATATACAAAATTACTTCGATACCTTGAATACAGTTAACTCCCATCTAGTAATCAAAATCTATTACAAGCTAACGATGTATATAGAGTAAAATTAGTAAAATTTAATAAATACTTGCAAATCTTAATTAATATAATGAAATAAGGTGTATGTGTGTATGTTCGCCTAAAACTCGAGAACTATAAATGGCACAACTTTCAAACTTTCAAGATTGTTAAATGTACTCCCTGCGCAGATAATAGGCTACTTTTCATATACCTGAACCTGTTCGAACCCAGACAAGAAAAACCGTTCTCATAAGAATTGCACGTAAACCTCAGTTTTATCGGTTGCAGGCTAATTTCTTTTACAAAATTAAATGAGAAATAATTGGCTTACGAAATAAAGATAAGCACCAAAAAGAGAAATGAATAAAGATTCTTATTTTGGTCTAAAATATCGTTATCGAGTCGAAATGGCGAGAATTCGGTTAAAATAAACGGAAATTTTGTGCAAGTTTGAGGCTATAAACAACGAGTCCTCTTGACGACGAATGCGATTGTTGAAATTCGAGGTATTGCGTTTTCCCATAAGAATACACGGTGATTTTAGGTCCATATGAAAGTAATAATTAGAATTAATGATAGTATTTGTTCATAGTAGGCAATATTCTGAAATTTCAGCATTTGCATTTTCAGGAGGCAACGTCCGATCATTTAGTGAAAGTTTCTTTATCACCTCGAGTTTGCCTTCTTTATTCGAAAATAATGAAGCTACTAAGTGTGATTTACGCAGAAAAACTTTAAATTGCTAAATGTATACTGCACGCAGTATACATTTGGCAATTATCAATTATTAGTTTATCTTATCAACTTAAGGTTTCTTAATTTAAAGTTTTTTCCTTTCGGCGAGTGGTACTGGGTGTCTGAACCATGACTCTAATACCGCGCATTACATTAGTATTTCGGGTAAATGATACCTTAATCAAACGCCTCATTTTTTACAAGGGCGATTTTTTGTATTCGTGAGCAAACCGCAAGTAGTACTGTCTCCATCAAAATTTTCTCCCTTAAAGGATTCAATTTGAAGCTAAGCAATACTATCTTAATAAGTAAATTTAAAAGAAACGTAAGGAAATGGGTGATTATTGCACGAGATGACGTGCACCCAGGAAAAATCCCAAGGAAGAATCATCTTACACATTTAAGGAAACTCCTAAAGAAAGAAAATATAAGACGATTACTTTTCCTATCGTGGATTCTACATTTGGATTTCAACTATAAGAAGTTTGAAAAGATTAAACATTTTCGTTTAGGATAACATTTTCATTGATCCTACCTTAGATCATAGAGAAGTTAGATATTCCTCTGCTCAAGTGATATTAGCTAATATATTATTTCTTATTTATATATCCTTGTTGAGAATCAACGGGCGCCTCAGCTAGTAGATAAATAAAAGAAAACAGTTTCAAACTAAATCAAAATGCAATTATATTAATTAATTCACTTATTTACTATCAAATCCAATTACAGCCATGGTTACTGTCAACTAACATGAAATGTTATAACAAACGGTAGAAAAAATAAATTCCAACAAAAAGAAAACTTATATATTTAAAACTATCTATAATTATATTTAAACTATCAGACTGATTGTGAGTTGAGTCTTGAGATGAATACTTTTAACTGAAGTGTTGGATCCTCAACTGCACTTTTATTTCTCTTTCTGTCCATGGAAGAGGGAGTTTTTATCAGTTCCTCTTTTCTTCATTAATAAAGGCAAAGATTAGTTTAAGTTGGAAGTGTCTTCATTCATTTCTTCTTTACTTTCACCACCATTTTCTTTTTGATGAGCAATCCTCAAAAAATTATTTCATCCACTCTTGGATAAGTTTATTTGATTTATTTTGCGTATATTGGTCCAATTTCCTTTTGCATGCTGTTTTTCTATTTTATGGGCTCCTTAATGCCTTGACTAGTATCAATGAGTAGATCATTAATTTATGTGGGAAAATGAAGAATCTTGCAGAATATTTGGTCCTCACATTATTTGCCAATCATTGCATTATTTATAGAAAACATGTGAGTGAAGTGATAGCTAAGAGGCTCTGCTCGTTTATTAACTTTAGTGAATGAATAAAAATGCATCTCAAATTAACTTCAAGAGCAAAGGAAAACGAGGGATTTTCTTATTTTCTTCACATTAATCAGTGTGTGATTGCAAAAGAAGAAATATTCCCCCCAAAATGGAAAAATATATGAATTGAGAATTTCCCAGTGATAATTGGAGGCCTCTTTTAATCCCCCCTTTATTTCAATATTCACACTATTTTTATTTAGATCTTCAATCTTTTTCTCTGTATTTACGGTGGTTTCATTATTTTGTCTTTGCCTTTAGTCTTTCATTACGAATGTAAACCTCATCTTCATCATGACTCAGATATTTCTGCCATTTTCAATTTATTCATTATTTTCTCCTGTGACTGATAATTTAATTTAATTTCTTTAATTTGGAAGTATCATGTCTGACTACTTTATATTATCTTATTTTAAATAGTTTAGTTTTAATGACTAAATTCAAGTAACTATTTGCAGTGAATTGATTCCATTCATGGCCTTCACGTAGCCAAATGTGCATTGAGTTCAACTTTGTTCCAGTTGTGGCTTATGAATGAAATCACCTCACCTCACACTTGTATAGCTTGAGATCATATTATGATATCCATGAAGGAGCACTTAATACAAATGGTAGCTAATAAGGTAAAACACTCACTTAAGATTCAAGAAAAAGCATGGAGATAGCTTGGTCATTTAGGATATACATGCTAAATGAATACGAAAGTAATTTAAAAAGAATAGAAATATATGATATATGAGAAATATATGTATGTATGTATATATATGAGGGTAGTCTGAAAAGTTTCAGACATCTGATTTTCCAGAAACCTTCAGAAAACATGTCGAGAAATGGCGAAATGTTGGAAACTTTTCAGACCACCCATGTATGTATGTACCCATACTGATTAGCTAATTGGTGAAAATTTACAATAAATATCTGATTATTCTCTGATACATACATACGTCCTTGTTCACATTCTGGATTATTATCTTTCTATGTTATTGCGAAAGCATTCCAGACAGATCTTAAAAATTTGAAAAATACATTTTAAAACAGAGAATTTAGCGTCCACATGGCATCTAAACATCACTCATTTGATAAAATTTCTTCCTTTGTTACTATAGAAGACCACCTCATCTGCATACACTTTGATTTTGATTGATCTATTGCTCCGAGAACAGCCTTGAGTCAATTAAAAAAAAAATCACTCAAAAGACCACCTGGGTCAAACTCAGGACTCTTTCATGAGAGAGAATTGCATATTAATATTATATAAGAGCTTTTCTGACCTGTTCCAAAGTTTCAATTCAATTTTTTATCAAATCAATACAGGAACGTCCTAAAATAAGATTCCATTTTTCCCTTGAAAAATGCAGGGTAGAATAGAAATGATGCTCTTGCATCACCTTGTGTAACTCTCTTCTCAATTTTGAATTCTTCCGCGATTTTGTGTAGCATTACTGAGGCTGTGGCATTTTTATAAATGCTGCGTAGGAGACAGATGTACTCTGCATCCACTCCTTGTTTTTCCAGAGCTTCTGTTGCACAGGAGGTACTTACCTAGTCGAAGGCCTAAGCATAGTACTAATGGCATCTCATATTCATTCGTTCTGCTGAATATTTCTTGTAGTGTGTGGATGTGGTCCATAGTACAGAAGCCCTTCCAGAATCCTGCCTGCTTTCTAGGCAGGGCAGATAATAGAGTAATCTTTATCAGTTCAGCTATTATTCTAAAAAATGTTTTGTAAACAACAGGAAGGAGACTGATGAGGTGGTAATGCTTCAGCTCTTCCTTGCTTCCTTTCTTGTGCAAAAGGACTATTCTTGCATGATTCCAGTCCTGGGGGATTCTTCCTTGTTTCAGGCAATTAGTGAATAACTGCGCTAAAACGTGTGCAACTTCTGTTCCACCAAGTTTTAAATATTCTGCTAACACTCCATCTATGCCTCCTGCTTTTCCGTTCTTCGTCTGCTTTATTGCTGCTAACTTCTTCTGGGAGAGTAGAGAGGGGATCTCGTTGGTTTTGGCTTTCTTCTTGGTTTTCCTCTTCAGCATTTTCTTCTTTCTTGTATAGGTTGCTGAAGTATTCTGCTATCGTCCTTAGTATTGCTTTTCTATTGCAAGTTCTTGTGCCATCTTCCTTCTGTATGGCTGAAATCCGTTCCTTTCCTATTGCTAGGCATTGTCTAGTCTTCTTCATACTTTTATTTTCTATAGCCTCTTACACAACTCTCTCATTGAATTTTCTCACGTCTTCCTTAATTGCCCTTCTGATAGCCTTACTCAGCTCGACGTATTCGATGTTATCCTTTTGTGTATCTGAATTCTCCAGTTCCTTGCGTCATCATTTGTCGGGTGCTGTCACTTAGCTTTCTATCTTTTGCTCTTCTTGGTGAGCTTGCAACTTCTTCTGCTGCTTCCTTAAAAGCTTGCATGACTTTGGATTCCAGTTCTTCTTAGTTAGTGGATGCGTAAATAGGTGTGTAGACTTGTGTTATCTGAACAGAGTAATGCTCATTTATCTTGAGTATGAGCTAGCAAATTTTGCCTAATATACTTTCTATCTCCTTTACATTGTGTTTCTATCTCTTGTTGATCAGGTTCCCAACACCTCCTAGTCTTCCATCCTTAGTACCCCTGTAATAAAATAAATTACTTTCATTTAGTGTAATCAAGTCTTCTGATTTTCTTCTAACTTTGCTGAGACCGATGACGTCTCAATTTATCTTCTCTGCTTCATTCAGTAGTTCCAGTAGTCTGTCTTCACTCTTCAAGCTGCGGCAGTTGTAAGTCGCTAAGTGTAGGGTGGTAGTTCTTTCCTCATGATGGACCTCTGTAATGCCACCATCTCCCGGACATCCAAATGGTTGGTGCTTTTACGTCCGGATAAATTTCCATTACAGAAGTTCATCATGAAAATTGTATTTGTGTTGGGGGATGAAGGACAAATATTCTCTTGGCTGTCCTACTGCACTGGTTGGTGAATACCACTTTCACAATTTGGCAGGAGATAATATTGAAGCCTTCTTAGCATGTTTGAACCTGGGCTATACATCGCCTCCAACCTCCGTTAACACTCCTCTGCCCTTGGTTGAGGGATTATCAATTAACTGTGGCAGTGTGAGGAGGGTGTGTGTATATATATATATATATATATATATATATATATATATATATATATATATATATATATATATATATATATATATATATATATATATATATATATATATATATATATACACACACACATGCACGCACGCACACAGACAAACACACACACATTTTCACATACACACGCATGAGTTAAAGTTGAATGCATACTGTAAGCTAATTGGTGAATATTGACGAAAACATCCCATTATGCTTGGAACTGCTTGCAAAGCATTCCCAAGTTCACTTCAGGGTATATTGAAATAGGTAAATATAACCGGTCTGGTATTGAAACTTCATCACCATAAACATTGCCCTGGATTAAGTTTTAGCAAAGACCCCACTTACTGTATACCAAAGTTGATATGATGTTGGGAAAGTCCCCAAAGAAAATTCTGTAAATTCCTCTAATCAAGCACGATAGGGTAACAGTAAACTCTGTTCTTAAAACATATTCATGACTTCTGTTTACATAACTTGCTGTGGTTTTCTTTGTTTTCAGGAAATGCCTCGTAAGAAAATTGATTTTCCCGCCTTATATTTCATACAGGTGATTTACACACAATTAAGACAGCCTGCTGTTCACTTGTGTTCTCATAGGTTTCATCAAGAAATTCGTCTGCAAAATTTTAGATAAAACATTAAATAACAGAAGCGCAAAATGGTTGAAATACCCATGGTTTGATACCAAAAAATACCGCATCTCTTGAAAGATCAAACCATGTGCATTGGTTCAAAGAAAATCATAATCGGTTAGCAATTTATTATTTTTCTTTGGATTAAGACATATTCAACCTAGATTACATCACACTGTTGTGTCAGGAATTGATTTTTCTTTTTGCTGAATGTCTTTTAAAGAATTTCGTCAACTTGCATGCAAAAGTAGTACACACATGTCCTTTTGGGTGCCACTCTTTTGGAGTTTTTGTATTATTTAACTGTTTTCTTTCTTCCACACACACATATAGAATGGATGCTTCATTTTGGATGATTGTATTTTATTGTTTAGTTTTGTGTAGTTGAGAGAAAAAGTGACTTGAATGGGACTCAAACCCTTTGTTTCGGGGACTGTTCCACTCAGGTACTTATTTCTCCTGTTTTAATACACCTTTGTCCCTGGTAATATAGATTATGGAAGTGGTATAATCTATGGATGTTTGTAAGAAATAGGGAGCAGTCAATACTTTTTATATTATAATTTATACTTATTTCAAATTATCTCTGAATATCTTGGAATCTTGAGCATTACTTTTATCATAAGAATATAATCAATCATTAATTGAGGAATTGTGAAGCGAGTTATTATATTTGGAGGAAATATCATGTTGATAGCGCAGAAATGCCTTGTGCAGGCCCTGGCTAGAGCTACATATGGAGACTATCTGGCTGTACAGCTTTCATTCTGATGTATCGAAATGGGAGAGTGAACCGAAACATGGGAGAAACCCATTTTGCTGAACCAGTTAAAATCAGCAAAAAATAGATGCATTCCGCTAGCAGCAAAGACCAATCATTTTAGCTACTTCTTAATCAAAGGACTGTTTCTCTTATAAAGGGGGTCACATATATACTGATCCTCTGAATCGCAACCTTGGTACCTTTTCTTCTTCCTCTTTCAATAATTCCCAATTTAAGTCTTTAAAAAATTAATTTGTATAACAACGTCATGCTTTATATGCAGAAGTATAATTCTTTGATATATGTGTGGAAATTTCTCAGAATATGAAAATGGATATATGATTCAGTGTTTGTGTTTTAGGCGAAATACCGAAGGAGTTTGGAGCGTTCAATTCGTCTCCTGTAGCGTCGCCACCTCCTCCACCAGCGCCTTCCACGCCTCCTCCAACGCCAATTCTCATTCTCAGAGAAGAGTCATCTGGTGCAAGCAGCAGCCAGACTGCAGCCCACGAACTGCGCCGAAGAGTGGGGTCAGTATGCATTTTATTCTATCCAGCCTGAGCAGATTTACACCATCAAAGAGCAGACTGAGGCCTCATCAATTATGAGAGTTAGAATACCTTTTTTTAATGAAATGCATCAAAATACAGACCATGGAAAACTAAGTTTTTGAGAACACATTCTTATTGAGAACCCAAATGGCTGTACATCGGCCTTTGAAGGCTGATCGATAACAACAAATACAGAGTGTCTCGGTACCACATTTCAGAACTTCTGGGAGGGGTGGTGATGAATCAGAATCATATAGCAATGCAGGGTCTGACATGCTTTCTTGATGCAGTGGTGCACACAGATACATCGCATAGTAAGTGCTCTTGTAGGGAATAGTCGTCTTGCACAAGGATGCAGAGTTAGTAGGATGGCAAATAATACAAACTCTGGATTAGCCGATATGCATTTTGCATATAGGGCTGCAGATTGGACCAGCCATGCAGTGCTTGTAAAGTGAATTCTATTAGGCATACTTCAAATCATAATTTCTTTCTTTGCATAATCTCTTTCCGGAGGTTAACAGACGCCTTTCAAAGAGCTACCATGAATCCACAGACATGGAAGAGAATTTGTTACATTGGGACTCTGAGGTGTAGCACAAGCAGTCAGTTCCAGCATCTGGAGGATTCTTAGAGAAAATGTGTATCACATTCAGCAAGTCCAGGTGCTTCAACCAGATGTTTATATATCTTGTAAAATGTGCTACAGATCATTTAGGTCGGGTATTTTTATTTTTGATGTTTCTGTTGACACCAGCACATCAGGAAAGCATTTCTGAGCCACCATTGCTATAAGATTCCAAGTCTACGGGGTTTAAACTATCCCTCCCACAAGTTCTGTAGCGTGTTACTGAGACACCCTGTATAGTCTGTGTGACATAGCTTATGTTGGTGGAGAAAGAAATGACTTCCATAGACAAATGAAACCAGTCTTTAGCAGAATCCATAGGGACTGCCATTTCTTAGTGGATAACACAGTTAATACAGGGTAGTGATGATGTCCAGAGCAGGGCTGTGGGGTGGACATTTCTTATACGGAAGAAGTTCAATGAAATAAATATTTTGTTGGTTCGGGAAAAATTGTTTTATTTTGAATACCTAACATATAAAATATTGACTAAATATGAACATATTCCATTATTGTTTACCGTTTTACCTTATTTTCCTGAATTATTTCTCTTTAAACTAAATTGACATGTTCAAAATATACTCATCTGTTTAAGTTAAATAATGACCTTTACATAAGCTTAAAGTGAATAAATCTTTTGAATTTATTATTATATTCCTGCATAGGATTAGTTCGTATCCCCTATAGATATATAAGTATATCCGGAGAAGCGTCTCTATTTAATAGATATATAATATTTAAAATATGTCTTCGTATCCCACTTAGAAAAGGTTCCACATAGTGTTTGATATACGGTGTTACATTTTTTACACGTTTTTCTCCCATAGATGTCATTGGCGTGCTGGCCACGTCTCAAAAACTCCTTATGTAATTCCCTTTGTCAGTTAGAAAGCGAAATAAAGTGAATCCTATGTAACTGACAGTAGAGTAAGCATCCTTCACAAGTTCTCTCCATAAGAAGCAAGGCAATTTTGCGAGAAATCAGTTTGTTGATTTAAAAAATCTTTCCTGATACATGCAATAAATGATGCATCGAGTGATGAAACTTATTATTTTGAATAAAATTTATAAAAATCATTTCCTTTAATTTTTCCTAAGGAAAGATTTCGGGTTTTATCTTTATCACGAAGTTGTAAGCAAGGCGTTCTCTCATTAAACGCAAAATTTAGACATTTTCATACTAGTTTTTCACACTTTCTATACCAGTAAACTTCTAGTTTTATATTACTTCATTTAAACGCTTCTTATAACATGTGTATGTTTTGTACTAAAATTTTCGAATTATGCATGCTAAAAATCTGGCCAGCAAAATTTCGAACCGTAAGATATACATTCTTATATGCCGGGAAAGAAATTATAAAGAAATATATGAATATATTTTTGGTGAAGGAATTAGGACTTTCTCTTGATAACAAAGGGGTTTTTGAATATTTCAATTCGTTGATTTTTTCCACGTGCCGAAATCTTGCAGTGCTTTCGTTAATTAGCTTGAAAGAAGAATGGATTATGGTGTTGATGGATGTCTTTTTTGTCTTTTGATATTGTGCACATGATAATTTGCTATACTTTTATTTAGAAGACTTTTTCTAAAGAATAAATGAGGCAAGAGGCCATGTTGCATTTAATATGGGCTTTGGTTGGGAATGATTCGATGGATGGTAAAATGACGATTGTAATCAAAGCCATTGTTTAACCATGAATCTCAGCTTCAACCATCGTAAATAGTGGAAAATGAGGGTGCTCGTGACGGAGAATAAATGAACGAAATTGGGCTAGATGACGGAGTAAGCAAATCTAAGACCAGTTAGGAAACAATCTATCGAAAATACAAACAGAGAACCACAGGAAGAAAGCAGAGAACATCAACTTACACGTACATCCACTATTACTTTGTTTAAAAAAGACTGAAACTTAAATATTAACAATATTTTTGCCGCTTCATAACGTCCGTGTTTTTCTCTCCGTACAGCAATCAGCGATTCAGTTGGCGTGTACATATGCTGCGATTAAAATACTACAATAGTTACTGCATTCTACAGGACAATTACAATAGACTAATTGCCCCGTGCGAAAATTTCGCAGACTAAGACTGATATGCAATTTCCCCACCCAAATACATAACAGCAAACACTCAAATCGCTGCAGACGAACACATAAACACTAAGACTTGCCTAAAAATACACACCTTCACATTCTGTATCAGTGTCAGTTTCGATATACCTCGATTGTAGTGATAGATATCGTTATCAACACATCCATTAACGAAATTCAATGGGCAAATACAATGTCTTGCGTTTTACAATGCTTTACCACTAATTTATTTGAGAGTGTGAGAGTATAAACGTTATAGAATGTTTTAAAAAGTTTCTTTTAGCGCTATACTCCCGAATAGTACGCGTCATTGCCATAACGACGTATATGTATTTATCCTTTATCGAGTACCTTAGCGGCAAATTTGCAACGGACGAAAGTTTCTTCGAAATTAATTTGAATACTCGGAAAACAACGACCTAATTATTTTGATCTGTGTTGGGTAGTTGTATGACTCATAAAACCTCAATTATTTCTATGAATAATCGAAAATCTAATCATGATACTCCAAATCGAATATTTAAAATGGTCGTTCTTAAATTGAAACGACCAGGCAATGCATTCTAAGATACCGCATATTCTAGCGTGACATTGTAATTGATTTACTCCCAAAAGATGCCGGTTTTATAAAGTGTCTTTTGGTTGTGTTTCTCGTCTTCAATTATTGAGAATAAATTATTACCCCTGAAAGCTGTTTTGATCATTATTTGACTGAGAAGAAATATAATTTAATTACGACCTTCTCCATTGATACTAATCAAAGCCGTGTAGCAACCTTGGGTATCTTTACGTCCAGGACGCAACGCTATGATTAAAATATTAACTCAATTTTAACAATTTTTAACAAATGGTGGATTTTTCGTTTGTCTGACTATTTTTAGCAGGAACCTGGAAACTTTTCCTTTCAAATGGTCATTCATTTATATGTATTGGTGGAGTAATAAGGGAGAAAAGCCCCGGTAACCAAAAATGTTTGTTTTACAATAGAGGATATTAATCTCACCCTTGCTCAATAGCCGAGTTAACAAGGGACCGCTGATCAAATCACAGGGCACCAAATCATTTGCCCAGGGATTCATTTATTATTAGAAGAACAGTACAAATTGTAAAATAAAATAATTAGTTGGCGGCTGATGGTTACTAAGTCAAGCACGAAACACTCCAAAACCATCAAAAAAAGAGAAGAAGAAAGATCTCTTTTTTTGATGGCTTTGGAGTGTTTCGTGCTTGATGGAGTACAAATTGTATTTATAATTTTCCTTCGTTTGCGTTGATCTGAAATGAAGGAATACTCGCCTAAGAAAAGAGCTTCTCCAATCGGGTGTGTTGCACCAGAAGAGGTTGCAGGACGAATGCGCCGAGAAATAACTTCTTTTCAGATAGTAACAAATTTTAATAACGTGTAAAACTGAGAGTAAACCATATCACTTACTGTTAGGTAACGGTTACAACATATTTGTTGAACCTTATACAGCGCTTTTAATTTTTAAATTCAATTTAAATTTCAACTCAGAAAAAAAACAAATTTATCAAATAAGAAACACAGAGAAACGACGCACAGTGGGCTAGAATCGAAAAAAGCTGGCCAAGAGGCCAAAAATGGTTTTTTTTGAGTGCGGGTTTTGAAACTTCGCATATATATTAAGAAAAGATTGAATTTTATGTTCCCGTTCGTCGTTTTTCGATATCTTTACGCGTTAAAAAGATGCATGTCGTCAAACTTGAACCATTTTCACAGAAATGGGCAGTCGCGAATTTTTCGGATAAACGTTCAAGTTTGCGTTTTTATGGAGGGTTTCAATAGATACTTTTGGAAGAAACAACGATGCAATGATCTACAACAATTATACTCGTTACTATTTATTTTTACGGAAGCTTCCCGAAATAACCTATGAAACTGCTTCTCGCCTAGCAAAATAGAAACCCGGGTTCGATACCTGGTGGAGGCGAATTTGCTCTTTTAAAATTGTAATAATGTAATGGCTGTCTAGTGGTTGTTTCAAAACTTGTGGTTGCCAAATGAGAGAAGAAAAACATATTACCGAATTGAATGCTACACAATGGAGAACAACGCTCATGAAACAAAAAAATCTGTACTAAGCGTTCCACATTTAGTACGCTCTCTTATGGATTTCCCCGCACGTCTTTTGATTTAAAAATCTTTCCTGATTCAGAAATGAAGGAACTATTATATATACACACAAGCACACACACACATTTTTACACAATTTTTTTCTCATAACGCTGCACAGTGGACTAGAATCGAAAAAAGCTGGCCAAAAATACGAAAGAGGTTTTTTTGAGTTAGGACTTTGAAAATTCGCATGGCCACTCTTGAAGAAATTCTGAATTCAGCTGCGCAATTCATTTACGTTGATCCCTGCGCTTTTAAATTATGCAGGAGTTCAAATCAAATTTCGCGAAAACGCCGGTCTTCGATTTTTTTGCGAAAATTATCAACTTCACGCCGGTGCTGAACCCACATGAGGAAAATAATCGGATAAACTATAATGTTATTTCATAAAACTATGTTTTATATTTAATTTTGAATGTGAATTTTAATGGTCAGTTGAATATTTGCAAACGTTACATAATAAAATGGCGAACTCGTATCTTAGAGAATATACTTACCAAAAACGGGGAAAATATTAAAAAGGACATCGATAGACGCAGGCTAACTTATACCATACTATTCTGTGATATTTCCTGAAGAGGAATCTGAAGATAACTTTAGCGACGCCGATAAATAAACCAACTTTTCTAAAGCGCTGCAAGAGGCCGCTCTCCAATACGCTCTTGGTTTTGAAGGAAATCAACACGCTCGTCAAATGTATGTTTCGTAGTTAACATATATACTCCACATGTATTTTAGGAGAGAATTAGGTAGAAAAAACTCGGATTTCATGGCGGGAGATTAGAAAAAAATTGTTGTAATTAAAATAATGAAGTTTTGAGACGCCGGACGATTCAAACGCCCATTATTTCATTAATGTTATGCATTCTCAATATACATATATAAGATGATTTTTACCGAAATTTCCGAATTATGCATTCCAAAAATCTATCGCCAACTCAGTCTCGTACCGCAAGAGATACCTCCTTGAAATAAGGACTTTATCTTGATAAAAAAAGAATATATGAATTTTCCAGCGTGAAGGAGAAATCACGGAAAATCGAAAAGAAATTACGTTTTTAATTTTTAAAAATGTTTACACTTTCAATCAAGCCACCCTAATGGGCAGCCCAGAAATAACCTTTTTTGAGTTAGTAGTTTTCCAACTCGTAATTTTCGCGAAATACAGCAGACATTGATTATTTCGAAGGGTATATCTTAGAGTAAGAGATGTGGTTCTTTCAGTTATCGATATGGATTGAATTTGTCATATGTTTTCATCTGTGCTCTAACTCCTAAAAACTTTCAATTAATTGTTTGAGGAATCGCGACTGCTGTCGCTTGAATCACGCCTCAATGCATTCAATTGTTTAATTTCTCAGGCTACGAATATGTTGTTCTTATACATTATGTTTGTGAGGAGAGAATAGAAAAATGAAACATCTGAGAAAACGTTAAGACTCTTCAATCTTGGGAGATAAGGGTTTACAGTTCATATTTAGTTTGTCTTTTGATCTCAGAGTATACAAGTGAAGTAAATTATAGAACAATGTTTTGCAGACTTTTCCCAAGTGGTTTATTTTTAACTTTCTACGATTATCATGTCCGAAGAGAAAGGAATGCTGAAAGTGGTAATCGGTGAAGCAAACAGTTTTCGGTTTCACCTATTTGTCTCTCGGTGCTATCGAAGAGGACGAAAAAGGAAGTCAAAAAAATTACAGAAGAAGGAAAGAAGCATACTGAGGCGCGTAAAATGCTCGACCAGACATTAAAAAGTTTACACAACCACAAAATTATACGACATACTTGATTTACTTGTGATGAGCCTGGCCTTTTGCTCTGCCAAAAAGGATTTATTGTTTAGTGAGATAACAGCGATACCTCGAGATACGAGTTTAATTCGTTCCGTAACCTTACTCGTATGTCAAATTGCTCGTATCTCAAAGCAATTTTTCCCATTGAAATTAATTGAAATGCCATTAATTCGTTCCAGGCCCCAAAATGTCACCCCAGTTGTTCTTATTACGTGTTTTTGAATAGGAAACATGTATTTATAAATGACAAATATTGTATAAAAACATAATAAAAGATAACGTGAGGAAATAAACTGGCTTTATAAGGTGTATTTGTATTTTGGTCACTAAAATGCAACTTACACACAACTTAAATGCTAGTGTATGCTTAATTTTAGTTACTGCTTTTTTCTTCTCTGGTCTTTGCCTTTTTTTATCCGGATTAAAAAAAAAGGCCAAGGAAGTTTGTTCCTTTTTCCCTTTCAGAATGTTGCGGAAATGGGTTAGGCGATTTATCTTCTCCTCTGTCGTTATGTAAGTCCTATTCGGCATCTTCTTCCAGAAAAGCTCCGTCTCGTCACAGTTGAAGACTTGCTGGGGGATGTGTCCTTTGGCTTCTATCGGTTCGGAAAAACTTTTGAGATAGTCCTCAGCTGCCTTCAGATCCGAACTTGCAGCCTCACCATGTCTGACAACGGAGTAAATGCCGGTCCTTTTCCTAAAGTTGTCAAATCAGCCTCGACTGGCTTTAAACGAGTCTTACGATGCCTCGTCCGTGGAAGTGCGCGGGGTCTGATTCAGCAAATCACCGTAAATTGCTCGTGCTTTCTCGCATATGATGCCCTGTGTTAAAATATCGCCTTTAAGCTGCTTCTCCGTAACTCAAACAATCAGCAGTTTCTCCATCTTTTCGTGGAGAGAGCTCCGGAGCTTAGAAATTATTGTAACGCCCTTAGCTGGCGTTATACCCTTGATTGACTCCTTCTGTTTAAGCACAGTACATATCGTTGAAATACTACGCCCGTACTACCTCGCCAAGTAAGCTACTCGCACATCTCGCTCATTTTTTCTATGATTTCACGCTTTAATTCAATAGGCGTCATCTTCTTTTGAGCATTGACCTCTCCACTCACTTTATTCGGACCCAAGGTTATAAAAAGAAATGTGATGAAGTATTTAATTGCACAAAAAGTACAAAGCCCTAGAAAAACTTATCAAAGATGCTTCGACAGCGAGGTAAACAAGTAATTGGGGTATGCGTGGGATAATGCGAGACGCACGAGGCACAGTAAACTGTTGGGTCGTGTGTAGCTGGCCGTTCCTCGTATCTCAAATTTCGCTCGTATTTCAAAGCAAAACTTCGCTTGCTAGACGGCTCGTATGTCAAATATCTCGTATGTTAGGACACTCGTATCTCGAGGTACCACTGTATATTTATTTCCAGCAAAAAATACATAACTTTGTGTATATATGATCACCATGAATGTTTTGTAAAGAAATACTAATAAAATTGTTCTTGTTGCTGTAGTTAATGAGAACATTCAAGATATCTCATTCTTTTTGTAAAGCTCTTTGCTATTCTATTACTTCCTGTCAAAGTTTACCAGTAAGTCTTCCCTATATTTTATAATCATTTTCTTTTTAGAAAGTGATCTTAAAGTATAGTAAACTGTGTAATGCTTGCCAGTAATCCATTATTATTCTATGAAATACTTCGTTTAATACATGGTATTTTCAACTATGTTATCTTTCATGAGCACACGTATGGTGGGCAATTGAAATTTGGCGCGATGTGTTTACTCTCAACTAAATGTGGATAAGGAAATGCTAATATAATGATAGTATGATCAAAAATTTGGGAAGTCCATAAATTTAGTTAACCTGGATGGCATAAGACAGATGTGGATTAAGAAAGACAACCAAAAAAAGCTTTGGTTGAATTAGAAATGAAAACATTTGGATGAAGAAGTAATTAGCACGTATGAGTTGGAACTGAGCTGGAATGAGATATTTTTGACTGGAATATTGTAGAAAGGAAGAAATGTGGAAGTGAAGAGGGCAATTAGTGATTCATCTGATATGAAGAGAGTGAAATGGATTATTTGTCGTTGTAGTTCGGGCACTCGGGAGGTGCACAACAAGTTGGAGAAGAATCGTCGAGCTCATTTGAAGGAATGCTTCCAAGTGCTCAAGAAACAGCTGCCGCCTGCACAAGATGAGAAGAAGTCTTCCAATTTGAGCATCTTGCATTCCGCTCTGCGATACATACAGGTTCGTAAATACCGTCATTACTACTTCGAGGCTAAAACCTATTCATTTACTCATGACGTGCTGCATACTATGTATGATTATATATTATGATGCTATTTAATGTATTTTAAGGTGCCCAATATTTATTATTATTTGACATATGTAATTACTTGTTAGTTTAGCTCCTTAATCTCGAAGAACTAGAGGCTCTCATACAATGCTTGTCAACAACTACTAGAATAGAACTTAAGCAAATTTACAAAAAAGTTTAAATATTTTTCCTAGTAATGCAAATAAGAAGTAAAACAATTCTTTATGCAGTTAATGTACATTACACCATATTTCTCTTCCTTAACAAATTTTTCTTAAATCTATTGAAAGGGGTTCCATTCAGTTTGGTTGAAAAATGAATGTCCTGAGATAATTCTTTCATAGAAGAAGCGTCGATTGGCAAATTAGAAGCCAAAATATTTTGGTCGTTGAATTGAAAACAGAAATCGAAAGAAACTTCAATAGAATTACATTAGCATGGTGCCATCGGTTTCGATATCATAGAAATCCAATATTATCTAATATAAATATTGGATAATAATAAATATCTCCATATTAAATGGTTTTTTGTACGTGCAGGTTATTTGCGGAATGCGTGCTAAGGAATCTCATTTTTCAAGGAAAGAGAGAGAGCAAAATCAGCTTTGAAAGTTAAAGAGTCGTTACATTTTGTTTGTTTGTATGATTTCTCTCGTTTCGTAAAGCCCATCGAGTGGATGTGAGGAGAAAGTAACCGAATTTTGAAAAATTTTGCTTTAAAACATTTTAAATTCGAAATCTTCATCATTTGGATTCGGAAGGAATGTATCCTTTCAACGCACTCCTCTTTTCAGCCGAATTAAGTTTTTCAAAACAGGAATTCTACGTTTTGGCAAAAACTTGTTTGTTGGTGAAGAATCCCCGAACGATTTTTCCGCGTGTCTTTTGGTTCTAGTGAAAGTAGCCCAATGTTTTTTAAATAATTTTCATTTGTTAACGGTTAGACGACCATAGTCCCAATTCTTCAATTTTGTCGTTAGTTCGTCGAGGACCTTTGAAACCTCAGGTTTCAAATTCAAATTTCGCAGTAAAATTTGTCAACTCTTATGTGGTTCGGAGAAATTTTTAGCTGCTATCGAAGAAAAAGATACACCAGAATTCTTACGGTACACGAAAATCGGTCCAGTTATTTTCCAGCCAAACCTCGTATTTATTTATCGGATCGTAAGAAATACACAGGAGAAATATGACGACGTTAATTTCACGAACTTTTAGACGAGATAAAACCATCAGATTCATTTGAGGCTCTAACAAACATCGATATGTATCCTTGGTTTTACTTGAAACATCTCTTGTAAGAAATGCACGTAAAGTTCGTTTTTATCGATTGCAAGCTTACTTTTTCAGAGTTAAATTAGACATCATCGTCTTACGAAATCGAGAAAAGTAATTAAGTAAAAATTCTTATTGCCAACTTAAAATATAGCTTTAGAATCTTAATTGCGAAAATTCGGACTAAAATAACCAGAATATGGTACAATTTTGTGGTTGTAAACACCAAGTCTACCTATGGACTAAGGATTTGTTTAATTCGACTCTCATGAGAATATATGGGGAAGATGGAACTGTATGGGGAAGGAGAGCCGATATTTCACGGTAAGGAAAGTATTAGTAACTTAAGAAATCAAAATTCAGCGATATATTCATACGAATAATGTAACCTTCTTTAATGTATGATGTAAGATGGCTTAAAATAAGACTTCGTGGATAAAATTTCAAGTAATAAATGATTTCGTTTTAATAGCGTGGAAATTTAGGTAATAGGTTTCATTTCATTTACAATATATTACATCGCATTGTAATCGAAGAGTATTCATTTCATTTTGATTGTTCAGAATGATATGTGGGTAAATAGTTTCCATCAGTTTTTCTTCTCCAAACGAAAGCGTCGTTCCGAAACAACTTTCATCCAAACCGAGCCATTGTGACGTCGCAAACAATTTCCAATGAAATTTATAAAAATGCCTCCACACCTTCTCCTGAAATATTATCTGATTTTCATTCAGATATCGTACGATACTAACATAAGATTAGGGAAGAAGATGTGGGTCTGAAAGCACTGCAAAATACTGGAAGAAAGTGTCGAATAGTAATTATACAGGATTATTATATTCGACCAGTAAAATGAATAACTTCTGCAGACGTCGTATTTTCAGTTAGTTTTCTCTTCTGTTCAGCGCAAGACAATTTAAGTGCTCATTTCTTTGGCAGCAATTCCAGCCAATCACGTAAACTTCTTTTGCGACATCGTCATTCCATATAAACAAGTAGGAAAAAGTGGACTAAATTTGCCTCAGCGCTTCATTTCCTTCATTAGTTAGTGTTTGTTAAACTCGTATGTATGTTGGAAAATAAGCGTGGCTGATGATGGTAGCAAAGCGTGTCGAAAATAACATCTACGCGCTGTTTATTTTAAATAATGGATATTACTTGAGTACTCCAGTGGTATTTTGCCAATTTAAGGCGCGAATAATATATAATTATTTTATCGTCAGTATTGTATTGCCAAGTACTATTTATCAATCATCGCCATAGAAATTGGGTTATTATCGACTATGGATATTTTTTATTGTTTACAGTTCGGCATCGGCAGACCTCTTGCATACATTTAAATTCATTGAACATCTTTACAACGTGTCACAAAATACCCATGGAATCTGATGCCATAATTGATATTTTTATCTCTTTTACATTAAATTCTATTTCTTTATGGTAATAAATTGAGCCGTCCTCATCGCAGGGGGTCATAGAAGTACTCTTTCGACGTCTGCTGCATCATCATAGTGCGCATCAAAATACTTGGGCAAGCAATTTCACGAGAAAATTGCGGAAATATTTGGAGTGATTGAGAGAGAGTTTGTCCTCGGCGTGACCTTCTTGCTGGCCTTGGAAGCCACGTGCCAAACGGAGCACGTGCCTGCTTGCATCGGCGGCCGCCGGCGGCGCTGCCCTCCTCCACGTGGCCTTCTCGTTCATTACGACGTTGCCACATCGCTCGGGCGCTTTCAAGTTCTATTTTGGTCGTTTTCAATGCAGTTGGGATTGTTTCAGATATATATATATATATATATATATATATATATATATATATATATATATATATATATATATAGTTAGTTCTTTAATTGCTGAGATTAAAAACCTGCTGGTAAAAGCCAATTATAATTATACCATGATAATATCGGTAAAAGAAATTGAGGCTAGGTTATGGAGTGAATTGATTTGGGAGGTACAATGTTTTGTGATGGATCGCCCAAGTCGGCGAGTGCTTTTATATTTAGCATTTCTCACTTTATTCAGCCATTTGATCGCCTCAATTACAGTCAGTTTTTCTACTTAAACTAAACAAATACTCATAAACCAGGTTTAATGTCATAATCACCTTGATGTATTTATGTATGCGATCTCAGTAACTCCCGTAAGAAATACATGGGAGAAATTTTCGAATGTTAATTTCGCTTACTTCCCGACAAGATAAAATTGTGAAATTTAGAAATTCGTTAAATGTCCATTGAACGGTTACATATTGAAATTTGTGTGTGCAAAGTATCCTTGACTCAAAATACTCTGGTAAGAAATTGGCGTGAAATTCATTTTGATCGACTGCAGGCTCATTTTCTTTTGCAAAATCAGAAATATTAGTGCTACGAAATCGAAAGGAGTACCAGAAGAAAAACAAATTGATTAAAGATTCATATATTGGTCGTGTAATATTGTTCACCAGTCACAATTGCGAGAAATCGGATAATTAAGACGAATATGTTATGTATTTTTGGTAAAACCAGACGCAGAGGTTCATCGCGTTAAAAGCGAGATTTTACAAGTCTGTTTCTTTTACATCAGAAAATAAAAGGGAAGGTTTTTTGTTTCTTTGTTTTGTAAATAAGTGCACCTTGAAAACGCAATCTTCGTCATTTACAGCTATAGATACATCAGCGAACTGCAGTTGTTCAGTAATGGTCGTTATTTCTGACAGCATCTCTTTCGTTTCTTAATTTGCTCACAGTGAAGCAGTATTCACCAGGTAGACAATTATGGATGAATAACGACTTTTTTTTAACAGCAATGATTATCACACACAACTACGCTCAACAGTCCGCTAAACTCTCTTTCTCTGTTTATTTTTTTCAATATGTTTACTTCACAAGACTGCGAAAGACCGAAAAGTAACAATTTAATCTGTGTTCTGCCTTAAAGTAACACAACTTTTTAATCGATGTTGTTAACGACAATGTCGAATCGAATAATTTGTTGGAAATTCCCCGTTCTTTCGTGAAAATACGGAATATAGGGAATTTTTTGTCGATTCGAACGTCTTTTTTTTTGTTTCAATTGTGGTTTTTATAATCATAAAAATCGATAATTGATAAAAATAACATTTGTTGCGGATTTCGCCGTGAAAATAGCAGAAATACACATAATTATAATACATACTTATGAATACCAATGATGGTCCCGATAAATTCCAAATCATACAAATATTGAAAAATACAAGACGAAATACATGGAGAGGAGCGAAACATCGATTTTCTTGATGAGGTGAAGTACAATAAAACGGGGTTAATTTGAGTGAATGCATAAAGAGGGCGTCTTCATTCTACAACTGTTTTCAATTAGATAGATTAGATAAGGGAAGAATTACCAATGATTTAACAGCAGTGGTGAGACTACGCTCAACGTTTTCGATATTTCTTGATATTGTGAGGGAAAACCGCCACTTATTTATCAACTTTCCGAGAAAAAAGTCATAGAGAAGATGTCTCGTAGTTCGGTGGGATATATTCATTTGCATATTTCGTCAATCGGAAGAATAAACTAATAAGGAACCCATTTAGGGAAGACACAGATAATATAAACATATTTTGATCAATCGAAGGACACAGACTTTAAATGCGCGTTCTCATCTTCAATGACTCACGAATCAAATTTTCAAAAAAAAACACGGCGAAATGAATCCAAGTTACCTCTTGAATATAAAAAGTTGACTGGTATATTTATCGATTTTAAGTAAAAATATTTATTGGTGAAATATCATTAAAAGTAATATTAACAGAATAAAATATATTGAATATCAATTATAATGTAAAATATTGAGTAAATAATAAAAAATATGAAAAATTAACTTGAATAATAAAATCCGCATTTCTCCTAATCAAACCCGTGTTAATTAACTTTCAAGAAATGAAGACAATGTGAATTCATTTTTGAAACTGCCATTACTCTCTTACAATCCAACATAAAAGGCTGATATTTTCTTCAATTGCTCATTGTATCATCTGGATGCATTATAGTCACATGAGATTAATTTTCGAGTGAAAAATTATTTAGTTGGAACATAATTTTTAAAAAATTTCGTCGTGCAGGCTAATTTATGCGTCGTGTAAATTTTTTTAGTTTCTCACGTGAGGAAGAACTTGTTTGTGCGAGAAATCGAGGTAAATGTTGTAAATTTCATTAATTGTTAGTCTCGTGATGGTGTCTTGAAGAGAACTTTATTTTCTGACTATCCAAGAGAGTAAGCCGCTTCGAATGCACATCGCGTGCACAGCCGTTGGCGTAGTGATATCACAAATACTCAAATAATTAACAGAAACTCAGCTAAGCCGATTTTTTGCTATCTTCTAATTAATAGATATTCAAATCGATTTCACTCTGTGAGAACGCGGTGGTTGTTTTATTTTTGAAAATCTTTTTCATTTATTGTGAATTGAAAGTAATCCAAGAATATATTGTTTTTTATTCTGGCCTAAGTGTAAATGCAGTAAATAATTGCAAGAAAACAATACGTTAATGCTTTGGAAAAATTTCCGTGGCAGATGAAGCAATTCTACTGAGGAAATTTTAAGAGCGAATATGGGGAAAAATGTAACGGAATTCCGCCCATCAATTTCACCCAAGTTCGAAAATTAAATTTTTGGCAAAAATTATGAAAGAGGAAATATGACCGTTTTCGATCGAAAAGGACCTTCAAGTGTTCCAGTCCATACATTTTGAGAATCGAGTTTGCGGCCAAAACCGTTATTTACTTCACTTCTAATGGTATTAAAACAATCATTTTTTATTTCATATCAATACGTAATCGAGGCGTCCTTGTTAAGAAATGTCCTATTAAAAATACGAATATGATATTCTAATAAATGCATTGCACTTACTGTGCTTTTTATTTTTTGCTTATGGAGTAATGTTTACCGGATCTAACTGTAAATAATGCTGTAATTGGTGAATAGTCAAGTTTTGTGGACAACAGAATTTGTATATTAGAAGTTTGTTAAATTTGTTTATCCTCACAACCTATCCACTCACACTTGATCCCATAAGATTTTTTTAAAACTTAAAATGATTATTGTTGTCTAGTTCTATAATTAAGGTATTCATTATGTATTAATTTTAGTTTATAATTAATAAATTAAGGTAAGAAACTATTTCAAAGTAATTCTTATATTTGTTCAAACAAATTTTTTAACTATGTAAACGAATTATTATAAACTGTTACAGTTTCTATAATTGAATAAACGTACAAATAAATATTATAATATCAAAAATAATCAGTATATAATGAATATTCAACATATAGATTAATTATCTGAAATATATGATGATAATGTAATTATTATTACTAAAATACCTAATGCCTATCTATTTCATCTATTATTTCTTACTACTTCTCCGGATATACCTATTATATATACACACACACACACACGGGTGGTCTGAAAAGTTTCCGACATTTTGTCATTTCTCGACATGTTTTCTGACACTTTTCTGAAGATTCCTGAAATATCTAGGGTCGGAAACTTTTCAAACTACCCTTTGTGTGTGTGTGTGTGCGCATGTGTGTTAGCTACATCTCTAAATATCTAGATATCTCTAAATTTTCTACAGTAATTGCCTAAATGACCGCCTGGCGTTGAACTTAGGACCCTTTCTTGAGAGAGAATTGAATATTAATATTAGATAAGTTCCATTATGATTTTTTTGAAAATTGTTTTGAGGCTGTACTCGGTGCGATAGAGCAATGAAAATCACAGTGTTTGCAGATGAGATTGTCTTCCATAGTGCCTAAGGAAGAAATGTTACCAAATGACCTTGCATTCAACTCCAGGCGGGTGCAAAACTCTCCTGTAAGGAATGCATTGCTGCAATATTTGACGATTGTTTTTACTGCTTTCTGATAAGCTGAGCATAATACCTGAATTGGGAACGGGGGCATTTGAAAACACTCTTTCACAGCTGAACTTTAGAACAGGTCAGAATGGTACTTATCTAACATAAATATGCAATTGTGTTTTACAAACGGATCCTTAGTTTGACACCAGGCGGTCTTTTGAGTGAAGTTTTGAAAATTGTTTTGAGGCCTTTCTTAGTACGGTACTGCATTCAACTGATAGCTTGCATTATGCAAACATCTTTTACTCGTACCTATATATAGGGGATACAAACTTTGACCATGTTGCACAAGTGCCATCGACTTGAAATTTTTAAGACGTACTGACCATACTGTGTAGCCACCAGAATAACTCAGACTTTGTCCCTAACTATCATGGGTTTCACACCAAATATATCGCACAATTCCCATAAGAATGCATTGCTTGGATTTAAAAATTATTTTGAGGCTTTTCTCAGTAAGATAGGGAATTGAATATGAGTGACGTCGCAGATGACATGGTCTTCTATAGTATTAGTTGAAAAAATCTCAGATAATTTGTGTGAGTTTGATGCCAGGTTGGTGCAAATTCTCCTCTTTAAAATGCATTGCAATTTAATGAATTTGTTCTTAATAACATGGAAACATAGGACTAGGCAGATGTCATATATGACTTTCATATACACAAATCACTGTTTCTCTTTTGGTCCTAGGTTCGATGCCAGAGCGTCATTTTTATTTCCCCTTACATTTTAGATGGGGAAAACGGAGTCTTATTTTTGGACCTTCTCAATATTATATTGACTTGAAATTTTGGAAATGGTAAGAGTTTTTCCTATTGAACATGCATTTGCAATCATTTTTCAGAGAATGGTTCTGAGTTCGACCCCTGTCGATCTTATTTCTCCCTTATGAATGTACTGTGGGATATTCAAATATTCATATAAGGCTTTTCCTGAGAAGATAGAAATCTAACATGTGAAGAGCAGTGATGAATATGGTTTACAAACGCATTTTAACGTTCCCTTGATGGTCCTTGGTTCGATGCAAAGGGACCATTGCATTCTACCATGCATTTAATGGGTGGAAACGATATTGTTATTAGGGAATTTTCTGGTTTAATAATGAATTAAAATTTAGCATATAGTTATGTGGGTCCTTAACCCAAATTATGGGTAATGGACCTTGGTTTGATACCACACCGGTTATATTTCCCTGCTATCAATAACACTTAGATGAACATGGGAATGTTTTTGCAAGCAATTCTGAAACTAATTGGATGTTTTGGTAAATATTCATGAATTAGCTTGTAGTATGCAAGCAACTTGAACTTGTAATGTATAAAATGTAAATATTGGCTCAAACGCATTCCATTGAACACAATTCTAAATATCAATTTTTATATTTAAAAGGAACAATTTATAATGTTATATATTTCAATTCAAACAATCATTTTCTAATATTATCCCATATTATTATAAAATTTGCTGTGATTGGTCACGATGAATGTGAATAGTGATTTGTTTTCAGAGCTTGAAGAGGAAGGAACGTGATTATGAGCACGAGATGGAGCGGTTAGCCAGAGAGAAGATCGCCTCTCAGCAACGCCTCTCTGCTTTGAAGAAGGAATTATCGGCGCAATGGGACCACATTGACTTTAACGCAATCCTGCCAACTGATTCATTACTACAGCAAGTGGAGAGGGTCAAATCCAGGACTTCCAATTCCACGTCCACTGCCTCTGGTATTCCAAATCAGAAAACTGTATGCCCTAAGAAGTACTCTAAAATCCGGTTAAGACGCTTCTTAGGGGAATAAGTTGAAACCACCTTATAAGCTGAGTGGTGTTCTAACTGGGATATTACCAATTTTTATTTCTTTTACGTAATAAAACAAAAGGTATTTTGGTTCCTTCAATATCTCAGTAATTCCTTTACACCTTAAAAATGAAAAAGAATCTTCTTTACTTTTTATTTACTGATCACAGATGTAGTTATTTAGAGAATCCGTCAATTTTAGCTGTGTAGTACTGGTTACCTTCATGTCATATTTCTTTATGAATGTCCTGCTATTCGCACATAGAAATTCTTCCTTTTAGATACTTCTTTTGGGTAATTTTTCATTCTATAATCAAGTTATTTTTACTAGATGTAGGATATGAATTATGTATACAATTTTTGGTCTATCTAATTAGGCAGAGGATTGTCTAAAGTGGGTGCAAAGGGAAATATCTGCGTTATAAGTGGGCAAAGAAAAGTGGTGCGTTTCACATGTATTTAGCTCAAAGACCGAGGGAAAACCTCCTATTGCTGGATTGTTTATTAAGTGGGAGGGGTTTAAAGAGTTTGCTAAATTAGGAAGGAGGAAAGCATTATATAAGTTTTTACTGCCCACAAATAAACTATATTCGTCAGAGAAAAACATAGGTCTAGATATCTCTAAATTTTCTACAGCAACAAACTCAGTTTGTTTGCAGGCAAAAAATAGATATTTTATCATAAATGTCAATATATTAGAATACATTATCAAGGAAATGGACTTGAAAAAAACATGACGTGACTGGGAATTGAACCTGGGATCTTTGTAGAGGGTGCTTCAGCCAACTATGCTAATCACCCAGAACATTTTCTTATACCACTTTGGGGAACCGGAAGATCCTGGGTTTCATTCCCAGTTTCATCAATTTGTTTTCAAGTCTGTTTATCTTTGGTGCATCTTTCCTGGGTGCACACCCTTGTTTATTCTTAAAGATACCCTTAGTCTTTTCCATAGAATGGATTACACTAAAGTAAATAAATAAAGAAAACATTTTGCAATTTAAATCATCTGTTTCCTATCAACATTTTCTTATCACTCATTTTCTGAGTAAGAGAACACTTCTAGTAAATAACTGTTTGAGTTTTTGTTTAAATAATTCTATATCCTCTGTATGTTTAATGGAGTGTGGCAGAGAGTTTTCATAATTATATTCCTCTATGAAAAGGTCTTTTTTTACTCAAATTAATTCTCTGTTTTGCTATAAATCATGAATTCTTTGAAATAACGATTGTTATTAATTATGTAATTTATAAAATTATGATTTATTACCAGCATAACCTTGGAATGTATCTAAAATTCCAATTTACTTTTGAAAACTGATTCAAAGTCCAAAATCAAAAAAAAATAAAAAGAAATCTTGGAACAGCTTTAGCTCCTTATCTTATGCTAAGCATGTTTTGCTAATTTAAAGTTTTGTTTGCTTGCATTTTGTGAGGGCTTTTCCTCAACATTTTGATTTGCCAATATCCTCATGTGTGCATAATATATTTGATAACCCTTTTTGAAAAACAGGCTTGGATTTAGAAGCTTCTTGTGGGTGTTGTTCAATTTTAAACTGTACTCTCAGTCCATTGTGTCAGGTGGTTCTGTTTGATTGGCTGGATTCCTGTTTTATTTTCATTGTCAAGTATTTTTATTTCTTTGAAATTGAAGAATCACCAAACTGTGGGAGTATATTAAAACAATACCTGCATTTTATTCTCTTGGGTGAGGTTCACAGAATAAAATATAATTTAGTTTATTAACTCAAAATGGCATAACTTTGTGAAAAGCCTTCCAAATGAAATTGGACATACCTCTCACAGAATTATTCTACTTTATTATTATTATAAATTCTGTGGAAAGATTACGAAGTATCTCCATTTTCATTTGTATAATTAATCAGTAAAAGTAAAGTCTGTGGTGCTCTCTGGTGGTATGGGTGAGATGTGTTTATCTCCCTTGCCACCATATTTGGCTTTCCGTGACCATAAATTAATCAGTAATAATCAAAGCTATTATTTTAGCTGGTGTGTAAAATGTAATGTATTTAAAATCAATGTTATTAGCAGGTGCTACTTAAGTTTTTGGTCATAAGGAAAGCTCATCTTTAGGAGGACATTTTCACTATTATGTTTGTCAATATCATTCCATTGTTTACATTTGTGCCACAAAGAAATAATGCTCCTCATGATTGAATTAATAAAATGAATACTTGCAGAGCAAGGACATATGAGTGAAGATGCTGAGGACATGGCATTTTCTGTTCATCCGTGTGATAATTGTCATGTCGGAAGCACTCCTCATCATGTGCAGAATCCCTGCAGAGGGCAGTCTCCTTCCTCAAAGCACCACGAAGCAGCCACGCAGGTGAAAATCTGCAGTCAAATATAATAAGTTAGACATGTCATTGAAACAGTAACATAAAATGTTGTTGTAAGAATTACTTTGAATATGATTGAATACTGAAAAGAAAATTAATGGAATTGGTGGAAACAAAAATGAGAAGGGAATATATGAAATATTGGAGGATCACTAGAAACAATGAAAAGGCAATTTTCTGTATCTAAATGTCACCCTTTTAGCAGGAGATGGTGCATTCACTGTGACTGTACTTTCCTCATTGATTACATTCATCTATCAGGAAAAATGAATCCTTGAAGTGATTGGTTCTATTTCTCCAATCTTCCTCATCAGAAGGAGAATGCATAATATTGGCTACATCTTCTAGGTACATGCATACTCTCTTTGAATTTATGAAGCAAATTATGTCTTTGATTGAATCTTTCTTCTTCTAAAGACCCTGAAGCATCTGATTAATGCTCACTGATTTGTCACAGCAACTTAGTGCCAACCATATTGCCTTTGATTGTACCTTTCCTAATTCACAAATACTACACTGCATGCATATTCAAAGTGAGAAGCGCAAAGATACAGTGCTCTCTTCACTCCTATTGAACCATTTCTGGTTTATATTTGAAGACCTCATTTTGGAAGGGAACAGATTTAAATGGGAGGACATATAGATCTGATTTTAGTTGGTACAATATTTTCCATAATTCTAGTATCATTTCTCTCCATATTCTTTTTAATGTTTTGAATGTCTCTATAGTAAAAAGTGCAAGTACACTTCGAATTAGCTATCATCTAGTTGATTCAATTAATTGATACTGTGGATTTTTCTTAATGTTTGCAATTTTCTAATCTTTTGCATTGCAAGTGTTAGGCCAATTTCTTATAAACCCACCAATTCAAGTTATTGATGATTAACCTGCATGTAGAAACATACCTTAGTATTTCACTGAACTCAACAAAATCAAAAAAAGTCTTTGAGTGACTCTTGTTTTTTTCAGAAAAAAAAATATTGTCCATGAATTTTAAGTACAGTCCTATTGTAGAAAGGCAGAAATGTGTAGGAAATTATGCACCCTTGATGATATTTGTAGGACAGAGGCCAATTTTAATTTCAGGTTTGTATTCATTTTAGTTTTTATTGCCATTTTTTATTAATGACATTTTACTTCACAATTTTCATTTTGTGTATATTTTTATTTTTAAGATGTAAATATTTCCTTTCTGTGTTAGAAAATTGAATTATACATATATTGTTTCATGCTCTCAGATGTCTGATCCTGCTTTTTCCACATAGTTTTAGCATTTTATATAATTATGTTTCACATGTTCATCATAGCCCCCCTTTTGTGGGTGTTTTTCTACTAAGTTTATCTCTGAAACATTCTTTTTAGAATGCATCTATTTTTCCTTTTTTCTTTAGATGAATCCCCTTTAACACTTTAACTCCCATCAAACAGTCTCTCCTTTTCCCAATACTTATTTCATTTAAGTCATGAGCCATTTGCCATTAGATACGGTTGACTTTATCCTTCATAATGTATCACTTTGTATGGATAAGCATAGCACAACTGTTGGACTAAATTTGGAGCTCTTATCTCAGTAGAAATGTCACTATGCTTAAAAATAAAATTTTCAGTACAGGTCTTAAATTGTTTGTGAATTAACTTAGCTTTTAACAATTATTTAGATTTAATTTCAATTGTTTTATTTAGTATAAACCCTATTTTTGCTTCCTTTTATACCATACTTATTTTTATATACTGTATTTTTAACTAAAACTTGAAGTTGAATCCCTAATAAATTCAGTTCAATTTTCGTTATGATAATGCTGTTTCATCAACTTTTTTACCCATTGCTTTCTTCTATATTTATGGTTACTTGCTTTAGAAAAGATACCAAAAAACTAATTTCGGAAAATAAATCATTTAAGACTTACTGGTAGCTTATTTCATTTAAATGTGCAAGTAACTTTAATATCATGATATCAATTAGATTCAGTCTTCTACTAATTTCAGTCGCTAATTTTTCACTTCATCAGAGTTATCCATTCAAAACAGGATGATATAGAATTGATTAGGGATGGAAGTTATAGTGGAAGAGAAAAGTAATAGCACTCAAAACAGGAAAGGGTTAATATATCCTTTAGGATATCGGTATCCCTCAGTAAAAGAGCGAAATCATCCATTTCATTGTATTTTGTAACACCAATCATCATCGGGATAAGGTAAAAGAGGATAAGGATGTTGGAGAATGGGATATACAAGACTTCTCCAAGTGTTCTATGCCGGGAACCATTGGCACAATTCATCGGAAAAGAATTAGTTAGGTTCAGCAGTCAGTTTTCAGAAACACCCAATGTGCATTTTAGAGACTATGCCTCCATCATCAAGGGGGTTAAATGCATAATAAAAAGCAAGTGTGGAGATTGAGATATCTGTTTGTCATGGGAATTAGGGGTGAGGTTTTTTGGTTTCACTTATGAAGCGGTGTCCAGAAGAGAGTATGATGAAGAAGGTGGAATGGGCCCATTTTGAAGCATACACTTTCTGTCTTCTTGCTAAAATTTCCTGGTCTTCTGTTGAAATTTTCTGGTAGAATTGTTAACATATCTGACCACAGACAGAAGGAGCGAGCTGGGTGGTGGCTCTTTACTTCCTGTCTCTTTTGACCTTTCTATTCTTTCCGAGATCCTTCAGTTCTATTCACCCATTTTCCTCGCTATTCATATATCTCAGTATATGCAGAATTCAGTGAATCACTTTTGTATACCTGCTATCTTCCTACCCATTCCATTTTCTGTAAATCTTCCTCTCCTTAGTCACACACGTGTTTTTGGGTATTTCTTAATGTCTTTCACAAGCAGCTGTTCGTGAAGCCTTGAAAACGATTTTCAGTAGATTTTTGCAAAATTATTCTTCTCAGAAATTTCACTTTCATGTTTCCAAAAGCACAGTTTAGAGTTGGTGGAATGTTTCGGAAAATATCATGGAGTATGTACACCTTACAGTTAACCAAAGAAATCTTTGTCTTTGTTTTTTTTGTGAATTGCAGCATTAACTTTCGTAGCACAGACACATGTGTATGAGGTGCCCTTCGACCCCGAGGCGGGGTATTTTCTATGACTATTTATGTGACACTTCAGTTAGTATATATAGTATAAATACTTATGAATTACTTTGTTGAAAGCATCAAAACTACTGTCCTCTAATCCTTTTCCAAATATTCAGCTCAGTTAAGCAATTAAACATTAGCAATAAAAACAAGTCTTTTTCTTAACTAGATATGTAATAAAGAAGTTTCCATGTTAGTTTGAGAAAGATGATAATGGATTTGAAAATTGTAGGAGATTTCATTGTTTATACCTGCAACCACCGATCTAGCGCACACAGCCATTGGCTTAGTAATGTCACAAATCATCGAGTAACTAACAGAACCGCAGCTGATGTTTTGTTATCTTTTAGTTAATAGATATTCAAATCAATCAAAATCTTTTTCATTTATTGTGAATTGGAAGTAAAGCAGAGGGATACTGTTTCTTTAACATATCTAAGGGTAAATGTAGTAAATAATTGTTATAAAACTCAAGAAAATAATACATTAATGCCTTCAAATAACTCGTGGCAAATGAAGGAATTCTACTGAGGAAATTTTAAGAGATTACGCCCACCAAAATCACTCAAGTTTGAACGCTAAATTTTCGGCAAAATAAAATTTTCAAAGAGGAAAAATGACAGTTTTCGATCAAAATGGACTTGTATCTTGTACACCAGTAAGTTTTTGAGTCCTTATGAAAACATTTTGAAAATCAACTCTTGGCTGCAGAAATGGGATCTCCATACTGCTGTGCTCCTCGTAGAGCACAAAACCCTTTTGTTTCTTCCGTTCGCCCACGGTTGAACAGAAGGGACTATTCCGGCCAAGAGGTAATAGAAGTATGGGTGGAGAGGGCAAGTCCTGAAATTTGAAAGCCATCAATCTTATGCACCACGGACTACATCGTTCTATCTTTTAGTGGAGAACTGTATGATAGAAAACTACGGCATCTCAAACTTCCGTGAATTCCTCTATGTTACCGATAAGTGCCTCAAAATAATTTTCTGAAATCGGTGCAATGCATTGTTATGGGAAAATTCCGATTTTTGGGACATTTTGGTTTCAAACCCATGATAGCTAGTGTCAATGTCTGAATGATTCTGGTGGCCATAGGGTGGGGCCATTATAAGTAATTGGACTCAAGAGGTAATGCAGGAAGGGGGTTTAATCCAGAATTTGAAAGCTCCTCAATTTTATGCAGCTATGTACACTGTTTGAAATTTAGAGGAGAGCTTGATAGGAAGGAAATGTTTGAATCCATAAAAATTTGTATCACCTTGTTTTGTTTATCATTATCTAATAATAATGGAGAAGCAATGGATAGTATCATTCAAAGGATGCATTAAAAATGAATTTTTAAGTAAAAGTTTTAGTGATTCACCATCGCCCATGCTGGAATAGCAATAGTTGATTTAATTTTATTTTGCTTATGAAGAATTTTGCATGTTGATGCTTCCATGGTATGTAATATGAAGATTCTTGCGAGCATTGTATTGCCCATATAAATTATCCCTGCCCACTTCTGGACAAGGGTATTCCTTGGAAAAGGACTGTTGGCTTACTTCTTTTATTATCAATGAACATTGTAGAATGATGAGGAATGTGAATAGAGAGCTGTTAAAGGGTTACAGAAATGCATTGTCTGAAGCCAGACATAATAGGTGTATTCATGGAGGCAGTTCAGAACCAGTTCAGAACTGCAGCACATGCACATGATGATTTTGGTCATTTAGAAGAGTTCAGAACTGAATTCTGATGATTAGTCCTATGTTCGAGAGGGAACCTGTAACAAACGATTCTTAATTAGTAATTAATTCAGAAATTGGTTCTGAACCGACCTAAATAATGACATTCATGCACTGCAGTTCTGAACTGTCTCCGTGAAACACTTAATATTGACCAAGAGAGTATTGAGGTTCAGTATTATAATCTCTATTTAGCTCCTAGATAGCAATGTGGACAGTATGTTCAACTTTGATGAAAGTGGTCCCAGGTTCAGTTGGAGGGAGTTTGAATAGACCTAAGCTATCAAAGCATTTTTAACAATACTCCCATCACTACTCTCTATTAAAGTGACATTTAGTCTAAAGTTCAATTTCACTCGAGGAAACAATAATCAATATTTAAAGCAAAAGTGGCCTTTAAAAAGATGTTTTACATATGGAACTGGGTTCAAAGCAGTATTTAAGTTAAACATGTGTTCACTTGCTGTTCCAATCAGGGAGAGGATAAAAGGAGCAATTATAATAGGGTTTGCATCCTCTACATAATCATTTTATGTTGCTTTAGAGACCTCCTGGGCTGGCATCTCATTTGACGTCCATTCATCAGAGGCACTGCCAAACATCGCCATCGACACTCACCCCCTCCTCCCTTGGTGAGTGACCCATAGCACCTGACTGGTGATTGGGAGACCTTGGTTTGACTTTATTCATATTCATTTCTCCTTGAGATTTTTTCCAAAGATGAATATTGATGGCATTTTGGAAGCACCTTTTTTCAAAATTATGATTAAAAATTACCATATTTTCCAAGGTTTGGCATCTCTACCATCTTGCTCCTTTGTGCAATGTTGGTATCAGTTAAGATGTCAAATGGCTTAGATAGATTGCAATTTCTGATTTTTAGTCTGGAAACTGAAATTTAAAAGTTAAACGAAACTATAGGTTAAGTTACATCATCTTGGTTAAAAATTTTTTCTTAAATTTACTCTTTTGAAATGAGGGGACTTTAGTCAAAGCTGGTATGTGCCAATTTATCCTTTTCCTTGTGAATTCTTCATATTTATTTATACACATATGTGAAAATGAGTGAATTATCTTACTTGAGCTGGTCAAAGTCCTTTATTAAGAATACTCCTGTACATAGTGAGCCTGAAATAATATGCATTTTAATTAAAATTATATCATCCCTTTTCAGTGGCTCTCCTATTTAATATTTCTGTGATTACTCTCTCTTGCCCTGGTTGACATATGTTAAAAATTACTTTCATTCAATGCACATAGTGTAATTAAAATGTAAAGAACAGTAGTTGTAAGTTTTAATGCTGATGATGTCACTGTGGAAAGAAAGTGGGAATTTGTGAATTTCAGAGTAGAATTTAGAGATTTTTTGTGATATAACACTGATCACATATGTTTTGAAAGATTTAATATAAGGGAAAATTTTCAATTTTTAAACAACTTAAGGGCATTTATTTATAAAAATACTTCTTAAATATTAAATAAACTAGTAAACTCAGCCAGTAAGAATAATGGAAATTAATTTCAAATTATTATTAAGCCTAAAATAAAATGTTTTTTTTTCATTCTTTAGTTATCTTTAATAATCAATAATGTTAAAATTAACTGCTAGGAGTGTAAAAGGAATGTCTAAATTACAGTTTAATCAAATGCTATGGAATAATATGGACCCTGTAAGAATCCAAGTGAAACAAAGTCTTTTTACTTTAAGTTTTTCTTAAAAGCCATCCTTCTCCAAATGTATTGTGATTTTGATGTTTTCCTTAATTCTGACCTATGATTGGTGAAAAGAGTTCGATTAAGAAATATTTGCTCACTCTAGTAGGTCTGTCTCTGAAAATACTCAAGAAATTGATTCCTTTTAATAAGAGTAATTACCCAATATTAAATTATCCATTTATTCTAAGTTAAAAATGCACAAGCAAAGCTTTAACATCTGCCTTGGTCAGCAAAGGAATGTATTATTTATAAACACAACATTCTACAGAATTGTTGTCTCTTTTTCCCAAATTCTTTCAATTCAATCAAAATAAGAATTTTTATTCAAATTTCCTATCTTGAGTTCCTGTTTTGATTTATCAGATGTTTACTTTAAATTTAATTCTGAAAAAAAGTAAAAACAGCACACGATAAAAAGAACTCTCCATGTATTTGTTTTGGGAGCAATTTTCTGGAGTTGAGCTATTTGTAATAGTCTATACTTCTGTCTCATCAGAAAGAACAGTAATTCATTTTTTAATCAGTTCAATGCATTTCATATAGTGGACAAATTTAATGTATTTCTTGAATGATTGTTCACAAATATGTAAAAATAATACGAGTCTTATGTTTTGTTGATTTTTTTAAGTCTTTCCCAAGTTATATTTGTTTCATTTTCTTTTTAAAATGCTCACCTTCTCTTGAACATTTCACATAAGGCACTTTCATCTGATTTCCGAACCAATTTGTCTTATGTTGTTGTTGGTTCTATGTTTGTATTAATGACCTGTCCACAGTTTTGCCTCGTGTGAAATGTCGTGAGCATGATGCCAAAATGGTAGCTGTGTCAACTTCGGCCAGTGTGACCGTTCCCACAATTCACTTGGCCAGTGGTCAGCACCCAGTCGCCTACATCACCCCTCCAAACACTACTCAAAGGGAGGACATTGCTTGTTCAGGAAAGTTTGGCCTTACACCTGCTGTGGCTATCACTGGAGGTGAGTGAGATATCTGTTAGTGTAACAGTACAATGTATCTTGATATAGGTAATGGAAAACTTAAAATGCACCTATGGATGCTTCTGAGTAATTAAATTCATGTACGCTGTAAAGCAGTGGTTCCCAAAGTGGACGCTACTCCCCCCTGGGGGGCGGTGCTCTAGTCTAGGGGGGTGAAAAGAGCCAAGGGGGCGCCGGAGGATCCTGACAATGTGACAAATGCCAAGGCTCGGTAACCTTCCTTTTGTCTCTGTCTTCAGGCTTCGTTTTTTAAGTTTACAGGGTTTCCCACATCTGGAAGCAATTTAAACCAAGTGTTTCCTTAGATTTTAAAGTAAGACCGGTTGAAAAATATTTCCAAGCCTTTCTTGCACAAGGGAAACATTTGAAGGGGTTTAGTCTCATTTGGCCTATCGTTGGCACAACTTCAGGACATTGAGTACTTCGGCAGTAAGGTTCAGTCTGAATAAAACGGGAGTGAATCCGGAGAGGAATCAGGTCATCTAATAATTAGATTGGGTGGTTTTACATCAAATATTTACCTGAATAACCATTTTCCAAACAAGTCGGTCCCAACAATATTATCAAGGCTGTATTGGTAAGTTATTTTTCATTCATCACATGGTATCATTCTTGTTATAGCACTATTATATAATATTTTCTATTATTATTTATGATGTAGAAGTATATCCCAAAAGTAAACGGCCAGTATGTCATGAAATGCGAATAGATTGTTCATAACGAGGACCTTTTCTCTCATAATTCGTTTATTATATACAATTAAATTTCCCCTTTGCCGGTTGGATATCAATTCAATAACTTCTCTGTTTACTGATATAACTTACAGTTTTGCTGACATTGTACATTTCCTAGGAGCATAGTTTTTCACACAATGGGTAGTATTCACAATAACTCTTTAAATTAAAAGAACAATTTGGACATAATTTGCCTTCACAAGTAAATTGAGTAGTAAACATACTTCTTCACAAAGTTATCCTTAATGATATATCATCAAATGAAAAGGTGTCCTTGCTATGGAAAAAGCTTTAGTTGAATCAACGTACACACGTGTATCCAAAAATTGAATCAAAGCTAATTTTACCGCAACAGTCCCTTGAACTGCCTTTCTTATGAATACAATTTAGGGAATTGCATGAACTAATATGATTCATAATGACAGAATAGGAGCCAAACAAATATTACTTCACCCTCAACTGACTAGTCAGTATTATACAGGGTGCGGCAGTTAAATCCGGACAAATATCAATTTGAATTTCCGTCCATATCGTAGTTCCATCAGAGGTCGTGATTGAGGTTCACCATGGGCATCTAGTAAACAGTAATAATCTTAAAATGGCCGAGATGCTACGTACAAGTGCAGAGTACAAACAAAGAGCCGCAATTATTGTAAGCCTTTGTGCTGGGTGTTCGGCAACCGAGATCATTCAATTCTTCGGGTACCTGAGGTCGACTGTTTATGATGTTGTGGCAAAATACAATGCTTTGGAGAAGTCCGAGGAAGGTTCCGCTAACCCGGCGAGGAGTTCCCATTTGAGGGAATGGGTGTCACGAACTCCGGCGGTTGTGGAAAGGGCTCAAGAGCTGATTTCGGTGGACCCTGGACAATCGTTGCGGAAATTGGCATCAGTGGTGGGTGTCAGCGAGCGAACAATGCGTCGGATTGCAGAGGAGGACTTACGTTACAAGTCGTACACAATAAAGATGCGAGAGATGCTGTCTGAGGCTGCCAGAACAAAGCGGATTGCTCGCTGCAACCTGCTAAGGAGTTCTTTGAAAAACGAAGCAGCGGGGTGAATCAGATTTTTTTCCGATGAAAAAATTTTCAGTGTTGATGCAAAAATCAACTGGCTCTCGCCCATGACCCCGAGGACGTCCCGATTGTTGCTCGAACAAAATTTCCGGCTAGTGTTCACGTCCCAGGTGTTGTGTCCAGTGACGGTGACGTCATGCAGCCACATTTCTTTGAAAAAGGACAAACTGAACTGAACGTTTTAAAGTATGTTGTGGTACCGTGGATGGTAACTGTGGCCGCAGGGAGGGAATATGTTTTTCAACAGGACGGTGTACCGGCTCACACTAGCCATTTAGTCCAAAACTGGCTATCAGACAATGCGGACATCTTCTGGTCCAAAGAGTTTTGGCCCCCGAATAGCCTGGATTTGAACCCCCTTGACTACTATGTTTGGAGCGTTGTTGAACAGGTTACCAACAAGTCGCGGCACCCTAATGTCGCGTCTCTACGCCCCGCTATCGAAGCAGCATTTGCCAATATGGACACTGCTATGTTACAGAGAGCGTGTGGGCGCTTCAGGAGAAGGATGGAGGTGGTAATTGAAGCCAACGGCGGTTATATTGAGTAATTGTACTCATAACAAGTCACATGAATATTGACTAAAAACAATTTCTTTTACATTTGTACTTTGTGTCAATCAATTATATTTTAAAACAAAGTTTAATTTGTCCAGATTTAACTGCCACACCCTGTAAATTGAATTCGAGAGTAGCTTACTTTGTCTGCTGAGTTGTTTGGTTTCTACATGAAATACGGCAAAGTTGCATGTGCAGGCCTCCAGCTCGAACTCCCTACGTACCATTTTCGAATTCGCGCTCGTGTGATAAATGTATTGCATTTGATATGAAATGTACAATGTTTATATAAAGTATATAAACTGTATTAATATTTTCATTTTACCCAAGGTAAAACTACTACCATTCTGGAGCAAAATAACATGTATATAAATCCAGTTCTATATGTATCATATATTTATGCATACCTTGCTTATGTATGTTTGAAATTATGCCGCAAGCACATAAATATTTTGTTTAGATGTTTTTCATATGGTTATTAGTAATTTTATTTTAAAAAGCAAATACTTAAAGATCCACGAATCCATGTCTTATAGTCATTGTCATCATTAATATATATCCATATTCTATTTTGTTAATATTTATTAAATTTTATTTTAACAAAATTTAACATTTAAACCTTTGTTGAAGAAACAGAATGGCAGGAATTAACTCATCAAAGAAGAAATTCAGACAGTGTAATGTGGAGTATCTTAAGTTAGGATTTATAGTCACCTTCAAATGAAATGACTAACATTTTTTTAATCACTTCATGACTGAGTCCAAAGTCGTCCAACACTTTCAAGTATGTTGAGTAATGCTTCAAAAAATATCGATTAAACATTAAACCGGATGCTGGAAAACTGATATCATATCATCAAGCCCATCCATTCTATTTAAAAATTTTATTTGATCGGAATATGTTATTAAATGAGGCGATAGAATCTCCTTAAATGACTTCTAGACCATCAAAAACTATGATCAATAGTCACTTAATTGTTTAACTAATTTTAACAAAACATGGTTGGTTATTCTATTTCCATAAATTGTAAAATTTCATATTATATAATTGCTTAATTTAAATAAAAAATGACATGTAAACTTCTAAAAAAGCTTTCCTAAGGTTATTTGTTTTGACAATTTATTTTTATGTAAAAATATATTCTCTTTTAAGTTCCTTTTATTTTGTATTATGCCTAATGGATAATTGTGCTATGAAAACTATACATTTATTGGATTCGTTGAGTATTGTTTTATGGATCCAAGGGAGCGGTGGCTTGAAAAAGTTTGGGAATCACTGCTGTAAACTACTTTTCAGAATTCTAGACTTTTCTTTCATTTGTAATAATATTTCAAATAATTATCTTTCCCTGATTTTGTGCAGTGTGTGTGAGTGATCTATCTACTAATTCATTTGACTGAAACCAATTGAATAATGTACACTTCCACAGAAGTTTTCAATGTTTTGACTATGAACATTTGAGTATTTTGTTTGTTTATTTCTTTAATAGAAACAGTTTTTCCCTAATATATCCTTTTTAATATATTAATGCACATTCACACATGTATACATATGATGATCACAAACACCCATCCTAGCCCGGAAAAATCTGGTTAGCCGGGACTCAAACCCGGGACCTTAGTGATAGAAAGTTAGCACAATAACCATTCCTCCACCATGGTTGTTTTTAATACTGTGCTTTCTACCAGACAAACCCTTTTTGAAAAATCAATGATGTGATGTTGGGTTTAAGATGTCTTTTTGAGCAATTTATGGAAGGCTGTATCAACAGGAGGATGCCTTAAAAGTCATAATCTTATAACCATTTATTTAAGCTAGTAAATGACTGCGAAAGAAAACCTGTGCTCGGTCTACTATTTTATCTTTGTTATTAATTTAAACTGAACAGATATAAAATATTCCAATACATCTCAGTCTAATACAGAAACAACCCCAGCATAGTTTTATTGCATTGCTTACAGTTATAGTTTAATAAATATTTTATCCAATTTCCCTAAAATCTATTCCATTTTCATTATTGCTACTCATCCCAATTTGGGGATATGGTACCACTAATGAAGTAGAAAATTGTATAGTATGTTGTTTGTTTTTGTTGCTCCTATGCCCTCACAGCTCTCTATGTGTGGAGTTTTCAAGGTTTGTGGGATGAACTTCCAAACTGTTCTTATTATGTGATGGATGTCAGACAGTAGAGTTACCAGAAGAGGAAGGTGAATGAGCACATTCCAGTCTGTGCAGTACATTTTGTCTTTGTGGTTTTTTGTGCTAGAGTATTATGCCTCTACTAAATAATCTTTTGAAAGATGAGAATGTGAAAGTTTCCCCAATATTTGTGAAAATGATGCTTAATATGAGGCACACCAATGTGTTTAAACAAATAAGAGAAGAGTGACTTCAAGAATAAAGAAAAGTAAATCTGTTAATCAGATATGCATATTTTTCTCCTTTTATTCTAAACATTGTTTTGTCACAAACTTCTCATTGGTTTTTATGTAGATGTAGTATCTTGGTTTATCTCCTAAGAGGAACGTCATCATTGAATTTGTCTCATGAGTTTTGTTCCTTTATGAAAGCGTAGGTGTCGCTTCACTGGCAAATGCCTGGCAAACATGGACAGAAATACTCAATGAAAGAACCAAACACTGTAGTATTGTGTTAAACGTTTCAATGTTGCGTTGTATTACTTACTGGTCATTGTGTTTCGAGGAATGAAAAGGAATCGGAAACTGTGGGCGGTTAATGTTGAATTGAAAGAAGATGGTTGTTTGTTCTATTTAAAAAAATTAAGATTAGATTGACAATACATTTGTTCGCATTGTGAAATTTTAAGAATATGGTTGGAATTCTTGACAGGATCCAGCTGTTTTAAGGGAAGGTAGAAAATGCATAAAAGTAATGTGTGTGGAGGAAAGAATGTACAGTTACATAAGGACAGAAAATAAAGGTGACATAAAGATAATTATGATTTTATGATTGAGTTTCTCTAAAACACACATGGTTATACATATTAGAGGTGTGCATAGGCTGAATTCTCAGTTTGGAGTTCATCTTTCGATGATTGAAATCACGTCATACTTACACTAAATGTCAGGGTTGATTTGGACTTCCATATTTATAAACAAAACTTTTTTCATTTAATTTCTCCTTACCTTTCTTTGATCAGTACATTTTGGTTTGTTACTTTTATGTTTTATCGTAATTGTCTATAAATTTTTACACATGTTTCAGACTTGAGCCGAAATTCATCTCGAGCATTTGTAATTTATCCTTCAGACCCTCACAAAAGCTCTGGTTTTCTATGTTGTGATATCATTATTCTGTGTACATTTTAAATCCAATTCTTTATGTTTAAATGTGATTAATTTAACTAAAAACATGAACCAAAAAATAAATTTATATATGAAAGATTAATGTATTATAATCTTGCATACATTGGTTGGATGATATGGATAACATGCAATCATGCTGTGTTTGGATAAGAAATTACAGGTGAATGACCAAAATTTTGGAGGAAATAACTTCTTCATAGAAAATATTGCTATACTAAATCATCGCTTATGTAGTTGAAGCTGTTAGGAGGATTTGATCTAAGGCTTATCTAAAGGGTAAAAGTAACATGGGACAGAAGTTGAATTTGGGTCTTAAAAGATTGAAATTTGATAAGAATGAGAGGTGGCATCTGTGAAAATAAGTATTGACACTTACAAGGAGAGTTTACACTGTAGGCAGCGATTTAACTGGTAAGACTCTGTAATTTGATAGATTTCGAGTCAAGATTGATGAATCACCCCCTAAGTTGGGTTTTATGGGCGATAGGTTTCACGAAAAATGAACTTAAAGTTGACGAAAAATTGTCAGCTAGGTTATATTGCTAAGCGTAGCGCTCTCCGTCAGCCAAAAGCTTGGCGCAGTGGTATGGTATCTGCTTCAAACTTCCTTTTGGTAGGGTTTGAGCCCGCCTGCAAGAAATATTTTTTTTCTCTATTTTTCTTTAACGTAGTCTTTTATAATCTTAATCTATATCTCTTTTCTTCTTTTGGTGAATTTTGAATTTATTTTCCAAAAGTTAGAGAATTTTTTCCGCTGTGAGTCACCCGTTACTTCAAATTAAGCACAAATACCTCTGTTCGCATTTATTAGTGTACCTTTGAATCCTAATTCCTGACATCTGAAAACTACAATACTAGAAAGGTAACAGAAAGGGCTATTTCAAACCTCTCCTACATCCAGCTGCTATCTCTAACGGCAACTTTAATTGCACTACCCGACTTATGTTTACCAATTCTGAACTCTGAACACAATATCTAAACGCCTTGTAAGGGAAAGAGGAATTCAAGGTGTCTACAATAAAAAATATTCTTTTCAAATATTTATGATTTAATAAATTCTAAAATTAAATTTTATCCATTGTTTGTTCATTTTTATTGAGCTCGCATTCCTTCGTATGTTAGAAATCTACTTAACATTGGAAACAATAATATTTCCTTCACCATGAACTATTTCTCCACACTCGCACATGAATTTCACAATTTCCTCAGAGAATATTGTTTGTCTAACATTCAGGGATACTTCCCTTTCAGTCGTGATTTTCGAAGCATACCATGCATATTTTAACATTGGTTTATATGAAAGTAAGAAAAAGGAACTCGGCGTTCAATGAATAAGGGACAAATGTTTCTCCAATCGCCGGCAGCGGCAACCGTCCAGGACAATTTCTCGGAAGAGGATAATCGTTCGGCGGCCACCAGTTATTCAGAATTCCCTCATTCAGCATAATTCCAGCATTCAGCATAACCGTCCAGGGCATTACTCTTCCGAGTAATTGCCCTGGACAGTTGCCGCTGCCGGCGATTGGAGAAAACTTTGTCCTTTATTGGTTTAAATATAGGAGCCGATAACTGTTTTTGTATTAAGGAATGAATTTTGAATGCGCGAAATACATATCTTTACTAAAAGTAAACGTCTCACGGTTGACATACCGGTGTTATCACTTTAATCATACAAGTTGGTTCGTTTGTTTCATTATGAAAACGTTCATCTTACAGAGATTGATTCGTTTGCCCAGTCCAGAAATCAATAAGAAGTAAAAACTTATTTTTATTTACGAAGGTCCTCAACGTTTCCAAGTACATTTCAAAAGTGCTTGTTAGACGTATCCCTGATTTGGTGCACGTCACATGTATATTTTTGTAGAGATAAGTCGCCTCTACTACATCTTGAAATATCTTGGACCAAAAACTCCCGACACACTAAAGACAAAGAAAACCCATTGATTTTATTTTGGTCAAACAGCTGTCTTTTCAAATCAGGGTCGTGCCGAAGATATTCCCGGACGTGATACCATGCTGGTGAACTGAAATTTTGCACTTATCAATTATTATCGTTCATTCAAACAAATAATTACCTAATGAAAGGACATGCTTTAGTAAGAAACTTACCGGTTATGCGATTAATCAAACACTTTTTCTTCAGATCCAAGACGAAAGGAATGCAGACGATACTAGAGCTCCGATATTTCCGAATGACGGCAAACAACTAATACAGTGATACCTCGAGATACGAGTTTAATTCGTTCCGTAATCTTGCTCGTATGTCAAATTGCTCGTATCTCAAAGCAATTTTCCCCATTGAAATTAATTGCAATGCCATTAATTCGTTCCAGGCCCCAAAATGCCACCCCAGTTGTTCTTGTTACGTGTTTTTGAATAGGAAAAATGTATTTATAAATGACAAATATTGTATAAAAACATAATAAAAGATAACGTGAGGAAATAAACTGGCTTTATAAGGTGTATTTGTATTTTGGTCACTAAAATGCAACTTACACACAACTTAAATGCTAGTGTATGCTTAATTTTAGTTACTGCTTTTTTCTTCTCTGGTCTTTGCCTTTTTTTCTCCGGATTAAAAAAAAAGGCCAAGGAGAATTGTTCCTTCTTCCCTTTCAGAATGTTGCGGAAATGGGTTAGGCGATTTATCTTCTCCTCTGTCGTTATGTAAGTCCTATTCGGAATTATTTTATAATTGAATTTATTGAATTTGTATTATTGAATTTATTTTCCAAAAGTTAGAGAATTTTTTCCGCTGTGAGTCACTCGTTTCTTCAAATTAAGCACAAATACCTCTGTTCGCATTTATTAGCGTACCTTTGAATCATAATTCCTGACATCTGAAAACTACAATACAAGAAAGGTAACACAAAGGGCTATTTCAAACCTCTCCTACATCCAGCTGCTGGCTCTAACGGCAACTTTTATTGCACTACCCGACTTATATTTACTAATTACATTTTTAAATGGATCCAGGAAAAAGTTCCGCCAGAAAAAAGGCCGCCGGTTATTTATTAATAGGGTTGCCAATGTCTTAAAGGTTGATTCCGGGAGTTTTCCGTTTCAAGAGTGGTAAATTCCGGGAGGTTAAGTTTAAATATAACTTGAAGTACCATAAAATGTATATTCATCATTGATGAACAGTGTAAATATGTTTGTTGACTTGATCATCGAACTTGCAGCCTCACCATGCCTGACAGCGGAGTAAATACCGGTCCTTTTCCTAAAGTTGTCAAATCAGCCTCGACTGGCTTTAAACAAGTCTTACGATGCCTCGTCCGTGGAAGTGCGCGGGGTCTGATTCAGCAAATCACCGTAAATTGCTCGTGCTTTCTCGCATATGATGCCCTGTGTTAAAATATCGCCTTTAAGCTGCTTCTCCGTCACTCAAACAATCAGCAGTTTCTCCATCTTTTCGTGGAGAGAGCACCGGAGCTTAGAAATTATTGTAAAGCCCTTAGCTGGCGTTATACCCTTTATTGACTCCTTCTGTTTAAGCACAGTACATATCGTTGAAATACTACGCCCGTACTACCTCGCCAAGTAAGCTACTCGCTCATTTTTTCTATGATTTACGCTTTAATTCAATAGGCGTCATCTTCTTTTGAGCATTGACCTCTCCACTCACTTTATTCGGACCCAAGGTTATAAAAAAAATCTGATAAAGTATTTAATTGCACAAAAAGTACAAACCCCTAGAAAAACTTATCAAAGATGCTTCGACAGCGAGGTAAACAAGTAATTGGGGTATGCGTGGGATAATGCGAGACGCACGAGGCACAGTAAACTGTTGGGTCGTGTGTAGCTGGCCGTTCCTCGTATCTCAAATTTCGCTCGTATTTCAAAGCAAAACTTCGCTTGCTAGACGGCTCGTATGTCAAATATCTCGTATGTTAGGGCACTCGTATCTCGAGGTACCACTGTATAGTATAGCGACTTCGCTCTCTAGAGGGGGTTTAAATACGTAACCGGAAAAAGTGCCGCGGAAAAAGTTCCGCCGGAAAAAGTTCCTCGAGGAAAAAGTGCCGCCGGAAAGGATTCCGCAGTTACTAATGGTCATGCATCTGTTTTATGCTCCAATATGCAAAGAGAAGAGTGTGCGGAAACACTTTAAGGCGGGCAATAATTTTTACGTGGCTTACAAGAAAAAACGTTCTCATAATGCACGTAAACCTCAGTTTTATCGCTTTCAGGCTACATTTCTTTTGCAAAATTAAATTAGAAATAATAAGCTTACGAAATCGAGATAAGCACCAAAAGAAAGATAAATGAATAAAGATTCTTATTTTGGTCGTGAAATATCGTTATCGGGTCGAAATGGCGAGAATTCGGTTAAAAGTAAACGGAAAATTTGAGAAACGCATAACGCATATTTCCATAAGAATACTCGTGCATTTAAGTCAATATGAAATTAATGGTTAGAATTGATGATAGAACATGTTTACAGGAGGCGATAATAAACTGAAATTTTAGTATTTCCTGTTACGAACAGTTTGCAGTGTCGATTTGCAGGGAACGAATATTTTGTAGTTTCTTTTGATCAGCTAGACTTTGTATGCTCTATTTAGATACAATTTAACTACTAAGACTAGGTTAAATCTACAACATAATTTGCGAGTATCCTGTAGTAGTGTAGTATCCTGCGAGTAGTCTTTCGGCGTGTGGCAGGGGGTGACGGCATCTTTAATTAGTTTAAATTTACTCCCCCTCTAATTTTAATTTACTTCTCTTTCATTAGTTTATGTCACGTATCATAGTAGTATATCGAGTAAAAACGTAACTCCATGACTATTTTGTTACTTAGCTATCTACTATTTTCTTATGGGTAGATTTTTGCAAATTTTTATGGTAATTATCTAGGTTTAGTTAACACTGAGAATCAACTTCATCTATTCTTAAGCTATTGTAATTTGAGTGTGGGTTAATTTCACCTTAAACTCAAGAACCAGAATTAGTAAAACCTTAAAAAATGTATATTATGAAAATCTATCCCCTTAGAATGAAATAAAATTTTTCATCTGTAACATTGGTCCCTGTTTTGATACCAGGCTGGTCAAAGCATAATCTAATATCAAACATCTACATCTATATGAATACCCTGCAAGCCGCCATTCGGTGTGTGGCAGGGGGTGTAAACACCAATCGATTGAGCTACTTTTTTAGCGTATTACTATCGCGTATTGTTCGCGGAAAGAATGAGTTCTTAAAACGACTTGTCCTAGCGTCTATTTCTCTTATTTTGCTCTCATTATCGGATCGGCCGAAGTAACAATAACCTAACATTGCTATCTATCTCTTCACTCAAGTCATTAATATATATTAGGAATAGAAGAGGTCCAATTACGCTTCCCTGAGGTACGTCTGAGGTAACTTTGACTCTGTTTGAAATAACACCATCAAGTACTACTTGTTGTTCCCGTTCTCAAAGAAAGTCCTTAACCCAGTTAATTACTTCTTTATTAATTCCCGCTAATTTTAATTTGTAAATTAACTTATAGTGGGGACCTCTGTCGAAAGCCTTCTTAAAATCAAGGAAAATTGCGTCTACTTGCTTTCTTCTCTCGGCAGACTTTAAGATGTCGTGAGCGAATAGCGCAAGTTGTGTTTCGCACGATCGCGACTTTATGAAACCGTGCTGGTTCTTGCTGAGGAAACGGTTATTATCTAAAAATCTCATGAGCGAGCTGACAACGATATGTTTTATGAGTAAAAGTTGCTTGCATACTGCAAGCTAATTGGTAAAAATTTACAATAAGTTCCCCTTACGGGTATCATCTTCAAAGCTTATCTAGCAAAATTCTTAAAAATTTCCGCAATGCATTTCTTACGTGAGAAATTTTCATCCATGTGGCATCGAACTCAGGGTCATATGCAACCTTTCTTCCACTGGTTCTATAGAAAACTACTTCAAACGCAAACGCTGTGATTTTGAATAGTCTCCTGCATAGAGAAAGGCCTCAAAACAATTTTTAAAAAATTAGTGTAAATGACCGCCTGGCATCGAACACAGGACCCGTTCGTGAGAGACAATGGCATATGAATGTTAGAGAAGTGCCACTCTCACGTGTTTCAAAGTTTCAATTCAGTATCTTATCCGGAAGGTCCTAATATGAGATTCCGTTCTTCCCGTTTGAAATGCATGGTAGAATCGGAATGACGCTCTAGCATCGAACCAAGGACCACTAGAGAATCAGTGGACGTCATGAAAGAATGTTCTCAAACGCCTCTGTCACCATTCCGGGGTTTTATCTATCCAGCTTATCGGGAAGGCATTTAAAAAAATTGTCCAAGATTTCACCAATGCATTTCTTATGGAAGGATTTCGAACCCGCCTGGCGTTGAACACACGGTCATTTGGTAACGTTTCTTTCTTTGGTACAATGGAAGACCATCTCATCTGTAAACACCAAGATTTTGGTTGCTCTATCGCATTGAGAATGGCCTCAAAACAGATTGAAAAAATTCGCGGAAAAGACCGCCTAGCGTCGAACTCAGGACTCTTCCGTGAGAGAAGATAGCAAAATAATATTTGATGAGTGCCATTCTCACTAATTCCAAAGTTTCGATTCAATATCTTATCGGGAAGGTCCCAAAATAAGATTCCGTTTTCCCAATTTGAAAAACATGGAGGAATCGGAATGACCGTCTTGCATCGAACCAAGGACCACTAGACGAACTGTGAAATTCATGGAAGAATGTTTTCAAACGCCTCCGTCGCCACACGGAGTTTGATCTTTCCAGGTTATCGGGAAGGCATTGAAAAAAAATGACAAAAATTGCAGCAATGCATTTCTTATGGAAGAATTTCGGACCCACCTGGAGTTGAAGTCACGGTCATTTGGCAACATTTCTACCATAAGAACCATAGAAGACTACCTGAGCTTCAACCTCCGAGATTTTGGTTCCTCTATCTTACCGATAAGTGCCTCAAAATAATGTTAAAAAATCCACGCAATGCATTCTTATTGGAAAATTGTGATTTTTGGGACATTCTAGTATCGAACCCATGACACCTAGCGTCGATGTCTGCATTATTCTGGCATCTAGAGTGTAGGGCCAGTACGTCGAAAAAATCTGACGTCGACGGCGCTCGTGGAACATGGTCAGAATTCGTATCCCCTATAAATATATATATATATATAGGTATATCCGGAGAGTTAGCTATATATGTTTTATAACTTTTCCTGATAGCGAAGTGAGATGGGTCTATAGATCCTGGTTCATCTTTTAACCCACTCTTAAAAACAGGTGTGACATTTGCCAATTTCCAGTCTGTCGGAACATGACCTTCGTTTATTGACTTAGAAAATATAATTTTGAGGTAGAGAGCAACGCTCTCTGCCAGTTCCCTTGTTACTCTAGTCGGAATACCTTCTGGACCCTGCGACTTACTCGGCTTAATTTTACGTAAGAGTTTAATGATCCCATCTTCGGTAAAGGATACACTCAGCATCGACATGGATTTATTAATCTCTGGGAGAGTGTCTGTCGTACTAATTGACGCGAATACGCTTTGATAAAAGTCGTTTAGAATGTTCATTTTCTTCTTCGAATTGCTAGTTAAATTACCTTCACTATCCCTTTGTGAGCTTACTGTTTGAGTCTTTCCCTGTACCTCTCTAACGTAAGACCAGAAAGCCTTAGGGTCCACGTCTAGGCTCTCCCCTAGAAATTTCTGTTTGAAATTACGGAGGGCATTACGCATAACTCTCTTAGTGTCGGATTTCGCTTTCTTGTGTTTCTCCAACAAAAGTGATATCCCTGGACTCAAATCAGGCTGATCTTTACCCTCAAAAGCCTTTACTTTTCCATGTAGTGCTCTCTGTTTATGAAGAGCCTTTCTAACCTCTCTGTTGTACCATCTAGGTTTGCAATCGTTTTTGGAGTATTTCGAGGGTATATAACGGTCTATTGCCTGGTCTGCATTGACTCTACGAAAATTTTCCAGGTTTCTTCAGTGGGCATATTAGTTACATGTGACTCAAAATAATTAAAATCTGTGTTCAATGATGCCTTAAAGCCCTCATTCGCTTTGGTGTATAGATAAATCTTACGTTTAGGTTTCTTAAATTTGTTTAATTTCATATCGATGTCTATGTATACGTCCTTGCTATCACCAAGCCCTTCATCAATAGAGATACTCTTTAATCTCTCTGGAACGTTAATTAACAAAAGATCGAGAATGTTTTCTCCTCTAGTCAGCGATTTTACCACTTGAGTTAATGAGTTTTTCTGAAGTAAGTTTAATAATGTCTTGCATGAGTCAGTGTCTTGGGCCCTTTTCTTTACGCAATGATTTTGCCAGTCGATATCTGGAAGGTTTAAATCACTCCCTATGATAGTTACACTTTGATTATTCTTGCTAGTGTAGTGATTGATTCATCATTTATGTTTCGTAAAACTTGTCTTTTCAGACAAGTTCAGAGAGGAGTTTGGTGGCCGGTAGAACGCGCATATATTGATGTTTGGTTTATTTGTTTGGCATATCGTGTACCAGACGCTTTCTATGTCACTATCACTCGGGGTCTGTGCTTTACTCTGAAGGGAAGATTTGACCGCAATAAAGACTCCGCCCCCTGTTTTATCCTTACGATCTCGACGGTAAATATTAAAATCTCTAGGGAATATTTCGGTATCGCTTATATCCCCACCAACTTTCAGTGCCTATTAAGATATCGGTATTTTGACAACGATTGAGATGTTCTTAGTTGGATACTTTATTTTTAACGCTCCTACAGTAAACTATTGCAATTGATATCTTATTTTCACTGTCAGGTTCAGGTGGGTTAGACGGTGAAGCTCGCTTATCATCTGTTTCGCTTGTTTCTACTTTATTCCTAATTCACTTCAACGAATATTTCGTTCCCGAAAACCCACTATCTGGCCTACTCTTTACCCTAAAAAATACCTACAGTGCTCATATATCCGACAAGACACACGTCTTGAACCCGAAGCAGTGTAGTGAACCCCAGAGCAGTTAAGAGGAACATGGGAAGGTTTAAGCGTCGGTCGAATATCTACGAAGTCGGCCCCCATGTCCCTGCAGAACCTTCACAGCCTCGCATTTAGGGCCTCTTCTTCTTCCGCCAAACGTGATAGCTACAGTTGACCCACGGTACAATACTGCAGATAGATAGCTTCATCCCGATGCCAAGCGACCCCCAAACCCACGCGACCTCAGAGTTCAAGTTCTCAAAAGAACTTAGAATCTCCTCAGATGAACAGGAGCAGGCATCGTTGACACCGACATGGGCTACCACTCGCAGGCTAGAGCAACTCGTACCTGACACCGCTGCACAAACCGCACCCGTGACCTGGGCCACTTACCCTTAGGGTACACACCAGGATGTGACCCTCAAGTCACCTCCCTCCCGTTCTGCCCTTCTCCTCAAAGAAGTCGCTAACCACTTCACGTTGGAGCTCTCTATAAGTATAAATAATTCCCTTCCCTCGGGCGCCGCTACTACGGAGGGAGGAGGTGCAGGCTTGGTGTCCTGAATCGGCTCATTGGCACTTTGGAGTACTGAGAACCTATTGTGGGTGGGAGTAGGGTTCGGCGTCACCTCCCCAGTGCCCTTACCAGCCCGCATCACTCCTCGTAACCACCCTCCACTCGGGCTCCAGGAATGTGGCTGAATGACTGGCAGTGGGCCACGTCTTCCCCCCCACAGTCCACCTTGCATTGACCGAGTCATCGGCGTGGGACGAGCCTTTGCTCTACTCAGCACTTCTCCAATAGTAATTTACTGCTCTGCAAGATGGGGCAGTGGATCAAAAATCGCCAGCTACTGGTGGGTTGGATGGCCGAGAGGTAGGCACTCAAAGGGTCGCATTCAGGAGAACACGTCCTTTCACCTCAGAGAACAGGTAAAGACTGAATCATGAAAGCAAATAGAGTTCATTTTAAAAGTATTCAGGCTGTATTTCTATAGAAAATTTTTATTTAGAAGAATCATCTTACAAGCTACATCTTACAATTAAAGTTCTGCTAGGATAAACGTATATTAACCCTTAAACTGTGGGAAAAATGTTTTTATGCGTTTGACCTGCTCCTTCAATTTTATGACCCTGCCTCTCAATGCAGCACCCGATCACTCGCTCCTCTGTATTGTTCTGGGTTGGGAATATCTCAAAAGGGTTTTCCCTTATCCGGGAAAACCCAAGTTTAACGGGTTCCATCTTTACCCACTCTTCAAGCACGTTCTTAAATTCTGCACTATTATGCACCACGGAGATCGACAGGTCCAAGAAATTCAGTACACCATTGTCTTCTAACTCACTCGTGAAAGTATTACTTTCAACTAATCGCATTTTCTTCTGTCTTAGTCACATCCAATATTTAATTTTCTTAAATCCACTAATTAATTCTAAAGGATCAAAGCATATTTTTTATCATAACGTAAACGAAGGGAAACTTCTACATCATTTTCTTGGCGATACTTGCTGAGTGAAAACAAAGGTAAATTATTTTATCCATTTTTAATGTTTATGGGAGTATTTAATTGATCTGGCGAGTGAAATAAAAAGGAGCTTCAAAGTATGTTCAGTTACTCGATTCACTGCAAAATACTAGATAATATTTCGAGTGAAATTTTTACATTAATTTTCAGTTGATTAGATTTTAGACAGCAAATTCAATTCACTATGTTGGATAGTGAAAAGATTCCTCGTCACCAAAAAGAAAGAAAAACTTTTGTTCATTTAAAGACGAGTGGTTAAAGTCATTCGATTGGGTACGAAAGATGAACAATTCCTATGCAGAATGTACAGCTGGTTCCAAAAAAAACTTACCACCTAAGCCGCAACCCGCTTAACAGATGTGAAGCTCGATGAGAGCGAGTCTAGAGTTTTCCACGCATTCTATTGGCTCTTGGAAGGAGGAGCATTCTTACGGCGCCTTTTTAAACCATTGTGAAACGCGTTGAACGTATTTGTACCGTCTTTATTAGCACGAAATCTAGTTTAAATTTAGTGTTAATTTTTACTATGTCAGCAGCATAGTATTAAAGAATGAATGAAAATCGGATCTCCTTATTTCAGCCTGAAATTTCTGCGTAATTCACCTTTTTCTGGAGGCATCGGGTAAAATTACTTTAGCTGCTTCAATTATCCAATAAAAAATTATGTCATTGCAAGATTGAAAAGGATTATATTATTACGTTTTTTATGCTCTTGATGCCTACAGGAAGAACTTTTAAATTTATTTAGAGGAAATTCACGACTATGACTCAAATAGAAAGATGAACGAAAACTCTGCAAGGAGATAAAGAATAATTAGGAATAAGAACACAATCAACTGTATGTCAACTAATTTATGTTGCAGAAAAATGCTATCGAGAAGGGGAGTATGAAAAAACTTCGAAACCTACTGAGGAAAGCAAAGATGAAAAGAAACTTTATCTGGGCGAATACACTGAGGAAGAATCATTTTAAGTCAACCTGGTAAAGAGCTCTGAAAATTAGACCCAAAACCCATTACAATAAAGTAAACCAAGTAAATTACGATCAACTACATCAGATAATTACATCAAATATTATAAAAATTTTAAATACCACCAAATCAATTGATAGAAAGTAAAATGTTTATTGGTGTGCTATCATCATTTCTAAGGTAATTGTTTAAAATTCAAATTGCTAATTTAATACTTTAGAAAATAATGTAGATATTAGAATAGTAGCACAATTTAAATACTGAGGGCTACAAAATTTTTTCACGTATCGAATAAAAAATTAATTTACCATGAAATTAATGCCAGCATCTCGTAACATTTTTCCAAAAATATTGTTCATTACCAGTCCCAGAAAAACTATCCCTTTAATTAAACCAAGTTCATGTTCCTTGCAAAATTATGCTGTCCCAACTTTTATCTGATGCTAAATCTCTTTCTTGCCCTGTGGTGCAAATTTTGACTCGATTTCTTCGCAGTTGAATTATTCTGCAATACAGAGAAGTATAAAATTTGCTTGATATGACAATTAACAGAGCATTAGGTATTTCAGAATATATGCATCAACATGTCATTCTGTTCTTACTTCCACCAGGCATTCGTGGTGACGGTATCAGATGAAGCATTATGATTTTGAGATGAGATTTTGCTGTTTCTGACGTATTCGCGTCTGAGGTTTCACTAATTCTTCCATAGAGAAAGGAGGTCTTTCCTTCCCTCCACCCTGGCCCTAGGAGTATCCCCTATTCATTCCTTTGTTGTTTCTTTTTCTTTTGTTGCGTCCATCGAAAGGTATTGTCTATTTTCTCAAAGGAACCATAGAACGGCCGATGGGTGAAGGTGAACTCCGCTCTGAGAAGAAAACCCCCTTTTGGCAGATTGAGAATGGTCGTATGTATCTGGGGTAGCGAATTTGAAAACGCTAATGAGGATTCCTGACTGCACCCCTGCTGAGTAGGTATCAAAGGTTAGGGTATGGTGGCGGTGACTGATCACAAGTAAGGTGGGAAATGGTGGATCCGCGATTTGTAATCTTTGCCACGGGTATTCCCTTAGGGAATGAAGATATTCAACTCTATTTTTGAGGTAGATGACCTTTCAGGACTTCTTGCAAAGAATCCAGTTTAAGATGGTTAAGAAACAACAGTTAGTATGGCAAATCAGAACCTTAAGACTGATTAGCATATTGTATATAAACTCCAGGTTTCCTATACTTGCATATTGCAGGTTTACACGTTAACACCTGGTTTATTTACCTTAATACCCCGCGAGCCGCCGTATGACGTATGTCAGGGTGTAAACAACCACAACAGGATTTCCAATGTTACATAGTTAAATAGTTCTGAAATGATTTTCAGAACTACGCGCTAGACTAATGTTTAATAAGACTAATAATCAATGATTGCTGCTTCGGTTTCTGAATGCCTCAAGTAAGCTATATAACCCGAATTGTTTGAATGGTGCATAATATGTATAATAATTTAAAGAAAAATCTTTATCAATTACCCATCATTCATAATGAATGATGGGTAAAAGGAGTCATGGAAGAACATGTTTAAAATAGAAACCAACAGATGGTAACCGGACTTACATGAGAATATTCCTCATGATTCATAAGTTAGCTGTTAAAATATTCTTGGTACTATATGTAATCCATTACTCCAACATTCACTCCAAGGACCTTCGTAACACCCTCATCCTAGGCACATCATAATTCTCTACGAACTTTACGAAGATGTTTTTTAAATTTTTTATAGTATTTTTAAATAGTAATGCAAGGAAGATCATTCCAGTTAAAATAGGACCTTCGGAAAATCTGAACGATAACATAAAGTTGACAATGTTTGGATGCATCATATCAGAATTAGTATCTCTATATTCTGCTTTTAAAGTGAATGGTATAAACTGTATTAGCTTATGCTAAAGAACTAATTCAACAACAAAAATGAAAAAATATGTAATGCTGCCTATCGTCAATTTATATCAATTAAGCTCTTCATCAATGATTGTTTACTTTATTTATATAAATTGTTTTTATGCTTTATTTTGTCCCTACATTGAGCTAAAAATTTCGTAGTTTGAAATAACTTGAGAAATGAACAATGAACTAGAGAAATGCCATCTAATATTTATTCCTTACGCTTACGAGAACCAAATCGTTTCACTTCTCTTATAACATCTATGATACAAAATAGATAGAGCGTTGAAGATGATCTTACTACATCGACTAAAGTTTCTATTATTATGTCACTAAAATATGAATTGAAACGTAAATATGGAATTTTAGATACTCCGCATATTCAGTGTCGCAGAAACTTGAAGTTTATATGCTGATTACAGATAAATTACATCTCTAAAGTTAGGTAAGATTTAGAATAAACCATTGGCTTGCATAGATAGTAATACCAATGTTAGCAATTCTTATCGGTTTGGAAAAACTGAACTCTCTTTCCAAAATAAATTGCTGATAAGAAGATGTTTAGGTATTGGCTTAGTAAACTACTCGAACTTTCTTATAGAATTAAAAGATTGGTACAATACATTGAACATCGCTATTGTTTACAATTTCACAAGGAGTGCTAATTTCCAAGTTTCTGTTAAGAAAGTTTTTTGTAAGCCTAATTACATTATGTTTATAAGTAGAGCTAATTCACGTATGATCAAGTCAACAAACATATTTACACTGTTCATCAATGATGAATATACATTTTATGGTACTTCAAGTTATATTTAAACTTAACCTCCCGGAATTTACCACTCTTGAAACGGAAAACTCCCGGAATCAACCTTTAAGACATTGGCAACCCTATTAATAAATAACCGGCGGCCTTTTTTCTGGCGGAACTTTTTCCTGGATCCATTTAAAAATGTAATTAGTAAATATAAGTCGGGTAGTGCAATAAAAGTTGCCGTTAGAGCCAGCAGCTGGATGTAGGAGAGGTTTGAAATAGCCCTTTGTGTTACCTTTCTTGTATTGTAGTTTTCAGATGTCAGGAATTATGATTCAAAGGTACGCTAATAAATGCGAACAGAGGTATTTGTGCTTAATTTGAAGAAACGAGTGACTCACAGCGGAAAAAATTCTCTAACTTTTGGAAAATAAATTCAAAATTCACCAAAAGAAGAAAAGAGATATAGATTAAGATTATAAAAGACTACGTTAAAGAAAAATAGAGAAAAAAAATATTTCTTGCAGGCGGGCTCAAACCCTACCAAAAGGAAGTTTGAAGCAGATACCATACCACTGCGCCAAGCTTTTGGCTGACGGAGAGCGCTACGCTTAGCACTATAACCTAGCTGACAATTTTTCGTCAACTTTAAGTTCATTTTTCGTGAAACCTATCGCCCATAAAACCCAACTTATGGGGGTGAATCGTCAATCTTGACTCGAAATCTATCAAATTACAGAGTCTTACCACTTAAATCATTGTGGATGGTGTAAACTCTCCTAGTTAGTCTCAGTAATACTTATTTTGATTGGCTTTGCATCTTCAGGTTGTCCTTGCAACAATAAAGAATTGCTATGGAAAAATAAAAGTGAAAAATTAGCCAATTTGATCAAAACCCTTTGTTTACTAAAAGTCCACCAGGTTAATTTAATTTACCCTTTGCTTATAAAGAGTTATTGAAATTGAATGATTTTTCTTCTTTTCCAGGAAGCATAGCACTTTCAAATGGTGTGGTAGCATCAGCAGCTGTTAGCCTATCACAGTCTGCCAGGCCTATCACTCTGGCTCATTCTCCTACCTCAGGTCAGTTTCTTTCATTTCTCCTACTGAAAATTGCTTCCAAATGCTTCACCAGAATCTTATAAAATTATTTACTACTAATACTTTAGTACAAGTCTATCTAATCCAAAAAGGTTTCACGGGTTACCAAGCAGGTTAAAAGAGGTGACATTGCTGTCGCCAACGTTTCGATGACGTACTCTGTCATCTTCCTCAGGGCTGCACCGAGTTGATAACTCGTGAAACCTTTTTGCAATCAATCCACCAGGAAAGCCTAAGATCATTCTAGGTCTATCTAGTGTCATCCCAAGTATTTACTTAAAAATTTGTTTTCTTGCATAATTTATTTTCCATTTTTCGTCTTTAGAAAGGTTTTCCCTCCTCAAAGAATACTTACATTCATGTTTTTACCTTTCATGTGCATTGGTCAGCTCTAAATTATTTTTTATCTTCTATGTTCAGGTATTCCTATATATGTATATAATAATATTTATTGAATATTATTTGAATGGTTGCTTACTTTAATTATTTGTGGATTAATTATTTATCTTGCTCATTTAAAGTGTGTTATTAAGAATATGGTAAAGTGATGGAGTGATAATAAGAAACAATCACAGGATTGATTTGGACAACTTAAAATTAAAGAAATCTCAGAAAAACTCCAAGTTATATGCTTGTGAGAGTATATTTCTATTCCAAAACAAAGAATTGCCATAAATGATCAGAATAGACCATTATACTCTCATCTGGGCACTACGTCTAGATAAATATGCTGAAATTCTTCTTCTCCACCCTTTGTCTTACCAAAATAACCCCACCAAAACAAAGGCATCTAAACATTCATGTTAATAATAATATAATTACATTTGATTTACATTAGTAACATTCCAGTGGGATTACTCATAACTTCAACTAGCAATTTTTTTATTTAGCTATATTGGGCTGCACTAGATATAGTTTAGATGTCACTTATTCACTTTTTGGAAGGTTGTATTTAAAAAAGTAATATTGGAAGAAATATCAAATTTATAGAAAATGATAGTAGTAATATTTTAAAACTACTTGGACTGCTGAGGTCAGTTTGCACATTAGCTCACACTCTTTCAACAGATTCTCTCTAGGAGCCCCATTTATAGAAAAGCATTATATGGATATGTTTTTGAACTTCAGAAAACTGTAATTATGATATCCAAAGGAAATGTACAGAAGTAATAATGGATGAACATATAATTAATTATTTATATTATTATTTGATTTTATATCACTCAATTCTGTATGAATCAATTTACATTGTACATTTATTTTTATGATGCCCTAGTGAATTTCCCATCAAAAATTATGGAACTAAATTTATAATAAAGGTACAACTATTATTGTCTACATCTGATCCTACTGAATAATAATAGATAAGATGAATTTCTCTTCAGTTTTAAATATATATCATTACAGAAACTGAACCTATTGGATACAAATGGATTGCTCAATAAATTATAGCATTTTATTTTATCACAAAGCAGAATCATTCTTGAACATCTAACATAAGTGGATAAATTTACTAAAACTTTTTAGAGATTTTCTTTTTTCTTATCTTTCTCTGAAAACTTCCATTTACATAACCTTTGTGAAGTTCATGTATAGCTTTCACACTAAACATTGATGAGATTCTTGTTTATTTGGTTGCTGAAAAAATATTCAATTTGTTTACACTGCAACCTTAGAATTCATTTCCATTGCAACATTTTCCATCTTTATGGGAATGAAAATAATTTGATGTTTTATGTAGAATCCAATAATAATAAAGAATGCTAACTCATTGCAACCCTCCCAGATGGCATTAGCGAGGTTCTATGGACAATATAAACCCAATACAGCATAGAACATAAAAAGATACAAGCAATTGGAGAACTTTGAAATTATGCTATTAAACAGAATATAAAGAAGCATAGCAAGGGAACTTCTTCAACTGATTAGCTTGCACTATGCAAGCACCTTTTACTTATATCTATTATACGATACATAGCTAACTCTCCGGATATACCTATGTATATACGAGGGTGGTCTGAAAAGTTTCCAACCCCATATTTTACAGAAATCTTCAGAAACTTTTCAGAAACCAGGACTAGAAATGGTAAAATGTCGGAAACTTTTCAGACCACCCGAGTACATACATATACAGTGGTACCTCGAGATACGAGTGACTTAACATACGAGTTTTTTGAGATACGAGCCGTTGAGCAAGGGAAGTTTTGTTTTGAAATACGAGCAAAATTTGAGATACGAGGAACGGCCGGCTACACACGACCAAACAGTTTACTGTGCCTCGTGCGTCTCGCATTATCCCACGCATACCCCAGTATACTTGTTTACCTCTGTCGAAGCATCTTTGATAAGTATTTCTAGGGATTTGTGCTGTTTGTGCAATTAAATACTTTATCACATTTCTTTTTATAACCTTGGGTCCGAAGAAAGTGAGAGGAAAGGTCAATGTTCAAAAGAAGATGACGCCTATTGAATTAAAGCGTAAATCATAGAAAAAATGAGCGAGTAGCTTACTTGGCGAGGTAGTACGGGCGTAGTACTTCAACGATATGTACTGTGCTGAAACAGAAGGAGTCAATAAAGGGTAAAACACCAGCTAAGGGCTTTACAATAATTTCTAAGCTCCGGAGCTCACTCTATGAAAAGATGGAGAAACTGCTGATTGTTTGAGTTACGGAGAAGCAGCTTAAAGGCGATATTTTAACACAGGGCATCATATGCGAGAAAGCACGAGCAATTTACGGTGATTTGCTGAATCAGACCCCGCGCACTTCCACGGACGAGGCATCGTAAGACTTGTTTAAAGCCAGTCGAGGCTGATTTGACAACTTTAGGAAAAGGACCGGCATTTACTCCGTTGTCAGGCATGGTGAGGCTGCAAGTTCGGATCTGAAGGCAGCTGAGGATTGTCTCAAAACTTTTTCCGAACCGATAGAAGCCAAAGGACACATCCCCCAGCAAGTCTTCAACTGTGAGGAGACGGAGCTTTTCTGGAAGAAGATGCCGAATAGGACTTACATAACGACAGAGGAGAAGATTAACCGCCTAACTCATTTCTGCAACAATCTGAAAGGGAAGAAGGAATAAACCTCCTTGGACATGTTTTTTTTTAATCCGGCAAATAAAGGCAAAGACCAGTGAAGAAAAAAGCAGTTACTAAAATTAAGCATAAAGCAGCATTTAAGTTGTGTGTGAGTTGCATTTTGGTGACCAAAATACAAATACACTTTATATAGCCAGTTTATTTCTTTACATTATCTTTTATTATGTTTTTATACAATATTTGTCATTTATAAATACATTTTTCCTATTCAAAAACATGTAACAAGAACAACTGGGGAGACATTTTGTGGCCTTGAACGAATTAATGGCATTTCAATTAATTTCAATGGGGAAAATTGCTTTGAGATAAGAGCAATTTGACATACGAGTTTAATTCGTTCCGTAACCTTGCTCTTTGCTGAAAATTGCTTTGAGATACGAGCAATTTGACGTACGAGCAAGGTTACGGAATGAATTAAACTCGTATCTCGAGGTATCACTGTACGAGTAAAAGTTGCTTGCATACTGCAAGCTATCAGTTCAATACAGTATTGTACCAAGTAATGCCTCAAAACAATTTTGAATACTTCATGCAAAAGACTGCCTGGCATCGAACTAAGGACCCGATCATGCATAACTATTGAATATTAATATTAGATAAGTGCCATTCTGACCTGTTCCAAAGTTTCAATTCAATATCTTATAAGGATGTTCCTAAAATAAGATTACGCTATCCCCCTTTTGAAATATATAGTAGAATAAAAATGATGCTCAGGCATCGAACCAAGAACCGTCAGAGGAATGGCGGACAGTGTATATGAAACACATGAACACATCTACGAGGGTTATCCGGAAAGTAGTACCCGTTCGTGAAATAAAGACACAAAAGTAAATATTAACAAACATAAAAAATTTTATTTGAAAGAGGATACTTTAAACTACTTCTCAACATAATCTCCAAGCAAATTAAGGCATTTGTCATAACGTGTGACAAGTTTCTGTATTCCTGTTGCATAGTCCTCCGCCGCCAGCTCATTGAGATACAGGGTCACTCCTTCTTTAAGTTCTTCATCGCTGTCAAATCTTTTCCCCGCCAAAAAGTCTTTAAGCTTTGTAAAGAGATGAAAATCTGAAGGGGCCAAGTCCGGGCTATACGGTGGATGGTCGAAAGTTTCCCATTTGAATTGCTGCAAAAGTCTTTGTGTTATCCCAGCTGCATGAGGCCTGGCATTGTCATGAACGAGAATGACACCAGTAGACGATAGACCTCGCCGCCGATTTTGTATTGCCCGCCGTAATTTCTTTAATGTTTCACAATACGCATTGGCATTAATAGTGTCTCCACGGGCCATAAAATCAATAAGCAATACACCTCGTCGATCCCAGAAAATGGTTGCCATGAGTTTCCTGGTGGACAGAACTGTCTTGAATTTTTTTGGTTTGTTTGGTGAATGAGCATGATGCCACTCCATTGACTGTCGTTTACTCTCAGGTGAAGCATAACAAACCCATGTTTCGTCACCAGTAATTATGCGAGTCAAGAAAGAGTCTCCTTCATCAGAATAACGTCCCAAAAACGTCAGTGCTGCAGCCATACGCTTGGTTTTGTGCTCATCTGTAAGCATGCGAGGGACCCATCTTGCACAAATTTTTGCATAATGCAGATGGTCTTTAACAATTTCATGAACAATTGTTCGAGAAACATTGGGAAAATGCTCACAGATGTCATCAATTGTGACGCGCCGATCGTTCCTCACGAATTCGTCAACTGAGCTCACCAGTTGGTCTGTAATGACAGACGGTCTCCCCGAACGCTCATCGTCGTGTGTGTTCCCCCTCCCCATGTTGAACTTGCAACACCACCGCCGAACAGACGACTCGTCCATTACATTGTCTCCATACACCTCCTTTAATTGGCGATGAATATCACATGGGCGAACGTTTCTTGCATTGAGGAATTTAATCACTGCCCTCACTTCACAACTGGCGGCGTTCTCAATTTTTTTAAACATTGTAAACAATCACAGAAACAACACAGGCAATGCTAGCGTCACGCAACTTGGCTCAGAGAAGGCAGACAAGCCACTGAAGCTATCTGACCTTGTCCAGTGGCTACTCGCGTCGTCAGCACTTCATGCGGCACTAACGGGTACTACTTTCCGGATGACCCTCGTGTGTGTGTGTGTGTGTGTGTGTGTATATATATATATATATTCCATTTTATATCATTCCCCGTTATCGGACAAGCTTTCAAAATAATTGTCAAAATTGACCGCCATGCATTTTATACAGAAGAATTTTGCACCCACTTGGCATTGAACTCACGGTCATTTGGTAACAATTCTTTAGTTAATTCAATAGATAACCACGACATCTCTAACCTCCAGGGTTTTCATTGATCTATTGCTCCGAGTAAGGACTCAAAACAATTTTCGAAAATTTGCGCGAAAGACCGGCTTCCATCAAACTCAGGACCCTTTTGTGAGAGTGAATAGCATATTCATATTAGATAAGTGCCATTCTGACCAGTTCCAAAGTTTTGATTCAATATCTTATCAGGATGGTCCGAAAATAAGATTCCGTTTTCCCCGTTTGAAATGCATGGTGTAATCGGAATGATGCTCTTGCATTGAACCAAGGACCATTAGAGGAACGGTGAAACGTGTGAAAGAATTTGTTTAAACGCTACCATTCCGGGTTTTATCTTTCCAGCTTATCGGTAAGGCATTCAAAATAATTTCAAAAATGCAGCAATGCATTCCTTATGGAAGAAATTTGCACCCACCTGGCATTGTACTCACGGGCATTTTGTAACATTTTTACCATTGGTACTATGGAAGACTACCTCAACTTCAACCTCTGAGACTTTGGTTCCTCTATCTTACCGATAAGTGCCTCAAAATAATTTTCAAAAATCTGCGCAATGCATTCTTAAGGGAAAATTGCGATTTTTGGGATTTTCTGGTATTAAACCCATAATAGCTAGTGTCAAAGTCTGAATTATTCTGGTATCTACGACTTGGGGCTAGTATGTCGTAAAAATTTGACGTCAACTGCACTTGTGGAACATGCTTAGAATATGTATCCCTTGTATATAGGTATATCCGGAGAGTTCGCTATATATAATAGATAGATTTATCTATATACGAGTAAAAGTTGCTTGCATACTGCAAGCTATCCGTTGAATACAGTATCATACCAAGTACTGCCTCAGTTCAAATTTAAAACTTCGCACCAAAGACCGCCTGGCGACGAACTAAGAACCCGATCGTGAGAGAAGACAGCAAAATAATATTAGATAAGTGCCATCCTTACTTGTTCCAAAGTTTCGATTCAATATCTTATTGGGAAGGTCCCACGCCTCTGTCACCATTCCGGATCTTATCTTTGCAGCTTATCGGGAGGCATTTAAAAAAATCGTAAAAGATTTCCGCAATGCATTTCTTATGGAAGAATTTTGCATTCACCTGGAGTCGAACTCACTGTCATTTGGCTACATTTTTTCCATGAGAAGCATAGAAGACTACCTCAACTTCAACCTCCGAAATTTTGGTTACTCTATCTTAACGATAAGTGCCTCAAAATAATTTTCAAAAATCCGCGCAATGCATTCTTATGGGAAAATTGCGATTTTTGGGAATTTCTGGCATTGAACCCATGATAGCTAGCGTCGAAGTCTGCATTATTCTGGCATCTAGAGTGTAGGGCCAGTACGTCCAAAAAATCTGACGTCGATGGCGCTTGTGGAACATGGTCAGAATTCGTATCCCCTATATCTATATAGGTATATCCGGAGAGTTAGCTATATATAATAGATATAATAATTAAATAATAATTAAATGCCTTCCAATGTTTCGATTCAATAGCTTAACGGGAAGGTCCTAAAATAAGATTCTGTTTTGATAATTCATATAATATGTGAGAAATAAATCATCAGTAGAAGATTGAATAACTAATGCTTGTAGATCCTGTTCCACAGTTTCTTCTCTTGTGATGTGTTGTAGGCTGTATTACACTCTTCCATATACTATATGGAGTTCAGAATTTCCTCTTTGTTGGATTAAATTTTATGTCACTATCCGAAGTCCTGAACCAATTTTCTTTTAGCACAGCATTTTCATAAGGTAATAATATAATGAATGGCACTTTTCTAATAATAATACTTTGCTATTTTCTCTCACAAAAGGATCCTGGGTTTGATGCCAGGCGGTCTTTTGCACGATATTTTGCAAATTGCTTAGAGGCTGTTCTCGATGTGCAAGAGCAATGAAAATCACAGTATTGCATCAGATGAGATGGTCTTCTATAGTAACAAAGGAAGAAATGTTTCCAAATGAGTTTTGTTTTGACGCCATGTGGATGCAAAATTCCTTCTTTTAAATGTTTTCTTGGGGTTTTTTAGAAATGCTTGGAATGCTTTTGCAATAGCATAGAAAGATGAAATCTGGAATGTGAATAGGGACATAAATTGTATAATTATTTTAAATTTACACCAATTAGCCTGCAGTATGCAAGCAACGTTTACTCGTATATATTATTATTAGAATAAATAAACATAAAGCTTTGGTCATTGGGGGATATCCAAAAATCATTTTTTTAAATTTAGAAACCCAGAATTTTAGCGATTTCTGAACCCTTCTCCTCAGTCACAATGAGTCACAAAAATTTTCATCAAAACCTGCTCTCTGTGACAAAGCCATGAAATGGTGTCTTTAATTTATGTACTTAAAGAAAGTAATTGCAAACCTTCTCTTTTGCACTTCAAGAATTTTGTATGAAAATTAAAATTGGAAACGCTGAGATAAAAGATGCATATGGCTTTTATTCTTTTGATGAATTTCATCTTATTATTGAATATTATTCTTAAAATACTAAAAAAATGAAAAAGTATTCATTCTAAAATCTATTCTTTATGGCTATTATAATTTTTATATTTGAGCTTGTTGACAAATTAAAAGTAATGAATTTTATGAAAGTAGTTAGACGAATGTTCAAATATATATAGTGCTCAGATGTCAAGAGGTCCATTATCAGGTCATGGTATGAAGCACAAGGATACAATGCTCCCATTAACTAAAATTTAAAATACTATTCTTATGTCATACGTGGGGTAAGTACTAGCATATTATTGTGCCTCGAGCATAATGTGATAGAGAATGGAAGCTTAGGCTTTCCTTATCCTTATATTCCGTGTAGGTGCCTTTTGTGGAATTGCAGGTGTGATATCCTTTTCTTAACTGAAATATTTGAATAAATATTGAGTTATTTGTTTTATGAGTGGAATACATATTTTATGTCATTTGATACCAGGTTTAAACATACATAAAATTTTCTGACACAAATTTCACCAAAATAAATTTTAATGCATGGGAAATAACTGTTAAACAATATTGTGATCATGCCAACAACTCACAGTTTAACCTCAAATTTTTCTGGGAATACTCCAAAATCTAATCATGTAATCCAAAAGTCAAACTTTTTAATATTATTGTCCTTAAATTTATGATTAGGAAATATTGTGCTGCTACATTGTTCAAACAAACTACACGACCTCAGAAATGAAAATAATTTTTAGTCAAAGAATCTCCTATTCCCAGCGGTATCTAAGTAAGCAGTGGTGTAAACAATTTTGTGAAACACCCTCTGGCTCAACATCACTTCAGCTTAAAGTTCAGTTCATCTAAAAAGTACTTCAAGCAAATGCAAGCATACATTAAAAAATACATAAAAAATAAATACTACACTTTAAATACTTATAATTGTTACAAAATACTATCTAGTATTAATCTTATTTTTGAAAATTTTTACATTTCTTGTCATTAGTATGAACATTGCATCAGGTAAAGTGTTTTGTTCCTTGATACCCTTACTAACCAATGTGTGTTATCTGCTCTCATTCCCTTAGTTTTAAACTGTGATTTCCAACATAATGAGGAAATTTAAATCTGACACACAGTTCATTCCGGTGCTCTTTGGAATTCCATGCTTTGTACATACATCCTGGATAATCGAAACATCCTCCATCAAGTGTGTTTCCTTAGAAAGTAATTAATTTCACACATGAATAATAGAATGTCTTTTTTATGCTACAGGTGGTACCAGTGGTATGTTATCAACTGGTATTCATGGAGCTGGCTCAACGCCTATATCAGCACTGTCTACTCACCTTACTCCTGCTGGTAATCACTCACTTTACATGCCAAAGGTTCTTCCAAGTTCTTTGAGTTCCTTTTTTTTATGAATTATTACACTTTTATTACACATTTCCAGCCATATAAAGCACAACTTGTTTAAGATGCCCCTGTGTAAGTACTATCTTGCTTAGTATGTGGTATTCTTACCACCCTGGTTACTTTTCATGCAAAACGCTTAGTTTACATATTACTTTATATGTTTATATGAATTAGTACTACTACTATAATTCAAATAAGCGTAATGCACTAATTCACTAGAAACTTTTATCAAGCACCACACCCATTTGGTAGCAATCCTTCCACTGCTGCTATAGAAGACTACTTCATCTGCAAATTCCATGATTTGAATACTCTCTTGCACTGCGAAAAGCCCCTAGATGGGTTTAAAAAATTCATGCAAAAGACCGGCTTGCATCAAACTCAGGACCTGTTCGTGATAGACAATTGCATATTAATGTTAGATAAGTGCCATTCTGACCTGTTCCAAAGTTTCCATTCAATATCTTATAGGGAAGGTCCTAAATTAAGATTGCATTATCCCTCTTTGAAATGAATGGTAGAATCGAAACTACGCTCTGGCATTGAGCCAAGGATAATTAGAGAAACAATGAACTGCATGAAAGAATGTTTTCAAACGCCCCTGTTCCTATTCTGCATCTTATCTTTCCTGCTTATTGGGAAAGCATTAAAAAAAAGTGAAAAATTGCCGCAATGCATTTCTTACGGAAGAATTTTGCACCCATCTGGTGTCAAACTCATGGTCATTTGGTAATATTTCTTCCATAATAACCATAGAAGACTATCTCAACTCCAACCTTCCAGATTTAGATACAACCTCTATCTTAATGATTAGTGCTTCAAAATAATTTTCAAAAATCTGTGCAATGCATTGTTATAGGAAAATTCTGATTTTTGGGACATTTTGTTATCGAACCCATGATAGCTATTGTTGAAGTCTAAATTATTCTGGTGACTACAGGATTGGTCTAGTACTTGGTAAAAATTTTATGTCGATAGCACTTGTGTTTTACCCTTGAAGCCATCAAATCTGCTGATAACCTACGGGGTCCAAATTATAGTAGTTTAGTCAAATATGGTTGTTAAAAGTGCTTTCTAGTAATTTTTTTTCTTTATAATGGAAATCTGCCATAAAGTTGAAACCAAATTAATAGATTCTAAATAAAGTTTTCTCTATTTTGAAATGAGATTGTAATGATGCAGGTATTGCTCATCTGGTGGCTCCGATAGGAGGAGCACTGGTGAGTGGAGCAGCAACTCATTCTCTCATGGCACCTCTAGCACTCGTCTCTTCTACTGGCCGTCCTGTTGCTGCACACATCTTGGGTTCCCCAGCTCCAGTTTCTGGAAAGGTATATCAATCAGAGAGTGAATTACTAGCTGAAGTACCTGTTGTTTCTCAACAGGGAAAATAGAAGTAGGTAGTAATAGTGCAGTTAAGAATATGGAAATTATTACAATATATAGCAGCACACTTAGTAGCTTCATTATATTGAGATAGCATTGGCTAATTTGAGCTGGTTAAGAAACTTTCCGTAAATGGTTTTAAGTTGTTTCCTGTGCATCGATAATGCAGATTTTTGTTAGTGCAAATGCTAAAATTTCTCATAATTACTTCCTTTTCAATTAGTCTGTCATCAATTCTAACCCTTCAAGGCCTAAATTCCCTATGTAGTTTTATAAGAAAATGCATGAGCTTGACTTCTACAATCATTTTTTACTTCAAGAATTTACAAAATTGTTTATTTTTACCTAATTTTCTCAATTAAGCATCTGTAACATTATTCCATGACCATAATAAGGTTGTTTCCATGCCTTGTATGGCCATTCTAATTAACTTTTGCAAAAAAAGCCCACAACTTATAAAAGTGAAAGTTACATGCATTTCTTATGAGAAAAATTTTATACTTCTGGGGTCAAACTGGACATCAAAGGTAAATAAAAAGAGGTGCAGGGAAGCCATTCAACATTTGCTAAAATTTGATAACTTTGCAACTTTCGAGACACAGATCTTACTCTATTATCTTAGACTAGCTGAAGTGGCTGTTCATTCTCAAAGGGGAAATAAATAATTCTATGTACCATATTAATTGCATCTTGGATGTTATGATTCTTTTCTAAATTCTAAAGACTAAAACATGCTTTCTTAATGAATTTCTTTATGTATGAAAGAGAATTTTGCTCCTTGTATATTTCATCTATATGTTATAGGTCTATATGTTATAGGTCGGGTATATTAAACATCGCCACATGGAATGTACAAGGCCTGGGTACACACGAATTAGAACTAAATAAAGTTCTTAAAAAATATAGAGCCAATATAGCTGTCATCACAGAAACCAAAAAGAAACTCAAAGGCACAAAGGAACTAGAAGATTATGTGATGATATACAGTGGAGTTGATCAGAATAGAAGAGCTTGTTGTGGGGTAGCTGTATTAATAGATAAGAGATGGAGGAAAAATATCAGGGAATATACTCTCATAGATGAAAGAATAATTACTCTAAGGCTCAAATTTGATAGAGGCCATTTGACAATAATTGGAGCATATGCTCCTGAAGAAGGAAAAAAGGAAGAGTCAGAGTCATTCTACCAGAAACTACAGAAAGAAATAGAGAAAGTGAACAACAAAGATCACGTCATATTAGCGGGTGACCTGAATGCTAGAATTGGGAAAGAACCAATCGCAAAATTAATTGGCTTATACGGAGAGGACCATCTCAACCAGAATGGGAAAAGATTAAGAGAATTTATAAGTTTTAATGAACTAAAAGTGACAAATACTTTCTTCAAGAAGAAAGATATAAATAAATTCACCTGGTCAGCTCGAGGTCACCGGTCTCTGATTGATTATATAATAGTCAATCAGAAGCTAGCCACAAGAATAACAGACACCCATGTATATAGGGGAGCAAATATCTACTCTGATCATTTCCTTGTCCAAGCAAAAATACAACTATGGTCAAAATGGAAAAAACAAAACTTAAGAACAAAGCCGGTAAAAGTAGAAAACAAAACATTCAAAACATATCTGTTAAAAGAGGATAGCATCCGGAGATTGTACCAACACAGGCTGACACAACTGCTCGAACTAATAGAAACAGACCACAATGTTAATGTAGAATGGAAAAACATTAAGAATGCTGTTACACAAATATCAATGGAAGTTTTAGATTACAGAATCAAAAAGAAACGAAAAAGAGGTTTAAAAATTTGGAACGAGGAGATAGCAGAAGCCATTGAAGAAAAGAACAAAGCATTCAGAGAACATTTGCAAAAAAGAACAGAGGAATCAAAGGAAAAGTACCACAGCATAAGGAATCATACAAAAACAATAGTGAGAAAGGCGCATATGGAATCATGGGACAGATTTATTAGTGGAATAGAGGATGATCTGCATGGAAGACAAGAAATATCATATAAACTAATGAAACACCTCAACAAGTCAGAGAAGGATACAGCACGGTTGAATGTGATACCAATGGAAGATTGGATAAAACATTATAAGAAATTATGGTATGATCCAGTATTAAAGGAAGTGTTTAAAATGCCAGAAAAATCAGTTGATGTAGACCCTATTGAAATGAAAGAACTAGAAGACGCTCTGAATAAAACAAAGAATAGAAAAGCTGCTGGCATAGATGGAATTGATTCGGAGCTGATAAAGTATGGAGGTAAAATTCTGGAAAGGAGAATGCTACATTTGTACAATATGTGTTGGATAAAACATGAGATCCCGGATGAATGGAGGGTTGCCAAGGTTGTATCACTATTTAAAAAGGGAGACAGAAGTAACCCAGAGAACTACAGAGGCATAAGCCTTCTAAATACGGCGTACAAAATATACAGCAGAATAATTAATACTAGGCTACAAGCTATCTCTGATTATGTTTTATTAGAAGAACAAGCTGGCTTCAGAAAAGGAAGATCCTGTATTGACGATGTTTTTGTATTAAAACAAATTATACAAAAATGAAGAGAATTCAACCTAGAGATGCATTTAGCTTTTGTTGATTATGAAAAGGCATTTGATCGTGTTAACAGAAATATGCTGTGGTCAATTATGGAGAGAAGAGGTTTCCCTAAACACTTAATAAAAGTAGTTCAGAGCCTATACAAAAATACCAGAATTGTGATTGATGCTGGAAGACAGATGACTCAAGAAATTATTACTAACCAAGGTGTTAGGCAAGGGTGCAGTATCTCACCTACACTGTTTAATTTATACATAGACGACCTTACAAGGGAATGGAAGAAAGATAAAGTAGGTCCAGGTATAGAACTGAGACCCTCTGAGTTTGTAAACACGTTGCTATTCGCTGATGACCAAGTTATTATTCAAGATGATGAAGATAAATTACAAATGGCTGTCTACAAATTACATCAATTAAGCAGCATGTATAATCTAAAGATATCAATAACTAAAACGAAAACCATGGCATTTGTAGGAAACAATCCAGTAAGAACCAAAATTAGCATAGGAAGTAAAATACTTGAGCAGGTATCCCATTTCCAATACCTAGGTTGTGATATTACATATGAAGAGGATAAAGATATCACGAATAAAATAAGCAATTTTCAGAGGATCAATGGGACAATCAGAAGAACCTTAAAAGGGAAAACAAGGAGGGATACTCAACTTAAGTTTTACAAGGTGATGGCAGTTCCTGCAATGTTATATGGATCAGAATGCTGGGCAGCAAAGCAAAAAGAGCTTAAACAAATAGAGTCATCGGAAATGCGATTTCTACGGGCAGTGAAAGGATGTACAAGGCTGGATAGAATAAGGAGTTCATCCATACGGGAAGAACTAGGTATAGAGGCGATGTTAGACAAAGTAACAAGCTACAAGAATAGCTGGAGAGAGCATGTCGAACGTATGCCTCAAGAAAGGCTTCCAAAGCAAGCTCTGGAGTACAAGCCATTAGGCAAAAGAAATGTTGGTAGACCAAGGCTTAGATGGTGAAGCCGGAACAGGCAATGTGCCTAATCCTGGAAGGCAGAAGAAGAAGAAGAAGATGTTATAGGTCTATGGTATATGAGGTAAAGCTTCTCAATCGTTACTGTGGTCCTTGATTTGATGATTCTTTAAAAGGAGTTAGAAACAAATGCCCTGTAATCAGTATTTTTAGAAATTCATAATTATAACAGTTTTCTAAAAATGATCCTCCAACATCTTTAAAACATGCAATTAGTAACCAACTAAGCTTTATTGATTATAACTATAAATATCGTTAAGTTTCTTAAAAGTTTAAAAGTTTTTGTGATATTTTATATTTCTATTAATTATTTTATATTTCTATTTATTATTCTAAGTTTTGTGATATTTAATATTTTCAATATTTGTCTTTAAAATTGAATTAATAAGAAAAATGTTTTAAACATTTATATGTGACATTCCCCTTAGCTCTCAACCAAGAAAATTATAAACCTGACTGTTAAAATATTATTAGGAAGACAATTAGGAAGAATGTACTTCTTTTGAAACTTATCTGTTACCTATGATGATATTTTTAAATTAAAATTTGATATAGAAGTAGACATAAGGTTGAATGGGAAGGAATTACAGCAGGTCGAAACATTTAAATATTTGGGAAGCACTATGACATCTACTGGCAGTTGTACAGAGGAAATAAGAATAGAATAGCTAAGAAAAGGCAACGTTCCATAAGATAAAAGAACTTTTGATAGCAAAGGACATCAAGTTGGAATTAAGGAAAAGATTTGCAAAGTGCTTTGTCTGGAGTATTGTGTTAATGGATCCTAAGCATGGACGTTGAGAAAGAAAGAAGAAAAATACTTGGAGTGCTTCCCGAATATTTAAATGTTTCGACCTGCTGTAATTCCTTCCCATTCAAACTTATGTTTACTTCTGTATCAAATTTTAATTTAAAAATATCATCATAGGTAACAGATAAGTTTCAAAAGAAGTCCTAATTGCAACATCATAAAGTTTTTTATTGCAGTAATTAAGCATCTATATTGTTCTATAAATTTGTATGCACTTGTTGGCAGTTAGCTATCATGCAATTTAACAACATATTTTGTAAATTTTTTCAGATCTTAAACCCTAGTTTTTATCTGAGGATGCTATTACATATAATGTTTATAAAAAGAAATCCATCCAATGCTGTATATTTTTCCTCATATCTTTCTCTGGTAAAATAGGATTGAGCTTGATTCATCAGATATTTTAAATTTGTCTTTTCTATTGGTTTTTGTAATCAAAGGTTCAGTTTACCTTCTCATGGCCTTAAGGCTTAATTTTTGTATCCTGTTGAATTTTTAAAATTTACAAAGTATTGTATGTTGTATGCAACAAAATACAATATTTTTTTAAATATACTGCATATTCCCAAAGAAGGTCAGGGGTGCTTTTTGTTTGAATTTTGGATTGGAAATTCAAACCATTTTTCTTAGAATTACAGCAAGAGTGGAATTACGTACTTCTTCACCTCTTTCCTAGGAAATGCTTCTATTTGTCTCTAGACAAACTCCCTTTTTCACCTCATTATTCTTTGATCTATGATTTGGTTAAACATCTGTCTATCAGTTGCTCTAGTTGCCATGACAATGGAATCCTCTCTTTGGATTACACTCACTAAGAGATAAATGAAATTAAGATTTAATTTATTTCCAAATGTATCATTTTTTCCCACATCTTGGATTCCAATGCTTAACTAATACATAAATAATAATTATATGTGTTGATAGAAACTTATGTCTCTTCTTACATTAATCTTTAATAAAGCTTACTAATCTTTAATGTAATAGCTAAGTTAGTGCTTAGGATAAATACCCCAAAAAGCTGACAGGTTTAGCCTATTGGAAGAGCTATCTATCTATATATCTATCTATAAACTATCTTTCCTGGGGAAAGGTAATTTAAATCCATGATCAGTTAAAATGAAAATAGATGCAAAGTTGTATTTTTCATTCCTTTTACCCTGTTTGACATCATTTGTTACTGCTTTGGTAGTTGATGTAAGTTATTCATAACATAATTTTTATGTGAGTCCTTTGGTTGCTCATACTTTTTCTCATACTGTCCAATTGTACTCTCTTGATAGGTGATGGCATCAGGAGCAGCTGGAACCCTGCCCCTTGCAGTTGGTGGTCCTCTAATGAATGCTCAGTACCTAACAACAGCCACTGCTTTGGGTGGATTGGCACATCTTGTCAAACCTCTGGTTGTAGTGAGCTCGGCTCCCTCTAATCACAGCAGTGGTTCGAAGCTGCCATTGTCTCCTCCTCAATGAAAAACATTCTGAAAGACCTCTTTCATCCTCTATTCAGAGGGTGTTTTATCTGTACCCTCTGCGAGGGCCTCACACTTACATGCATTCATTTTCTTACTGAGATTAACTCTTTGCGTACACACTCTAACTGTGAATTCATTTCCTCACCTCTCTACACAAGAAAATCCTCATCGTAGTTTCCGTTAATTTCTTTACATTTGACTCTTGAAAAATATTTTCACCTGAAGAGGTTATATGTTCTTGGGTTTGCAAACAGTATGAAAAATTAAAGTATATTTTGCCTTTTATAATGTTTTATGAATATTAACAACCTTTGACCAGGAAGTGCATATTTAATAGTTCTCAAAAATATGAGGTCAATCTCCCAAAACACCTTTTTTATGAAGGCATATGAGCATCATACCTTGAGAAGTGAAATTCAAAGAGATTCTTGTTACAGAAATGCTTTATAAGTGCTGTTTATGAACTGATGAAAGTTTTAGCAAAGTTTTGACGAAAAATTGGTTTAGGGAACAGTTAAAATTTTGAATTTTGGAATTTCAAAACTTTTGCTTTTCCATCTGACAAATATTTTATCACTGTTGAAAATGTTAAGTTTGTATGAATGTGAAATCTATTTGTTTGACCTACCTTAAGATATATAACTCCTTAAGAAGTCTTTGCTGTTCTCATTCGATTTATTCGAGGGAAGAATCCAAAGCTTCTGAAATTTGTGTGAAGTGTTTGTGTACTTGGGCCTATGTCCTTCATTGGTTGATCAAACCAAGTGAACTTTCAGTAATTACTGAATTTGTGCCATTTCTTGATAACATTTCATAACTTAGGTGAGGCATTTACTTAGGATGTCTTCAGCAAAGAATGCGAGGATAGTGAATTTTGACTGTCCTTTTGTGGTGACCAAGAGATGAATTCAAGTGCACAAATTGTTTGCCTCTGTAACTTGAGTATATTCATTCTCAAGGTGATTGGTGCTGAATCTTGAAAGTGCATTTTTTTCTTCTGTGTACATAGCTGTAACATCATTGTTGAGCAATTTGTTAAATGTATTTAATTGTACATATTATCATTAAAGAAGGAACTGATAAAAATCTTTAACGATAATTCAAAACTTCAAAACATATGCTGTCAAGACTTGCTTTGTTTGAGTTGCACAATTACACAGATGGATTTGCTGTAGGGGATTGAGGGATTAATATAATAAAAAAGCGATATCATGATAAGGATGATGTCCTGATAAAGACCCTCTATAAAAGACACAGGTGTACTTTTCAAATGGTTTATTAGCACATTTCTGGTTTCAACAAGTTATCGCTATCATCAGGCAAACAACCAAATATTGGAAAGAAGAAACATTGGTTGAGAGAAGGCCATGATTGAGCCAAAATACATGTAGAAAATATCGCCTTCATTGAGAAGCTTCAAATTCTTCCCCACTCCATTTACCTACCATCCTAAATTAACACCTGACTGCTATAAAACAATTGCATCTCTATGCTTAATACAATGCAATAAATATTACAATAATATTAATTGTGCTCATAAAGTAGAGATAGATGCTAAAATGATTTGTAAGGATAGAAATGCTCCAGATAAATAAAACGGATAAATTGCTTGATATACCGTATATTGAGCGAATTTCGCTTTAATCTACAGATTATGCAATAAAAATTTCTAAATATGCTGCATTAAGCGAATTTCGGCTCAATTTGTAAGATTTTTCAAATATCTTGCTAGTTATGACATTTTCTGAGCGAATTTCGGCTTAGTTCGGAAGAGTTTTCAAATATCTTAATAAATAAGACGCCTTTTGAGCGAATTTCCGCTTAGTTTGGATGAATCTTCTAAGTTTTAAAGATTTTTCAAATATTTTCCAATATTTTGAGCGAATTTCGTCTTAATTTGGAATAGTTTACAAATATTTTGCTAAATAGACCGTTTTGTCAGCAAATTTCAGCTTAATTTAAAAGATTCCCAAATATCTTACGAAAGACTCCGTTTTTTCTGCGAATTACGGCTTCGTTTTTATTGATTTTCAAATATCATGCATAATAAGCCGTTTTCGGAGAGAATTTCAGTTCAATTTCGAAGGTTTTTAAAATATCATGTTAAATAAACCGTTTTTTAAGTGAACTTCGGCTTAATTTTAAAGATGGTGCAAATGTCTACCTAAATAAGAAGTTTTCGGAGCGAATTTAAGCTAAATTTGGAAGATTTTTCAAATATATTACTAAATAAACAGATTTTGGAGACAATTTCGGCTAAGATTGGAAGATTTTTCTATTATCATGAAAAATAAGACTCCTTTTGAGCGAATTTCCGCTTAGTTTGGAAGTATCTTCAAATATCTTGATAAATAGGCCGTTATTTTAGCGAATTTTGGTAAAATTTGAAAGATTTTTCAAATATCTTGCTATATTAGCCGTTTTTTGGGGCGAATATCGGCTTAATTTTGAAGATTTACAAAAAAAATCTTGTGAAAAAAGCCGTTTTCAGAGAATCTTTCTGTTTAATTTGAAAGATTTTCAAATATCTGGGTAATTCAGCAGTAATTTGAAATATTTTTCAAATGTCATAGTAATTAAGTCGTTTTTGGAGAAAATTTTGGATTATTTGGAAAATTTTGCAAATATCATCCTAAATAAGCCGTTTTCGAAGTAAATTTCAGCTTAATTTGGATAATTTCCTATAACATGGTAAATAAGCAGTTTTTTGAGTTAATATCGGCCAAAATTGAAAGAGGTTCAAATTTGTTGCTAAAAAACTTTTACGGAGCAAATTTCACCTTTTTTTTCGAAGATTTTACAGATATCTTCCTAAATACGCCGTATTTGGTGCAGATTCGGTATAATTTTAATTATTCCTCAAATATCTTGCTAAATAATTCGTTTTCGGAGCAAATTTCGGCTAAATATGGATGACTTTTACAATATCTTGAAAAATACTCCGTTTCTGGAGCAAATTTCGGCCTTGTTTGGATGATTTTTCAAATATCTTGCTAAATAAGCCGTTTTCTGAGCAAATTTTGGCTCCTTTTGGAAGATTTTTCAAATATCTTTCTAAATAAGCCGTTTTCGGAGCAAATTTCGGCTTAATTTGGAAGATTTTTCAAATATCTTGCTAAATAGGTCTTTTTGGTAGAAAAATCCGTCTTAATGTGGAGGATTTTTCAAATATCCTGCGAAATAAGCCGTTTTCGGAGTAAAATTCGTCTCAATTACGAAGATTTTTCATATATCATGCTAAATAAGTCGTTTAGGAAGCAAATCTCGAAAAATTGGAAGATATTTGAAATATCTTGCTAAATAAGCAGTTTTTGGAGTAAATTTCGGCTTAGTATGCATGTTTTTTCATATATCATGCTAAAAAGCCATTTTACGGAGCAAAATTCGGCTTGTTTTGGAAGATTTTTTCAAATATCTTAAAAAATAAGCCGTTTTTGGAGAAAATTTTAACTTATTTAGAAAGATTTTTGAAATATCTTGCTAAATAACCGATTTCGGAGCAAATTTCCGCTTAATATGTAAAATTTTTCAAATATCTTGCTAAATAAGTCGTTTTCGGAGAATATTTCGGCTTAGTATGCATGTTTTTTCAAATATCATGCTAATTATGCCGTTCTCGGAGAAAATTTCGGCTTAATTCGGAAGATGCTTCAAATATCATGCTATGTAAGCAGTTCTCGGAGAATATTTCGGCTTAGTATGGATGATTACTCAAATATCCTGCTATCATTGCTGTTATCGGAGGAAATTAGGCTAGGTTTGGAGGATATTCAAATATCTTGCTAAATAAGCCGTTTTCTAGGCAAATTTTGGCTCATTTTGGTAGATTATTCAAATATCTTTCTGAATAAGCAGTTTTCGGAGCAAAATTCGTCTAAATTTGGAAGATTCTACCAATATCATGCGAAATAAGCAGTTTTCGGAGCAAAATTCGTCATAATTTGGATGATTCTTCAAATATCATGCTAAATAAGCCGTTTTGGAAGCAAATTTCGATAAAATTTGGAAGATATTTGAAATATCTTGCTAAATAAGCAGTTTTTGAAGCAAATTTCGGCTTAATTTGGAAGACATTCCAAATATCTTGCTAAATAAACCGTTTTCTGAGGAAATTTTAGCTCCTTTTGGAAGATTATTCAAATATCTTTCTAAATAAGCCGTTTTCGGAGCAAAATTCGGCTTAATATGGTAGATTTATCAAATATCCTGCTAAATAGGTCTTTTTTGGAGTAAAATCCGTCTTAATGTGGAGGATTTTTCAAATATCCTGCGAAATAAGCCGTTTTCGGTGCAAAATTCGTCTTAATTAGGAAGATTTTTCAAATATCATGCTAAATAAGTAGTTCTGGAAGCAAATTTACAAAATATTGGAAGATATTTGATATATCTTGCTAAATATGCAGTTTTCAGAGTAAATTTCGGCTTAGTATGCATGTTTTTTCAAATATCTTGCGAAATAAGCCGTTTTCGGAGCAAATATCCGCTTATTTTGCAACATTTTTCAAATATCTTACTAAATAAGCTGTTCTCGGAGCAAATTTTGTTCTTATATAGGGCATTTTTGAAAAATATTTCTAAATAAGCCGTTTTCGTAGCAAAATTCGTCTTAATTTGGAAGATTCTTCCAGTATCATGCTAAATAAGCCGTTTTGGTAGCAAATTTCGAAAAAATTTGGAAGGTATTTAAATATCATGCTAAATAAGCCGTTTTCGGAGCAAATTTCGGCTTAATTAGGAAGATTTTTCAAATATCTCTCTAGATAAGCCGTTGTCTGAGCGAATTTCCGCATAATTTGGATGATTTTTCAAATAGCTTGCTAAATAGGCCGTTTTCGGAGTAAAATCCGTCTTAATGTGGAGAATTTATTGAATATCTTGCGAAATACGCCGTTTTCGCAGCAAATTTCGGCTTAATATGGAAGATTTTTCAAATATCTTGCTAAATAAGCCGTTTTCGGAGAAAATTTCGGCTTATTTTGCAACATTTTTCAAAAATCTTTCTAAATAAGCCGTTTTCGGAACAAAATTCGTCTATATTTGGAAGATTTTTCAAATATCATACTAGATAAGCCGTTTTGGAAGCACATTCCGATTTAATTTTGAAGATATTTGAAGTATCATGATAAATATGCAGTTTTTGAAGCAAATTTCGGCTTCATTTGGAAGATATTCCAAATAACTTCCTAAATAAACCGTTTTCTGAGGAAATTTTAGCTCCTTTTGGAAGATTATTCTAATATCTTTCTAAATAAGCCGTTTTCGGAGCAAAATTCGGCTTAATATGGTAGATATTTCAAATATCCTCCTAAATAGGTTTTTTTTGGAGTAAAATCCGTCTTAATGTGGAGGATTTTTCAAATATCCTGCGAAATAAGCCGTTTTCGGAGCAAAATTCGTCTTAATTACGAAGATTTTTCAAATATCATGCTAAATAAGTAGTTTTGGAAGCAAATTTCGAAAAAATTGGAAGATATTTGATATATCTTGCTAAATATGCAGTTTTCGGAGTAAATTTCGGCTTACAAGGAGACTACACACCGTCGGACGCGATTTAAGTGGTAAGACTCGGTAATTTGATAGATATCGAGTCAAGATTGACGAATCACCCCCAAAGATGGGTTTTATGAGCGATAGTTTTCTCGGAAAATGAACTTAAAGTTTACGAAAAATTGACAGGTAGGCTATAAAGCTAAGCCTAGCGACCTTCGTCATTCGAACGTTTGCCGCAGTGGTATGGTATCCGCTTCCAAAGTCCTTTTGGTCGGGTTCGAGCCCTCATGCGGGAAAATTTCTTTTTTCTCTTTTTTTCTTTTACGTACTCTGTCATAAACTTAACCTATATCTGTTTTCTTCTTTATTAAGGAATGAATTCTGAATGCGCGAAATAAAAATCTTTACTTTACTCAATCAGTTGTCGGCTTCTATATTTACACCAATGTGTTCAGGTAAATGTAAGTCGGGTATTGCAATAAAAGTTGCCGTTCGAGCGAGCAGCTGGATGTAGGAGAGATTTGAAATAGTCCTCTGCGTTACCTCTCTAGTATTGTAGTTTTCAGATAATAAATGCGGGCATAAGTATTTGCGCATAATTTCGGAATCTCACATCGGAGAAATACTCTAACTTTTGGAAAATAAGTTCAATATCCACCAAAAGAAAAAAACAGATATAGATTAAGATTATGACAGAGTACGTAAAAGAAAAAAAGAGAAAAGAAATTTTCCCGCATGAGGGCTCGAACCTGACCAAAAGGACTTTGGAAGCGGATACCATACCACTGCGCCAAACGTTCGAATGACGAAGGTCGCTACGCTTAGCTTTATAGCCTACCTGACAATTTTTCGTAAACTTTAAGTTCATTTTCCGTGAAAACTATCGCTCATAAAACCCAACTTTGGGGGTGATTCGTCAATCTTGACTCGATATCTATCAAATTACCGAGTCTTACCACTTAAATCGCGTCCGACGGTGTGTAGTCTCCTTGTTAGATAAACTTGAGTAAAATAAATATCAGGATATATATCTATATGTAGATTCTATTTTGTAAAAGTTAGATTGAATTTAATGTTTTGATGATTGATGTTAATGTTTTTCTATATAGCGTGTCATTTTCCACCCTTTTTGGGCAAAAACAGCCTTCTTGTAAGATTTTTAAAATTTTGAGCTAATTATGACTTTATTACGGCGATAACTTGCTTATTTCAGATGTTGAAGTTGATATTGTGGTAACATTCAGACACTCACCCTAGATGGCTTTTGTGGAAAATGCAATCTGCCAATATGTTTAAGATCAGTGTTTTGATTCTCTGCCCTTCATTTTTTTGCCTTTTGATTTATTTTTGGTAGACGTGCTTGGGTGAAAACTCTTTTGCAAGAGATTACATTTTGGTGAAAACTGAAGATAGATTTCATAATCTAATAATTATATTGGTTTCTATAGTAGGTATCTTAAAGGAAAAATAAGAAGATTTAGAGGCCTAGTGATGCCAAGTGGTGCAATGAACTAACAGACTGTGGATTTTACTTTACCACAAAGAAGGTTAAAATATTTTATATACTTATCCATTAGTTAGTCTTACATTGCTCAACTCCAGAATTTTAAGAGAAGTTTTGTTTCTACCCTTAACAACTAAGTGTGAAGCTACTTTCAGTAGACCTTTTTTTGATTAGTTTAATATATACAATATGGCAGTATTATCATTCACTATGCCAAGAGAGGCTGCAATCGTTTGGATGATGCTTTTATGTTTCATGCTGCCTACATTGAAATACTTAAACATCAATCTTTTATATGAGAAAAGTAATTTATTCACTAACCGAACTGAAAGAGAACCTTTTCCTCTTTATTTTATTTAGCATCATTAGCAAGAATCAGGAGGAAATTATTTGAAATGGCTTCACAGAATGCCCAAAAAAAGTCGAATTTTGGTTTGGAGGCTTCACATTTCTCACCTCTGCTCAGTACTCAATATTTAATTTTAACCTAACTTGATTCATTAAAAATTATGACTGATATCTGTAGCATTACCGAAAATTGCATTGAATCATCTTCAGATTCATTGTACTGATGTTAGGATATACTGTGATTATCAGTATGAATCGGATATTGGAATGTAAGTAGCACCATAATTTTAAGAAAGAATGAAAATAAATGATTAGGAATCAAATGATTAAAGCTTTGGAAGTTTTAAATATTCCAATTAGCAAATTTAGTAATACTTAATACAGTATATTAATAGCATTTCTTGCCTTGAATGAATATACTTTTTTCATGTTATACATTTCATCCTTGATTTGGAAAATTTTTCTTACATCGCGGTGGATACCTCTTCTTTTGGGCAATTTAATGCTTTAGTTGGAAGATTTTTCAAATGGTGGACTGAATGTTTTGTTTTCTTCTCTACTTTGAGCATTTCCTCAACATAATCTTTTCCACAAATTCCACGTTCTTGTTATCCTATTGTCCGCCCCCAATTCTTCAATACAATGCTTCTGACTACCTTGTAACTTGAAGATGACATTTATTCATTGAAGCCTGGTTATGATTCCATGTTTAGTGTGGTATTTTGCAGAGTTTTATTTGTAATTAACTAGGAACTAGTTTTCTCAATAGAAATTAGTTAGTTTCTTATTTCTGCCATCTGTATAATTTTGTCATCCTTCCAGCTCATAAACTCAGTTTTTAGTCTAATCAGTTATGCATAATATGAGTAAAGGGGAATTTGGGAATGAGCAGTATATGATACATAATTTGATTCCAAGATAATATGGTATGGTTATGATTGGAAATATATGGTTAACTAAAATGAGGAAATGAAGAAAGAATTATAAGGTGAGGTCTCAAATAGAAATTATTCAATGTATGATTTCAAACAGAAAACAGTTCTTTATTTGAAGAGAAAAACAGCAAGATATATTTGAGCAAGAATGGTACCGTCTACATTAATCTTAACAATACATATATTGATAAACATGATTGGTTTAAAAACAGTAAGGAATAAAAAACTTGTGGTAACTGATAGAATCTCTCCATTGCTTCAAATGCCTTTAGTATTAAATTAATACTTCTTCATTGCTGATTAGATTTCATGAATAATTTGGACACCCTTTAAACCAGATTTTCCCAAACGTTTTAGAGCCACCGCCTCCTTGGATCCGTAAACCTGTAGTCAACACCCCCAAGTGGTAACTTTAAAATAATAATCAGAATCATAGACAAGGAACATTGTAATAATTAAATTGAAAACAATGACTAAGAGTTGTGTATTTATAATCCAACAAATATTTAGTTTTCGTAACACATTTATGCAAAAGGCTTGATGATCAATAAAAAGAACTTGGATAAGAATATAATCCTTAAATAAAAATAAATTATCAAAGCAAATAACATTAAGAAAAATTTTTTCAAGAAGTTGACACATCATTTCCTTAATTAGATTAGGCAAATATATAACATTAACATTTTCAATTTATAGAAATAAGATAACCAACCATGTTTTGTTAAAATTAGTAAAGCAATGAAGTGACTATTTGAATGGGAGGGATGGGCTTGGTGTCATGGTACCAGTTTTCCAACGTCCAGTTTAATATCAATTAGCAGGAGTCTTAAATCACTGCGTTCACAAACCTGAAGTCTTTTTCTCTGCTTGAAAATTAGTTGAATAACTGCGCTAAAACCACGTTCCACCAAATACAAAGTCGGAAAAGCAAGAAGGAGTTTTTTAACCACTGTCCATAATGCAGGATATCAGTCCGAAACCTCCTTCTGTAACTAAAACTGTTGATAATTTATTTCAAATTTTTGTTTCAATTCATTGTCATGTTTAGTCAAATCAATTCTTCCACTAACACTCCAACCTTCTCAATATATACAAGCAGATTTTTAACCCAGGCTGGTATCTCCAACAAAAGAAGATTCTCAACATATTATCATCCATGGTGGCTAAATGGTCACAAAAGACTCAAATCATCATCATCTATTCCAGCTTGCACTTCTAGTTCAAGGAAGGAAGGAAATTGATGAAGCTTGGAGCGACCCTTGTTGCACTTAAATAAAAGCAACTTAGAAAAATAAATAGTCACCACAGATTTTGACTTGATAATTTTTGTATCATTTCCTTGCAATTTTAAATTCATTTCGTTAAACTTTGCAAACAAGTCAGGTTAAAATGCAACATCACTCCTAGTCTATTTAAGGATTTTGCTGAGAATAGCATCTTTATCCTCAAAACACTGCACGAAAGTGTCAAAATGATTATAAAAGCGCCTTGAACAATAGCCTTTTGATACCCAGCATACTTCTGTGTGTAATAATAAACGTTTAAAATTTTCATCTTTCTCATCACACAACTTGGAAGAGTCGATCATTAAGAGCATGGGCTTTGATTTTGTTAACTGCTGTAATTACAATGTTTAAGGACTTATGAATGCAATCACTCAGTTTTTTAGCCACTAAATGTTGTCGGTGAATGACACAATGAATAGCAAAGACATTTGGTACATATTTTCTTAAGTAGGCAATACAACCATGATGACGACCAGTCATTGACGGAGCTCTGTCTGTCGCAATAGCAAGTATGTTAGAAAGTGGAATCATTTGAAAACACCCTTTTGCATATTAAGTATATAGGCAGGTACTTATTTGAAGGTGACTCTATAAATCCATACTTAAGATAATCCACATTATACTGTCTACATTTCTTCTTTGATGAGTTAATTCCTGCCATTCTGTTTATACAACAAGGGTTTAAATATAAAATTTTGTTAAAATAAAATAAGTTAAATTAAAATTATTATTGCATAAATATAAATTAATGAATTATTAATAAAATAGAATACGGGTATGTGTTAATGATAAGACGTGGATTTGATCTTTAAGTGGTTGCTTTTTAAAATAAAATTACTAATAACCAAATGAAAAACATGAAAACATAATATTTATATGCTGGCGGCATAATTTCAAACATACATAAGCAAGGCTGAATATATGCAAACCTGGTATAGAACTGGATTTATATACACATTATTTTGATCTGGAACGGTAGTTGTTTTACTTCTGGTAAACCAAAAATATTATTAGAGTTTATTTATTTTAGATAAATATTGTCATTTCATATCCAAATGCAAAACATTTATCATGCGTGCAAGATTTCGAAAGTTGTGCGTAGGGAGTTTTTGCCGGAGGTCTGCACAGGCACCTATGTCTGACAAAGTAAGTTCCTTCTAGAATTCAATTTATATTACTGGTCAAGTCAGTTGAGGGCAAACTAATATTTCTTTGGCTCCTATTCTGTCGTTATGAATTATATTAATTCGTGCAATTCCCTAAATTCTATTAATAAGAAAAGCAGTTCAAGGGACATGCAGCGAAATTAGCATTGATTCAATTTTTGGTTGCTTGTGTTTGTGTTGATTCAACTAAAGCTTTTTCTGTAGCAAGGCCACCTTTTCATTTGATGATATATCATTAAGAATAATTTGGGAAGAAGTATGTTTACTACTTAATTTACTCTTGAAGACAAATTATGTCCACAGTGTTTTTTAATTGAAAGAATTATTGTGAATATTACCCATTTTTTGAGAAAAGCTATGGTCCAAGGAAATGCATAATATCAGCAAAACCATAACTTAGATCCATAAAGCGAGAATATATTGAATTGATTTCCAGCTGGCAAAGGGGAAATTTAATCGTATATGCACCAAGTATGAGAGGAATGGTACTCGTTTTGAACAACCTATTACCATTACATGAAAACATAACAATATACTGGCCGTTTATTATTGTGATATACTTTGCCATCAAAAATAATTATAGATAATATTATATAATAGTACTATAACTAGAATGATATGATGCAATGATTAAAAAATTACTTACCAGTACAGCCTTGATAATATCGTTGGAACCGACTTGTTTTGAAAATGGTTATTCAGGTAATATTTTATGTAAAACAACCAAATCTTACTATTGGATGACCTAATAGTAAGATTTGGTTGATATACATAATTTATTTACCATTTTGATTACCTTTGTTGATTTATAAATCTGTTTCTGTAAACACTCAGGAAAAATTTATCCTCTTATAAGTTCTACAATGTAAAATGAGAATTTTGGCTTCTCTGTAACCTAATGAGTGAAGTATAAAAGATATTGATGAAAATCTAACATGCAAGCTTTCTTAAGGCTGACTTAATGTCACAAAAATAACCTGTAGTATCTTGGTGAATGTTTACACTGAAGAGAATAGTACCTGCTGTGTTACTCAGTGTTATAGGTATTTCATATAATCATCTGCTCTAAGATTTTGAAAAAGTTCTATGACAATATTTTTACTGTGGATTAAAAAATGATCTATAATTATTTTTTTGTGATTTAGAAAAACTTGTTATTTGTTCACGTATTGTTGTCCAGTATCATTGATTTTAGATACTTCTAAAAATTAAGTGTCTTCACTATTTACAAGTCGAATCTTAGTGCCTATGCTTTGCTTCCTTTCTTCAAATGCACTTTATTTTTATAGGATTCCTTTGTCTATCTGGCTTTCCTTATAACTTAACTATCAATTTCATCGTTTTATGACATTTAAACTTAAAAATTCTTTCTGGAATTGACGTCTTACTATAAATCTTAAGGAGCTAAGTAGTGATTCAATAGAGACATCTTGCAGAAAATTACCATTGGTATGTTCAATGTACGATGAATTTGCAGTGATATTAATGAACTGTTTTATCATCAGTGTCCTTTATAAATGCTGTACTATTTAAAAAGGTCTGCTCTTACTGAAGAATGCCTTTACAGATTCCAAGCAGTTGAAAATAACCAAGTGCATAGCTAATAATGAATTGTTTATTCATGTAAATTATTAACATTATAACATGAAAGTGAAATTTAGAGTGATAAGAGAATTAGTGTTTCCATAAAATAAAGATTTTCTTTAGTGATGAAACATAACTTAGAACTGATGAGTAATGATCACCTGATGATGAAGATTACTTGCTGAAACCTGGTTGTGTTACCTCAATAAAAAATATGGAAGAAATACAATACCTCTCTTCATTCTATGCATTGGATTTCCTTAATACCTTGCAACTGGTTTACATTTATATAAGTTAAAGTTTGGACTTTCTGTCTTTTCTATTTATTCATGCACCTTCTTTGTACCATTATCTCAAATGATCGAAAGCTGTTTATGCAGCAAAGCAAGCAAGCAATTCATCAAACTGTGTGCTGTGCAAATGCAGCACTATTGCATGGTTATTTTAAATTCCCCTTTCTTTGAAAATCCAAAATGTGAACAGTTGTAATATGTTTGGAAGTACCCATATGTTGTTAAAGATATTTACCTTGGACGAAAGATGCTCTTGTAACCAAATTACCTCTTCTACAGCTCCAGTACTTTGAAGCCAGTAATTCTCTTGATCTGGTTTGGAAATCAATTCTTGAAAAAGATTTTATTTTCAATTAGGAGTTAGTAGAACTTCAACTTAAGTTTAACACAGTTATATAGATATTCTCTAAAACATAAACTATCGCAATTTCCATTGAATCATTCTTCGATGTTTGATACTGACTATCAACAGAAAGAGGGAAAAAGGAGCAACAAAATATAAGTTATTAATATGAAATATCAAGATAGAATAGTAATAATTATAGGTAAAATCAGTGAAAAAGTTGACAAGAAATTAAAATCATCTTGCATAATAATCACCGTCGTGTACATTTTAATAATCCGATGTCAGTAACTCTTGCAGGAATCCCATAGATGAACCCTTTTAAATTAATGTCAATCACTCCCCAACGTCTTAGAATTATGCAGTTTAGAGATTCTTTAGCGTGCTATACGCCTTTGTTTATTTTTCTACCAAAAGGATCTTGAATTCACCTTGGATGACTAAGAAATGCACGTTAGATATAATATAAATAAAATTTTTAAGTAGAATATTAAAGAAGATTTAGAATCAACAGCTTCGGCCGTGACTTCGTGGTAAGTCGCCATCAGGAACAAATGAAAGTCGAACTTTTACCAACCACAAATAATAACAAATTTATTTGTGGTTGGTAAAAGTTCGACTTTCATTTGTTCCTAAAGAAGATTTATTTCCGTGATTTATTTGTAATAAATAAGGGTACATGAATGAATATGAGAAATTCGCATGAATATGGATAACTATAAGAACGTCACCATAAATTTTATTCCTATAGGTTAGTTTTCCTGAAACTTAAAGAGGGCGCGAAAAGCGCCACCGTAGTCGAAACGAGTTTCATTTTGTTTCGATTCTCACAGTCTTGAATTAGCTTCAGAAGGAGTAACGTCAGAGTAATGCGGGAGAGTGCACGTACTTGATAATCTTGATAATCAGCGGTAAGTGTGACTTGTGGATGAATTTGAAATAATTTTCGTAAATGGATACCGTAATGCATTCTGGTTGAGTCATTAAATGATATCCGGTTAATTAACTATAAGTTATAACACACGTTGGTATGAATTATTCTATAGCATCGCGGATGCAACGAGGTCTTCAACGTTCGTACATTAGGGAAAGAGTTTAATATTGTGTTAGTGTGTCCCCAATAATGCCTTTCTGCTCTTCCGTGATTTTTCACTCCTTTCGTAGGATTTTATCGTTCTTGCATTGTCTGCACGTATTCGTAATAGGATGAAATTTTCTGCGACCATAGCATTTGTTTAAATGTCCTTTATAAAAAAGTGGGTAAAATTATGAAACACATCTCTCTAATGAATTATTATATCAACCTCAAGTGAAATTGTTAATCTCTTTTGCAAAACATTTATTCCCAAATTAATATTTAGCGATTTCGAATTTACGGGTGCAGTACATTTTGGCGCGAATCTGTTTTGGTGCAGGCCATTTTGGCGCGGTTTTCGGCGGTTAAGATGTATTAGCAAGATTTAATGGAAACACCTTTACTTTTTAATTAAGAACTATCTTAAATTTATCATGATAAATTTAATTTTATAATATATAGGTTATATATATAGGTTCACTATATCGCTAACATATAGTTAAAGTATTTAGGTTCACTTTCCCTTTTTTCACAGGGCGTTCCCGAAGTTGCTGTGGAGTAACATCACGGACGCAACCGATTCAGATCCGTCAAACACAGTCATCTCAGCGGCATACGTGCAAATCATAGGTTTTCTCAGGTTTAATAAATAATTTTAATAGTGTATTAAATTTTGATTTACCATGCAATGACTGAATGCCAATAGATAATTGTTTTATGGTATGTAACAAAGCTAATCCATTAAATACTCATGAATGTGTTTTTTTCAGGCCCATCCATTTTTCGCATTTCAAACGGTTTTCAGTAGTGACGTATTATGCACGACTGTTATTTTTCACAATCAAATAGTACAAATAGAACTATTTATTGTGATAAGGTTTAAGAAGGTATTGCTTATCGTCCGTGGTTAATTTTAATTTAAGATTTTATAATTGTATACGTTTATTTGAAACAGTAGGTGTATGCTATTACATTTAATATACCAATGGAGATTAATTTCTTTTCAGGAATACTCATCTTTGAATTTATTTTTCAACAGGTTGAGGAACATGGCTCGTTGTTGTTGTTGCTTTCGCTGTTGTTTCGATCGTTGATTTCGGTACTCTTCCGTTTCCGTGATGTTGGGTTGCATTTCAAATGCAGGAGGAAACTGGGTGTTCCTCTACACCTAATGTCATGGCAGGGGCACCATCTCACACATATATCACAGCGAATTACTTGCAAACATACCTCTAGATTTAGTGTGTTTAATTAGTCATATTACAATTTGTTTTAATACTCACTTTTTTACATTATTAACCATTGTGATTCTTAAATTGTGATGTGGTGTTTAATATTGCTCATTAATATAATATCCATGCATGTATTTTTTCCAGGCCTTATAATTTGAAGTTTTTTCCACAGGTTCGGACAGGATTTATCCTGTAACGTAGAATGCGCGCGGAATATCGTTGCTGGTCGGTCGATCTCTAAGTGAGTGAGTTCGTTTTTCTCGAGTTTGCGTAAGACGTAAGCGATTTACGTCTCAGGAGGTAGGTAATTTTTCGCGAATCGTAGTTTATCGTTAGGGCTTAGCGGAAATCGTGTCCGTTAGGGTAATGTGCCTTAGATGCGAATAATTTACTACTTTAGTGCGTTAGCTCGTATCGCTAAGACCGAGACGATTCTTCGGTCAATCGTGTGCTTTTTGTATGAATATGATGGAAATTGTTGGGGTCTGGTTTTACTTATGGTGTGCTTGCTACCTATGGTGTGTTTGCTATGATGTGTGATTGATTGCGGCAAGTGCACTTGCATGAGCGGCTGATTGTGTATAACACCTTTCCTGGTAGTTAGATTCCTTATTTGTATTTAGACCTTTTTGAACTTACGGTTGTGGTGGTGGGTTGATTGTGTGGTAGGTAAAATCGGATCCCCAGTCCAATTTCCATCCAAATAAGTTTAATGCTAAATGAAAACCGTAGGGAGTTAGTATTTTCTCAGCGGATTAGTAGTAGAAAGAGATGATATTCGTAAGTTCTCCGTTCATAGATTCGGAATGCGTCTTAGATTACGGTGGTCGTAGAGTAAACCAGCAATCGATATTCGATACGTTGGGTTCAATTCGGAGCCTTTCGCTGCGTTCGTTAAATCTTCGAACCATTATTTAGATTAATTACCATATCCCTTTTTCGTATTTCATAAGGTTTTCAGTTTTGATGTACTATGTTCGACTGTTTCTTTTCCCCATTATATTCTATGCATAGAAGTATGTATTGAGTTAAGGATTTAGAAAGGTAGATTGCGTTATGTTCGAATTTGTGTTTAAGTTTAAGGTAACCTTTTTTATGTATGTGTATATATATGAAAGGGTGCTTGTATGCTATTACATTTAATATACCAATGGTTATTAATTTCTTTTCAGGAATACTCATCTTTGAATTTCTTTTTCAACAGGTTGAGGAACATGGCTCGTTGTTGTAGTTGTTGCTTTCGCTGTTGTTTCGATCGTTGATTTCGGTACTCTTCCATTTCCGTGATGTTGGGTTGCATTTCAAATGCAGGAGGAAACTGGGTGTTCCTCTACACCTAATGTCATGGCAGGGGCACCATCTCACACATATATCACAGCGAATTACTTGCAAACATACCTCTAGATTTAGTGTGTTTAATTAGTCATATTACAATTTGTTTTAATACTCACTTTTTTACATTATTAACCATTGTGATTCTTAAATTGTGATGTGGTGTTTAATATTGCTCATTAATATAATATCCATGCATGTATTTTTTCCAGGCCTTATAATTTGAAGTTTTTTCCACAGGTTCGGACAGGATTTATCCTGTAACGTAGAATGCGCGCGGAATATCGTTGCTGGTCGGTCGATCTCTAAGTGAGTGAGTTCGTTTTTCTCGAGTTTGCGTAAGACGTAAGCGATTTACGTCTCAGGAGGTAGGTAATTTTTCGCGAATCGTAGTTTATCGTTAGGGCTTAGCGGAAATCGTGTCCGTTAGGGTAATGTGCCTTAGATGCGAATAATTTACTACTTTAGTGCGTTAGCTCGTATCGCTAAGACCGAGACGATTCTTCGGTCAATCGTGTGCTTTTTGTATGAATATGATGGAAATTGTTGGGGTCTGGTTTTACTTATGGTGTGCTTGCTACCTATGGTGTGTTTGCTATGATGTGTGATTGATTGCGGCAAGTGCACTTGCATGAGCGGCTGATTGTGTATAACACCTTTCCTGGTAGTTAGATTCCTTATTTGTATTTAGACCTTTTTGAACTTACGGTTGTGGTGGTGGGTTGATTGTGTGGTAGGTAAAATCGGATCCCCAGTCCAATTTCCATCCAAATAAGTTTAATGCTAAATGAAAACCGTAGGGAGTTAGTATTTTCTCAGCGGATTAGTAGTAGAAAGAGATGATATTCGTAAGTTCTCCGTTCATAGATTCGGAATGCGTCTTAGATTACGGTGGTCGTAGAGTAAACCAGCAATCGATATTCGATACGTTGGGTTCAATTCGGAGCCTTTCGCTGCGTTCGTTAAATCTTCGAACCATTATTTAGATTAATTACCATATCCCTTTTTCGTATTTCATAAGGTTTTCAGTTTTGATGTACTATGTTCGACTGTTTCTTTTCCCCATTATATTCTATGCATAGAAGTATGTATTGTGTTAAGGATTTAGAAAGGTAGATTGCGTTATGTTCGAATTTGTGTTTAAGTTTAAGGTAACCTTTTTTATGTATGTGTATATATATGAAAGGGTGCTTGTATGCTATTACATTTAATATACCAATGGTTATTAATTTCTTTTCAGGAATACTCATCTTTGAATTTCTTTTTCAACAGGTTGAGGAACATGGCTCGTTGTTGTTGTTGTTGCTTTCGCTGTTGTTTCGATCGTTGATTTCGGTACTCTTCCATTTCCGTGATGTTGGGTTGCATTTCAAATGCAGGAGGATATGGGGTCTTCCTCTACGCCTAACGTCATTTGGGGGCCAACGTCAGGTAGTTTTCGGTTTGGTTCGATTCCGCTTCGCGTCCTCTAAGTATTTGAGGGTTTAAGAAATGCCTTAACGGTCTTAAACCCGATGATGATACAATCCTTACCTAACACCTCCGCGCGGTAGAGGACGGGCAACGTGTACATATGTATACGGCTAAGTTAGGGAGGTGCCGAAGGGATACCGGTATGTGTATCCACACTCCATGTCTTCTAATGGAGGAGAGGGCATTCTGTTGTCCTGGGGTCGACAAATGGATCCCGAATTCGGTAGGGCCATAGGCAGATGGGTAGATATAGGGTGCGTGTTAGAGTCAATATCTTAGCAGTCAGAGTAGAAACCGATTCTTTAGAGCATTAGCTGGCCGTGTAGTGTTGTTGGTTCGTTTCGTCCTTCCTCTGCAGAGGGAGTTCCCGAGGTTCCTGTGGAGTTACATCACGGACACAACCAATTCAGATCCTTCACACACAGACATCACAGCGACACATGCTTCACGTTGGTTCAATTAATAAAAGTGTATTAAATCTCCCATGCCATTACTTAGTGACATTGGAAATGGGGGTTTGTGAATGTCTATCTTTAAAGGAAAATGTATGTGTGTGTGCGCGAATTTGTATACTTTATTGTCATTGTATTACCTTGTTTTTATTATGGTTATCCTAATTGAGTTTCTGTGAATTGTTACAGAATCTTTCAGGTATTATATATGTTATATTTCTATATTGTTCAATTTGATTTATGTGCATAAAAAATTATGAACTGCCTTTGGGAGGTTTTAGAGGGGTTTCCCTCTCAGCATAGGGCAAATGCCAGGCAGACTGGCCTTGTGGCCCCCCTCTAAAGATTAAATAAAGATATTAACAATAATTGAATGGCCTTTATATGTTCTTATTTATCCTACATACCATACCTAATGAAGCCAGTGAAAAAGGTATATTTGGTATCTAATATGCTAATGTTGGTGTATCATAAACTTGATCAGATAAAAAAAGTATTGCTTTTGTCAGATTCTCGTGAATTTGCAAGAAAATTCATATTGAGACTCACAAGGAGACTACACACCGTCGGACGCGATTTAAGTGGTAAGACTCGGTAATTTGATAGATATCGAGTCAAGATTGACGAATCACCCCCAAAGTTGGGTTTTATGAGCGATAGTTTTCTCGGAAAATGAACTTAAAGTTTACGAAAAATTGTCAGGTAGGCTATAAAGCTAAGCCTAGCGACCTTCGTCATTCGAACGTTTGCCGCAGTGGTATGGTATCCGCTTCCAAAGTCCTTTTGGTCGGGTTCGAGCCCTCATGCGGGAAAATTTCTTTTTTCTCTTTTTTTCTTTTACGTACTCTGTCATAAACTTAACCTATATCTGTTTTCTTCTTTATTAAGGAATGAATTCTGAATGCGCGAAATAAAAATCTTTACTTTACTCAATCAGTTGTCGGCTTCTATATTTAAACCAATGTGTTCAGGTAAATGTAAGTCGGGTATTGCAATAAAAGTTGCCGTTCGAGCGAGCAGCTGGATGTAGGAGAGATTTGAAATAGTCCTCTGCGTTACCTCTCTAGTATTGTAGTTTTCAGATAATAAATGCGGGCATAAGTATTTGCGCATAATTTCGGAATCTCACATCGGAGAAATACTCTAACTTTTGGAAAATAAGTTCAATATCCACCAAAAGAAAAAAACAGATATAGATTAAGATTATGACAGAGTACGTAAAAGAAAAAAAGAGAAAAGAAATTTTCCCGCCTTAGGGCTCGAACCTGACCAAAAGGACTTTGGAAGCGGATACCATACCACTGCGCCAAACGTTCGAATGACGAAGGTCGCTACGCTTAGCTTTATAGCCTACCTGACAATTTTTCGTAAACTTTAAGTTCATTTTCCGTGAAAACTATCGCTCATAAAACCCAACTTTGGGGGTGATTCGTCAATCTTGACTCGATATCTATCAAATTACCGAGTCTTACCACTTAAATCGCGTCCGACGGTGTGTAGTCTCCTTGTTAGATAAACTTGAGTAAAATAAATATCAGGATATATATCTATATGTAGATTCTATTTTGTAAAAGTTAGATTGAATTTAATGTTTTGATGATTGATGTTAATGTTTTTCTATATAGCGTGTCATTTTCCACCCTTTTTGGGCAAAAACAGCCTTCTTGTAAGATTTTTAAAATTTTGAGCTAATTATGACTTTATTACGGCGATAACTTGCTTATTTCAGATGTTGAAGTTGATATTGTGGTAACATTCAGACACTCACCCTAGATGGCTTTTGTGGAAAATGCAATCTGCCAATATGTTTAAGATCAGTGTTTTGATTCTCTGCCCTTCATTTTTTTGCCTTTTGATTTATTTTTGGTAGACGTGCTTGGGTGAAAACTCTTTTGCAAGAGATTACATTTTGGTGAAAACTGAAGATAGATTTCATAATCTAATAATTATATTGGTTTCTATAGTAGGTATCTTAAAGGAAAAATAAGAAGATTTAGAGGCCTAGTGATGCCAAGTGGTGCAATGAACTAACAGACTGTGGATTTTACTTTACCACAAAGAAGGTTAAAATATTTTATATACTTATCCATTAGTTAGTCTTACATTGCTCAACTCCAGAATTTTAAGAGAAGTTTTGTTTCTACCCTTAACAACTAAGTGTGAAGCTACTTTCAGTAGACCTTTTTTTGATTAGTTTAATATATACAATATGGCAGTATTATCATTCACTATGCCAAGAGAGGCTGCAATCGTTTGGATGATGCTTTTATGTTTCATGCTGCCTACATTGAAATACTTAAACATCAATCTTTTATATGAGAAAAGTAATTTATTCACTAACCGAACTGAAAGAGAACCTTTTTCTCTTTATTTTATTTAGCATCATTAGCAAGAATCAGGAGGAAATTATTTGAAATGGCTTCACAGAATGCCCAAAAAAAGTCGAATTTTGGTTTGGAGGCTTCACATTTCTCACCTCTGCTCAGTACTCAATATTTAATTTTAACCTAACTTGATTCATTAAAAATTATGACTGATATCTGTAGCATTACCGAAAATTGCATTGAATCATCTTCAGATTCATTGTACTGATGTTAGGATATACTGTGATTATCAGTATGAATCGGATATTGGAATGTAAGTAGCACCATAATTTTAAGAAAGAATGAAAATAAATGATTAGGAATCAAATGATTAAAGCTTTGGAAGTTTTAAATATTCCAATTAGCAAATTTAGTAATACTTAATACAGTATATTAATAGCATTTCTTGCCTTGAATGAATATACTTTTTTCATGTTATACATTTCATCCTTGATTTGGAAAATTTTTCTTACATCGCGGTGGATACCTCTTCTTTTGGGCAATTTAATGCTTTAGTTGGAAGATTTTTCAAATGGTGGACTGAATGTTTTGTTTTCTTCTCTACTTTGAGCATTTCCTCAACATAATCTTTTCCACAAATTCCACGTTCTTGTTATCCTATTGTCCGCCCCCAATTCTTCAATACAATGCTTCTGACTACCTTGTAACTTGAAGATGACATTTATTCATTGAAGCCTGGTTATGATTCCATGTTTAGTGTGGTATTTTGCAGAGTTTTATTTGTAATTAACTAGGAACTAGTTTTCTCAATAGAAATTAGTTAGTTTCTTATTTCTGCCATCTGTATAATTTTGTCATCCTTCCAGCTCATAAACTCAGTTTTTAGTCTAATCAGTTATACATAATATGAGTAAAGGGGAATTTGGGAATGAGCAGTATATGATACATAATTTGATTCCAAGATAATATGGTATGGTTATGATTGGAAATATATGGTTAACTAAAATGAGGAAATGAAGAAAGAATTATAAGGTGAGGTCTCAAATAGAAATTATTCAATGTATGATTTCAAACAGAAAACAGTTCTTTATTTGAAGAGAAACACAGCAAGATATATTTGAGCAAGAATGGTACCGTCTACATTAACCCTTTCGAGACTGTTGTCGGCTATAGACGACGGTAGATTTCCTTCGCTTAGCTACTGTTGTCGGCTATAGACGACGGCATTTTTCCTACGCAGAAAGACGGCTGTCGTGTATAGACGACGCAGGTATAAATCGCGCGTGGGTGCAGTTTCAGAGGATTAGGATATTATAAACTTACCCTTCTGACCCTTTTCTGGGGGATTTCTGACCTTTCCTTCTGCACCACAAAGAGGAAACTCAGCCCCCGGGGTCGTTTATAACCCTTTTTACTGCATGGTGCCGCGGCAAATTAAATCTCATTGCAATAATTTTGCGAAACAATTGTTTTAGCAGTAATTGTCAAAATCACATTAGATATTAAAATCTCGCTCTTTGCTGACTATGTACAACTTTTAAACGAAATTCTACTGTTAATATTAAGGTTTTTAGTATACTACCATGTAAAAATATAGCAGTATACTGAATTCCTTAATAATAACGCTAGAATTCCGTTTAAAAGTTGCATATAGTCGGCAAAGTGCAAGATTTTAAGTTCCAAATTCATATTGACAACTAATGCTAAAAAGTACTCTTTGGCAAAGCGACAGCAATAACATTTAGTTAGCCGCGGCCCCGTGCTGTGAGAGGGAAGGTTAATTACCCGGCGACGGTTTCCCCCGATTGCGGTTGCCGAGGATTAGGACTAAGAAGGGTTCAATTCTATACCTGACACCATCTGAGTCGAAAAATGCTTCCTTGTCCAGGAGAAGTTTTTCCTTCGAATGTATTCAGTGCCAGAGAGCGATTTTAAGAATATAAGTCCGTCTCGAAAGGGTTAATCTTAACAATACATATATTGATAAACATGATTGGTTTAAAAACAGTAAGGAATAAAAAACTTGTGGTTACTGATAGAATCTCTCCATTGCTTCAAATGCCTTTAGTATTAAATTAATACTTCTTCATTGCTGATTAGATTTCATGAATAATTTGGACACCCTTTAAACCAGATTTTCCCAAACGTTTTAGAGCCACCGCCTCCTTGGATCCGTAAACCTGTAGTCAACACCCCCAAGTGGTAACTTTAAAATAATAATCAGAATCATAGACAAGGAACATTGTAATAATTAAATTGAAAACAATGACTAAGAGTTGTGTATTTATAATCCAACAAATATTTAGTTTTCGTAACACATTTATGCAAAAGGCTTGATGATCAATAAAAAGAACTTGGATAAGAATATAATCCTTAAATAAAAATAAATTATCAAAGCAAATAACATTAAGAAAAATTTTTTCAAGAAGTTGACACATCATTTCCTTAATTAGATTAGGCAAATATATAACATTAACATTTTCAATTTATAGAAATAAGATAACCAACCATGTTTTGTTAAAATTAGTAAAGCAATTAAGTGACTATTTGAATGGGAGGGATGGGCTTGGTGTCATGGTACCAGTTTTCCAACGTCCAGTTTAATATCAATTAGCAGGAGTCTTAAATCACTGCGTTCACAAACCTGAAGTCTTTTTCTCTGCTTGAAAATTAGTTGAATAACTGCGCTAAAACCACGTTCCACCAAATACAAAGTCGGAAAAGCAAGAAGGAGTTTTTTAACCACTGTCCATAATGCAGGATATCAGTCCGAAACCTCCTTCTGTAACTAAAACTGTTGATAATTTATTTCAAATTTTTGTTTCAATTCATTGTCATGTTTAGTCAAATCAATTCTTCCACTAACACTCCAACCTTCTCAATATATACAAGCAGATTTTTAACCCAGGCTGGTATCTCCAACAAAAGAAGATTCTCAACATATTATCATCCATGGTGGCTAAATGGTCACAAAAGACTCAAATCATCATCATCTATTCCAGCTTGCACTTCTAGTTCAAGGAAGGAAGGAAATTGATGAAGCTTGGAGCGACCCTTGTTGCACTTAAATAAAAGCAACTTAGAAAAATAAATAGTCACCACAGATTTTGACTTGATAATTTTTGTATCATTTCCTTGCAATTTTAAATTCATTTCGTTAAACTTTGCAAACAAGTCAGGTTAAAATGCAACATCACTCCTAGTCTCTTTAAGGATTTTGCTGAGAATAGCATCTTTATCCTCAAAACACTGCACGAAAGTGTCAAAATGATTATAAAAGCGCCTTGAACAATAGCCTTTTGATACCCAGCATACTTCTGTGTGTAATAATAAACGTTTAAAATTTTCATCTTTCTCATCACACAACTTGGAAGAGTCGATCATTAAGAGCATGGGCTTTGATTTTGTTAACTGCTGTAATTACAATGTTTAAGGACTTATGAATGCAATCACTCAGTTTTTTAGCCACTAAATGTTGTCGGTGAATGACACAATGAATAGCAAAGACATTTGGTACATATTTTCTTAAGTAGGCAATACAACCATGATGACGACCAGTCATTGACGGAGCTCTGTCTGTCGCAATAGCAAGTATGTTAGAAAGTGGAATCATTTGAAAACACCCTTTTGCATATTAAGTATATAGGCAGGTACTTATTTGAAGGTGACTCTATAAATCCATACTTAAGATAATCCACATTATACTGTCTACATTTCTTCTTTGATGAGTTAATTCCTGCCATTCTGTTTATACAACAAGGGTTTAAATATAAAATTTTGTTAAAATAAAATAAGTTAAATTAAAATTATTATTGCATAAATATAAATTAATGAATTATTAATAAAATAGAATACGGGTATGTGTTAATGATAAGACGTGGATTTGATCTTTAAGTGGTTGCTTTTTAAAATAAAATTACTAATAACCAAATGAAAAACATGAAAACATAATATTTATATGCTGGCGGCATAATTTCAAACATACATAAGCAAGGCTGAATATATGCAAACCTGGTATAGAACTGGATTTATATACACATTATTTTGATCTGGAACGGTAGTTGTTTTACTTCTGGTAAACCAAAAATATTATTAGAGTTTATTTATTTTAGATAAATATTGTCATTTCATATCCAAATGCAAAACATTTATCATGCGTGCAAGATTTCGAAAGTTGTGCGTAGGGAGTTTTTGCCGGAGGTCTGCACAGGCACCTATGTCTGACAAAGTAAGTTCCTTCTAGAATTCAATTTATATTACTGGTCAAGTCAGTTGAGGGCAAACTAATATTTCTTTGGCTCCTATTCTGTCGTTATGAATCATATTAATTCGTGCAATTCCCTAAATTCTATTAATAAGAAAAGCAGTTCAAGGGACATGCAGCGAAATTAGCATTGATTCAATTTTTGGTTGCTTGTGTTTGTGTTGATTCAACTAAAGCTTTTTCTGTAGCAAGGCCACCTTTTCATTTGATGATATATCATTAAGAATAATTTGGGAAGAAGTATGTTTACTACTTAATTTACTCTTGAAGACAAATTATGTCCACAGTGTTTTTTAATTGAAAGAATTATTGTGAATATTACCCATTTTTTGAGAAAAGCTATGGTCCAAGGAAATGCATAATATCAGCAAAACCATAACTTAGATCCATAAAGCGAGAATATATTGAATTGATTTCCAGCTGGCAAAGGGGAAATTTAATCGTATATGCACCAAGTATGAGAGGAATGGTACTCGTTTTGAACAACCTATTACCATTACATGAAAACATAACAATATACTGGCCGTTTATTATTGTGATATACTTTGCCATCAAAAATAATTATAGATAATATTATATAATAGTACTATAACTAGAATGATATGATGCGATGATTAAAAAATTACTTACCAGTACAGCCTTGATAATATCGTTGGAACCGACTTGTTTTGAAAATGGTTATTCAGGTAATATTTTATGTAAAACAACCAAATCTTACTATTGGATGACCTAATAGTAAGATTTGGTTGATATACATAATTTATTTACCATTTTGATTACCTTTGTTGATTTATAAATCTGTTTCTGTAAACACTCAGGAAAAATTTATCATCTTATAAGTTCTACAATGTAAAATGAGAATTTTGGCTTCTCTGTAACCTAATGAGTGAAGTATAAAAGATATTGATGAAAATCTAACATGCAAGCTTTCTTAAGGCTGACTTAATGTCACAAAAATAACCTGTAGTATCTTGGTGAATGTTTACACTGAAGAGAATAGTACCTGCTGTGTTACTCAGTGTTATAGGTATTTCATATAATCATCTGCTCTAAGATTTTGAAAAAGTTCTATGACAATATTTTTACTGTGGATTAAAAAATGATCTATAATTATTTTTTTGTGATTTAGAAAAACTTGTTATTTGTTCACGTATTGTTGTCCAGTATCATTGATTTTAGATACTTCTAAAAATTAAGTGTCTTCACTATTTACAAGTCGAATCTTAGTGCCTATGCTTTGCTTCCTTTCTTCAAATGCACTTTATTTTTATAGGATTCCTTTGTCTATCTGGCTTTCCTTATAACTTAACTATCAATTTCATCGTTTTATGACATTTAAACTTAAAAATTCTTTCTGGAATTGACGTCTTACTATAAATCTTAAGGAGCTAAGTAGTGATTCAATAGAGACATCTTGCAGAAAATTACCATTGGTATGTTCAATGTACGATGAATTTGCAGTGATATTAATGAACTGTTTTATCATCAGTGTCCTTTATAAATGCTGTACTATTTAAAAAGGTCTGCTCTTACTGAAGAATGCCTTTACAGATTCCAAGCAGTTGAAAATAACCAAGTGCATAGCTAATAATGAATTGTTTATTCATGTAAATTATTAACATTATAACATGAAAGTGAAATTTAGAGTGATAAGAGAATTAGTGTTTCCATAAAATAAAGATTTTCTTTAGTGATGAAACATAACTTAGAACTGATGAGTAATGATCACCTGATGATGAAGATTACTTGCTGAAACCTGGTTGTGTTACCTCAATAAAAAATATGGAAGAAATACAATACCTCTCTTCATTCTATGCATTGGATTTCCTTAATACCTTGCAACTGGTTTACATTTATATAAGTTAAAGTTTGGACTTTCTGTCTTTTCTATTTATTCATGCACCTTCTTTGTACCATTATCTCAAATGATCGAAAGCTGTTTATGCAGCAAAGCAAGCAAGCAATTCATCAAACTGTGTGCTGTGCAAATGCAGCACTATTGCATGGTTATTTTAAATTCCCCTTTCTTTGAAAATCCAAAATGTGAACAGTTGTAATATGTTTGGAAGTACCCATATGTTGTTAAAGATATTTACCTTGGACGAAAGATGCTCTTGTAACCAAATTACCTCTTCTACAGCTCCAGTACTTTGAAGCCAGTAATTCTCTTGATCTGGTTTGGAAATCAATTCTTGAAAAAGATTTTATTTTCAATTAGGAGTTAGTAGAACTTCAACTTAAGTTTAACACAGTTATATAGATATTCTCTAAAACATAAACTATCGCAATTTCCATTGAATCATTCTTCGATGTTTGATACTGACTATCAACAGAAAGAGGGAAAAAGGAGCAACAAAATATAAGTTATTAATATGAAATATCAAGATAGAATAGTAATAATTATAGGTAAAATCAGTGAAAAAGTTGACAAGAAATTAAAATCATCTTGCATAATAATCACCGTCGTGTACATTTTAATAATCCGATGTCAGTAACTCTTGCAGGAATCCCATAGATGAACCCTTTTAAATTAATGTCAATCACTCCCCAACGTCTTAGAATTATGCAGTTTAGAGATTCTTTAGCGTGCTATACGCCTTTGTTTATTTTTCTACCAAAAGGATCTTGAATTCACCTTGGATGACTAAGAAATGCACGTTAGATATAATATAAATAAAATTTTTAAGTAGAATATTAAAGAAGATTTAGAATCAACAGCTTCGGCCGTGACTTCGTGGTAAGTCGCCATCAGGAACAAATGAAAGTCGAACTTTTACCAACCACAAATAATAACAAATTTATTTGTGGTTGGTAAAAGTTCGACTTTCATTTGTTCCTAAAGAAGATTTATTTCCGTGATTTATTTGTAATAAATAAGGGTACATGAATGAATATGAGAAATTCGCATGAATATGGATAACTATAAGAACGTCACCATAAATTTTATTCCTATAGGTTAGTTTTCCTGAAACTTAAAGAGGGCGCGAAAAGCGCCACCGTAGTCGAAACGAGTTTCATTTTGTTTCGATTCTCACAGTCTTGAATTAGCTTCAGAAGGAGTAACGTCAGAGTAATGCGGGAGAGTGCACGTACTTGATAATCTTGATAATCAGCGGTAAGTGTGACTTGTGGATGAATTTGAAATAATTTTCGTAAATGGATACCGTAATGCATTCTGGTTGAGTCATTAAATGATATCCGGTTAATTAACTATAAGTTATAACACACGTTGGTATGAATTATTCTATAGCATCGCGGATGCAACGAGGTCTTCAACGTTCGTACATTAGGGAAAGAGTTTAATATTGTGTTAGTGTGTCCCCAATAATGCCTTTCTGCTCTTCCGTGATTTTTCACTCCTTTCGTAGGATTTTATCGTTCTTGCATTGTCTGCACGTATTCGTAATAGGATGAAATTTTCTGCGACCATAGCATTTGTTTAAATGTCCTTTATAAAAAAGTGGGTAAAATTATGAAACACATCTCTCTAATGAATTATTATATCAACCTCAAGTGAAATTGTTAATCTCTTTTGCAAAACATTTATTCCCAAATTAATATTTAGCGATTTCGAATTTACGGGTGCAGTACATTTTGGCGCGAATCTGTTTTGGTGCAGGCCATTTTGGCGCGGTTTTCGGCGGTTAAGATGTATTAGCAAGATTTAATGGAAACACCTTTACTTTTTAATTAAGAACTATCTTAAATTTATCATGATAAATTTAATTTTATAATATATAGGTTATATATATAGGTTCACTATATCGCTAACATATAGTTAAAGTATTTAGGTTCACTTTCCCTTTTTTCACAGGGCGTTCCCGAAGTTGCTGTGGAGTAACATCACGGACGCAACCGATTCAGATCCGTCAAACACAGTCATCTCAGCGGCATACGTGCAAATCATAGGTTTTCTCAGGTTTAATAAATAATTTTAATAGTGTATTAAATTTTGATTTACCATGCAATGACTGAATGCCAATAGATAATTGTTTTATGGTATGTAACAAAGCTAATCCATTAAATACTCATGAATGTGTTTTTTTCAGGCCCATCCATTTTTCGCATTTCAAACGGTTTTCAGTAGTGACGTATTATGCACGACTGTTATTTTTCACAATCAAATAGTACAAATAGAACTATTTATTGTGATAAGGTTTAAGAAGGTATTGCTTATCGTCCGTGGTTAATTTTAATTTAAGATTTTATAATTGTATACGTTTATTTGAAACAGTAGGTGTATGCTATTACATTTAATATACCAATGGTGATTAATTTCTTTTCAGGAATACTCATCTTTGAATTTATTTTTCAACAGGTTGAGGAACATGGCTCGTTGTTGTTGTTGCTTTCGCTGTTGTTTCGATCGTTGATTTCGGTACTCTTCCGTTTCCGTGATGTTGGGTTGCATTTCAAATGCAGGAGGAAACTGGGTGTTCCTCTACACCTAATGTCATGGCAGGGGCACCATCTCACACATATATCACAGCGAATTACTTGCAAACATACCTCTAGATTTAGTGTGTTTAATTAGTCATATTACAATTTGTTTTAATACTCACTTTTTTACATTATTAACCATTGTGATTCTTAAATTGTGATGTGGTGTTTAATATTGCTCATTAATATAATATCCATGCATGTATTTTTTCCAGGCCTTATAATTTGAAGTTTTTTCCACAGGTTCGGACAGGATTTATCCTGTAACGTAGAATGCGCGCGGAATATCGTTGCTGGTCGGTCGATCTCTAAGTGAGTGAGTTCGTTTTTCTCGAGTTTGCGTAAGACGTAAGCGATTTACGTCTCAGGAGGTAGGTAATTTTTCGCGAATCGTAGTTTATCGTTAGGGCTTAGCGGAAATCGTGTCCGTTAGGGTAATGTGCCATAGATGCGAATAATTTACTACTTTAGTGCGTTAGCTCGTATCGCTAAGACCGAGACGATTCTTCGGTCAATCGTGTGCTTTTTGTATGAATATGATGGAAATTGTTGGGGTCTGGTTTTACTTATGGTGTGCTTGCTACCTATGGTGTGTTTGCTATGATGTGTGATTGATTGCGGCAAGTGCACTTGCATGAGCGGCTGATTGTGTATAACACCTTTCCTGGTAGTTAGATTCCTTATTTGTATTTAGACCTTTTTGAACTTACGGTTGTGGTGGTGGGTTGATTGTGTGGTAGGTAAAATCGGATCCCCAGTCCAATTTCCATCCAAATAAGTTTAATGCTAAATGAAAACCGTAGGGAGTTAGTATTTTCTCAGCGGATTAGTAGTAGAAAGAGATGATATTCGTAAGTTCTCCGTTCATAGATTCGGAATGCGTCTTAGATTACGGTGGTCGTAGAGTAAACCAGCAATCGATATTCGATACGTTGGGTTCAATTCGGAGCCTTTCGCTGCGTTCGTTAAATCTTCGAACCATTATTTAGATTAATTACCATATCCCTTTTTCGTATTTCATAAGGTTTTCAGTTTTGATGTACTATGTTCGACTGTTTCTTTTCCCCATTATATTCTATGCATAGAAGTATGTATTGTGTTAAGGATTTAGAAAGGTAGATTGCGTTATGTTCGAATTTGTGTTTAAGTTTAAGGTAACCTTTTTTATGTATGTGTATATATATGAAAGGGTGCTTGTATGCTATTACATTTAATATACCAATGGTTATTAATTTCTTTTCAGGAATACTCATCTTTGAATTTCTTTTTCAACAGGTTGAGGAACATGGCTCGTTGTTGTTGTTGTTGCTTTCGCTGTTGTTTCGATCGTTGATTTCGGTACTCTTCCATTTCCGTGATGTTGGGTTGCATTTCAAATGCAGGAGGATATGGGGTCTTCCTCTACGCCTAACGTCATTTGGGGGCCAACGTCAGGTAGTTTTCGGTTTGGTTCGATTCCGCTTCGCGTCCTCTAAGTATTTGAGGGTTTAAGAAATGCCTTAACGGTCTTAAACCCGATGATGATACAATCCTTACCTAACACCTCCGCGCGGTAGAGGACGGGCAACGTGTACATATGTATACGGCTAAGTTAGGGAGGTGCCGAAGGGATACCGGTATGTGTATCCACACTCCATGTCTTCTAATGGAGGAGAGGGCATTCTGTTGTCCTGGGGTCGACAAATGGATCCCGAATTCGGTAGGGCCATAGGCAGATGGGTAGATATAGGGTGCGTGTTAGAGTCAATATCTTAGCAGTCAGAGTAGAAACCGATTCTTTAGAGCATTAGCTGGCCGTGTAGTGTTGTTGGTTCGTTTCGTCCTTCCTCTGCAGAGGGAGTTCCCGAGGTTCCTGTGGAGTTACATCACGGACACAACCAATTCAGATCCTTCACACACAGACATCACAGCGACACATGCTTCACGTTGGTTCAATTAATAAAAGTGTATTAAATCTCCCATGCCATTACTTAGTGACATTGGAAATGGGGGTTTGTGAATGTCTATCTTTAAAGGAAAATGTATGTGTGTGTGCGCGAATTTGTATACTTTATTGTCATTGTATTACCTTGTTTTTATTATGGTTGTCCTAATTGAGTTTCTGTGAATTGTTACAGAATCTTTCAGGTATTATATATGTTATATTTCTATATTGTTCAATTTGATTTATGTGCATAAAAAATTATGAACTGCCTTTGGGAGGTTTTAGAGGGGTTTCCCTCTCAGCATAGGGCAAATGCCAGGCAGACTGGCCTTGTGGCCCCCCTCTAAAGATTAAATAAAGATATTAACAATAATTGAATGGCCTTTATATGTTCTTATTTATCCTACATACCATACCTAATGAAGCCAGTGAAAAAGGTATATTTGGTATCTAATATGCTAATGTTGGTGTATCATAAACTTGATCAGATAAAAAAAGTATTGCTTTTGTCAGATTCTCGTGAATTTGCAAGAAAATTCATATTGAGACTCACAAGGAGACTACACACCGTCGGACGCGATTTAAGTGGTAAGACTCGGTAATTTGATAGATATCGAGTCAAGATTGACGAATCACCCCCAAAGTTGGGTTTTATGAGCGATAGTTTTCTCGGAAAATGAACTTAAAGTTTACGAAAAATTGTCAGGTAGGCTATAAAGCTAAGCCTAGCGACCTTCGTCATTCGAACGTTTGCCGCAGTGGTATGGTATCCGCTTCCAAAGTCCTTTTGGTCGGGTTCGAGCCCTCATGCGGGAAAATTTCTTTTTTCTCTTTTTTTCTTTTACGTACTCTGTCATAAACTTAACCTATATCTGTTTTCTTCTTTATTAAGGAATGAATTCTGAATGCGCGAAATAAAAATCTTTACTTTACTCAATCAGTTGTCGGCTTCTATATTTACACCAATGTGTTCAGGTAAATGTAAGTCGGGTATTGCAATAAAAGTTGCCGTTCGAGCGAGCAGCTGGATGTAGGAGAGATTTGAAATAGTCCTCTGCGTTACCTCTCTAGTATTGTAGTTTTCAGATAATAAATGCGGGCATAAGTATTTGCGCATAATTTCGGAATCTCACATCGGAGAAATACTCTAACTTTTGGAAAATAAGTTCAATATCCACCAAAAGAAAAAAACAGATATAGATTAAGATTATGACAGAGTACGTAAAAGAAAAAAAGAGAAAAGAAATTTTCCCGCCTTAGGGCTCGAACCTGACCAAAAGGACTTTGGAAGCGGATACCATACCACTGCGCCAAACGTTCGAATGACGAAGGTCGCTACGCTTAGCTTTATAGCCTACCTGACAATTTTTCGTAAACTTTAAGTTCATTTTCCGTGAAAACTATCGCTCATAAAACCCAACTTTGGGGGTGATTCGTCAATCTTGACTCGATATCTATCAAATTACCGAGTCTTACCACTTAAATCGCGTCCGACGGTGTGTAGTCTCCTTGTTAGATAAACTTGAGTAAAATAAATATCAGGATATATATCTATATGTAGATTCTATTTTGTAAAAGTTAGATTGAATTTAATGTTTTGATGATTGATGTTAATGTTTTTCTATATAGCGTGTCATTTTCCACCCTTTTTGGGCAAAAACAGCCTTCTTGTAAGATTTTTAAAATTTTGAGCTAATTATGACTTTATTACGGCGATAACTTGCTTATTTCAGATGTTGAAGTTGATATTGTGGTAACATTCAGACACTCACCCTAGATGGCTTTTGTGGAAAATGCAATCTGCCAATATGTTTAAGATCAGTGTTTTGATTCTCTGCCCTTCATTTTTTTGCCTTTTGATTTATTTTTGGTAGACGTGCTTGGGTGAAAACTCTTTTGCAAGAGATTACATTTTGGTGAAAACTGAAGATAGATTTCATAATCTAATAATTATATTGGTTTCTATAGTAGGTATCTTAAAGGAAAAATAAGAAGATTTAGAGGCCTAGTGATGCCAAGTGGTGCAATGAACTAACAGACTGTGGATTTTACTTTACCACAAAGAAGGTTAAAATATTTTATATACTTATCCATTAGTTAGTCTTACATTGCTCAACTCCAGAATTTTAAGAGAAGTTTTGTTTCTACCCTTAACAACTAAGTGTGAAGCTACTTTCAGTAGACCTTTTTTTGATTAGTTTAATATATACAATATGGCAGTATTATCATTCACTATGCCAAGAGAGGCTGCAATCGTTTGGATGATGCTTTTATGTTTCATGCTGCCTACATTGAAATACTTAAACATCAATCTTTTATATGAGAAAAGTAATTTATTCACTAACCGAACTGAAAGAGAACCTTTTCCTCTTTATTTTATTTAGCATCATTAGCAAGAATCAGGAGGAAATTATTTGAAATGGCTTCACAGAATGCCCAAAAAAAGTCGAATTTTGGTTTGGAGGCTTCACATTTCTCACCTCTGCTCAGTACTCAATATTTAATTTTAACCTAACTTGATTCATTAAAAATTATGACTGATATCTGTAGCATTACCGAAAATTGCATTGAATCATCTTCAGATTCATTGTACTGATGTTAGGATATACTGTGATTATCAGTATGAATTGGATATTGGAATGTAAGTAGCACCATAATTTTAAGAAAGAATGAAAATAAATGATTAGGAATCAAATGATTAAAGCTTTGGAAGTTTTAAATATTCCAATTAGCAAATTTAGTAATACTTAATACAGTATATTAATAGCATTTCTTGCCTTGAATGAATATACTTTTTTCATGTTATACATTTCATCCTTGATTTGGAAAATTTTTCTTACATCGCGGTGGATACCTCTTCTTTTGGGCAATTTAATGCTTTAGTTGGAAGATTTTTCAAATGGTGGACTGAATGTTTTGTTTTCTTCTCTACTTTGAGCATTTCCTCAACATAATCTTTTCCACAAATTCCACGTTCTTGTTATCCTATTGTCCGCCCCCAATTCTTCAATACAATGCTTCTGACTACCTTGTAACTTGAAGATGACATTTATTCATTGAAGCCTGGTTATGATTCCATGTTTAGTGTGGTATTTTGCAGAGTTTTATTTGTAATTAACTAGGAACTAGTTTTCTCAATAGAAATTAGTTAGTTTCTTATTTCTGCCATCTGTATAATTTTGTCATCCTTCCAGCTCATAAACTCAGTTTTTAGTCTAATCAGTTATACATAATATGAGTAAAGGGGAATTTGGGAATGAGCAGTATATGATACATAATTTGATTCCAAGATAATATGGTATGGTTATGATTGGAAATATATGGTTAACTAAAATGAGGAAATGAAGAAAGAATTATAAGGTGAGGTCTCAAATAGAAATTATTCAATGTATGATTTCAAACAGAAAACAGTTCTTTATTTGAAGAGAAACACAGCAAGATATATTTGAGCAAGAATGGTACCGTCTACATTAATCTTAACAATACATATATTGATAAACATGATTGGTTGAAAAACAGTAAGGAATAAAAAACTTGTGGTTACTGATAGAATCTCTCCATTGCTTCAAATGCCTTTAGTATTAAATTAATACTTCTTCATTGCTGATTAGATTTCATGAATAATTTGGACACCCTTTAAACCAGATTTTCCCAAACGTTTTAGAGCCACCGCCTCCTTGGATCCGTAAACCTGTAGTCAACACCCCCAAGTGGTAACTTTAAAATAATAATCAGAATCATAGACAAGGAACATTGTAATAATTAAATTGAAAACAATGACTAAGAGTTGTGTATTTATAATCCAACAAATATTTAGTTTTCGTAACACATTTATGCAAAAGGCTTGATGATCAATAAAAAGAACTTGGATAAGAATATAATCCTTAAATAAAAATAAATTATCAAAGCAAATAACATTAAGAAAAATTTTTTCAAGAAGTTGACACATCATTTCCTTAATTAGATTAGGCAAATATATAACATTAACATTTTCAATTTATAGAAATAAGATAACCAACCATGTTTTGTTAAAATTAGTAAAGCAATGAAGTGACTATTTGAATGGGAGGGATGGGCTTGGTGTCATGGTACCAGTTTTCCAACGTCCAGTTTAATATCAATTAGCAGGAGTCTTAAATCACTGCGTTCACAAACCTGAAGTCTTTTTCTCTGCTTGAAAATTAGTTGAATAACTGCGCTAAAACCACGTTCCACCAAATACAAAGTCGGAAAAGCAAGAAGGAGTTTTTTAACCACTGTCCATAATGCAGGATATCAGTCCGAAACCTCCTTCTGTAACTAAAACTGTTGATAATTTATTTCAAATTTTTGTTTCAATTCATTGTCATGTTTAGTCAAATCAATTCTTCCACTAACACTCCAACCTTCTCAATATATACAAGCAGATTTTTAACCCAGGCTGGTATCTCCAACAAAAGAAGATTCTCAACATATTATCATCCATGGTGGCTAAATGGTCACAAAAGACTCAAATCATCATCATCTATTCCAGCTTGCACTTCTAGTTCAAGGAAGGAAGGAAATTGATGAAGCTTGGAGCGACCCTTGTTGCACTTAAATAAAAGCAACTTAGAAAAATAAATAGTCACCACAGATTTTGACTTGATAATTTTTGTATCATTTCCTTGCAATTTTAAATTCATTTCGTTAAACTTTGCAAACAAGTCAGGTTAAAATGCAACATCACTCCTAGTCTATTTAAGGATTTTGCTGAGAATAGCATCTTTATCCTCAAAACACTGCACGAAAGTGTCAAAATGATTATAAAAGCGCCTTGAACAATAGCCTTTTGATACCCAGCATACTTCTGTGTGTAATAATAAACGTTTAAAATTTTCATCTTTCTCATCACACAACTTGGAAGAGTCGATCATTAAGAGCATGGGCTTTGATTTTGTTAACTGCTGTAATTACAATGTTTAAGGACTTATGAATGCAATCACTCAGTTTTTTAGCCACTAAATGTTGTCGGTGAATGACACAATGAATAGCAAAGACATTTGGTACATATTTTCTTAAGTAGGCAATACAACCATGATGACGACCAGTCATTGACGGAGCTCTGTCTGTCGCAATAGCAAGTATGTTAGAAAGTGGAATCATTTGAAAACACCCTTTTGCATATTAAGTATATAGGCAGGTACTTATTTGAAGGTGACTCTATAAATCCATACTTAAGATAATCCACATTATACTGTCTACATTTCTTCTTTGATGAGTTAATTCCTGCCATTCTGTTTATACAACAAGGGTTTAAATATAAAATTTTGTTAAAATAAAATAAGTTAAATTAAAATTATTATTGCATAAATATAAATTAATGAATTATTAATAAAATAGAATACGGGTATGTGTTAATGATAAGACGTGGATTTGATCTTTAAGTGGTTGCTTTTTAAAATAAAATTACTAATAACCAAATGAAAAACATGAAAACATAATATTTATATGCTGGCGGCATAATTTCAAACATACATAAGCAAGGCTGAATATATGCAAACCTGGTATAGAACTGGATTTATATACACATTATTTTGATCTGGAACGGTAGTTGTTTTACTTCTGGTAAACCAAAAATATTATTAGAGTTTATTTATTTTAGATAAATATTGTCATTTCATATCCAAATGCAAAACATTTATCATGCGTGCAAGATTTCGAAAGTTGTGCGTAGGGAGTTTTTGCCGGAGGTCTGCACAGGCACCTATGTCTGACAAAGTAAGTTCCTTCTAGAATTCAATTTATATTACTGGTCAAGTCAGTTGAGGGCAAACTAATATTTCTTTGGCTCCTATTCTGTCGTTATGAATCATATTAATTCGTGCAATTCCCTAAATTCTATTAATAAGAAAAGCAGTTCAAGGGACATGCAGCGAAATTAGCATTGATTCAATTTTTGGTTGCTTGTGTTTGTGTTGATTCAACTAAAGCTTTTTCTGTAGCAAGGCCACCTTTTCATTTGATGATATATCATTAAGAATAATTTGGGAAGAAGTATGTTTACTACTTAATTTACTCTTGAAGACAAATTATGTCCACAGTGTTTTTTAATTGAAAGAATTATTGTGAATATTACCCATTTTTTGAGAAAAGCTATGGTCCAAGGAAATGCATAATATCAGCAAAACCATAACTTAGATCCATAAAGCGAGAATATATTGAATTGATTTCCAGCTGGCAAAGGGGAAATTTAATCGTATATGCACCAAGTATGAGAGGAATGGTACTCGTTTTGAACAACCTATTACCATTACATGAAAACATAACAATATACTGGCCGTTTATTATTGTGATATACTTTGCCATCAAAAATAATTATAGATAATATTATATAATAGTACTATAACTAGAATGATATGATGCGATGATTAAAAAATTACTTACCAGTACAGCCTTGATAATATCGTTGGAACCGACTTGTTTTGAAAATGGTTATTCAGGTAATATTTTATGTAAAACAACCAAATCTTACTATTGGATGACCTAATAGTAAGATTTGGTTGATATACATAATTTATTTACCATTTTGATTACCTTTGTTGATTTATAAATCTGTTTCTGTAAACACTCAGGAAAAATTTATCCTCTTATAAGTTCTACAATGTAAAATGAGAATTTTGGCTTCTCTGTAACCTAATGAGTGAAGTATAAAAGATATTGATGAAAATCTAACATGCAAGCTTTCTTAAGGCTGACTTAATGTCACAAAAATAACCTGTAGTATCTTGGTGAATGTTTACTCTGAAGAGAATAGTACCTGCTGTGTTACTCAGTGTTATAGGTATTTCATATAATCATCTGCTCTAAGATTTTGAAAAAGTTCTATGACAATATTTTTACTGTGGATTAAAAAATGATCTATAATTATTTTTTTGTGATTTAGAAAAACTTGTTATTTGTTCACGTATTGTTGTCCAGTATCATTGATTTTAGATACTTCTAAAAATTAAGTGTCTTCACTATTTACAAGTCGAATCTTAGTGCCTATGCTTTGCTTCCTTTCTTCAAATGCACTTTATTTTTATAGGATTCCTTTGTCTATCTGGCTTTCCTTATAACTTAACTATCAATTTCATCGTTTTATGACATTTAAACTTAAAAATTCTTTCTGGAATTGACGTCTTACTATAAATCTTAAGGAGCTAAGTAGTGATTCAATAGAGACATCTTGCAGAAAATTACCATTGGTATGTTCAATGTACGATTAATTTGCAGTGATATTAATGAACTGTTTTATCATCAGTGTCCTTTATAAATGCTGTACTATTTAAAAAGGTCTGCTCTTACTGAAGAATGCCTTTACAGATTCCAAGCAGTTGAAAATAACCAAGTGCATAGCTAATAATGAATTGTTTATTCATGTAAATTATTAACATTATAACATGAAAGTGAAATTTAGAGTGATAAGAGAATTAGTGTTTCCATAAAATAAAGATTTTCTTTAGTGATGAAACATAACTTAGAACTGATGAGTAATGATCACCTGATGATGAAGATTACTTGCTGAAACCTGGTTGTGTTACCTCAATAAAAAATATGGAAGAAATACAATACCTCTCTTCATTCTATGCATTGGATTTCCTTAATACCTTGCAACTGGTTTACATTTATATAAGTTAAAGTTTGGACTTTCTGTCTTTTCTATTTATTCATGCACCTTCTTTGTACCATTATCTCAAATGATCGAAAGTTGTTTATGCAGCAAAGCAAGCAAGCAATTCATCAAACTGTGTGCTGTGCAAATGCAGCACTATTGCATGGTTATTTTAAATTCCCCTTTCTTTGAAAATCCAAAATGTGAACAGTTGTAATATGTTTGGAAGTACCCATATGTTGTTAAAGATATTTACCTTGGACGAAAGATGCTCTTGTAACCAAATTACCTCTTCTACAGCTCCAGTACTTTGAAGCCAGTAATTCTCTTGATCTGGTTTGGAAATCAATTCTTGAAAAAGATTTTATTTTCAATTAGGAGTTAGTAGAACTTCAACTTAAGTTTAACACAGTTATATAGATATTCTCTAAAACATAAACTATCGCAATTTCCATTGAATCATTCTTCGATGTTTGATACTGACTATCAACAGAAAGAGGGAAAAAGGAGCAACAAAATATAAGTTATTAATATGAAATATCAAGATAGAATAGTAATAATTATAGGTAAAATCAGTGAAAAAGTTGACAAGAAATTAAAATCATCTTGCATAATAATCACCGTCGTGTACATTTTAATAATCCGATGTCAGTAACTCTTGCAGGAATCCCATAGATGAACCCTTTTAAATTAATGTCAATCACTCCCCAACGTCTTAGAATTATGCAGTTTAGAGATTCTTTAGCGTGCTATACGCCTTTGTTTATTTTTCTACCAAAAGGATCTTGAATTCACCTTGGATGACTAAGAAATGCACGTTAGATATAATATAAATAAAATTTTTAAGTAGAATATTAAAGAAGATTTAGAATCAACAGCTTCGGCCGTGACTTCGTGGTAAGTCGCCATCAGGAACAAATGAAAGTCGAACTTTTACCAACCACAAATAATAACAAATTTATTTGTGGTTGGTAAAAGTTCGACTTTCATTTGTTCCTAAAGAAGATTTATTTCCGTGATTTATTTGTAATAAATAAGGGTACATGAATGAATATGAGAAATTCGCATGAATATGGATAACTATAAGAACGTCACCATAAATTTTATTCCTATAGGTTAGTTTTCCTGAAACTTAAAGAGGGCGCGAAAAGCGCCACCGTAGTCGAAACGAGTTTCATTTTGTTTCGATTCTCACAGTCTTGAATTAGCTTCAGAAGGAGTAACGTCAGAGTAATGCGGGAGAGTGCACGTACTTGATAATCTTGATAATCAGCGGTAAGTGTGACTTGTGGATGAATTTGAAATAATTTTCGTAAATGGATACCGTAATGCATTCTGGTTGAGTCATTAAATGATATCCGGTTAATTAACTATAAGTTATAACACACGTTGGTATGAATTATTCTATAGCATCGCGGATGCAACGAGGTCTTCAACGTTCGTACATTAGGGAAAGAGTTTAATATTGTGTTAGTGTGTCCCCAATAATGCCTTTCTGCTCTTCCGTGATTTTTCACTCCTTTCGTAGGATTTTATCGTTCTTGCATTGTCTGCACGTATTCGTAATAGGATGAAATTTTCTGCGACCATAGCATTTGTTTAAATGTCCTTTATAAAAAAGTGGGTAAAATTATGAAACACATCTCTCTAATGAATTATTATATCAACCTCAAGTGAAATTGTTAATCTCTTTTGCAAAACATTTATTCCCAAATTAATATTTAGCGATTTCGAATTTACGGGTGCAGTACATTTTGGCGCGAATCTGTTTTGGTGCAGGCCATTTTGGCGCGGTTTTCGGCGGTTAAGATGTATTAGCAAGATTTAATGGAAACACCTTTACTTTTTAATTAAGAACTATCTTAAATTTATCATGATAAATTTAATTTTATAATATATAGGTTATATATATAGGTTCACTATATCGCTAACATATAGTTAAAGTATTTAGGTTCACTTTCCCTTTTTTCACAGGGCGTTCCCGAAGTTGCTGTGGAGTAACATCACGGACGCAACCGATTCAGATCCGTCAAACACAGTCATCTCAGCGGCATACGTGCAAATCATAGGTTTTCTCAGGTTTAATAAATAATTTTAATAGTGTATTAAATTTTGATTTACCATGCAATGACTGAATGCCAATAGATAATTGTTTTATGGTATGTAACAAAGCTAATCCATTAAATACTCATGAATGTGTTTTTTTCAGGCCCATCCATTTTTCGCATTTCAAACGGTTTTCAGTAGTGACGTATTATGCACGACTGTTATTTTTCACAATCAAATAGTACAAATAGAACTATTTATTGTGATAAGGTTTAAGAAGGTATTGCTTATCGTCCGTGGTTAATTTTAATTTAAGATTTTATAATTGTATACGTTTATTTGAAACAGTAGGTGTATGCTATTACATTTAATATACCAATGGTGATTAATTTCTTTTCAGGAATACTCATCTTTGAATTTATTTTTCAACAGGTTGAGGAACATGGCTCGTTGTTGTTGTTGCTTTCGCTGTTGTTTCGATCGTTGATTTCGGTACTCTTCCGTTTCCGTGATGTTGGGTTGCATTTCAAATGCAGGAGGAAACTGGGTGTTCCTCTACACCTAATGTCATGGCAGGGGCACCATCTCACACATATATCACAGCGAATTACTTGCAAACATACCTCTAGATTTAGTGTGTTTAATTAGTCATATTACAATTTGTTTTAATACTCACTTTTTTACATTATTAACCATTGTGATTCTTAAATTGTGATGTGGTGTTTAATATTGCTCATTAATATAATATCCATGCATGTATTTTTTCCAGGCCTTATAATTTGAAGTTTTTTCCACAGGTTCGGACAGGATTTATCCTGTAACGTAGAATGCGCGCGGAATATCGTTGCTGGTCGGTCGATCTCTAAGTGAGTGAGTTCGTTTTTCTCGAGTTTGCGTAAGACGTAAGCGATTTACGTCTCAGGAGGTAGGTAATTTTTCGCGAATCGTAGTTTATCGTTAGGGCTTAGCGGAAATCGTGTCCGTTAGGGTAATGTGCCATAGATGCGAATAATTTACTACTTTAGTGCGTTAGCTCGTATCGCTAAGACCGAGACGATTCTTCGGTCAATCGTGTGCTTTTTGTATGAATATGATGGAGATTGTTGGGGTCTGGTTTTACTTATGGTGTGCTTGCTACCTATGGTGTGTTTGCTATGATGTGTGATTGATTGCGGCAAGTGCACTTGCATGAGCGGCTGATTGTGTATAACACCTTTCCTGGTAGTTAGATTCCTTATTTGTATTTAGACCTTTTTGAACTTACGGTTGTGGTGGTGGGTTGATTGTGTGGTAGGTAAAATCGGATCCCCAGTCCAATTTCCATCCAAATAAGTTTAATGCTAAATGAAAACCGTAGGGAGTTAGTATTTTCTCAGCGGATTAGTAGTAGAAAGAGATGATATTCGTAAGTTCTCCGTTCATAGATTCGGAATGCGTCTTAGATTACGGTGGTCGTGGAGTAAACCAGCAATCGATATTCGATACGTTGGGTTCAATTCGGAGCCTTTCGCTGCGTTCGTTAAATCTTCGAACCATTATTTAGATTAATTACCATATCCCTTTTTCGTATTTCATAAGGTTTTCAGTTTTGATGTACTATGTTCGACTGTTTCTTTTCCCCATTATATTCTATGCATAGAAGTATGTATTGTGTTAAGGATTTAGGAAGGTAGATTGCGTTATGTTCGAATTTGTGTTTAAGTTTAAGGTAACCTTTTTTATGTATGTGTATATATATGAAAGGGTGCTTGTATGCTATTACATTTAATATACCAATGGTTATTAATTTCTTTTCAGGAATACTCATCTTTGAATTTCTTTTTCAACAGGTTGAGGAACATGGCTCGTTGTTGTTGTTGTTGCTTTCGCTGTTGTTTCGATCGTTGATTTCGGTACTCTTCCATTTCCGTGATGTTGGGTTGCATTTCAAATGCAGGAGGATATGGGGTCTTCCTCTACGCCTAACGTCATTTGGGGGCCAACGTCAGGTAGTTTTCGGTTTGGTTCGATTCCGCTTCGCGTCCTCTAAGTATTTGAGGGTTTAAGAAATGCCTTAACGGTCTTAAACCCGATGATGATACAATCCTTACCTAACACCTCCGCGCGGTAGAGGACGGGCAACGTGTACATATGTATACGGCTAAGTTAGGGAGGTGCCGAAGGGATACCGGTATGTGTATCCGCACTCCATGTCTTCTAATGGAGGAGAGGGCATTCTGTTGTCCTGGGGTCGACAAATGGATCCCGAATTCGGTAGGGCCATAGGCAGATGGGTAGATATAGGGTGCGTGTTAGAGTCAATATCTTAGCAGTCAGAGTAGAAACCGATTCTTTAGAGCATTAGCTGGCCGTGTAGTGTTGTTGGTTCGTTTCGTCCTTCCTCTGCAGAGGGAGTTCCCGAGGTTCCTGTGGAGTTACATCACGGACACAACCAATTCAGATCCTTCACACACAGACATCACAGCGACACATGCTTCACGTTGGTTCAATTAATAAAAGTGTATTAAATCTCCCATGCCATTACTTAGTGACATTGGAAATGGGGGTTTGTGAATGTCTATCTTTAAAGGAAAATGTATGTGTGTGTGCGCGAATTTGTATACTTTATTGTCATTGTATTACCTTGTTTTTATTATGGTTATCCTAATTGAGTTTCTGTGAATTGTTACAGAATCTTTCAGGTATTATATATGTTATATTTCTATATTGTTCAATTTGATTTATGTGCATAAAAAATTATGAACTGCCTTTGGGAGGTTTTAGAGGGGTTTCCCTCTCAGCATAGGGCAAATGCCAGGCAGACTGGCCTTGTGGCCCCCCTCTAAAGATTAAATAAAGATATTAACAATAATTGAATGGCCTTTATATGTTCTTATTTATCCTACATACCATACCTAATGAAGCCAGTGAAAAAGGTATATTTGGTATCTAATATGCTAATGTTGGTGTATCATAAACTTGATCAGATAAAAAAAGTATTGCTTTTGTCAGATTCTCGTGAATTTGCAAGAAAATTCATATTGAGACTCACAAGGAGACTACACACCGTCGGACGCGATTTAAGTGGTAAGACTCGGTAATTTGATAGATATCGAGTCAAGATTGACGAATCACCCCCAAAGTTGGGTTTTATGAGCGATAGTTTTCTCGGAAAATGAACTTAAAGTTTACGAAAAATTGTCAGGTAGGCTATAAAGCTAAGCGTAGCGACCTTCGTCATTCGAACGTTTGGCGCAGTGGTATGGTATCCGCTTCCAAAGTCCTTTTGGTCGGGTTCGAGCCCTCATGCGGGAAAATTTCTTTTTTCTCTTTTTTTCTTTTACGTACTCTGTCATAAACTTAACCTATATCTGTTTTCTTCTTTATTAAGGAATGAATTCTGAATGCGCGAAATAAAAATCTTTACTTTACTCAATCAGTTGTCGGCTTCTATATTTAAACCAATGTGTTCAGGTAAATGTAAGTCGGGTATTGCAATAAAAGTTGCCGTTCGAGCGAGCAGCTGGATGTAGGAGAGATTTGAAATAGTCCTCTGCGTTACCTCTCTAGTATTGTAGTTTTCAGATAATAAATGCGGGCATAAGTATTTGCGCATAATTTCGGAATCTCACATCGGAGAAATACTCTAACTTTTGGAAAATAAGTTCAATATCCACCAAAAGAAAAAAACAGATATAGATTAAGATTATGACAGAGTACGTAAAAGAAAAAAAGAGAAAAGAAATTTTCCCGCATGTTTTTTCAAATATCATGCTAAATAAGCCGTTTAACGGTGCAAAATTCGGCTTGTTTTGCAAGATTTTTTCAAATATCTTAAAATAAAGCCGTTTTTGGAGAAAATTTTAAACTATTTTGAAAGATTTTTCAGATATCTTGCTAAATAAGCCGTTTTCGGAGCAAATTTCGGCTTATTTTGCAACATTTTCCAAATATCTTACTAAATAAGCCGTTCTCGGAGAAAATTTTTTTCTATAAGAACAAAATATATAAGGCATTTTTGAAAAATATTTCTAAATAAGCCGTTTTCGGAGCAAAATTTGTCTTAATTTGGAAAATTTTTCAAATATCTTGCTAAATAAGCCGTTTTCGGAGCAAATTTCGGCTTATTTTGCAACATTTTTCAAAAATCTTTCTAAATAAGCCGTTTTCGGAACAAAATTCGTCTTTATTTGGAAGGTTTTTCAAATATCATACTAGATAAGCCGTTTTGGAAGCAAATTCCGATAAAATTTGGAAGATATTTGAAGTATCATGATAAATAAGCAGTTTTTGATGCAAATTTCGGCTTAATTTGGAAGACATTCCAAATATCTTGCTAAATAAACCGTTTTCTGAGGAAATTTTAGCTCCTTTTGGAAGATTATTCAAATATCTTTCTAAATAAGCTGTTTTCGGAGCAAAATTCGGCTTAATATGGTAGATTTATCAAATATCCTGCTAAATAGGTCTTTTTTGGAGTAAAATCCGTCTTAATGTGGAGGATTTTTCAAATATCCTGCGAAATAAGCCGTTTTCGGAGCAAAATTCGTCTTAATTACGAAGATTTTTCAAATATCATGCTAAATAAGTAGTTCTGGAAGCAAATTTCGAAAAAATTAGAAGATATTTGATATATCTTGCTAATTATGCAGTTTTCAGAGTAAATTTCGGCTTAGTATGCATGTTTTTTCAAATATCATGCTAAATAAGCCGTTTTACGGAGCAAAATTCGGCTTCTTTTGGAAGATTTTTTCAAATATCTTTAAAAAAAGCCGTTTTTGGAGAAAATTTTACGTTATTTTGAAAGATTTTTCAAATATCTTGCTAAATAAGCCGTTTTCGGAGCAAATTTCCGCTTATTTTGCACATTTTTCAAATATCTTACTAAGTAGGCCGTTCTCGGAGCAAATTTTGTTCTTATATAAGGCATTTTTGAAAAATATTTCTAAATAAGCCGTTTTCGGAGCAAAATTTGTCTTAATTTGGAAAATGTTTCAAATATCATGCTAGATAAGCATTTTTTGAAGCAAATTTCGGCTAAATTTGGAAGATATTCCAAATATCATGCTAAATATGCCGTTCTAGGAGTAAATTTTGTTCTTATATGGAGATTTTTTCAAAAATCTTTCTAAATAAGCCGTTTTCGGAGCAAAATTCGTCTAAATTTGGAAGATATTTGAAATATCTTGCTAAATAAGCAGTTTTTGAAGCAAATTTTGGCTTAATTTAGAAGATTTCTTAAATATCTTGCTAAATAGGTCGTTTTCGGAGTAAAATCCGTCTTATTGTGGAAGATTGTTTAAATATCTTGCGAAATAAGCCGTTTTCGGAGCAAATTTCGGCTTTATATGGAAGATTACTCAAATATCTTGCTAAATAAGGCGTTTTCGGAGGAAATGTCGGCTTATTTTGCAACATTTTTCAAAAATCTTGCTAAATAAGCCGTTCTCGGAGCTAATTTTGTTCTTATATTAGGTATTTTTCAAAAATCTTTCTATATAAGCCGTTTTCGAACGAAAATTCGTCTTTATTTGGATGATTTTTCAAATTTTAGGTATTAGGTATTTTAGGTATTTTTCAAAAATCATTTTAGATAAGCCGTTTTGGAAGAAAATTCCGAAAAAATTTGGAGGATATTTGAAATATCATGCAGATAAGCAGTTTTGAAGCAAATTTCGGGTTAAGTTGGAAGATTTTTCAAATATCTTTCTAAATAAGCCGTTTCTGAGCAAAATTCGTCTTATTTTGGAATATTTTTCAAATATCATGCTAGATAAGCTGTTTCGGAACAAATGTCAAAAAAATTTTGAAAATATTTGAAATATCCTGCTAAATAAGTAGTTTTGAAGCGAATTTCGGCTTAATTTAGATGATATTTCAAATATCTTGCGAAATAGGTCGTTTTCGGAGTAAAATCCGTCTTATTGTGGAAGATTTTTCAAATATCTTGTTAAATAAGACGTTTTCGGTGCAAAATTCGGCTTGTTTTGGAAGATCTTTTCAAATATCATGCTAAAGAAGCCGTTTTGGGAGACAATTTCGGCTCATTTTGGAAGATTTTTCATATATCATGCTAAATAAGCCGTTTTGGATGCAAATTTCGAAAAAATATGGAGGATATTTGAAGTATCATGATAAATAAGCAGTTTTTGAAGAAAATTTCGGCTTAATTTGGAAGATTTTTCAAAAAGCTTGCTAAATAGGCCGTTTTCGAAGTAAAATCCGTCTTAATGTGGAAGATTTTTCGAATACCTTACGAAATAAGCCGTTTTCGGAGCAAATTTCAGCTTATTTTACAACATTTTTCAAATAACTTGCTAAATAAGCCGTTCACGGAGCAAATTTTGTTCTTATATGGAGTAGTTTTCAAAAATCTTTCTAAATAAGCCGTTTTCAGAGCTAAATTCGTCTTTATTTGGAAGATTTTTCAAATATCATGCTAGATAAGCCGTTTTGGAAGCAAATTCCGATAAAATTTCGAATATATCTGAAGTATCATGATAAATAAGCAGTTTTTGAAGGAAATTTCGGCTTGGAAGATATTCCAAATATCTTGCGAAATAAACCGATTTCGGAGCAAATTTCGGCTTAATATGTAAGTTTTTTCAAATATCTTGCTAAATAGGCCGATTTCAGATGAAAATTTTGGCTTAATTTGGAAGTTATTTGAAATATCTTGCTATATAAGAAATTTTTTAAGGAAATTTCGGCTTAATTTGGAAGATATTTCAAATATCTTGCTAAATAGGCCGTTTTCGGAGTAAAATCCGTCCTTATGCGGAGGATTTCTCAAATATCCTGCGAAATAAACCGTATTCGGAGCAAACTTCGGCTTAATTTGGAAGATTTTTCAAATATCTTGCTAAATAAGCCGCTTTCGGGGCAAATTTCGTCCTATTTTGGAAGATTTTTCAAATATCTTGCTAAATACGCCGTTTTTGGAGTATATCTCGGTTTAAAACAAAGGATTTTTCATATATCTAACTAAATATTCCGTTATCTTTGAATATTTCGGCATAATTTGGAAGATTTTTCAAATATCATGCTAAAGAAGCCGTTTTGGGAGACAATTTCGGCTCATTTTGGAAGATTTTTCATATATCATGCTAAATAAGCCGTTTTGGATGCAAATTTCGAAAAAATATGGAGGATATTTGAAGTATCATGATAAATAAGCTGATTTCGGAGTAACTTTCGGCTTAATTTGGAAGATTTTTCAAATATCTTGCCAAGAAAGCCGTTTTCGGAGCAAATTTTTCCTTAATTTTGAAGATTTTTCAAATAACTTCCTAAATAAGTCGTTATGGGAAGAAATTTTGGCTTAATTTGGAGGATTTTTTAAATATCTTGCAAATTAATCCTATTTCGGAGCACATTATGGAAGATGGCAGAAAATGGAAGAATTTTCAAATATCATGCTAAAAAGGCTGTTTTGGGAGCAAATTTCGGTTTTATTTGGAAGATTTTTCAAATATCTTGCTGAATAAGCCGTTTTCGGACCATATTTTGGCTTAATTTGGAAGATATTTCAAATATCTTCCTAAATATGCCGTTTTCTGAGAATATTTTGGCATAATTTTGAAGATTTTTCAAATAACTTGCTAAACACGGCGTTTTCGTAGCAAATTTCGGCTAACATGGAAGATTTTTCAAATAATTAGCTAACTAATCCGTTGCGGAGCAAATTTTAGCTTATTTTGGAAGATTTTGCAAATATCGTGCTAAATAAGCCGTTTTCGGAGCAAAATTTGGCCTAATGTGGATGATTTTTTAAATATCATGCTAAAAAGGCTCTTTTGGGAGCAAATTTCGGTTTTATTTGGAAGATTTTTCAAATATCTTGCTAATTAAGCCTATTTCGGAGCAAATTACGCCTTAGTTTAGTTGATTTCTCTAATATCTTGCTTAATAAGCCGTTCTCGAAGAACATTTTCGCTGAAGTTGGAATATATCTCCATAATCTTTCTAAAAAAGCTGTTTTCGGAGCAAATTTTTGCTAACTTTGGAAGATATTTTTATTATCATTCTCAAAATGCCGATTTCTGAGAATATTTCGGCATAATTTGGAAGATTTTTCATATAATTTGCTAAATATTCCGTTTTCGGTGCAAATTTCGGCTTAATTTGGAAGATTTTTCGAATATCGTGCTAAATAACCCGTATTCGGAGCAGATTTTGTCTTAATATGGAAGAATTTTCAAATATCATGCTAAATAAGCCGTTTTCGGATCAAAGTTCGGCTTAATTTTGAAGATTTATTATATATCTTCATTAATAAGCCGTTTTCGGAGAATATTTCGGCTTAAATTTGGAAGATTTTTCAAAAACCCTGCTATGAAAACCTTCTGGGAGCTAATTTTTTGCTTAATTTGGAAGATTTTTCAAATATCTTCTTAAATAAGCCGTTTTCGCAGAATATTTCGGCTTAGTATGGATAGTGAAACATTTTGTTAACAATGCCGTTAACGCAGCGAACTGCGGCTTATTTTGGAAGATTTTTCAAATATCCTGCTAAATTAACCGTTTCTGGAGTATATCTCGGTTTAAAACAAAGGATTTTTCATATATCTTGCTATATATTCCATTATCTTTGAATATTTCGGCTCAATTTGGAAGATTTTTCTAATATCGTGCTAAATAAGCCGTTCACGGGGCAAATTACGGCTTAATTTGGAAGAATTTTCAAATATCCTCCTAAATAGGTCTTTTTTGGAGAAAAATCCGTCTTAATGTGGTGGATTTTTCAAATATCCTGCGAAATAAGCCGTTTTCGGAGCAAAATTCGTCTTAATTACGAAGATTTTTCAAATATCATGCTAAATAAGTAGTTCTGGAAGCAAATTTCGAAAAAATTGGAAGATATTTGATATATCTTGCTAAATATGCAGACTTCTTAGTAAATTTCGGCTTAGTATGCATGTTTTTTCAAATATCATGCTAAATAAGCCGTTTTACGGAGCAAAATTCGGCTGAATTTTAAGATATTCCAAATATCATGCTAAATATGCCGTTCTCGGAGTAAATTTTGTTCTTATATGGAGATTTTTTCAAAAATCTTTCTAAATAAGCCGTTTTCGGAGCAAAATTCGTCTAAATTTGGAAGATATTTGAAATATCTTGCTAAATAAGCAGTTTTTGAAGCAAATTTTGGCTTAATTTAGAAGATTTCTTAAATATCTTGCTAAATAGGTCGTTTTCGGAGTAAAATCCGTCTTATTGTGGAAGATTGTTTAAATATCTTGCGAAATAAGCCGTTTTCGGAGCAAATTTCGGCTTTATATGGAAGATTACTCAAATATCTTGCTAAATAAGGCGTTTTCGGAGGAAATGTCGGCTTATTTTGCAACATTTTTCAAAAATCTTGCTAAATAAGCCGTTCTCGGAGCTAATTTTGTTCTTATATTAGGTATTTTTCAAAAATCTTTCTATATAAGCCGTTTTCGAACGAAAATTCGTCTTTATTTGGATGATTTTTCAAATTTTAGGTATTAGGTATTTTAGGTATTTTTCAAAAATCATTTTAGATAAGCCGTTTTGGAAGAAAATTCCGAAAAAATTTGGAGGATATTTGAAATATCATGCAGATAAGCAGTTTTGAAGCAAATTTCGGGTTAAGTTGGAAGATTTTTCAAATATCTTTCTAAATAAGCCGTTTCTGAGCAAAATTCGTCTTATTTTGGAATATTTTTCAAATATCATGCTAGATAAGCTGTTTCGGAACAAATGTCAAAAAAATTTTGAAAATATTTGAAATATCCTGCTAAATAAGTAGTTTTGAAGCGAATTTCGGCTTAATTTAGATGATATTTCAAATATCTTGCGAAATAGGTCGTTTTCGGAGTAAAATCCGTCTTATTGTGGAAGATTTTTCAAATATCTTGTTAAATAAGACGTTTTCGGTGCAAAATTCGGCTTGTTTTGGAAGATCTTTTCAAATATCATGCTAAAGAAGCCGTTTTGGGAGACAATTTCGGCTCATTTTGGAAGATTTTTCATATATCATGCTAAATAAGCCGTTTTGGATGCAAATTTCGAAAAAATATGGAGGATATTTGAAGTATCATGATAAATAAGCAGTTTTTGAAGAAAATTTCGGCTTAATTTGGAAGATTTTTCAAAAAGCTTGCTAAATAGGCCGTTTTCGAAGTAAAATCCGTCTTAATGTGGAAGATTTTTCGAATACCTTACGAAATAAGCCGTTTTCGGAGCAAATTTCAGCTTATTTTACAACATTTTTCAAATAACTTGCTAAATAAGCCGTTCACGGAGCAAATTTTGTTCTTATATGCAGTATTTTTCAAAAATCTTTCTAAATAAGCCGTTTTCGGAGCAAAATTTGTCTTAATTTGGAAAATTTTTCAAATATCTTACTAAATAAGCCGTTTTCGGAGCAAATTTCGGCTTATTTTGCAACATTTTTCAAAAATCTTTCTAAATAAGCCGTTTTCGGAACAAAATTCGTCTTTATTTGGAAGGTTTTTCAAATATCATACTAGATAAGCCGTTTTGGAAGCAAATTCCGATAAAATTTGGAAGATATTTGAAGTATCATGATAAATAAGCAGTTTTTGATGCAAATTTCGGCTTAATTTGGAAGACATTCCAAATATCTTGCTAAATAAACCGTTTTCTGAGGAAATTTTAGCTCCTTTTGGAAGATTATTCAAATATCTTTCTAAATAAGCTGTTTTCGGAGCAAAATTCGGCTTAATATGGTAGATTTATCAAATATCCTGCTAAATAGGTCTTTTTTGGAGTAAAATCCGTCTTAATGTGGAGGATTTTTCAAATATCCTGCGAAATAAGCCGTTTTCGGAGCAAAATTCGTCTTAATTACGAAGATTTTTCAAATATCATGCTAAATAAGTAGTTCTGGAAGCAAATTTCGAAAAAATTAGAAGATATTTGATATATCTTGCTAATTATGCAGTTTTCAGAGTAAATTTCGGCTTAGTATGCATGTTTTTTCAAATATCATGCTAAATAAGCCGTTTTACGGAGCAAAATTCGGCTTCTTTTGGAAGATTTTTTCAAATATCTTTAAAAAAAGCCGTTTTTGGAGAAAATTTTACGTTATTTTGAAAGATTTTTCAAATATCTTGCTAAATAAGCCGTTTTCGGAGCAAATTTCCGCTTATTTTGCACATTTTTCAAATATCTTACTAAGTAGGCCGTTCTCGGAGCAAATTTTGTTCTTATATAAGGCATTTTTGAAAAATATTTCTAAATAAGCCGTTTTCGGAGCAAAATTTGTCTTAATTTGGAAAATGTTTCAAATATCATGCTAGATAAGCATTTTTTGAAGCAAATTTCGGCTAAATTTGGAAGATATTCCAAATATCATGCTAAATATGCCGTTCTCGGAGTAAATTTTGTTCTTATATGGAGATTTTTTCAAAAATCTTTCTAAATAAGCCGTTTTCGGAGCAAAATTCGTCTAAATTTGGAAGATATTTGAAATATCTTGCTAAATAAGCAGTTTTTGAAGCAAATTTTGGCTTAATTTAGAAGATTTCTTAAATATCTTGCTAAATAGGTCGTTTTCGGAGTAAAATCCGTCTTATTGTGGAAGATTGTTTAAATATCTTGCGAAATAAGCCGTTTTCGGAGCAAATTTCGGCTTTATATGGAAGATTACTCAAATATCTTGCTAAATAAGGCGTTTTCGGAGGAAATGTCGGCTTATTTTGCAACATTTTTCAAAAATCTTGCTAAATAAGCCGTTCTCGGAGCTAATTTTGTTCTTATATTAGGTATTTTTCAAAAATCTTTCTATATAAGCCGTTTTCGAACGAAAATTCGTCTTTATTTGGATGATTTTTCAAATTTTAGGTATTAGGTATTTTAGGTATTTTTCAAAAATCATTTTAGATAAGCCGTTTTGGAAGTAAATTCCGAAAAAATTTGGAGGATATTTGAAATATCATGCAGATAAGCAGTTTTGAAGCAAATTTCGGGTTAAGTTGGAAGATTTTTCAAATATCTTTCTAAATAAGCCGTTTCTGAGCAAAATTCGTCTTATTTTGGAATATTTTTCAAATATCATGCTAGATAAGCTGTTTCGGAACAAATGTCAAAAAAATTTTGAAAATATTTGAAATATCCTGCTAAATAAGTAGTTTTGAAGCGAATTTCGGCTTAATTTAGATGATATTTCAAATATCTTGCGAAATAGGTCGTTTTCGGAGTAAAATCCGTCTTATTGTGGAAGATTTTTCAAATATCTTGTTAAATAAGACGTTTTCGGTGCAAAATTCGGCTTGTTTTGGAAGATCTTTTCAAATATCATGCTAAAGAAGCCGTTTTGGGAGACAATTTCGGCTCATTTTGGAAGATTTTTCATATATCATGCTAAATAAGCCGTTTTGGATGCAAATTTCGAAAAAATATGGAGGATATTTGAATTATCATGATAAATAAGCAGTTTTTGAAGAAAATTTCGGCTTAATTTGGAAGACATTCCAAATATCTTGCTAAATAAACCGTTTTCTGAGGAAATTTTAGCTCCTTTTGGAAGATTATTCAAATATCTTTCTAAATAAGCTGTTTTCGGAGCAAAATTCGGCTTAATATGGTAGATTTATCAAATATCCTGCTAAATAGGTCTTTTTTGGAGTAAAATCCGTCTTAATGTGGAGGATTTTTCAAATATCCTGCGAAATAAGCCGTTTTCGGAGCAAAATTCGTCTTAATTACGAAGATTTTTCAAATATCATGCTAAATAAGTAGTTCTGGAAGCAAATTTCGAAAAAATTAGAAGATATTTGATATATCTTGCTAAATATGCAGTTTTCAGAGTAAATTTCGGCTTAGTATGCATGTTTTTTCAAATATCATGCTAAATAAGCCGTTTTACGGAGCAAAATTCGGCTTCTTTTGGAAGATTTTTTCAAATATCTTTAAAAAAAGCCGTTTTTGGAGAAAATTTTACGTTATTTTGAAAGATTTTTCAAATATCTTGCTAAATAAGCCGTTTTCGGAGCAAATTTCCGCTTATTTTGCACATTTTTCAAATATCTTACTAAGTAGGCCGTTCTCGGAGCAAATTTTGTTCTTATATAAGGCATTTTTGAAAAATATTTCTAAATAAGCCGTTTTCGGAGCAAAATTTGTCTTAATTTGGAAAATGTTTCAAATATCATGCTAGATAAGCATTTTTTGAAGCAAATTTCGGCTAAATTTGGAAGATATTCCAAATATCATGCTAAATATGCCGTTCTCGGAGTAAATTTTGTTCTTATATGGAGATTTTTTCAAAAATCTTTCTAAATAAGCCGTTTTCGGAGCAAAATTCGTCTAAATTTGGAAGATATTTGAAATATCTTGCTAAATAAGCAGTTTTTGAAGCAAATTTTGGCTTAATTTAGAAGATTTCTTAAATATCTTGCTAAATAGGTCGTTTTCGGAGTAAAATCCGTCTTATTGTGGAAGATTGTTTAAATATCTTGCGAAATAAGCCGTTTTCGGAGCAAATTTCGGCTTTATATGGAAGATTACTCAAATATCTTGCTAAATAAGGCGTTTTCGGAGGAAATGTCGGCTTATTTTGCAACATTTTTCAAAAATCTTGCTAAATAAGCCGTTCTCGGAGCTAATTTTGTTCTTATATTAGGTATTTTTCAAAAATCTTTCTATATAAGCCGTTTTCGAACGAAAATTCGTCTTTATTTGGATGATTTTTCAAATTTTAGGTATTAGGTATTTTAGGTATTTTTCAAAAATCATTTTAGATAAGCCGTTTTGGAAGTAAATTCCGAAAAACTTTGGAGGATATTTGAAATATCATGCAGATAAGCAGTTTTGAAGCAAATTTCGGGTTAAGTTGGAAGATTTTTCAAATATCTTTCTAAATAAGCCGTTTCTGAGCAAAATTCGTCTTATTTTGGAATATTTTTCAAATATCATGCTAGATAAGCTGTTTCGGAACAAATGTCAAAAAAATTTTGAAAATATTTGAAATATCCTGCTAAATAAGTAGTTTTGAAGCGAATTTCGGCTTAATTTAGATGATATTTCAAATATCTTGCGAAATAGGTCGTTTTCGGAGTAAAATCCGTCTTATTGTGGAAGATTTTTCAAATATCTTGTTAAATAAGACGTTTTCGGTGCAAAATTCGGCTTGTTTTGGAAGATCTTTTCAAATATCATGCTAAAGAAGCCGTTTTGGGAGACAATTTCGGCTCATTTTGGAAGATTTTTCATATATCATGCTAAATAAGCCGTTTTGGATGCAAATTTCGAAAAAATATGGAGGATATTTGAAGTATCATGATAAATAAGCAGTTTTTGAAGAAAATTTCGGCTTAATTTGGAAGATTTTTCAAAAAGCTTGCTAAATAGGCCGTTTTCGAAGTAAAATCCGTCTTAATGTGGAAGATTTTTCGAATACCTTACGAAATAAGCCGTTTTCGGAGCAAATTTCAGCTTATTTTACAACATTTTTCAAATAACTTGCTAAATAAGCCGTTCACGGAGCAAATTTTGTTCTTATATGGAGTAGTTTTCAAAAATCTTTCTAAATAAGCCGTTTTCAGAGCTAAATTCGTCTTTATTTGGAAGATTTTTCAAATATCATGCTAGATAAGCCGTTTTGGAAGCAAATTCCGATAAAATTTCGAATATATCTGAAGTATCATGATAAATAAGCAGTTTTTGAAGGAAATTTCGGCTTGGAAGATATTCCAAATATCTTGCGAAATAAACCGATTTCGGAGCAAATTTCGGCTTAATATGTAAGTTTTTTCAAATATCTTGCTAAATAGGCCGATTTCAGATGAAAATTTTGGCTTAATTTGGAAGTTATTTGAAATATCTTGCTATATAAGAAATTTTTTAAGGAAATTTCGGCTTAATTTGGAAGATATTTCAAATATCTTGCTAAATAGGCCGTTTTCGGAGTAAAATCCGTCCTTATGCGGAGGATTTCTCAAATATCCTGCGAAATAAACCGTATTCGGAGCAAACTTCGGCTTAATTTGGAAGATTTTTCAAATATCTTGCTAAATAAGCCGCTTTCGGGGCAAATTTCGTCCTATTTTGGAAGATTTTTCAAATATCTTGCTAAATACGCCGTTTTTGGAGTATATCTCGGTTTAAAACAAAGGATTTTTCATATATCTAACTAAATATTCCGTTATCTTTGAATATTTCGGCATAATTTGGAAGATTTTTCAAATATCATGCTAAAGAAGCCGTTTTGGGAGACAATTTCGGCTCATTTTGGAAGATTTTTCATATATCATGCTAAATAAGCCGTTTTGGATGCAAATTTCGAAAAAATATGGAGGATATTTGAAGTATCATGATAAATAAGCTGATTTCGGAGTAACTTTCGGCTTAATTTGGAAGATTTTTCAAATATCTTGCCAAGAAAGCCGTTTTCGGAGCAAATTTTTCCTTAATTTTGAAGATTTTTCAAATAACTTCCTAAATAAGTCGTTATGGGAAGAAATTTTGGCTTAATTTGGAGGATTTTTTAAATATCTTGCAAATTAATCCTATTTCGGAGCATATTATGGAAGATGGTAGAAAATGGAAGAATTTTCAAATATCATGCTAAAAATGCTGTTTTGGGAGCAAATTTCGGTTTTATTCGGAAGATTTTTCAAATATCTTGCTGAATAAGCCGTTTTCGGACCATATTTTGGCTTAATTTGGAAGATATTTCAAATATCTTCCTAAATATGCCGTTTTCTGAGAATATTTTGGCATAATTTTGAAGATTTTTCAAATAACTTGCTAAACACGGCGTTTTCGTAGCAAATTTCGGCTAACATGGAAGATTTTTCAAAGAATTAGCTAACTAATCCGTTGCGGAGCAAATTTTAGCTTATTTTGGAAGATTTTGCAAATATCGTGCTAAATAAGCCGTTTTCGGAGCAAAATTTGGCCTAATGTGGATGATTTTTTAAATATCATGCTAAAAAGGCTCTTTTGGGAGCAAATTTCGGTTTTATTTGGAAGATTTTTCAAATATCTTGCTAATTAAGCCTATTTCGGAGCAAATTACGGCTTAGTTTAGTTGATTTCTCTAATATCTTGCTTAATAAGCCGTTCTCGAAGAACATTTTCGCTGAAGTTGGAATATATCTCCATAATCTTTCTAAAAAAGCTGTTTTCGGAGCAAATTTTTGCTAACTTTGGAAGATATTTTTATTATCATTCTCAAAATGCCGATTTCTGAGAATATTTCGGCATAATTTGGAAGATTTTTCAAATAATTTGCTAAATATTCCGTTTTCGGTGCAAATTTCGGCTTAATTTGGAAGATTTTTCGAATATCGTGCTAAATAACCCGTATTCGGAGCAGATTTTGTCTTAATATGGAAGAATTTTCAAATATCATGCTAAATAAGCCGTTTTCGGATCAAAGTTCGGCTTAATTTTGAAGATTTATTATATATCTTCATTAATAAGCCGTTTTCGGAGAATATTTCGGCTTAAATTTGGAAGATTTTTCAAAAACCCTGCTATGAAAACCTTCTGGGAGCTAATTTTTTGCTTAATTTGGAAGATTTTTCAAATATCTTCTTAAATAAGCCGTTTTCGCAGAATATTTCGGCTTAGTATGGATAGTGAAACATTTTGTTAACAATGCCGTTAACGCAGCGAACTGCGGCTTATTTTGGAAGATTTTTCAAATATCCTGCTAAATTAACCGTTTCTGGAGTATATCTCGGTTTAAAACAAAGGATTTTTCATATATCTTGCTATATATTCCATTATCTTTGAATATTTCGGCTCAATTTGGAAGATTTTTCTAATATCGTGCTAAATAAGCCGTTCACGGGGCAAATTACGGCTTAATTTGGAAGAATTTTCAAATATCCTCCTAAATAGGTCTTTTTTGGAGAAAAATCCGTCTTAATGTGGTGGATTTTTCAAATATCCTGCGAAATAAGCCGTTTTCGGAGCAAAATTCGTCTTAATTACGAAGATTTTTCAAATATCATGCTAAATAAGTAGTTCTGGAAGCAAATTTCGAAAAAATTGGAAGATATTTGATATATCTTGCTAAATATGCAGACTTCTTAGTAAATTTCGGCTTAGTATGCATGTTTTTTCAAATATCATGCTAAATAAGCCGTTTTACGGAGCAAAATTCGGCTGAATTTTAAGATATTCCAAATATCATGCTAAATATGCCGTTCTCGGAGTAAATTTTGTTCTTATATGGAGATTTTTTCAAAAATCTTTCTAAATAAGCCGTTTTCGGAGCAAAATTCGTCTAAATTTGGAAGATATTTGAAATATCTTGCTAAATAAGCAGTTTTTGAAGCAAATTTTGGCTTAATTTAGAAGATTTCTTAAATATCTTGCTAAATAGGTCGTTTTCGGAGTAAAATCCGTCTTATTGTGGAAGATTGTTTAAATATCTTGCGAAATAAGCCGTTTTCGGAGCAAATTTCGGCTTTATATGGAAGATTACTCAAATATCTTGCTAAATAAGGCGTTTTCGGAGGAAATGTCGGCTTATTTTGCAACATTTTTCAAAAATCTTGCTAAATAAGCCGTTCTCGGAGCTAATTTTGTTCTTATATTAGGTATTTTTCAAAAATCTTTCTATATAAGCCGTTTTCGAACGAAAATTCGTCTTTATTTGGATGATTTTTCAAATTTTAGGTATTAGGTATTTTAGGTATTTTTCAAAAATCATTTTAGATAAGCCGTTTTGGAAGAAAATTCCGAAAAAATTTGGAGGATATTTGAAATATCATGCAGATAAGCAGTTTTGAAGCAAATTTCGGGTTAAGTTGGAAGATTTTTCAAATATCTTTCTAAATAAGCCGTTTCTGAGCAAAATTCGTCTTATTTTGGAATATTTTTCAAATATCATGCTAGATAAGCTGTTTCGGAACAAATGTCAAAAAAATTTTGAAAATATTTGAAATATCCTGCTAAATAAGTAGTTTTGAAGCGAATTTCGGCTTAATTTAGATGATATTTCAAATATCTTGCGAAATAGGTCGTTTTCGGAGTAAAATCCGTCTTATTGTGGAAGATTTTTCAAATATCTTGTTAAATAAGACGTTTTCGGTGCAAAATTCGGCTTGTTTTGGAAGATCTTTTCAAATATCATGCTAAAGAAGCCGTTTTGGGAGACAATTTCGGCTCATTTTGGAAGATTTTTCATATATCATGCTAAATAAGCCGTTTTGGATGCAAATTTCGAAAAAATATGGAGGATATTTGAAGTATCATGATAAATAAGCAGTTTTTGAAGAAAATTTCGGCTTAATTTGGAAGATTTTTCAAAAAGCTTGCTAAATAGGCCGTTTTCGAAGTAAAATCCGTCTTAATGTGGAAGATTTTTCGAATACCTTACGAAATAAGCCGTTTTCGGAGCAAATTTCAGCTTATTTTACAACATTTTTCAAATAACTTGCTAAATAAGCCGTTCACGGAGCAAATTTTGTTCTTATATGCAGTATTTTTCAAAAATCTTTCTAAATAAGCCGTTTTCGGAGCAAAATTTGTCTTAATTTGGAAAATTTTTCAAATATCTTGCTAAATAAGCCGTTTTCGGAGCAAATTTCGGCTTATTTTGCAACATTTTTCAAAAATCTTTCTAAATAAGCCGTTTTCGGAACAAAATTCGTCTTTATTTGGAAGGTTTTTCAAATATCATACTAGATAAGCCGTTTTGGAAGCAAATTCCGATAAAATTTGGAAGATATTTGAAGTATCATGATAAATAAGCAGTTTTTGATGCAAATTTCGGCTTAATTTGGAAGACATTCCAAATATCTTGCTAAATAAACCGTTTTCTGAGGAAATTTTAGCTCCTTTTGGAAGATTATTCAAATATCTTTCTAAATAAGCTGTTTTCGGAGCAAAATTCGGCTTAATATGGTAGATTTATCAAATATCCTGCTAAATAGGTCTTTTTTGGAGTAAAATCCGTCTTAATGTGGAGGATTTTTCAAATATCCTGCGAAATAAGCCGTTTTCGGAGCAAAATTCGTCTTAATTACGAAGATTTTTCAAATATCATGCTAAATAAGTAGTTCTGGAAGCAAATTTCGAAAAAATTAGAAGATATTTGATATATCTTGCTAAATATGCAGTTTTCAGAGTAAATTTCGGCTTAGTATGCATGTTTTTTCAAATATCATGCTAAATAAGCCGTTTTACGGAGCAAAATTCGGCTTCTTTTGGAAGATTTTTTCAAATATCTTTAAAAAAAGCCGTTTTTGGAGAAAATTTTACGTTATTTTGAAAGATTTTTCAAATATCTTGCTAAATAAGCCGTTTTCGGAGCAAATTTCCGCTTATTTTGCACATTTTTCAAATATCTTACTAAGTAGGCCGTTCTCGGAGCAAATTTTGTTCTTATATAAGGCATTTTTGAAAAATATTTCTAAATAAGCCGTTTTCGGAGCAAAATTTGTCTTAATTTGGAAAATGTTTCAAATATCATGCTAGATAAGCATTTTTTGAAGCAAATTTCGGCTAAATTTGGAAGATATTCCAAATATCATGCTAAATATGCCGTTCTCGGAGTAAATTTTGTTCTTATATGGAGATTTTTTCAAAAATCTTTCTAAATAAGCCGTTTTCGGAGCAAAATTCGTCTAAATTTGGAAGATATTTGAAATATCTTGCTAAATAAGCAGTTTTTGAAGCAAATTTTGGCTTAATTTAGAAGATTTCTTAAATATCTTGCTAAATAGGTCGTTTTCGGAGTAAAATCCGTCTTATTGTGGAAGATTGTTTAAATATCTTGCGAAATAAGCCGTTTTCGGAGCAAATTTCGGCTTTATATGGAAGATTACTCAAATATCTTGCTAAATAAGGCGTTTTCGGAGGAAATGTCGGCTTATTTTGCAACATTTTTCAAAAATCTTGCTAAATAAGCCGTTCTCGGAGCTAATTTTGTTCTTATATTAGGTATTTTTCAAAAATCTTTCTATATAAGCCGTTTTCGAACGAAAATTCGTCTTTATTTGGATGATTTTTCAAATTTTAGGTATTAGGTATTTTAGGTATTTTTCAAAAATCATTTTAGATAAGCCGTTTTGGAAGAAAATTCCGAAAAAATTTGGAGGATATTTGAAATATCATGCAGATAAGCAGTTTTGAAGCAAATTTCGGGTTAAGTTGGAAGATTTTTCAAATATCTTTCTAAATAAGCCGTTTCTGAGCAAAATTCGTCTTATTTTGGAATATTTTTCAAATATCATGCTAGATAAGCTGTTTCGGAACAAATGTCAAAAAAATTTTGAAAATATTTGAAATATCCTGCTAAATAAGTAGTTTTGAAGCGAATTTCGGCTTAATTTAGATGATATTTCAAATATCTTGCGAAATAGGTCGTTTTCGGAGTAAAATCCGTCTTATTGTGGAAGATTTTTCAAATATCTTGTTAAATAAGACGTTTTCGGTGCAAAATTCGGCTTGTTTTGGAAGATCTTTTCAAATATCATGCTAAAGAAGCCGTTTTGGGAGACAATTTCGGCTCATTTTGGAAGATTTTTCATATATCATGCTAAATAAGCCGTTTTGGATGCAAATTTCGAAAAAATATGGAGGATATTTGAAGTATCATGATAAATAAGCAGTTTTTGAAGAAAATTTCGGCTTAATTTGGAAGATTTTTCAAAAAGCTTGCTAAATAGGCCGTTTTCGAAGTAAAATCCGTCTTAATGTGGAAGATTTTTCGAATACCTTACGAAATAAGCCGTTTTCGGAGCAAATTTCAGCTTATTTTACAACATTTTTCAAATAACTTGCTAAATAAGCCGTTCACGGAGCAAATTTTGTTCTTATATGGAGTATTTTTCAAAAATCTTTCTAAATAAGCCGTTTTCAGAGCTAAATTCGTCTTTATTTGGAAGATTTTTCAAATATCATGCTAGATAAGCCGTTTTGGAAGCAAATTCCGATAAAATTTCGAATATATCTGAAGTATCATGATAAATAAGCAGTTTTTGAAGGAAATTTCGGCTTGGAAGATATTCCAAATATCTTGCGAAATAAACCGATTTCGGAGCAAATTTCGGCTTAATATGTAAGTTTTTTCAAATATCTTGCTAAATAGGCCGATTTCAGATGAAAATTTTGGCTTAATTTGGAAGTTATTTGAAATATCTTGCTATATAAGAAATTTTTTAAGGAAATTTCGGCTTAATTTGGAAGATATTTCAAATATCTTGCTAAATAGGCCGTTTTCGGAGTAAAATCCGTCCTTATGCGGAGGATTTCTCAAATATCCTGCGAAATAAACCGTATTCGGAGCAAACTTCGGCTTAATTTGGAAGATTTTTCAAATATCTTGCTAAATAAGCCGCTTTCGGGGCAAATTTCGTCCTATTTTGGAAGATTTTTCAAATATCTTGCTAAATACGCCGTTTTTGGAGTATATCTCGGTTTAAAACAAAGGATTTTTCATATATCTAACTAAATATTCCGTTATCTTTGAATATTTCGGCATAATTTGGAAGATTTTTCAAATATCATGCTAAAGAAGCCGTTTTGGGAGACAATTTCGGCTCATTTTGGAAGATTTTTCATATATCATGCTAAATAAGCCGTTTTGGATGCAAATTTCGAAAAAATATGGAGGATATTTGAAGTATCATGATAAATAAGCTGATTTCGGAGTAACTTTCGGCTTAATTTGGAAGATTTTTCAAATATCTTGCCAAGAAAGCCGTTTTCGGAGCAAATTTTTCCTTAATTTTGAAGATTTTTCAAATAACTTCCTAAATAAGTCGTTATGGGAAGAAATTTTGGCTTAATTTGGAGGATTTTTTAAATATCTTGCAAATTAATCCTATTTCGGAGCACATTATGGAAGATGGCAGAAAATGGAAGAATTTTCAAATATCATGCTAAAAAGGCTGTTTTGGGATCAAATTTCGGTTTTATTTGGAAGATTTTTCAAATATCTTGCTGAATAAGCCGTTTTCGCAGAATATTTCGGCTTAGTATGGATAGTGAAACATTTTGTTAACAATGCCGTTAACGCAGCGAACTGCGGCTTATTTTGGAAGATTTTTCAAAAACCCTGCTATGAAAACCTTCTGGGAGCTAATTTTTTGCTTAATTTGGAAGATTTTTCAAATATCTTCTTAAATAAGCCGTTTTCGCAGAATATTTCGGCTTAGTATGGATAGTGAAACATTTTGTTAACAATGCCGTTAACGCAGCGAACTGCGGCTTATTTTGGAAGATTTTTCAAATATCCTGCTAAATTAACCGTTTCTGGAGTATATCTCGGTTTAAAACAAAGGATTTTTCATATATCTTGCTATATATTCCATTATCTTTGAATATTTCGGCTCAATTTGGAAGATTTTTCTAATATCGTGCTAAATAAGCCGTTCACGGGGCAAATTACGGCTTAATTTGGAAGAATTTTCAAATATCTTGTTGAATAAGCCGTTTTTGGAGAAAATTTCAGCTTCATTTGGAAGTTCTTTCAAATATCTTGCTAAATAAGCCGTTATCGCAGAATATTTCCGCTAGTTTGGAATAGTTTTCAAATATCATGTTAAAAAGGCCGTTTTGGGAGGAAATTTGGTTTTATTTGGAATATTTATCAAATTACAGCTTAGTTCAGTTGATTTCTCAAATATCTTGCTTAATAAGCCGTTCTCGATGAACATTTTCGCTGAAGTTGGAATATCTCTCAATAATCTTTCTAAAAAAGCTGTTTTCGGAGCAAATGTTTGCTAAATTTGGAAGAGTTTTTGATTATCATTCTCAAAATGCCGATTTCTGAGAATATTTCGGCATAATTTGGAAGATTTTACAAATAATTTGCTAAATATTCCGTTTTCGGTGCAAATTTCGGCTTAATTTGGAAGATTCTTCAAATATCGTGCTAAATAAGCCGTATTCGGAGCAAATTTTGTCTTAATATGGAAGAATTTTCAAATATCATGCTAAATAAGACGTTTTCGGATCAAAATTCGGCTTAATTTGCAAGATTTTTCAAATTTCTTCCTTAATAAGCCGTTTTCGGAGAATATTTCGGCTTAGTATAGATTTTGAAACATCTTGTTAACAATGACGTTTACGCAGCGAACTTATAGCGAATATATCGGTTTAATACAAAGGATTTTTCATATATCATGCTAAATATTCCGTTATCTTTGAATATTTCGTAGAAATTTGGAAGATTTTTCAAATATCTTGCTAAGAAAGCCGTTTTCGGAACAAAATTTTCCTTAATTTTGAAGAATTTTCAAATAACCTCCTAAATAAGCCGTTTTGGGAAGAAAATTTGGATTAATTTGGAGGATTTTTTAAATATCTTGCTGAATAAGCCGTTTTCGGACCAAATTTTGGCTTAATTTGGAAGATATTTCAAATATCTTCCTAAATATGCCGTTTTCTGTGCATATTTTGGCATAATTTGGAAGATATTTCAAATATCTTGCTAAACACGGCGTTTTCGTAGCAAATTTCGGCTAACTTGGAAGATTTTTCAAATAATTTGCTAACTAATCCGTTTCGGCGCAAATTTTAGCTTATTTTGGAAGATTTTGCAAATATCGTGCTAAATAAGCCGTTTTCGGAGCAAAATTTGGCCTAATGTGGATGATTTTTTAAATATCATGCTAAAAAGGCTCTTTTGGGAGCAAATTTCGGTGTTATTTGCATGATTTTCAAATATCTTGCTAAATATGCAGTTTTTGTAGAAAAGTTCATGTTATTTTGGAAGATTTTTGAGATAACTTGCTATATTAGCCTATTTTGGAGCAAATTACGGCTAAATTTGGATGTTATTTCAAATATCTTGCTAAAAAAGCCGTTTACGGATAATATTTCTGCTTTGTTTGGAATATTTATCCAATATCGTGCTAAATAAGCCGTTTTCGGAGTAAATTTCGGCTAAGTATGGATGATTCTTCAAATATATCTTGCTAAATACGCCGCTTTCGGAGCAAAATTTCTGCTTATTTTGGAAGATTTTTCAAATATGTTGCTAAATAAGCCGTTATCGCAGAATATTTCGGCTAAGTATGGATGATTCTTCAAATATCTTGCTAAATACGCCGCTTTCGGAGCTAATTCCGGCCTATTTTGGAAGATTTTTCAAATATCTTGTTGAATAAGCCGTTTTTGGAGAAAATTTCAGCTTAATTTGGAAGTTCTTTCAAATATCTTGCTAAATAAGCCGTTATCGCAGAATATTTCGGCTAAGTATGGATGGTTCTTCAAATATCTTGCTAAATACGCCGCTTTCGGAGCAAATTTCGTCCTATTTTGGAAGATTTTTCAAATACTTGTTGAATAAGCCGTTTTTGGAGAAAATTTCGGCTTAATTTGGATGTTTTTTCAAATATCTTGCTAAATATGCCGTTTTTGGAGCAAATTTCGGCTTATTATGGAAGAAATTAAAGATATCTTGCTAAATAAGTCGTTTTCGGAGTTAATTTCGGCTTATTTTGGAACTTTCTTAAATATCTTTCTAAATATTCCATTTTTGGAGAATATTTCGACTTAATATGGAAGAACTTTCAAATATCATGCTAAAAAGGCCGTTTTGGGAGCACATTTGGTTTTATTTGGAATATTTATCAAATATCTTGCTTAATAAGCCGATTTCGCAGAATATTTCGGCTTAATTTGGAAGATTTTACCAATATCGTGCTTAATAAGCCGTTCTCGGATAATTTTTCGGCTTAGTTTGGAATATTTTTCAAACATTATATATTTAAAGCCGTTTTGGGAGGAATTTTTTGCCAAATTTGGAAGATTTTTCAAATAATTTGCTAACTAATCCGTTTCGGAACAAATTTTAGCTTATTTTGGAAGATTTTGCTAATATCGTGCTAAATAAGCCGTTTTCGGAGCAAAATTTGGCCTAATGTGGATGAATTTTTAAATATCATGCTAAAAAGGCTCTTTTGGGAGCAAATTTCGGTGTTATTTGCATGATTTTCAAATATCTTGCTAAATATGCAGTTTTTGTAGAAAATTTCATGTTATTTTGGAAGATTTTTGAGATAACTTGCTATATTAGCCTATTTTGGAGCAAATTACGGCTAAATTTGGATGTTATTTCAAATATCTTGCTAAAAAAGCCGTTTACGGATAATATTTCTGCTTTGTTTGGAATATTTATCCAATATCGTGCTAAATAAGCCGTTTTCGGAGTAAATTTCGGCTAAGTATGGATGATTCTTCAAATATATCTTGCTAAATACGCCGCTTTCGGAGCAAAATTTGTCCTATTTTGGAAGATTTTTCAAATACTTGTTGAATAAGCCGTTTTTGGAGAAAAATTCGGCTTAATTTGGATGTTTTTTCAAATAGCTTGCTAAATATGCCGTTTTTGGAGCAAATTTCGGCTTATTATGGAAGAAATTAAAGATATCTTGCTAAATAAGTCGTTTTCGGAGTTAATTTCGGCTTAATTTGGAACTTTCTTAAATATCTTTCTAAATATTCCGTTTTCGGAGAATATTTCGGCTTAATATGGAAGAACTTTCAAATATCATGCTAAAAAGGCTGTTCTTGGAGCCAATTTCGGTTTTATTTGGAAGATTTTTCAAATATCTTCCTAAATATGCCGTTTTCGCAGAAAATTTCGGCTTAGTATGTATTTTGAAATATCTTGTGAACAATACCATTTACGCAGCGAACTTCGGCTTATTTCGGAAGATTTTCCAAATATGTTGCTAATTTAGCCGTTTTGGAGTATATCTCGGTTTAAAACAAAGGATTTTACATATAAATAGCTAAATATTACGTAATCTTTGAATATTTCGGCATAATTTCGAAGATTTTTCGAATATCGTGCTAATGAAGCTGATTTCGGAGTAACTTTCGGCTTAGTTTGGAAGATTTTTCTAATAATACTTTTTCGGCTAATTTGGAATAGTTTTCAATTATCATGCTAAAAAGGCCGTTTTGGAGCAAATTTGGTTTTATTTGGAATATTTATCAAATATCTCGTTAAATAAGCCGTTTTTGGAGCAAATTTCGGCTAAGTTGGAAGATTTTTCCAATATCGTGCTAAATAAGCCGTTCTCGGGCAAATTACGGCTTATTTTGGAAGATTTTTCAAATATCTTTCTAAATAAGCCGTTTTCGCAGAGTATATTGGCTTAGTATGGATGATTCTTCAAATATCATGTTAAATTAGCCGTTTTTGGAGGAAATTTCGGCTTAATTTGCAAGATTTTTTAAATATCTCTCTAGATAAGACGTTTTCGGAGCAAATTTTGGCTTATTATGGAAGAATTTAAATATATCTTGCTAAATAAGTCGTTTTCGGAGCTAATTTCAGCTTATTTTGGAACATTTTTCGAATATCTTGCTAATTAAGCCTATTTCGGAGCAAATTACGGCTTAGTTTAGTTGATTTCTCAAATATCTTTAGTTATCTCTCAATAATCTTTCTAAAAAAGCTGTTTTCGGAGCAAATGTTTGCTAAATTTGGAAGATTTTTTGATTATCATTCTCAAAATGCCGATTTCTGAGAATATTTCGGCATAATTTCGAAGATTTTTCGAATATCGTGCTAAATAAGCTGATTTCGGAGTAACTTTCGGCTTAATTTGGAAGATTTTTCAAATATCTTGCTAAGAAAGCCGTTTTCGGAGCAAATTTTTCCTTAATTTTGAAGATTTTTCAAATAACTTCCTAAATAAGTCGTTATGGGAAGAAATTTTGGCTTAATTTGGAGGATTTTTTAAATATCTTGCAAATTAATCCTATTTCGGAGCATATTATGGAAGATGGTAGAAAATGGAAGAATTTTCAAATATCATGCTAAAAATGCTGTTTTGGGAGCAAATTTCGGTTTTATTCGGAAGATTTTTCAAATATCTTGCTAAATGAGCCGATTATTGAGAAAATTTCGGCTTAATTAGGAATATTTCAACTATTTTGCTAAATAAGCTGTTTCCTAAGGAATTTCGGCTTAATATAAAAAATTTTTCAATTATTTTGCTAAATAAGCCGTTTTCGCAGAATATTTCGTCTTAGTATGGATGATTTTTGAAATACCTTGCTAACAATGCCGTTTACGCTGAAAATTTCGGCTTATTTTGGAAGATCATTCAAATATCTTCGTAAATATGCCGTTTTCGGAGAATATTTAGGCATAATTTGGAATATTTTTCAAATATTTTGCTAAATAAGGCATTTTCGGAGCAAATTTCGGCCTATTTTATAAGATTTTTCATATATCTTCCTAAATAAGCCGTTTTCGCAGAAAATTTCGGCTTAGTATGTATTTTGAAATATCTTGTGAACAATACCATTTACGCAGCGAACTTCGGCTTATTTCGGAAGATTTTCCAAATATGTTGCTAATTTAGCCGTTTTGGAGTATATCTCGGTTTAAAACAAAGGATTTTACATATAAATAGCTAAATATTACGTAATCTTTGAATATTTCGGCATAATTTCGAAGATTTTTCGAATATCGTGCTAATGAAGCTGATTTCGGAGTAACTTTCGGCTTAGTTTGGAAGATTTTTCTAATAATACTTTTTCGGCTAATTTGGAATAGTTTTCAATTATCATGCTAAAAAGGCCGTTTTGGAGCAAATTTGGTTTTATTTGGAATATTTATCAAATATCTCGTTAAATAAGCCGTTTTTGGAGCAAATTTCGGCTAAGTTGGAAGATTTTTCCAATATCGTGCTAAATAAGCCGTTCTCGGGCAAATTACGGCTTATTTTGGAAGATTTTTCAAATATCTTTCTAAATAAGCCGTTTTCGCAGAGTATATTGGCTTAGTATGGATGATTCTTCAAATATCATGTTAAATTAGCCGTTTTTGGAGGAAATTTCGGCTTAATTTGCAAGATTTTTTAAATATCTCTCTAGATAAGACGTTTTCGGAGCAAATTTTGGCTTATTATGGAAGAATTTAAATATATCTTGCTAAATAAGTCGTTTTCGGAGCTAATTTCAGCTTATTTTGGAACATTTTTCGAATATCTTGCTAATTAAGCCTATTTCGGAGCAAATTACGGCTTAGTTTAGTTGATTTCTCAAATATCTTTAGTTATCTCTCAATAATCTTTCTAAAAAAGCTGTTTTCGGAGCAAATGTTTGCTAAATTTGGAAGATTTTTTGATTATCATTCTCAAAATGCCGATTTCTGAGAATATTTCGGCATAATTTCGAAGATTTTTCGAATATCGTGCTAAATAAGCTGATTTCGGAGTAACTTTCGGCTTAATTTGGAAGATTTTTCAAATATCTTGCTAAGAAAGCCGTTTTCGGAGCAAATTTTTCCTTAATTTTGAAGATTTTTCAAATAACTTCCTAAATAAGTCGTTATGGGAAGAAATTTTGGCTTAATTTGGAGGATTTTTTAAATATCTTGCAAATTAATCCTATTTCGGAGCATATTATGGAAGATGGTAGAAAATGGAAGAATTTTCAAATATCATGCTAAAAATGCTGTTTTGGGAGCAAATTTCGGTTTTATTCGGAAGATTTTTCAAATATCTTGCTAAATGAGCCGATTATTGAGAAAATTTCGGCTTAATTAGGAATATTTCAACTATTTTGCTAAATAAGCTGTTTCCTAAGGAATTTCGGCTTAATATAAAAAATTTTTCAATTATTTTGCTAAATAAGCCGTTTTCGCAGAATATTTCGTCTTAGTATGGATGATTTTTGAAATACCTTGCTAACAATGCCGTTTACGCTGAAAATTTCGGCTTATTTTGGAAGATCATTCAAATATCTTCGTAAATATGCCGTTTTCGGAGAATATTTAGGCATAATTTGGAATATTTTTCAAATATTTTGCTAAATAAGGCATTTTCGGAGCAAATTTCGGCCTATTTTATAAGATTTTTCATATATCTTCCTAAATAAGCCGTTTTCGCAGAAAATTTCGGCTTAGTATGTATTTTGAAATATCTTGTGAACAATACCATTTACGCAGCGAACTTCGGCTTATTTCGGAAGATTTTCCAAATATGTTGCTAATTTAGCCGTTTTGGAGTATATCTCGGTTTAAAACAAAGGATTTTACATATAAATAGCTAAATATTACGTAATCTTTGAATATTTCGGCATAATTTCGAAGATTTTTCGAATATCGTGCTAATGAAGCTGATTTCGGAGTAACTTTCGGCTTAGTTTGGAAGATTTTTCTAATAATACTTTTTCGGCTAATTTGGAATAGTTTTCAATTATCATGCTAAAAAGGCCGTTTTGGAGCAAATTTGGTTTTATTTGGAATATTTATCAAATATCTCGTTAAATAAGCCGTTTTTGGAGCAAATTTCGGCTAAGTTGGAAGATTTTTCCAATATCGTGCTAAATAAGCCGTTCTCGGGCAAATTACGGCTTATTTTGGAAGATTTTTCAAATATCTTTCTAAATAAGCCGTTTTCGCAGAGTATATTGGCTTAGTATGGATGATTCTTCAAATATCATGTTAAATTAGCCGTTTTTGGAGGAAATTTCGGCTTAATTTGCAAGATTTTTTAAATATCTCTCTAGATAAGACGGAGCAAATTTCTGCTTATTTTGGAAGATTTTGCAAATATCTTACTAAATAAGCCGTTTTCGGAGCAAAATTCGGCTTAATGTGGAAGATTTTTTAACTATCATGCTAAAGAAGACGTTTTTGGAGAAAATTTCAGCTTATTTTGGAAGATTATTCAAAGATCTTGCTAAATACGCTGTTTTCGTAGCAAATTTGGGCTAATTTGGAAGATTTTTCAAATAATTTGCTAAATATTCCGTTTTAGGAGCAAATTTTAGCTTATTTTGGAAGATTTTTTAAATATCTCTCTAGATAAGCCGTTGTCGCAGCTAATTTAGGCTTAACCTAGATGATTCTTCCAATATCATCACACCTAAGACGTTTTTGGAGCAAATTATGGCTTATTATGGAAGAAGTTAAAGATATCTAGCTAAATAAGTCGTTTAAGAGTTAACTTCAGCTTGTTTTGGAACATTTTTCAAATATCTTTCTAAATAAGCCGTTTTCGGAGAAGATTTCGGCTTAATTTGGAAGATTTTTTAAATATCTTTCTAGATAAGCCGTTGTCGGAGCTAATTTTGGCTTAACTTGGATGATTCTTCAAATATCATGCCACCTAAGACGTTTTCGGAGCAAATTTTGTCTTAATTCGGAAGATATTTCAAATATCACGCTAAATAAGCCGTTTTCGGATCAAAATTCGGTTTAATTTGGAAGATTATTCAAATATATTGCTGAGAAAGCCGTTTTTGGAGCAAATTTTTCCTTAATTATGAAGATTTTTCAAATAACTTGCTAAATAAGCCGTTTTCGGAGAATATGTCGGCTTAATTTGGAAGATTTACCAAATATCTTCTTAAATAAGCCGTTTTCGGATAATTTTTCGGCATAGTTTGGAAGATTTTTCCAATATCTTGCTAAATAAGCCGTTCTCGGATAATTTCTCCGCTTAGTTTGGAATATTTTTCAAACATTATATATTAAAAGCCGTTTTGGGAGGAATTTTTTGCCAAATTTGTAAGATTTTTCAAATATCTCCCTAAATATGCCGTTTTCGGGGAATATTTCGGCTTAATATGGAAGATGTCTCAAATATCATGCTAAAAAGGATGTTTTGAAAGCAAAGTTTCGATTTATTTGGAAGATTTTGAAAATATGTTGCTAAATAAGCCTATTTCGGAGCAAATTACGGCTTATTTTGGAAGATTTTTCAAATATCTTTCTAAATAAGCCGTTTTCGCAGAATATATTGGCTTAGTATGGATAATTCTTCAAATATCTTGCTAAATACGCCGCTTTCGGGGCAAATTTCGTCCTATTTTGGAAGATTTTTCAAATATCTTGCTAAATACGCCGCTTTCGGAGAAAATTTCGGCTTAATTTGGAAGATTTTTCAAATATCTTCCTAAATATTTCGTTTTCGGAGAATATTTCGGCTAAAATGGAAGATGTCTCAAATATCATGCTAAAAAGGCTGTTTTGAATGCAAAGTTCCGTTTTATTTAGAAAATTTTGAAAATATGTTGCTAAATAAGCCGTTTTCGGAGTAAATTTCGGCTTATTTTGGAATATTTTATAAAAATATCTTACATATTAAGCCTATTTCGGAGCAAATTACGGCTTAATTTGGAAGATTTTTCAAATATCTTCTTAAATAAGCCGTTTTCGGATAATTTTTCGGCATAGTTTGGAAGATTTTTCCAATATCGTGCTAAATAAGCCGTTTTCGAAGAAAATTTCGGCGTAATTTGGAAGATTTTTCAAATAACTTGCTATATAAGCCGTTTTCGGATCAAAATTATGGTTAATTTGCAATATTTTTCAAATATTTTACTATTAAAGCCGTTTTGGGAGCAAATTTTAGCTTAAATTGGAAGATATTTCAAATATATTCCTAAAAACGCCGTTTTTGGAGAATATTACGGCTTAATTTGGAAGAATTTTCAAATATCATGTTAAAAATGCTGTTTTGGGAGCAAATTTCGGTTTTATTCGGAAGATTTTTCAAATATCTTGCTTAATGAGCCTATTTCGGAGCAAATTACGGCTTAGTTTAGTTGATTTCTCAAATATCTTGCTTAATAAGCCGTTCTCGAAGAAAATTTTGGCTGAAGTTGGACTATCTCTCCAAAATCTTCCTAAAAAAGCTGTTTTCGGAGGAAATTTTTGCTAAATTTGGAAGATTTTTTAATTAGGAATATTTGAATTATTTTGCTAAATAAGCTGTTTCCTGAGCAAATTTCGGCTTAATATGAAACATTACCTGCACCTCCCTAACTTAGCCGTATACATATGTACACGTTGCCCGTCCTCTACCGCGCGGAGGTGTTAGGTAAGGATTGTATCATCATCGGGTTTAAGACCGTTAAGGCATTTCTTAAACCCTCAAATACTTAGAGGACGCGAAGCGGAATCGAACCAAACCGAAAACTACCTGACGTTGGCCCCCAAATGACGTTAGGCGTAGAGGAAGACCCCATATCCTCCTGCATTTGAAATGCAACCCAACATCACGGAAATGGAAGAGTACCGAAATCAACGATCGAAACAACAGCGAAAGCAACAACAACAACAACGAGCCATGTTCCTCAACCTGTTGAAAAAGAAATTCAAAGATGAGTATTCCTGAAAAGAAATTAATAACCATTGGTATATTAAATGTAAAAGCATACAAGCACCCTTTCATATATATACACATACATAAAAAAGGTTACCTTAAACTTAAACACAAATTCGAACATAACGCAATCTACCTTTCTAAATCCTTAACACAATACATACTTCTATGCATAGAATATAATGGGGAAAAGAAACAGTCGAACATAGTACATCAAAACTGAAAACCTTATGAAATACGAAAAAGGGATATGGTAATTAATCTAAATAATGGTTCGAAGATTTAACGAACGCAGCGAAAGGCTCCGAATTGAACCCAACGTATCGAATATCGATTGCTGGTTTACTCTACGACCACCGTAATCTAAGACGCATTCCGAATCTATGAACGGAGAACTTACGAATATCATCTCTTTCTACTACTAATCCGCTGAGAAAATACTAACTCCCTACGGTTTTCATTTAGCATTAAACTTATTTGGATGGAAATTGGACTGGGGATCCGATTTTACCTACCACACAATCAACCCACCACCACAACCGTAAGTTCAAAAAGGTCTAAATACAAATAAGGAATCTAACTACCAGGAAAGGTGTTATACACAATCAGCCGCTCATGCAAGTGCACTTGCCGCAATCAATCACACATCATAGCAAACACACCATAGGTAGCAAGCACACCATAAGTAAAACCAGACCCCAACAATCTCCATCATATTCATACAAAAAGCACACGATTGACCGAAGAATCGTCTCGGTCTTAGCGATACGAGCTAACGCACTAAAGTAGTAAATTATTCGCATCTATGGCACATTACCCTAACGGACACGATTTCCGCTAAGCCCTAACGATAAACTACGATTCGCGAAAAATTACCTACCTCCTGAGACGTAAATCGCTTACGTCTTACGCAAACTCGAGAAAAACGAACTCACTCACTTAGAGATCGACCGACCAGCAACGATATTCCGCGCGCATTCTACGTTACAGGATAAATCCTGTCCGAACCTGTGGAAAAAACTTCAAATTATAAGGCCTGGAAAAAATACATGCATGGATATTATATTAATGAGCAATATTAAACACCACATCACAATTTAAGAATCACAATGGTTAATAATGTAAAAAAGTGAGTATTAAAACAAATTGTAATATGACTAATTAAACACACTAAATCTAGAGGTATGTTTGCAAGTAATTCGCTGTGATATATGTGTGAGATGGTGCCCCTGCCATGACATTAGGTGTAGAGGAACACCCAGTTTCCTCCTGCATTTGAAATGCAACCCAACATCACGGAAACGGAAGAGTACCGAAATCAACGATCGAAACAACAGCGAAAGCAACAACAACAACGAGCCATGTTCCTCAACCTGTTGAAAAATAAATTCAAAGATGAGTATTCCTGAAAAGAAATTAATCACCATTGGTATATTAAATGTAATAGCATACACCTACTGTTTCAAATAAACGTATACAATTATAAAATCTTAAATTAAAATTAACCACGGACGATAAGCAATACCTTCTTAAACCTTATCACAATAAATAGTTCTATTTGTACTATTTGATTGTGAAAAATAACAGTCGTGCATAATACGTCACTACTGAAAACCGTTTGAAATGCGAAAAATGGATGGGCCTGAAAAAAACACATTCATGAGTATTTAATGGATTAGCTTTGTTACATACCATAAAACAATTATCTATTGGCATTCAGTCATTGCATGGTAAATCAAAATTTAATACACTATTAAAATTATTTATTAAACCTGAGAAAACCTATGATTTGCACGTATGCCGCTGAGATGACTGTGTTTGACGGATCTGAATCGGTTGCGTCCGTGATGTTACTCCACAGCAACTTCGGGAACGCCCTGTGAAAAAAGGGAAAGTGAACCTAAATACTTTAACTATATGTTAGCGATATAGTGAACCTATATATATAACCTATATATTATAAAATTAAATTTATCATGATAAATTTAAGATAGTTCTTAATTAAAAAGTAAAGGTGTTTCCATTAAATCTTGCTAATACATCTTAACCGCCGAAAACCGCGCCAAAATGGCCTGCACCAAAACAGATTCGCGCCAAAATGTACTGCACCCGTAAATTCGAAATCGCTAAATATTAATTTGGGAATAAATGTTTTGCAAAAGAGATTAACAATTTCACTTGAGGTTGATATAATAATTCATTAGAGAGATGTGTTTCATAATTTTACCCACTTTTTTATAAAGGACATTTAAACAAATGCTATGGTCGCAGAAAATTTCATCCTATTACGAATACGTGCAGACAATGCAAGAACGATAAAATCCTACGAAAGGAGTGAAAAATCACGGAAGAGCAGAAAGGCATTATTGGGGACACACTAACACAATATTAAACTCTTTCCCTAATGTACGAACGTTGAAGACCTCGTTGCATCCGCGATGCTATAGAATAATTCATACCAACGTGTGTTATAACTTATAGTTAATTAACCGGATATCATTTAATGACTCAACCAGAATGCATTACGGTATCCATTTACGAAAATTATTTCAAATTCATCCACAAGTCACACTTACCGCTGATTATCAAGATTATCAAGTACGTGCACTCTCCCGCATTACTCTGACGTTACTCCTTCTGAAGCTAATTCAAGACTGTGAGAATCGAAACAAAATGAAACTCGTTTCGACTACGGTGGCGCTTTTCGCGCCCTCTTTAAGTTTCAGGAAAACTAACCTATAGGAATAAAATTTATGGTGACGTTCTTATAGTTATCCATATTCATGCGAATTTCTCATATTCATTCATGTACCCTTATTTATTACAAATAAATCACGGAAATAAATCTTCTTTAGGAACAAATGAAAGTCGAACTTTTACCAACCACAAATAAATTTGTTATTATTTGTGGTTGGTAAAAGTTCGACTTTCATTTGTTCCTGATGGCGACTTACCACGAAGTCACGGCCGAAGCTGTTGATTCTAAATCTTCTTTAATATTCTACTTAAAAATTTTATTTATATTATATCTAACGTGCATTTCTTAGTCATCCAAGGTGAATTCAAGATCCTTTTGGTAGAAAAATAAACAAAGGCGTATAGCACGCTAAAGAATCTCTAAACTGCATAATTCTAAGACGTTGGGGAGTGATTGACATTAATTTAAAAGGGTTCATCTATGGGATTCCTGCAAGAGTTACTGACATCGGATTATTAAAATGTACACGACGGTGATTATTATGCAAGATGATTTTAATTTCTTGTCAACTTTTTCACTGATTTTACCTATAATTATTACTATTCTATCTTGATATTTCATATTAATAACTTATATTTTGTTGCTCCTTTTTCCCTCTTTCTGTTGATAGTCAGTATCAAACATCGAAGAATGATTCAATGGAAATTGCGATAGTTTATGTTTTAGAGAATATCTATATAACTGTGTTAAACTTAAGTTGAAGTTCTACTAACTCCTAATTGAAAATAAAATCTTTTTCAAGAATTGATTTCCAAACCAGATCAAGAGAATTACTGGCTTCAAAGTACTGGAGCTGTAGAAGAGGTAATTTGGTTACAAGAGCATCTTTCGTCCAAGGTAAATATCTTTAACAACATATGGGTACTTCCAAACATATTACAACTGTTCACATTTTGGATTTTCAAAGAAAGGGGAATTTAAAATAACCATGCAATAGTGCTGCATTTGCACAGCACACAGTTTGATGAATTGCTTGCTTGCTTTGCTGCATAAACAGCTTTCGATCATTTGAGATAATGGTACAAAGAAGGTGCATGAATAAATAGAAAAGACAGAAAGTCCAAACTTTAACTTATATAAATGTAAACCAGTTGCAAGGTATTAAGGAAATCCAATGCATAGAATGAAGAGAGGTATTGTATTTCTTCCATATTTTTTATTGAGGTAACACAACCAGGTTTCAGCAAGTAATCTTCATCATCAGGTGATCATTACTCATCAGTTCTAAGTTATGTTTCATCACTAAAGAAAATCTTTATTTTATGGAAACACTAATTCTCTTATCACTCTAAATTTCACTTTCATGTTATAATGTTAATAATTTACATGAATAAACAATTCATTATTAGCTATGCACTTGGTTATTTTCAACTGCTTGGAATCTGTAAAGGCATTCTTCAGTAAGAGCAGACCTTTTTAAATAGTACAGCATTTATAAAGGACACTGATGATAAAACAGTTCATTAATATCACTGCAAATTCATCGTACATTGAACATACCAATGGTAATTTTCTGCAAGATGTCTCTATTGAATCACTACTTAGCTCCTTAAGATTTATAGTAAGACGTCAATTCCAGAAAGAATTTTTAAGTTTAAATGTCATAAAACGATGAAATTGATAGTTAAGTTATAAGGAAAGCCAGATAGACAAAGGAATCCTATAAAAATAAAGTGCATTTGAAGAAAGGAAGCAAAGCATAGGCACTAAGATTCGACTTGTAAATAGTGAAGACACTTAATTTTTAGAAGTATCTAAAATCAATGATACTGGACAACAATACGTGAACAAATAACAAGTTTTTCTAAATCACAAAAAAATAATTATAGATCATTTTTTAATCCACAGTAAAAATATTGTCATAGAACTTTTTCAAAATCTTAGAGCAGATGATTATATGAAATACCTATAACACTGAGTAACACAGCAGGTACTATTCTCTTCAGTGTAAACATTCACCAAGATACTACAGGTTATTTTTGTGACATTAAGTCAGCCTTAAGAAAGCTTGCATGTTAGATTTTCATCAATATCTTTTATACTTCACTCATTAGGTTACAGAGAAGCCAAAATTCTCATTTTACATTGTAGAACTTATAAGAGGATAAATTTTTCCTGAGTGTTTACAGAAACAGATTTATAAATCAACAAAGGTAATCAAAATGGTAAATAAATTATGTATATCAACCAAATCTTACTATTAGGTCATCCAATAGTAAGATTTGGTTGTTTTACATAAAATATTACCTGAATAACCATTTTCAAAACAAGTCGGTTCCAACGATATTATCAAGGCTGTACTGGTAAGTAATTTTTTAATCATCGCATCATATCATTCTAGTTATAGTACTATTATATAATATTATCTATAATTATTTTTGATGGCAAAGTATATCACAATAATAAACGGCCAGTATATTGTTATGTTTTCATGTAATGGTAATAGGTTGTTCAAAACGAGTACCATTCCTCTCATACTTGGTGCATATACGATTAAATTTCCCCTTTGCCGGCTGGAAATCAATTCAATATATTCTCGCTTTATGGATCTAAGTTATGGTTTTGCTGATATTATGCATTTCCTTGGACCATAGCTTTTCTCAAAAAATGGGTAATATTCACAATAATTCTTTCAATTAAAAAACACTGTGGACATAATTTGTCTTCAAGAGTAAATTAAGTAGTAAACATACTTCTTCCCAAATTATTCTTAATGATATATCATCAAATGAAAAGGTGGCCTTGCTACAGAAAAAGCTTTAGTTGAATCAACACAAACACAAGCAACCAAAAATTGAATCAATGCTAATTTCGCTGCATGTCCCTTGAACTGCTTTTCTTATTAATAGAATTTAGGGAATTGCACGAATTAATATGATTCATAACGACAGAATAGGAGCCAAAGAAATATTAGTTTGCCCTCAACTGACTTGACCAGTAATATAAATTGAATTCTAGAAGGAACTTACTTTGTCAGACATAGGTGCCTGTGCAGACCTCCGGCAAAAACTCCCTACGCACAACTTTCGAAATCTTGCACGCATGATAAATGTTTTGCATTTGGATATGAAATGACAATATTTATCTAAAATAAATAAACTCTAATAATATTTTTGGTTTACCAGAAGTAAAACAACTACCGTTCCAGATCAAAATAATGTGTATATAAATCCAGTTCTATACCAGGTTTGCATATATTCAGCCTTGCTTATGTATGTTTGAAATTATGCCGCCAGCATATAAATATTATGTTTTCATGTTTTTCATTTGGTTATTAGTAATTTTATTTTAAAAAGCAACCACTTAAAGATCAAATCCACGTCTTATCATTAACACATACCCGTATTCTATTTTATTAATAATTCATTAATTTATATTTATGCAATAATAATTTTAATTTAACTTATTTTATTTTAACAAAATTTTATATTTAAACCCTTGTTGTATAAACAGAATGGCAGGAATTAACTCATCAAAGAAGAAATGTAGACAGTATAATGTGGATTATCTTAAGTATGGATTTATAGAGTCACCTTCAAATAAGTACCTGCCTATATACTTAATATGCAAAAGGGTGTTTTCAAATGATTCCACTTTCTAACATACTTGCTATTGCGACAGACAGAGCTCCGTCAATGACTGGTCGTCATCATGGTTGTATTGCCTACTTAAGAAAATATGTACCAAATGTCTTTGCTATTCATTGTGTCATTCACCGACAACATTTAGTGGCTAAAAAACTGAGTGATTGCATTCATAAGTCCTTAAACATTGTAATTACAGCAGTTAACAAAATCAAAGCCCATGCTCTTAATGATCGACTCTTCCAAGTTGTGTGATGAGAAAGATGAAAATTTTAAACGTTTATTATTACACACAGAAGTATGCTGGGTATCAAAAGGCTATTGTTCAAGGCGCTTTTATAATCATTTTGACACTTTCGTGCAGTGTTTTGAGGATAAAGATGCTATTCTCAGCAAAATCCTTAAATAGACTAGGAGTGATGTTGCATTTTAACCTGACTTGTTTGCAAAGTTTAACGAAATGAATTTAAAATTGCAAGGAAATGATACAAAAATTATCAAGTCAAAATCTGTGGTGACTATTTATTTTTCTAAGTTGCTTTTATTTAAGTGCAACAAGGGTCGCTCCAAGCTTCATCAATTTCCTTCCTTCCTTGAACTAGAAGTGCAAGCTGGAATAGATGATGATGATTTGAGTCTTTTGTGACCATTTAGCCACCATGGATGATAATATGTTGAGAATCTTCTTTTGTTGGAGATACCAGCCTGGGTTAAAAATCTGCTTGTATATATTGAGAAGGTTGGAGTGTTAGTGGAAGAATTGATTTGACTAAACATGACAATGAATTGAAACAAAAATTTGAAATGAATTATCAACAGTTTTAGTTACAGAAGGAGGTTTCGGACTGATATCCTGCATTATGGACAGTGGTTAAAAAACTCCTTCTTGCTTTTCCGACTTTGTATTTGGTGGAACGTGGTTTTAGCGCAGTTATTCAACTAATTTTCAAGCAGAGAAAAAGACTTCAGGTTTGTGAACGCAGTGATTTAAGACTCCTGCTAATTGATATTAAACTGGACGTTGGAAAACTGGTACCATGACACCAAGCCCATCCCTCCCATTCAAATAGTCACTTAATTGCTTTACTAATTTTAACAAAACATGGTTGGTTATCTTATTTCTATAAATTGAAAATGTTAATGTTATATATTTGCCTAATCTAATTAAGGAAATGATGTGTCAACTTCTTGAAAAAATTTTTCTTAATGTTATTTGCTTTGATAATTTATTTTTATTTAAGGATTATATTCTTATCCAAGTTCTTTTTATTGATCATCAAGCCTTTTGCATAAATGTGTTACGAAAACTAAATATTTGTTGGATTATAAATACACAACTCTTAGTCATTGTTTTCAATTTAATTATTACAATGTTCCTTGTCTATGATTCTGATTATTATTTTAAAGTTACCACTTGGGGGTGTTGACTACAGGTTTACGGATCCAAGGAGGCGGTGGCTCTAAAACGTTTGGGAAAATCTGGTTTAAAGGGTGTCCAAATTATTCATGAAATCTAATCAGCAATGAAGAAGTATTAATTTAATACTAAAGGCATTTGAAGCAATGGAGAGATTCTATCAGTTACCACAAGTTTTTTATTCCTTACTGTTTTTCAACCAATCATGTTTATCAATATATGTATTGTTAAGATTAATGTAGACGGTACCATTCTTGCTCAAATATATCTTGCTGTGTTTCTCTTCAAATAAAGAACTGTTTTCTGTTTGAAATCATACATTGAATAATTTCTATTTGAGACCTCACCTTATAATTCTTTCTTCATTTCCTCATTTTAGTTAACCATATATTTCCAATCATAACCATACCATATTATCTTGGAATCAAATTATGTATCATATACTGCTCATTCCCAAATTCCCCTTTACTCATATTATGCATAACTGATTAGACTAAAAACTGAGTTTATGAGCTGGAAGGATGACAAAATTATACAGATGGCAGAAATAAGAAACTAACTAATTTCTATTGAGAAAACTAGTTCCTAGTTAATTACAAATAAAACTCTGCAAAATACCACACTAAACATGGAATCATAACCAGGCTTCAATGAATAAATGTCATCTTCAAGTTACAAGGTAGTCAGAAGCATTGTATTGAAGAATTGGGGGCGGACAATAGGATAACAAGAACGTGGAATTTGTGGAAAAGATTATGTTGAGGAAATGCTCAAAGTAGAGAAGAAAACAAAACATTCAGTCCACCATTTGAAAAATCTTCCAACTAAAGCATTAAATTGCCCAAAAGAAGAGGTATCCACCGCGATGTAAGAAAAATTTTCCAAATCAAGGATGAAATGTATAACATGAAAAAAGTATATTCATTCAAGGCAAGAAATGCTATTAATATACTGTATTAAGTATTACTAAATTTGCTAATTGGAATATTTAAAACTTCCAAAGCTTTAATCATTTGATTCCTAATCATTTATTTTCATTCTTTCTTAAAATTATGGTGCTACTTACATTCCAATATCCGATTCATACTGATAATCACAGTATATCCTAACATCAGTACAATGAATCTGAAGATGATTCAATGCAATTTTCGGTAATGCTACAGATATCAGTCATAATTTTTAATGAATCAAGTTAGGTTAAAATTAAATATTGAGTACTGAGCAGAGGTGAGAAATGTGAAGCCTCCAAACCAAAATTCGACTTTTTTTGGGCATTCTGTGAAGCCATTTCAAATAATTTCCTCCTGATTCTTGCTAATGATGCTAAATAAAATAAAGAGAAAAAGGTTCTCTTTCAGTTCGGTTAGTGAATAAATTACTTTTCTCATATAAAAGATTGATGTTTAAGTATTTCAATGTAGGCAGCATGAAACATAAAAGCATCATCCAAACGATTGCAGCCTCTCTTGGCATAGTGAATGATAATACTGCCATATTGTATATATTAAACTAATCAAAAAAAGGTCTACTGAAAGTAGCTTCACACTTAGTTGTTAAGGGTAGAAACAAAACTTCTCTTAAAATTCTGGAGTTGAGCAATGTAAGACTAACTAATGGATAAGTATATAAAATATTTTAACCTTCTTTGTGGTAAAGTAAAATCCACAGTCTGTTAGTTCATTGCACCACTTGGCATCACTAGGCCTCTAAATCTTCTTATTTTTCCTTTAAGATACCTACTATAGAAACCAATATAATTATTAGATTATGAAATCTATCTTCAGTTTTCACCAAAATGTAATCTCTTGCAAAAGAGTTTTCACCCAAGCACGTCTACCAAAAATAAATCAAAAGGCAAAAAAATGAAGGGCAGAGAATCAAAACACTGATCTTAAACATATTGGCAGATTGCATTTTCCACAAAAGCCATCTAGGGTGAGTGTCTGAATGTTACCACAATATCAACTTCAACATCTGAAATAAGCAAGTTATCGCCGTAATAAAGTCATAATTAGCTCAAAATTTTAAAAATCTTACAAGAAGGCTGTTTTTGCCCAAAAAGGGTGGAAAATGACACGCTATATAGAAAAACATTAACATCAATCATCAAAACATTAAATTCAATCTAACTTTTACAAAATAGAATCTACATATAGATATATATCCTGATATTTATTTTACTCAAGTTTATCTAACAAGGAGACTACACACCGTCGGACGCGATTTAAGTGGTAAGACTCGGTAATTTGATAGACATCGAGTCAAGATTGACGAATCACCCCCAAAGTTGGGTTTTATGAGCGATAGTTTTCACGGAAAATGAACTTAAAGTTTACGAAAAATTGTCAGGTAGGCTATAAAGCTAAGCGTAGCGACCTTCGTCATTCGAACGTTTGGCGCAGTGGTATGGTATCCGCTTCCAAAGTCCTTTTGGTCAGGTTCGAGCCCTAAGGCGGGAAAATTTCTTTTCTCTTTTTTTCTTTTACGTACTCTGTCATAATCTTAATCTATATCTGTTTTTTTCTTTTGGTGGATATTGAACTTATTTTCCAAAAGTTAGAGTATTTCTCCGATGTGAGATTCCGAAATTATGCGCAAATACTTATGCCCGCATTTATTATCTGAAAACTACAATACTAGAGAGGTAACGCAGAGGACTATTTCAAATCTCTCCTACATCCAGCTGCTCGCTCGAACGGCAACTTTTATTGCAATACCCGACTTACATTTACCTGAACACATTGGTTTAAATATAGAAGCCGACAACTGATTGAGTAAAGTAAAGATTTTTATTTCGCGCATTCAGAATTCATTCCTTAATAAAGAAGAAAACAGATATAGGTTAAGTTTATGACAGAGTACGTAAAAGAAAAAAAGAGAAAAAAGAAATTTTCCCGCATGAGGGCTCGAACCCGACCAAAAGGACTTTGGAAGCGGATACCATACCACTGCGGCAAACGTTCGAATGACGAAGGTCGCTAGGCTTAGCTTTATAGCCTACCTGACAATTTTTCGTAAACTTTAAGTTCATTTTCCGAGAAAACTATCGCTCATAAAACCCAACTTTGGGGGTGATTCGTCAATCTTGACTCGATATCTATCAAATTACCGAGTCTTACCACTTAAATCGCGTCCGACGGTGTGTAGTCTCCTTGTGAGTCTCAATATGAATTTTCTTGCAAATTCACGAGAATCTGACAAAAGCAATACTTTTTTTATCTGATCAAGTTTATGATACACCAACATTAGCATATTAGATACCAAATATACCTTTTTCACTGGCTTCATTAGGTATGGTATGTAGGATAAATAAGAACATATAAAGGCCATTCAATTATTGTTAATATCTTTATTTAATCTTTAGAGGGGGGCCACAAGGCCAGTCTGCCTGGCATTTGCCCTATGCTGAGAGGGAAACCCCTCTAAAACCTCCCAAAGGCAGTTCATAATTTTTTATGCACATAAATCAAATTGAACAATATAGAAATATAACATATATAATACCTGAAAGATTCTGTAACAATTCACAGAAACTCAATTAGGACAACCATAATAAAAACAAGGTAATACAATGACAATAAAGTATACAAATTCGCGCACACACACATACATTTTCCTTTAAAGATAGACATTCACAAACCCCCATTTCCAATGTCACTAAGTAATGGCATGGGAGATTTAATACACTTTTATTAATTGAACCAACGTGAAGCATGTGTCGCTGTGATGTCTGTGTGTGAAGGATCTGAATTGGTTGTGTCCGTGATGTAACTCCACAGGAACCTCGGGAACTCCCTCTGCAGAGGAAGGACGAAACGAACCAACAACACTACACGGCCAGCTAATGCTCTAAAGAATCGGTTTCTACTCTGACTGCTAAGATATTGACTCTAACACGCACCCTATATCTACCCATCTGCCTATGGCCCTACCGAATTCGGGATCCATTTGTCGACCCCAGGACAACAGAATGCCCTCTCCTCCATTAGAAGACATGGAGTGTGGATACACATACCGGTATCCCTTCGGCACCTCCCTAACTTAGCCGTATACATATGTACACGTTGCCCGTCCTCTACCGCGCGGAGGTGTTAGGTAAGGATTGTATCATCATCGGGTTTAAGACCGTTAAGGCATTTCTTAAACCCTCAAATACTTAGAGGACGCGAAGCGGAATCGAACCAAACCGAAAACTACCTGACGTTGGCCCCCAAATGACGTTAGGCGTAGAGGAAGACCCCATATCCTCCTGCATTTGAAATGCAACCCAACATCACGGAAATGGAAGAGTACCGAAATCAACGATCGAAACAACAGCGAAAGCAACAACAACAACAACGAGCCATGTTCCTCAACCTGTTGAAAAAGAAATTCAAAGATGAGTATTCCTGAAAAGAAATTAATAACCATTGGTATATTAAATGTAATAGCATACAAGCACCCTTTCATATATATACACATACATAAAAAAGGTTACCTTAAACTTAAACACAAATTCGAACATAACGCAATCTACCTTTCTAAATCCTTAACACAATACATACTTCTATGCATAGAATATAATGGGGAAAAGAAACAGTCGAACATAGTACATCAAAACTGAAAACCTTATGAAATACGAAAAAGGGATATGGTAATTAATCTAAATAATGGTTCGAAGATTTAACGAACGCAGCGAAAGGCTCCGAATTGAACCCAACGTATCGAATATCGATTGCTGGTTTACTCTACGACCACCGTAATCTAAGACGCATTCCGAATCTATGAACGGAGAACTTACGAATATCATCTCTTTCTACTACTAATCCGCTGAGAAAATACTAACTCCCTACGGTTTTCATTTAGCATTAAACTTATTTGGATGGAAATTGGACTGGGGATCCGATTTTACCTACCACACAATCAACCCACCACCACAACCGTAAGTTCAAAAAGGTCTAAATACAAATAAGGAATCTAACTACCAGGAAAGGTGTTATACACAATCAGCCGCTCATGCAAGTGCACTTGCCGCAATCAATCACACATCATAGCAAACACACCATAGGTAGCAAGCACACCATAAGTAAAACCAGACCCCAACAATTTCCATCATATTCATACAAAAAGCACACGATTGACCGAAGAATCGTCTCGGTCTTAGCGATACGAGCTAACGCACTAAAGTAGTAAATTATTCGCATCTATGGCACATTACCCTAACGGACACGATTTCCGCTAAGCCCTAACGATAAACTACGATTCGCGAAAAATTACCTACCTCCTGAGACGTAAATCGCTTACGTCTTACGCAAACTCGAGAAAAACGAACTCACTCACTTAGAGATCGACCGACCAGCAACGATATTCCGCGCGCATTCTACGTTACAGGATAAATCCTGTCCGAACCTGTGGAAAAAACTTCAAATTATAAGGCCTGGAAAAAATACATGCATGGATATTATATTAATGAGCAATATTAAACACCACATCACAATTTAAGAATCACAATGGTTAATAATGTAAAAAAGTGAGTATTAAAACAAATTGTAATATGACTAATTAAACACACTAAATCTAGAGGTATGTTTGCAAGTAATTCGCTGTGATATATGTGTGAGATGGTGCCCCTGCCATGACATTAGGTGTAGAGGAACACCCAGTTTCCTCCTGCATTTGAAATGCAACCCAACATCACGGAAACGGAAGAGTACCGAAATCAACGATCGAAACAACAGCGAAAGCAACAACAACAACGAGCCATGTTCCTCAACCTGTTGAAAAATAAATTCAAAGATGAGTATTCCTGAAAAGAAATTAATCACCATTGGTATATTAAATGTAATAGCATACACCTACTGTTTCAAATAAACGTATACAATTATAAAATCTTAAATTAAAATTAACCACGGACGATAAGCAATACCTTCTTAAACCTTATCACAATAAATAGTTCTATTTGTACTATTTGATTGTGAAAAATAACAGTCGTGCATAATACGTCACTACTGAAAACCGTTTGAAATGCGAAAAATGGATGGGCCTGAAAAAAACACATTCATGAGTATTTAATGGATTAGCTTTGTTACATACCATAAAACAATTATCTATTGGCATTCAGTCATTGCATGGTAAATCAAAATTTAATACACTATTAAAATTATTTATTAAACCTGAGAAAACCTATGATTTGCACGTATGCCGCTGAGATGACTGTGTTTGACGGATCTGAATCGGTTGCGTCCGTGATGTTACTCCACAGCAACTTCGGGAACGCCCTGTGAAAAAAGGGAAAGTGAACCTAAATACTTTAACTATATGTTAGCGATATAGTGAACCTATATATATAACCTATATATTATAAAATTAAATTTATCATGATAAATTTAAGATAGTTCTTAATTAAAAAGTAAAGGTGTTTCCATTAAATCTTGCTAATACATCTTAACCGCCGAAAACCGCGCCAAAATGGCCTGCACCAAAACAGATTCGCGCCAAAATGTACTGCACCCGTAAATTCGAAATCGCTAAATATTAATTTGGGAATAAATGTTTTGCAAAAGAGATTAACAATTTCACTTGAGGTTGATATAATAATTCATTAGAGAGATGTGTTTCATAATTTTACCCACTTTTTTATAAAGGACATTTAAACAAATGCTATGGTCGCAGAAAATTTCATCCTATTACGAATACGTGCAGACAATGCAAGAACGATAAAATCCTACGAAAGGAGTGAAAAATCACGGAAGAGCAGAAAGGCATTATTGGGGACACACTAACACAATATTAAACTCTTTCCCTAATGTACGAACGTTGAAGACCTCGTTGCATCCGCGATGCTATAGAATAATTCATACCAACGTGTGTTATAACTTATAGTTAATTAACCGGATATCATTTAATGACTCAACCAGAATGCATTACGGTATCCATTTACGAAAATTATTTCAAATTCATCCACAAGTCACACTTACCGCTGATTATCAAGATTATCAAGTACGTGCACTCTCCCGCATTACTCTGACGTTACTCCTTCTGAAGCTAATTCAAGACTGTGAGAATCGAAACAAAATGAAACTCGTTTCGACTACGGTGGCGCTTTTCGCGCCCTCTTTAAGTTTCAGGAAAACTAACCTATAGGAATAAAATTTATGGTGACGTTCTTATAGTTATCCATATTCATGCGAATTTCTCATATTCATTCATGTACCCTTATTTATTACAAATAAATCACGGAAATAAATCTTCTTTAGGAACAAATGAAAGTCGAACTTTTACCAACCACAAATAAATTTGTTATTATTTGTGGTTGGTAAAAGTTCGACTTTCATTTGTTCCTGATGGCGACTTACCACGAAGTCACGGCCGAAGCTGTTGATTCTAAATCTTCTTTAATATTCTACTTAAAAATTTTATTTATATTATATCTAACGTGCATTTCTTAGTCATCCAAGGTGAATTCAAGATCCTTTTGGTAGAAAAATAAACAAAGGCGTATAGCACGCTAAAGAATCTCTAAACTGCATAATTCTAAGACGTTGGGGAGTGATTGACATTAATTTAAAAGGGTTCATCTATGGGATTCCTGCAAGAGTTACTGACATCGGATTATTAAAATGTACACGACGGTGATTATTATGCAAGATGATTTTAATTTCTTGTCAACTTTTTCACTGATTTTACCTATAATTATTACTATTCTATCTTGATATTTCATATTAATAACTTATATTTTGTTGCTCCTTTTTCCCTCTTTCTGTTGATAGTCAGTATCAAACATCGAAGAATGATTCAATGGAAATTGCGATAGTTTATGTTTTAGAGAATATCTATATAACTGTGTTAAACTTAAGTTGAAGTTCTACTAACTCCTAATTGAAAATAAAATCTTTTTCAAGAATTGATTTCCAAACCAGATCAAGAGAATTACTGGCTTCAAAGTACTGGAGCTGTAGAAGAGGTAATTTGGTTACAAGAGCATCTTTCGTCCAAGGTAAATATCTTTAACAACATATGGGTACTTCCAAACATATTACAACTGTTCACATTTTGGATTTTCAAAGAAAGGGGAATTTAAAATAACCATGCAATAGTGCTGCATTTGCACAGCACACAGTTTGATGAATTGCTTGCTTGCTTTGCTGCATAAACAACTTTCGATCATTTGAGATAATGGTACAAAGAAGGTGCATGAATAAATAGAAAAGACAGAAAGTCCAAACTTTAACTTATATAAATGTAAACCAGTTGCAAGGTATTAAGGAAATCCAATGCATAGAATGAAGAGAGGTATTGTATTTCTTCCATATTTTTTATTGAGGTAACACAACCAGGTTTCAGCAAGTAATCTTCATCATCAGGTGATCATTACTCATCAGTTCTAAGTTATGTTTCATCACTAAAGAAAATCTTTATTTTATGGAAACACTAATTCTCTTATCACTCTAAATTTCACTTTCATGTTATAATGTTAATAATTTACATGAATAAACAATTCATTATTAGCTATGCACTTGGTTATTTTCAACTGCTTGGAATCTGTAAAGGCATTCTTCAGTAAGAGCAGACCTTTTTAAATAGTACAGCATTTATAAAGGACACTGATGATAAAACAGTTCATTAATATCACTGCAAATTCATCGTACATTGAACATACCAATGGTAATTTTCTGCAAGATGTCTCTATTGAATCACTACTTAGCTCCTTAAGATTTATAGTAAGACGTCAATTCCAGAAAGAATTTTTAAGTTTAAATGTCATAAAACGATGAAATTGATAGTTAAGTTATAAGGAAAGCCAGATAGACAAAGGAATCCTATAAAAATAAAGTGCATTTGAAGAAAGGAAGCAAAGCATAGGCACTAAGATTCGACTTGTAAATAGTGAAGACACTTAATTTTTAGAAGTATCTAAAATCAATGATACTGGACAACAATACGTGAACAAATAACAAGTTTTTCTAAATCACAAAAAAATAATTATAGATCATTTTTTAATCCACAGTAAAAATATTGTCATAGAACTTTTTCAAAATCTTAGAGCAGATGATTATATGAAATACCTATAACACTGAGTAACACAGCAGGTACTATTCTCTTCAGTGTAAACATTCACCAAGATACTACAGGTTATTTTTGTGACATTAAGTCAGCCTTAAGAAAGCTTGCATGTTAGATTTTCATCAATATCTTTTATACTTCACTCATTAGGTTACAGAGAAGCCAAAATTCTCATTTTACATTGTAGAACTTATAAGAGGATAAATTTTTCCTGAGTGTTTACAGAAACAGATTTATAAATCAACAAAGGTAATCAAAATGGTAAATAAATTATGTATATCAACCAAATCTTACTATTAGGTCATCCAATAGTAAGATTTGGTTGTTTTACATAAAATATTACCTGAATAACCATTTTCAAAACAAGTCGGTTCCAACGATATTATCAAGGCTGTACTGGTAAGTAATTTTTTAATCATCGCATCATATCATTCTAGTTATAGTACTATTATATAATATTATCTATAATTATTTTTGATGGCAAAGTATATCACAATAATAAACGGCCAGTATATTGTTATGTTTTCATGTAATGGTAATAGGTTGTTCAAAACGAGTACCATTCCTCTCATACTTGGTGCATATACGATTAAATTTCCCCTTTGCCGGCTGGAAATCAATTCAATATATTCTCGCTTTATGGATCTAAGTTATGGTTTTGCTGATATTATGCATTTCCTTGGACCATAGCTTTTCTCAAAAAATGGGTAATATTCACAATAATTCTTTCAATTAAAAAACACTGTGGACATAATTTGTCTTCAAGAGTAAATTAAGTAGTAAACATACTTCTTCCCAAATTATTCTTAATGATATATCATCAAATGAAAAGGTGGCCTTGCTACAGAAAAAGCTTTAGTTGAATCAACACAAACACAAGCAACCAAAAATTGAATCAATGCTAATTTCGCTGCATGTCCCTTGAACTGCTTTTCTTATTAATAGAATTTAGGGAATTGCACGAATTAATATGATTCATAACGACAGAATAGGAGCCAAAGAAATATTAGTTTGCCCTCAACTGACTTGACCAGTAATATAAATTGAATTCTAGAAGGAACTTACTTTGTCAGACATAGGTGCCTGTGCAGACCTCCGGCAAAAACTCCCTACGCACAACTTTCGAAATCTTGCACGCATGATAAATGTTTTGCATTTGGATATGAAATGACAATATTTATCTAAAATAAATAAACTCTAATAATATTTTTGGTTTACCAGAAGTAAAACAACTACCGTTCCAGATCAAAATAATGTGTATATAAATCCAGTTCTATACCAGGTTTGCATATATTCAGCCTTGCTTATGTATGTTTGAAATTATGCCGCCAGCATATAAATATTATGTTTTCATGTTTTTCATTTGGTTATTAGTAATTTTATTTTAAAAAGCAACCACTTAAAGATCAAATCCACGTCTTATCATTAACACATACCCGTATTCTATTTTATTAATAATTCATTAATTTATATTTATGCAATAATAATTTTAATTTAACTTATTTTATTTTAACAAAATTTTATATTTAAACCCTTGTTGTATAAACAGAATGGCAGGAATTAACTCATCAAAGAAGAAATGTAGACAGTATAATGTGGATTATCTTAAGTATGGATTTATAGAGTCACCTTCAAATAAGTACCTGCCTATATACTTAATATGCAAAAGGGTGTTTTCAAATGATTCCACTTTCTAACATACTTGCTATTGCGACAGACAGAGCTCCGTCAATGACTGGTCGTCATCATGGTTGTATTGCCTACTTAAGAAAATATGTACCAAATGTCTTTGCTATTCATTGTGTCATTCACCGACAACATTTAGTGGCTAAAAAACTGAGTGATTGCATTCATAAGTCCTTAAACATTGTAATTACAGCAGTTAACAAAATCAAAGCCCATGCTCTTAATGATCGACTCTTCCAAGTTGTGTGATGAGAAAGATGAAAATTTTAAACGTTTATTATTACACACAGAAGTATGCTGGGTATCAAAAGGCTATTGTTCAAGGCGCTTTTATAATCATTTTGACACTTTCGTGCAGTGTTTTGAGGATAAAGATGCTATTCTCAGCAAAATCCTTAAATAGACTAGGAGTGATGTTGCATTTTAACCTGACTTGTTTGCAAAGTTTAACGAAATGAATTTAAAATTGCAAGGAAATGATACAAAAATTATCAAGTCAAAATCTGTGGTGACTATTTATTTTTCTAAGTTGCTTTTATTTAAGTGCAACAAGGGTCGCTCCAAGCTTCATCAATTTCCTTCCTTCCTTGAACTAGAAGTGCAAGCTGGAATAGATGATGATGATTTGAGTCTTTTGTGACCATTTAGCCACCATGGATGATAATATGTTGAGAATCTTCTTTTGTTGGAGATACCAGCCTGGGTTAAAAATCTGCTTGTATATATTGAGAAGGTTGGAGTGTTAGTGGAAGAATTGATTTGACTAAACATGACAATGAATTGAAACAAAAATTTGAAATGAATTATCAACAGTTTTAGTTACAGAAGGAGGTTTCGGACTGATATCCTGCATTATGGACAGTGGTTAAAAAACTCCTTCTTGCTTTTCCGACTTTGTATTTGGTGGAACGTGGTTTTAGCGCAGTTATTCAACTAATTTTCAAGCAGAGAAAAAGACTTCAGGTTTGTGAACGCAGTGATTTAAGACTCCTGCTAATTGATATTAAACTGGACGTTGGAAAACTGGTACCATGACACCAAGCCCATCCCTCCCATTCAAATAGTCACTTAATTGCTTTACTAATTTTAACAAAACATGGTTGGTTATCTTATTTCTATAAATTGAAAATGTTAATGTTATATATTTGCCTAATCTAATTAAGGAAATGATGTGTCAACTTCTTGAAAAAATTTTTCTTAATGTTATTTGCTTTGATAATTTATTTTTATTTAAGGATTATATTCTTATCCAAGTTCTTTTTATTGATCATCAAGCCTTTTGCATAAATGTGTTACGAAAACTAAATATTTGTTGGATTATAAATACACAACTCTTAGTCATTGTTTTCAATTTAATTATTACAATGTTCCTTGTCTATGATTCTGATTATTATTTTAAAGTTACCACTTGGGGGTGTTGACTACAGGTTTACGGATCCAAGGAGGCGGTGGCTCTAAAACGTTTGGGAAAATCTGGTTTAAAGGGTGTCCAAATTATTCATGAAATCTAATCAGCAATGAAGAAGTATTAATTTAATACTAAAGGCATTTGAAGCAATGGAGAGATTCTATCAGTTACCACAAGTTTTTTATTCCTTACTGTTTTTCAACCAATCATGTTTATCAATATATGTATTGTTAAGATTAATGTAGACGGTACCATTCTTGCTCAAATATATCTTGCTGTGTTTCTCTTCAAATAAAGAACTGTTTTCTGTTTGAAATCATACATTGAATAATTTCTATTTGAGACCTCACCTTATAATTCTTTCTTCATTTCCTCATTTTAGTTAACCATATATTTCCAATCATAACCATACCATATTATCTTGGAATCAAATTATGTATCATATACTGCTCATTCCCAAATTCCCCTTTACTCATATTATGCATAACTGATTAGACTAAAAACTGAGTTTATGAGCTGGAAGGATGACAAAATTATACAGATGGCAGAAATAAGAAACTAACTAATTTCTATTGAGAAAACTAGTTCCTAGTTAATTACAAATAAAACTCTGCAAAATACCACACTAAACATGGAATCATAACCAGGCTTCAATGAATAAATGTCATCTTCAAGTTACAAGGTAGTCAGAAGCATTGTATTGAAGAATTGGGGGCGGACAATAGGATAACAAGAACGTGGAATTTGTGGAAAAGATTATGTTGAGGAAATGCTCAAAGTAGAGAAGAAAACAAAACATTCAGTCCACCATTTGAAAAATCTTCCAACTAAAGCATTAAATTGCCCAAAAGAAGAGGTATCCACCGCGATGTAAGAAAAATTTTCCAAATCAAGGATGAAATGTATAACATGAAAAAAGTATATTCATTCAAGGCAAGAAATGCTATTAATATACTGTATTAAGTATTACTAAATTTGCTAATTGGAATATTTAAAACTTCCAAAGCTTTAATCATTTGATTCCTAATCATTTATTTTCATTCTTTCTTAAAATTATGGTGCTACTTACATTCCAATATCCGATTCATACTGATAATCACAGTATATCCTAACATCAGTACAATGAATCTGAAGATGATTCAATGCAATTTTCGGTAATGCTACAGATATCAGTCATAATTTTTAATGAATCAAGTTAGGTTAAAATTAAATATTGAGTACTGAGCAGAGGTGAGAAATGTGAAGCCTCCAAACCAAAATTCGACTTTTTTTGGGCATTCTGTGAAGCCATTTCAAATAATTTCCTCCTGATTCTTGCTAATGATGCTAAATAAAATAAAGAGAAAAAGGTTCTCTTTCAGTTCGGTTAGTGAATAAATTACTTTTCTCATATAAAAGATTGATGTTTAAGTATTTCAATGTAGGCAGCATGAAACATAAAAGCATCATCCAAACGATTGCAGCCTCTCTTGGCATAGTGAATGATAATACTGCCATATTGTATATATTAAACTAATCAAAAAAAGGTCTACTGAAAGTAGCTTCACACTTAGTTGTTAAGGGTAGAAACAAAACTTCTCTTAAAATTCTGGAGTTGAGCAATGTAAGACTAACTAATGGATAAGTATATAAAATATTTTAACCTTCTTTGTGGTAAAGTAAAATCCACAGTCTGTTAGTTCATTGCACCACTTGGCATCACTAGGCCTCTAAATCTTCTTATTTTTCCTTTAAGATACCTACTATAGAAACCAATATAATTATTAGATTATGAAATCTATCTTCAGTTTTCACCAAAATGTAATCTCTTGCAAAAGAGTTTTCACCCAAGCACGTCTACCAAAAATAAATCAAAAGGCAAAAAAATGAAGGGCAGAGAATCAAAACACTGATCTTAAACATATTGGCAGATTGCATTTTCCACAAAAGCCATCTAGGGTGAGTGTCTGAATGTTACCACAATATCAACTTCAACATCTGAAATAAGCAAGTTATCGCCGTAATAAAGTCATAATTAGCTCAAAATTTTAAAAATCTTACAAGAAGGCTGTTTTTGCCCAAAAAGGGTGGAAAATGACACGCTATATAGAAAAACATTAACATCAATCATCAAAACATTAAATTCAATCTAACTTTTACAAAATAGAATCTACATATAGATATATATCCTGATATTTATTTTACTCAAGTTTATCTAACAAGGAGACTACACACCGTCGGACGCGATTTAAGTGGTAAGACTCGGTAATTTGATAGATATCGAGTCAAGATTGACGAATCACCCCCAAAGTTGGGTTTTATGAGCGATAGTTTTCACGGAAAATGAACTTAAAGTTTACGAAAAATTGTCAGGTAGGCTATAAAGCTAAGCGTAGCGACCTTCGTCATTCGAACGTTTGGCGCAGTGGTATGGTATCCGCTTCCAAAGTCCTTTTGGTCAGGTTCGAGCCCTAAGGCGGGAAAATTTCTTTTCTCTTTTTTTCTTTTACGTACTCTGTCATAATCTTAATCTATATCTGTTTTTTTCTTTTGGTGGATATTGAACTTATTTTCCAAAAGTTAGAGTATTTCTCCGATGTGAGATTCCGAAATTATGCGCAAATACTTATGCCCGCATTTATTATCTGAAAACTACAATACTAGAGAGGTAACGCAGAGGACTATTTCAAATCTCTCCTACATCCAGCTGCTCGCTCGAACGGCAACTTTTATTGCAATACCCGACTTACATTTACCTGAACACATTGGTTTAAATATAGAAGCCGACAACTGATTGAGTAAAGTAAAGATTTTTATTTCGCGCATTCAGAATTCATTCCTTAATAAAGAAGAAAACAGATATAGGTTAAGTTTATGACAGAGTACGTAAAAGAAAAAAAGAGAAAAAAGAAATTTTCCCGCATGAGGGCTCGAACCCGACCAAAAGGACTTTGGAAGCGGATACCATACCACTGCGGCAAACGTTCGAATGACGAAGGTCGCTAGGCTTAGCTTTATAGCCTACCTGACAATTTTTCGTAAACTTTAAGTTCATTTTCCGAGAAAACTATCGCTCATAAAACCCAACTTTGGGGGTGATTCGTCAATCTTGACTCGATATCTATCAAATTACCGAGTCTTACCACTTAAATCGCGTCCGACGGTGTGTAGTCTCCTTGTGAGTCTCAATATGAATTTTCTTGCAAATTCACGAGAATCTGACAAAAGCAATACTTTTTTTATCTGATCAAGTTTATGATACACCAACATTAGCATATTAGATACCAAATATACCTTTTTCACTGGCTTCATTAGGTATGGTATGTAGGATAAATAAGAACATATAAAGGCCATTCAATTATTGTTAATATCTTTATTTAATCTTTAGAGGGGGGCCACAAGGCCAGTCTGCCTGGCATTTGCCCTATGCTGAGAGGGAAACCCCTCTAAAACCTCCCAAAGGCAGTTCATAATTTTTTATGCACATAAATCAAATTGAACAATATAGAAATATAACATATATAATACCTGAAAGATTCTGTAACAATTCACAGAAACTCAATTAGGATAACCATAATAAAAACAAGGTAATACAATGACAATAAAGTATACAAATTCGCGCACACACACATACATTTTCCTTTAAAGATAGACATTCACAAACCCCCATTTCCAATGTCACTAAGTAATGGCATGGGAGATTTAATACACTTTTATTAATTGAACCAACGTGAAGCATGTGTCGCTGTGATGTCTGTGTGTGAAGGATCTGAATTGGTTGTGTCCGTGATGTAACTCCACAGGAACCTCGGGAACTCCCTCTGCAGAGGAAGGACGAAACGAACCAACAACACTACACGGCCAGCTAATGCTCTAAAGAATCGGTTTCTACTCTGACTGCTAAGATATTGACTCTAACACGCACCCTATATCTACCCATCTGCCTATGGCCCTACCGAATTCGGGATCCATTTGTCGACCCCAGGACAACAGAATGCCCTCTCCTCCATTAGAAGACATGGAGTGTGGATACACATACCGGTATCCCTTCGGCACCTCCCTAACTTAGCCGTATACATATGTACACGTTGCCCGTCCTCTACCGCGCGGAGGTGTTAGGTAAGGATTGTATCATCATCGGGTTTAAGACCGTTAAGGCATTTCTTAAACCCTCAAATACTTAGAGGACGCGAAGCGGAATCGAACCAAACCGAAAACTACCTGACGTTGGCCCCCAAATGACGTTAGGCGTAGAGGAAGACCCCATATCCTCCTGCATTTGAAATGCAACCCAACATCACGGAAATGGAAGAGTACCGAAATCAACGATCGAAACAACAGCGAAAGCAACAACAACAACAACGAGCCATGTTCCTCAACCTGTTGAAAAAGAAATTCAAAGATGAGTATTCCTGAAAAGAAATTAATAACCATTGGTATATTAAATGTAATAGCATACAAGCACCCTTTCATATATATACACATACATAAAAAAGGTTACCTTAAACTTAAACACAAATTCGAACATAACGCAATCTACCTTTCTAAATCCTTAACACAATACATACTTCTATGCATAGAATATAATGGGGAAAAGAAACAGTCGAACATAGTACATCAAAACTGAAAACCTTATGAAATACGAAAAAGGGATATGGTAATTAATCTAAATAATGGTTCGAAGATTTAACGAACGCAGCGAAAGGCTCCGAATTGAACCCAACGTATCGAATATCGATTGCTGGTTTACTCTACGACCACCGTAATCTAAGACGCATTCCGAATCTATGAACGGAGAACTTACGAATATCATCTCTTTCTACTACTAATCCGCTGAGAAAATACTAACTCCCTACGGTTTTCATTTAGCATTAAACTTATTTGGATGGAAATTGGACTGGGGATCCGATTTTACCTACCACACAATCAACCCACCACCACAACCGTAAGTTCAAAAAGGTCTAAATACAAATAAGGAATCTAACTACCAGGAAAGGTGTTATACACAATCAGCCGCTCATGCAAGTGCACTTGCCGCAATCAATCACACATCATAGCAAACACACCATAGGTAGCAAGCACACCATAAGTAAAACCAGACCCCAACAATTTCCATCATATTCATACAAAAAGCACACGATTGACCGAAGAATCGTCTCGGTCTTAGCGATACGAGCTAACGCACTAAAGTAGTAAATTATTCGCATCTATGGCACATTACCCTAACGGACACGATTTCCGCTAAGCCCTAACGATAAACTACGATTCGCGAAAAATTACCTACCTCCTGAGACGTAAATCGCTTACGTCTTACGCAAACTCGAGAAAAACGAACTCACTCACTTAGAGATCGACCGACCAGCAACGATATTCCGCGCGCATTCTACGTTACAGGATAAATCCTGTCCGAACCTGTGGAAAAAACTTCAAATTATAAGGCCTGGAAAAAATACATGCATGGATATTATATTAATGAGCAATATTAAACACCACATCACAATTTAAGAATCACAATGGTTAATAATGTAAAAAAGTGAGTATTAAAACAAATTGTAATATGACTAATTAAACACACTAAATCTAGAGGTATGTTTGCAAGTAATTCGCTGTGATATATGTGTGAGATGGTGCCCCTGCCATGACATTAGGTGTAGAGGAACACCCAGTTTCCTCCTGCATTTGAAATGCAACCCAACATCACGGAAACGGAAGAGTACCGAAATCAACGATCGAAACAACAGCGAAAGCAACAACAACAACGAGCCATGTTCCTCAACCTGTTGAAAAATAAATTCAAAGATGAGTATTCCTGAAAAGAAATTAATCACCATTGGTATATTAAATGTAATAGCATACACCTACTGTTTCAAATAAACGTATACAATTATAAAATCTTAAATTAAAATTAACCACGGACGATAAGCAATACCTTCTTAAACCTTATCACAATAAATAGTTCTATTTGTACTATTTGATTGTGAAAAATAACAGTCGTGCATAATACGTCACTACTGAAAACCGTTTGAAATGCGAAAAATGGATGGGCCTGAAAAAAACACATTCATGAGTATTTAATGGATTAGCTTTGTTACATACCATAAAACAATTATCTATTGGCATTCAGTCATTGCATGGTAAATCAAAATTTAATACACTATTAAAATTATTTATTAAACCTGAGAAAACCTATGATTTGCACGTATGCCGCTGAGATGACTGTGTTTGACGGATCTGAATCGGTTGCGTCCGTGATGTTACTCCACAGCAACTTCGGGAACGCCCTGTGAAAAAAGGGAAAGTGAACCTAAATACTTTAACTATATGTTAGCGATATAGTGAACCTATATATATAACCTATATATTATAAAATTAAATTTATCATGATAAATTTAAGATAGTTCTTAATTAAAAAGTAAAGGTGTTTCCATTAAATCTTGCTAATACATCTTAACCGCCGAAAACCGCGCCAAAATGGCCTGCACCAAAACAGATTCGCGCCAAAATGTACTGCACCCGTAAATTCGAAATCGCTAAATATTAATTTGGGAATAAATGTTTTGCAAAAGAGATTAACAATTTCACTTGAGGTTGATATAATAATTCATTAGAGAGATGTGTTTCATAATTTTACCCACTTTTTTATAAAGGACATTTAAACAAATGCTATGGTCGCAGAAAATTTCATCCTATTACGAATACGTGCAGACAATGCAAGAACGATAAAATCCTACGAAAGGAGTGAAAAATCACGGAAGAGCAGAAAGGCATTATTGGGGACACACTAACACAATATTAAACTCTTTCCCTAATGTACGAACGTTGAAGACCTCGTTGCATCCGCGATGCTATAGAATAATTCATACCAACGTGTGTTATAACTTATAGTTAATTAACCGGATATCATTTAATGACTCAACCAGAATGCATTACGGTATCCATTTACGAAAATTATTTCAAATTCATCCACAAGTCACACTTACCGCTGATTATCAAGATTATCAAGTACGTGCACTCTCCCGCATTACTCTGACGTTACTCCTTCTGAAGCTAATTCAAGACTGTGAGAATCGAAACAAAATGAAACTCGTTTCGACTACGGTGGCGCTTTTCGCGCCCTCTTTAAGTTTCAGGAAAACTAACCTATAGGAATAAAATTTATGGTGACGTTCTTATAGTTATCCATATTCATGCGAATTTCTCATATTCATTCATGTACCCTTATTTATTACAAATAAATCACGGAAATAAATCTTCTTTAGGAACAAATGAAAGTCGAACTTTTACCAACCACAAATAAATTTGTTATTATTTGTGGTTGGTAAAAGTTCGACTTTCATTTGTTCCTGATGGCGACTTACCACGAAGTCACGGCCGAAGCTGTTGATTCTAAATCTTCTTTAATATTCTACTTAAAAATTTTATTTATATTATATCTAACGTGCATTTCTTAGTCATCCAAGGTGAATTCAAGATCCTTTTGGTAGAAAAATAAACAAAGGCGTATAGCACGCTAAAGAATCTCTAAACTGCATAATTCTAAGACGTTGGGGAGTGATTGACATTAATTTAAAAGGGTTCATCTATGGGATTCCTGCAAGAGTTACTGACATCGGATTATTAAAATGTACACGACGGTGATTATTATGCAAGATGATTTTAATTTCTTGTCAACTTTTTCACTGATTTTACCTATAATTATTACTATTCTATCTTGATATTTCATATTAATAACTTATATTTTGTTGCTCCTTTTTCCCTCTTTCTGTTGATAGTCAGTATCAAACATCGAAGAATGATTCAATGGAAATTGCGATAGTTTATGTTTTAGAGAATATCTATATAACTGTGTTAAACTTAAGTTGAAGTTCTACTAACTCCTAATTGAAAATAAAATCTTTTTCAAGAATTGATTTCCAAACCAGATCAAGAGAATTACTGGCTTCAAAGTACTGGAGCTGTAGAAGAGGTAATTTGGTTACAAGAGCATCTTTCGTCCAAGGTAAATATCTTTAACAACATATGGGTACTTCCAAACATATTACAACTGTTCACATTTTGGATTTTCAAAGAAAGGGGAATTTAAAATAACCATGCAATAGTGCTGCATTTGCACAGCACACAGTTTGATGAATTGCTTGCTTGCTTTGCTGCATAAACAGCTTTCGATCATTTGAGATAATGGTACAAAGAAGGTGCATGAATAAATAGAAAAGACAGAAAGTCCAAACTTTAACTTATATAAATGTAAACCAGTTGCAAGGTATTAAGGAAATCCAATGCATAGAATGAAGAGAGGTATTGTATTTCTTCCATATTTTTTATTGAGGTAACACAACCAGGTTTCAGCAAGTAATCTTCATCATCAGGTGATCATTACTCATCAGTTCTAAGTTATGTTTCATCACTAAAGAAAATCTTTATTTTATGGAAACACTAATTCTCTTATCACTCTAAATTTCACTTTCATGTTATAATGTTAATAATTTACATGAATAAACAATTCATTATTAGCTATGCACTTGGTTATTTTCAACTGCTTGGAATCTGTAAAGGCATTCTTCAGTAAGAGCAGACCTTTTTAAATAGTACAGCATTTATAAAGGACACTGATGATAAAACAGTTCATTAATATCACTGCAAATTCATCGTACATTGAACATACCAATGGTAATTTTCTGCAAGATGTCTCTATTGAATCACTACTTAGCTCCTTAAGATTTATAGTAAGACGTCAATTCCAGAAAGAATTTTTAAGTTTAAATGTCATAAAACGATGAAATTGATAGTTAAGTTATAAGGAAAGCCAGATAGACAAAGGAATCCTATAAAAATAAAGTGCATTTGAAGAAAGGAAGCAAAGCATAGGCACTAAGATTCGACTTGTAAATAGTGAAGACACTTAATTTTTAGAAGTATCTAAAATCAATGATACTGGACAACAATACGTGAACAAATAACAAGTTTTTCTAAATCACAAAAAAATAATTATAGATCATTTTTTAATCCACAGTAAAAATATTGTCATAGAACTTTTTCAAAATCTTAGAGCAGATGATTATATGAAATACCTATAACACTGAGTAACACAGCAGGTACTATTCTCTTCAGTGTAAACATTCACCAAGATACTACAGGTTATTTTTGTGACATTAAGTCAGCCTTAAGAAAGCTTGCATGTTAGATTTTCATCAATATCTTTTATACTTCACTCATTAGGTTACAGAGAAGCCAAAATTCTCATTTTACATTGTAGAACTTATAAGAGGATAAATTTTTCCTGAGTGTTTACAGAAACAGATTTATAAATCAACAAAGGTAATCAAAATGGTAAATAAATTATGTATATCAACCAAATCTTACTATTAGGTCATCCAATAGTAAGATTTGGTTGTTTTACATAAAATATTACCTGAATAACCATTTTCAAAACAAGTCGGTTCCAACGATATTATCAAGGCTGTACTGGTAAGTAATTTTTTAATCATCGCATCATATCATTCTAGTTATAGTACTATTATATAATATTATCTATAATTATTTTTGATGGCAAAGTATATCACAATAATAAACGGCCAGTATATTGTTATGTTTTCATGTAATGGTAATAGGTTGTTCAAAACGAGTACCATTCCTCTCATACTTGGTGCATATACGATTAAATTTCCCCTTTGCCGGCTGGAAATCAATTCAATATATTCTCGCTTTATGGATCTAAGTTATGGTTTTGCTGATATTATGCATTTCCTTGGACCATAGCTTTTCTCAAAAAATGGGTAATATTCACAATAATTCTTTCAATTAAAAAACACTGTGGACATAATTTGTCTTCAAGAGTAAATTAAGTAGTAAACATACTTCTTCCCAAATTATTCTTAATGATATATCATCAAATGAAAAGGTGGCCTTGCTACAGAAAAAGCTTTAGTTGAATCAACACAAACACAAGCAACCAAAAATTGAATCAATGCTAATTTCGCTGCATGTCCCTTGAACTGCTTTTCTTATTAATAGAATTTAGGGAATTGCACGAATTAATATGATTCATAACGACAGAATAGGAGCCAAAGAAATATTAGTTTGCCCTCAACTGACTTGACCAGTAATATAAATTGAATTCTAGAAGGAACTTACTTTGTCAGACATAGGTGCCTGTGCAGACCTCCGGCAAAAACTCCCTACGCACAACTTTCGAAATCTTGCACGCATGATAAATGTTTTGCATTTGGATATGAAATGACAATATTTATCTAAAATAAATAAACTCTAATAATATTTTTGGTTTACCAGAAGTAAAACAACTACCGTTCCAGATCAAAATAATGTGTATATAAATCCAGTTCTATACCAGGTTTGCATATATTCAGCCTTGCTTATGTATGTTTGAAATTATGCCGCCAGCATATAAATATTATGTTTTCATGTTTTTCATTTGGTTATTAGTAATTTTATTTTAAAAAGCAACCACTTAAAGATCAAATCCACGTCTTATCATTAACACATACCCGTATTCTATTTTATTAATAATTCATTAATTTATATTTATGCAATAATAATTTTAATTTAACTTATTTTATTTTAACAAAATTTTATATTTAAACCCTTGTTGTATAAACAGAATGGCAGGAATTAACTCATCAAAGAAGAAATGTAGACAGTATAATGTGGATTATCTTAAGTATGGATTTATAGAGTCACCTTCAAATAAGTACCTGCCTATATACTTAATATGCAAAAGGGTGTTTTCAAATGATTCCACTTTCTAACATACTTGCTATTGCGACAGACAGAGCTCCGTCAATGACTGGTCGTCATCATGGTTGTATTGCCTACTTAAGAAAATATGTACCAAATGTCTTTGCTATTCATTGTGTCATTCACCGACAACATTTAGTGGCTAAAAAACTGAGTGATTGCATTCATAAGTCCTTAAACATTGTAATTACAGCAGTTAACAAAATCAAAGCCCATGCTCTTAATGATCGACTCTTCCAAGTTGTGTGATGAGAAAGATGAAAATTTTAAACGTTTATTATTACACACAGAAGTATGCTGGGTATCAAAAGGCTATTGTTCAAGGCGCTTTTATAATCATTTTGACACTTTCGTGCAGTGTTTTGAGGATAAAGATGCTATTCTCAGCAAAATCCTTAAATAGACTAGGAGTGATGTTGCATTTTAACCTGACTTGTTTGCAAAGTTTAACGAAATGAATTTAAAATTGCAAGGAAATGATACAAAAATTATCAAGTCAAAATCTGTGGTGACTATTTATTTTTCTAAGTTGCTTTTATTTAAGTGCAACAAGGGTCGCTCCAAGCTTCATCAATTTCCTTCCTTCCTTGAACTAGAAGTGCAAGCTGGAATAGATGATGATGATTTGAGTCTTTTGTGACCATTTAGCCACCATGGATGATAATATGTTGAGAATCTTCTTTTGTTGGAGATACCAGCCTGGGTTAAAAATCTGCTTGTATATATTGAGAAGGTTGGAGTGTTAGTGGAAGAATTGATTTGACTAAACATGACAATGAATTGAAACAAAAATTTGAAATGAATTATCAACAGTTTTAGTTACAGAAGGAGGTTTCGGACTGATATCCTGCATTATGGACAGTGGTTAAAAAACTCCTTCTTGCTTTTCCGACTTTGTATTTGGTGGAACGTGGTTTTAGCGCAGTTATTCAACTAATTTTCAAGCAGAGAAAAAGACTTCAGGTTTGTGAACGCAGTGATTTAAGACTCCTGCTAATTGATATTAAACTGGACGTTGGAAAACTGGTACCATGACACCAAGCCCATCCCTCCCATTCAAATAGTCACTTAATTGCTTTACTAATTTTAACAAAACATGGTTGGTTATCTTATTTCTATAAATTGAAAATGTTAATGTTATATATTTGCCTAATCTAATTAAGGAAATGATGTGTCAACTTCTTGAAAAAATTTTTCTTAATGTTATTTGCTTTGATAATTTATTTTTATTTAAGGATTATATTCTTATCCAAGTTCTTTTTATTGATCATCAAGCCTTTTGCATAAATGTGTTACGAAAACTAAATATTTGTTGGATTATAAATACACAACTCTTAGTCATTGTTTTCAATTTAATTATTACAATGTTCCTTGTCTATGATTCTGATTATTATTTTAAAGTTACCACTTGGGGGTGTTGACTACAGGTTTACGGATCCAAGGAGGCGGTGGCTCTAAAACGTTTGGGAAAATCTGGTTTAAAGGGTGTCCAAATTATTCATGAAATCTAATCAGCAATGAAGAAGTATTAATTTAATACTAAAGGCATTTGAAGCAATGGAGAGATTCTATCAGTTACCACAAGTTTTTTATTCCTTACTGTTTTTCAACCAATCATGTTTATCAATATATGTATTGTTAAGATTAATGTAGACGGTACCATTCTTGCTCAAATATATCTTGCTGTGTTTCTCTTCAAATAAAGAACTGTTTTCTGTTTGAAATCATACATTGAATAATTTCTATTTGAGACCTCACCTTATAATTCTTTCTTCATTTCCTCATTTTAGTTAACCATATATTTCCAATCATAACCATACCATATTATCTTGGAATCAAATTATGTATCATATACTGCTCATTCCCAAATTCCCCTTTACTCATATTATGCATAACTGATTAGACTAAAAACTGAGTTTATGAGCTGGAAGGATGACAAAATTATACAGATGGCAGAAATAAGAAACTAACTAATTTCTATTGAGAAAACTAGTTCCTAGTTAATTACAAATAAAACTCTGCAAAATACCACACTAAACATGGAATCATAACCAGGCTTCAATGAATAAATGTCATCTTCAAGTTACAAGGTAGTCAGAAGCATTGTATTGAAGAATTGGGGGCGGACAATAGGATAACAAGAACGTGGAATTTGTGGAAAAGATTATGTTGAGGAAATGCTCAAAGTAGAGAAGAAAACAAAACATTCAGTCCACCATTTGAAAAATCTTCCAACTAAAGCATTAAATTGCCCAAAAGAAGAGGTATCCACCGCGATGTAAGAAAAATTTTCCAAATCAAGGATGAAATGTATAACATGAAAAAAGTATATTCATTCAAGGCAAGAAATGCTATTAATATACTGTATTAAGTATTACTAAATTTGCTAATTGGAATATTTAAAACTTCCAAAGCTTTAATCATTTGATTCCTAATCATTTATTTTCATTCTTTCTTAAAATTATGGTGCTACTTACATTCCAATATCCGATTCATACTGATAATCACAGTATATCCTAACATCAGTACAATGAATCTGAAGATGATTCAATGCAATTTTCGGTAATGCTACAGATATCAGTCATAATTTTTAATGAATCAAGTTAGGTTAAAATTAAATATTGAGTACTGAGCAGAGGTGAGAAATGTGAAGCCTCCAAACCAAAATTCGACTTTTTTTGGGCATTCTGTGAAGCCATTTCAAATAATTTCCTCCTGATTCTTGCTAATGATGCTAAACGTGCCCGTCGTAATTAATGAGGGAAATATCGCCACGAAATCCGACATAGCACATTCACCTAAACTTTTACAGATTCTGGGCAGAGATATTCATAAAAGGGTTAAAAATTTAGGAAACAACAAGTCTAGAGGACCAGATGATATATCAACAGAGGCTCTAAAGCTAGGATCGATGGAAATCATTCCCTACTTAAAATTATTATTTAACGCATCTCTTAATAACCATTGCTTGCCAACAGACTGGAAGAAGGCGACAGTTATACCTCTTTATAAGCGCGGAGAGAAAACAAACGTTAAAAATTACAGGCCGGTAAGCTTAACTTCCGTTGTTTGCAAAATTATGGAGAAAATCATAGAGGAATACCTTAGAAATTACTGGGATGAAAACAATTGGCTTAGCGAGTTCCAGCACGGATTCCGTAAAGGATACTCATGCGAAACTCAATTACTGGGACTATATCAGGATATAGCCAACGCGATAGATAGTAAGGATACTGTAGATGGTATTGTCATAGACCTCGCTAAGGCATTCGATACGATTCCGCATGATATACTTATATTGAAACTAAGAAAATTAAATATTGATGAGAGGGTAATCATTTGGATGAAAAATTTCCTTTCTGATAGAACTCAAAAGGTAAGGATGGATGGTGAATATTCTATGGAAGTTAATGTAACCTCGGGAGTGCCTCAAGGAAGTGTCATCGGTCCTTTACTTTTCCTAATCTATATAAATGACATGCCAGATTGCATTAAATCCAGTATTAGATTATTTGCAGATGATTGCATCATTTATAGACGGATAAACAATAACGAGGATAGGGATGCATTACAGAGGGATTTAATGTCCTTAGAAGAATGGATTAATGAACATAAAATGAGTATTAATGTGAGTAAAAGTGTACACATCACATTTTCAAATAAGAAAACATTTTCACCCCACGTATATCATCTCAATGGAGAAATTATACCAACGTCCGATCACTGTAAATATTTGGGAATTATATTTACCAGAAACCTGAATTGGGATAAACACATAGATTATTTGGTAGCGAAAGCGTTTAGAACACTACATCACGTCATGAGAAACTTAAAGGGAAGCAATAAGAAAGCAAAAGAATTGGGGTATCTAACTTTGGTTCGGCCGATCTTAGAATATGCGACTACAGTGTGGGATCCTCATGAGAACTGTCGTGTAAAGAAATTAGAGAAAGTACAAAGAAAGGCAGCTCGGTATGTTATGGGTAGGTTCAAAAAAAGAGATAGTGTCACAGAAATGCTAAACGCCCTCGGATGGGAATCACTGGAGAAGAGAAGGAAAATAAATAGGCTAGGTTGCATTTATCAGATAGTTTCAGGCAGGAAGGGATGGGAAGGATTTAAACATTTAATCAAAGAGCCTGATTTTTTAGGAAGGTGTCACAGCCAGAAAATAAAACTTAGACCGCAGAGAACTAACATAGCTAAATACTCATTTGTAAACAGAGGGATAACAGAGTGGAATAAGTTGCCTGAATCGCTTTTGAAGCCCTTTCCAGCTAATCTCAAATCATTTAAAAAGAAATGTGATAAAATATTGTAGATGTAGATTATCAATAAGTCAATTGGATATTGTTCTCAACATTCTTTGTAAAGTTATATAATTAATGCATTTGTATACGCTGCCACCATTAGTTAATAACATAGATATTTTTGTTTCTACTATGGGTGACTGGTAATTTTATATTGTAATAAGATTTGTAAATCAGACAGTGTTGACTAAATATGTTTAAATATCAGTTTCTATATCTTCTATAATCATAGATATTTTTGTTTGTACTATGGGTGACTGGTAATTTTATATTGTAGTAAGTGTTGTAAAACGGACTGTGTCGACTGAATATGTTTTAAAACTCTGACATTATATTTTCTACATATTTTTCATGAGTTACCACCGGACAGTTGTCCACTTGTAACTACAGATTGTAAATAAATAAATAAATAAATAAATAAATAAATAAAATAAAGAGAAAAAGGTTCTCTTTCAGTTCGGTTAGTGAATAAATTACTTTTCTCATATAAAAGATTGATGTTTAAGTATTTCAATGTAGGCAGCATGAAACATAAAAGCATCATCCAAACGATTGCAGCCTCTCTTGGCATAGTGAATGATAATACTGCCATATTGTATATATTAAACTAATCAAAAAAAGGTCTACTGAAAGTAGCTTCACACTTAGTTGTTAAGGGTAGAAACAAAACTTCTCTTAAAATTCTGGAGTTGAGCAATGTAAGACTAACTAATGGATAAGTATATAAAATATTTTAACCTTCTTTGTGGTAAAGTAAAATCCACAGTCTGTTAGTTCATTGCACCACTTGGCATCACTAGGCCTCTAAATCTTCTTATTTTTCCTTTAAGATACCTACTATAGAAACCAATATAATTATTAGATTATGAAATCTATCTTCAGTTTTCACCAAAATGTAATCTCTTGCAAAAGAGTTTTCACCCAAGCACGTCTACCAAAAATAAATCAAAAGGCAAAAAAATGAAGGGCAGAGAATCAAAACACTGATCTTAAACATATTGGCAGATTGCATTTTCCACAAAAGCCATCTAGGGTGAGTGTCTGAATGTTACCACAATATCAACTTCAACATCTGAAATAAGCAAGTTATCGCCGTAATAAAGTCATAATTAGCTCAAAATTTTAAAAATCTTACAAGAAGGCTGTTTTTGCCCAAAAAGGGTGGAAAATGACACGCTATATAGAAAAACATTAACATCAATCATCAAAACATTAAATTCAATCTAACTTTTACAAAATAGAATCTACATATAGATATATATCCTGATATTTATTTTACTCAAGTTTATCTAACAAGGAGACTACACACCGTCGGACGCGATTTAAGTGGTAAGACTCGGTAATTTGATAGACATCGAGTCAAGATTGACGAATCACCCCCAAAGTTGGGTTTTATGAGCGATAGTTTTCACGGAAAATGAACTTAAAGTTTACGAAAAATTGTCAGGTAGGCTATAAAGCTAAGCGTAGCGACCTTCGTCATTCGAACGTTTGGCGCAGTGGTATGGTATCCGCTTCCAAAGTCCTTTTGGTCAGGTTCGAGCCCTAAGGCGGGAAAATTTCTTTTCTCTTTTTTTCTTTTACGTACTCTGTCATAATCTTAATCTATATCTGTTTTTTTCTTTTGGTGGATATTGAACTTATTTTCCAAAAGTTAGAGTATTTCTCCGATGTGAGATTCCGAAATTATGCGCAAATACTTATGCCCGCATTTATTATCTGAAAACTACAATACTAGAGAGGTAACGCAGAGGACTATTTCAAATCTCTCCTACATCCAGCTGCTCGCTCGAACGGCAACTTTTATTGCAATACCCGACTTACATTTACCTGAACACATTGGTTTAAATATAGAAGCCGACAACTGATTGAGTAAAGTAAAGATTTTTATTTCGCGCATTCAGAATTCATTCCTTAATAAAGAAGAAAACAGATATAGGTTAAGTTTATGACAGAGTACGTAAAAGAAAAAAAGAGAAAAAAGAAATTTTCCCGCATGAGGGCTCGAACCCGACCAAAAGGACTTTGGAAGCGGATACCATACCACTGCGGCAAACGTTCGAATGACGAAGGTCGCTAGGCTTAGCTTTATAGCCTACCTGACAATTTTTCGTAAACTTTAAGTTCATTTTCCGAGAAAACTATCGCTCATAAAACCCAACTTTGGGGGTGATTCGTCAATCTTGACTCGATATCTATCAAATTACCGAGTCTTACCACTTAAATCGCGTCCGACGGTGTGTAGTCTCCTTGTGAGTCTCAATATGAATTTTCTTGCAAATTCACGAGAATCTGACAAAAGCAATACTTTTTTTATCTGATCAAGTTTATGATACACCAACATTAGCATATTAGATACCAAATATACCTTTTTCACTGGCTTCATTAGGTATGGTATGTAGGATAAATAAGAACATATAAAGGCCATTCAATTATTGTTAATATCTTTATTTAATCTTTAGAGGGGGGCCACAAGGCCAGTCTGCCTGGCATTTGCCCTATGCTGAGAGGGAAACCCCTCTAAAACCTCCCAAAGGCAGTTCATAATTTTTTATGCACATAAATCAAATTGAACAATATAGAAATATAACATATATAATACCTGAAAGATTCTGTAACAATTCACAGAAACTCAATTAGGACAACCATAATAAAAACAAGGTAATACAATGACAATAAAGTATACAAATTCGCGCACACACACATACATTTTCCTTTAAAGATAGACATTCACAAACCCCCATTTCCAATGTCACTAAGTAATGGCATGGGAGATTTAATACACTTTTATTAATTGAACCAACGTGAAGCATGTGTCGCTGTGATGTCTGTGTGTGAAGGATCTGAATTGGTTGTGTCCGTGATGTAACTCCACAGGAACCTCGGGAACTCCCTCTGCAGAGGAAGGACGAAACGAACCAACAACACTACACGGCCAGCTAATGCTCTAAAGAATCGGTTTCTACTCTGACTGCTAAGATATTGACTCTAACACGCACCCTATATCTACCCATCTGCCTATGGCCCTACCGAATTCGGGATCCATTTGTCGACCCCAGGACAACAGAATGCCCTCTCCTCCATTAGAAGACATGGAGTGTGGATACACATACCGGTATCCCTTCGGCACCTCCCTAACTTAGCCGTATACATATGTACACGTTGCCCGTCCTCTACCGCGCGGAGGTGTTAGGTAAGGATTGTATCATCATCGGGTTTAAGACCGTTAAGGCATTTCTTAAACCCTCAAATACTTAGAGGACGCGAAGCGGAATCGAACCAAACCGAAAACTACCTGACGTTGGCCCCCAAATGACGTTAGGCGTAGAGGAAGACCCCATATCCTCCTGCATTTGAAATGCAACCCAACATCACGGAAATGGAAGAGTACCGAAATCAACGATCGAAACAACAGCGAAAGCAACAACAACAACAACGAGCCATGTTCCTCAACCTGTTGAAAAAGAAATTCAAAGATGAGTATTCCTGAAAAGAAATTAATAACCATTGGTATATTAAATGTAATAGCATACAAGCACCCTTTCATATATATACACATACATAAAAAAGGTTACCTTAAACTTAAACACAAATTCGAACATAACGCAATCTACCTTTCTAAATCCTTAACACAATACATACTTCTATGCATAGAATATAATGGGGAAAAGAAACAGTCGAACATAGTACATCAAAACTGAAAACCTTATGAAATACGAAAAAGGGATATGGTAATTAATCTAAATAATGGTTCGAAGATTTAACGAACGCAGCGAAAGGCTCCGAATTGAACCCAACGTATCGAATATCGATTGCTGGTTTACTCTACGACCACCGTAATCTAAGACGCATTCCGAATCTATGAACGGAGAACTTACGAATATCATCTCTTTCTACTACTAATCCGCTGAGAAAATACTAACTCCCTACGGTTTTCATTTAGCATTAAACTTATTTGGATGGAAATTGGACTGGGGATCCGATTTTACCTACCACACAATCAACCCACCACCACAACCGTAAGTTCAAAAAGGTCTAAATACAAATAAGGAATCTAACTACCAGGAAAGGTGTTATACACAATCAGCCGCTCATGCAAGTGCACTTGCCGCAATCAATCACACATCATAGCAAACACACCATAGGTAGCAAGCACACCATAAGTAAAACCAGACCCCAACAATTTCCATCATATTCATACAAAAAGCACACGATTGACCGAAGAATCGTCTCGGTCTTAGCGATACGAGCTAACGCACTAAAGTAGTAAATTATTCGCATCTATGGCACATTACCCTAACGGACACGATTTCCGCTAAGCCCTAACGATAAACTACGATTCGCGAAAAATTACCTACCTCCTGAGACGTAAATCGCTTACGTCTTACGCAAACTCGAGAAAAACGAACTCACTCACTTAGAGATCGACCGACCAGCAACGATATTCCGCGCGCATTCTACGTTACAGGATAAATCCTGTCCGAACCTGTGGAAAAAACTTCAAATTATAAGGCCTGGAAAAAATACATGCATGGATATTATATTAATGAGCAATATTAAACACCACATCACAATTTAAGAATCACAATGGTTAATAATGTAAAAAAGTGAGTATTAAAACAAATTGTAATATGACTAATTAAACACACTAAATCTAGAGGTATGTTTGCAAGTAATTCGCTGTGATATATGTGTGAGATGGTGCCCCTGCCATGACATTAGGTGTAGAGGAACACCCAGTTTCCTCCTGCATTTGAAATGCAACCCAACATCACGGAAATGGAAGAGTACCGAAATCAACGATCGAAACAACAGCGAAAGCAACAACTACAACAACAAGCAATGTTCCTCAACCTGTTGAAATAGAAATTCAAAGATGAGTATTCCTGAAAAGAAATTAATAACCATTGGTATATTAAATGTAATAGCATACAAGCACCCTTTCATATATATACACATACATAAAAAAGGTTACCTTAAACTTAAACACAAATTCGAACATAACGCAATCTACCTTTCTAAATCCTTAACTCAATACATACTTCTATGCATAGAATATAATGGGGAAAAGAAACAGTCGAACATAGTACATCAAAACTGAAAACCTTATGAAATACGAAAAAGGGATATGGTAATTAATCTAAATAATGGTTCGAAGATTTAACGAACGCAGCGAAAGGCTCCGAATTGAACCCAACGTATCGAATATCGATTGCTGGTTTACTCTACGACCACCGTAATCTAAGACGCATTCCGAATCTATGAACGGAGAACTTACGAATATCATCTCTTTCTACTACTAATCCGCTGAGAAAATACTAACTCCCTACGGTTTTCATTTAGCATTAAACTTATTTGGATGGAAATTGGACTGGGGATCCGGTTTTACCTACCACACAATCAACCCACCACCACAACCGTAAGTTCAAAAAGGTCTAAATACAAATAAGGAATCTAACTACCAGGAAAGGTGTTATACACAATCAGCCGCTCATGCAAGTGCACTTGCCGCAATCAATCACACATCATAGCAAACACACCATAGGTAGCAAGCACACCATAAGTAAAACCAGACCCCAACAATTTCCATCATATTCATACAAAAAGCACACGATTGACCGAAGAATCGTCTCGGTCTTAGCGATACGAGCTAACGCACTAAAGTAGTAAATTATTCGCATCTATGGCACATTACCCTAACGGACACGATTTCCGCTAAGCCCTAACGATAAACTACGATTCGCGAAAAATTACCTACCTCCTGAGACGTAAATCGCTTACGTCTTACGCAAACTCGAGAAAAACGAACTCACTCACTTAGAGATCGACCGACCAGCAACGATATTCCGCGCGCATTCTACGTTACAGGATAAATCCTGTCCGAACCTGTGGAAAAAACTTCAAATTATAAGGCCTGGAAAAAATACATGCATGGATATTATATTAATGAGCAATATTAAACACCACATCACAATTTAAGAATCACAATGGTTAATAATGTAAAAAAGTGAGTATTAAAACAAATTGTAATATGACTAATTAAACACACTAAATCTAGAGGTATGTTTGCAAGTAATTCGCTGTGATATATGTGTGAGATGGTGCCCCTGCCATGACATTAGGTGTAGAGGAACACCCAGTTTCCTCCTGCATTTGAAATGCAACCCAACATCACGGAAACGGAAGAGTACCGAAATCAACGATCGAAACAACAGCGAAAGCAACAACAACAACGAGCCATGTTCCTCAACCTGTTGAAAAATAAATTCAAAGATGAGTATTCCTGAAAAGAAATTAATCACCATTGGTATATTAAATGTAATAGCATACACCTACTGTTTCAAATAAACGTATACAATTATAAAATCTTAAATTAAAATTAACCACGGACGATAAGCAATACCTTCTTAAACCTTATCACAATAAATAGTTCTATTTGTACTATTTGATTGTGAAAAATAACAGTCGTGCATAATACGTCACTACTGAAAACCGTTTGAAATGCGAAAAATGGATGGGCCTGAAAAAAACACATTCATGAGTATTTAATGGATTAGCTTTGTTACATACCATAAAACAATTATCTATTGGCATTCAGTCATTGCATGGTAAATCAAAATTTAATACACTATTAAAATTATTTATTAAACCTGAGAAAACCTATGATTTGCACGTATGCCGCTGAGATGACTGTGTTTGACGGATCTGAATCGGTTGCGTCCGTGATGTTACTCCACAGCAACTTCGGGAACGCCCTGTGAAAAAAGGGAAAGTGAACCTAAATACTTTAACTATATGTTAGCGATATAGTGAACCTATATATATAACCTATATATTATAAAATTAAATTTATCATGATAAATTTAAGATAGTTCTTAATTAAAAAGTAAAGGTGTTTCCATTAAATCTTGCTAATACATCTTAACCGCCGAAAACCGCGCCAAAATGGCCTGCACCAAAACAGATTCGCGCCAAAATGTACTGCACCCGTAAATTCGAAATCGCTAAATATTAATTTGGGAATAAATGTTTTGCAAAAGAGATTAACAATTTCACTTGAGGTTGATATAATAATTCATTAGAGAGATGTGTTTCATAATTTTACCCACTTTTTTATAAAGGACATTTAAACAAATGCTATGGTCGCAGAAAATTTCATCCTATTACGAATACGTGCAGACAATGCAAGAACGATAAAATCCTACGAAAGGAGTGAAAAATCACGGAAGAGCAGAAAGGCATTATTGGGGACACACTAACACAATATTAAACTCTTTCCCTAATGTACGAACGTTGAAGACCTCGTTGCATCCGCGATGCTATAGAATAATTCATACCAACGTGTGTTATAACTTATAGTTAATTAACCGGATATCATTTAATGACTCAACCAGAATGCATTACGGTATCCATTTACGAAAATTATTTCAAATTCATCCACAAGTCACACTTACCGCTGATTATCAAGATTATCAAGTACGTGCACTCTCCCGCATTACTCTGACGTTACTCCTTCTGAAGCTAATTCAAGACTGTGAGAATCGAAACAAAATGAAACTCGTTTCGACTACGGTGGCGCTTTTCGCGCCCTCTTTAAGTTTCAGGAAAACTAACCTATAGGAATAAAATTTATGGTGACGTTCTTATAGTTATCCATATTCATGCGAATTTCTCATATTCATTCATGTACCCTTATTTATTACAAATAAATCACGGAAATAAATCTTCTTTAGGAACAAATGAAAGTCGAACTTTTACCAACCACAAATAAATTTGTTATTATTTGTGGTTGGTAAAAGTTCGACTTTCATTTGTTCCTGATGGCGACTTACCACGAAGTCACGGCCGAAGCTGTTGATTCTAAATCTTCTTTAATATTCTACTTAAAAATTTTATTTATATTATATCTAACGTGCATTTCTTAGTCATCCAAGGTGAATTCAAGATCCTTTTGGTAGAAAAATAAACAAAGGCGTATAGCACGCTAAAGAATCTCTAAACTGCATAATTCTAAGACGTTGGGGAGTGATTGACATTAATTTAAAAGGGTTCATCTATGGGATTCCTGCAAGAGTTACTGACATCGGATTATTAAAATGTACACGACGGTGATTATTATGCAAGATGATTTTAATTTCTTGTCAACTTTTTCACTGATTTTACCTATAATTATTACTATTCTATCTTGATATTTCATATTAATAACTTATATTTTGTTGCTCCTTTTTCCCTCTTTCTGTTGATAGTCAGTATCAAACATCGAAGAATGATTCAATGGAAATTGCGATAGTTTATGTTTTAGAGAATATCTATATAACTGTGTTAAACTTAAGTTGAAGTTCTACTAACTCCTAATTGAAAATAAAATCTTTTTCAAGAATTGATTTCCAAACCAGATCAAGAGAATTACTGGCTTCAAAGTACTGGAGCTGTAGAAGAGGTAATTTGGTTACAAGAGCATCTTTCGTCCAAGGTAAATATCTTTAACAACATATGGGTACTTCCAAACATATTACAACTGTTCACATTTTGGATTTTCAAAGAAAGGGGAATTTAAAATAACCATGCAATAGTGCTGCATTTGCACAGCACACAGTTTGATGAATTGCTTGCTTGCTTTGCTGCATAAACAGCTTTCGATCATTTGAGATAATGGTACAAAGAAGGTGCATGAATAAATAGAAAAGACAGAAAGTCCAAACTTTAACTTATATAAATGTAAACCAGTTGCAAGGTATTAAGGAAATCCAATGCATAGAATGAAGAGAGGTATTGTATTTCTTCCATATTTTTTATTGAGGTAACACAACCAGGTTTCAGCAAGTAATCTTCATCATCAGGTGATCATTACTCATCAGTTCTAAGTTATGTTTCATCACTAAAGAAAATCTTTATTTTATGGAAACACTAATTCTCTTATCACTCTAAATTTCACTTTCATGTTATAATGTTAATAATTTACATGAATAAACAATTCATTATTAGCTATGCACTTGGTTATTTTCAACTGCTTGGAATCTGTAAAGGCATTCTTCAGTAAGAGCAGACCTTTTTAAATAGTACAGCATTTATAAAGGACACTGATGATAAAACAGTTCATTAATATCACTGCAAATTCATCGTACATTGAACATACCAATGGTAATTTTCTGCAAGATGTCTCTATTGAATCACTACTTAGCTCCTTAAGATTTATAGTAAGACGTCAATTCCAGAAAGAATTTTTAAGTTTAAATGTCATAAAACGATGAAATTGATAGTTAAGTTATAAGGAAAGCCAGATAGACAAAGGAATCCTATAAAAATAAAGTGCATTTGAAGAAAGGAAGCAAAGCATAGGCACTAAGATTCGACTTGTAAATAGTGAAGACACTTAATTTTTAGAAGTATCTAAAATCAATGATACTGGACAACAATACGTGAACAAATAACAAGTTTTTCTAAATCACAAAAAAATAATTATAGATCATTTTTTAATCCACAGTAAAAATATTGTCATAGAACTTTTTCAAAATCTTAGAGCAGATGATTATATGAAATACCTATAACACTGAGTAACACAGCAGGTACTATTCTCTTCAGTGTAAACATTCACCAAGATACTACAGGTTATTTTTGTGACATTAAGTCAGCCTTAAGAAAGCTTGCATGTTAGATTTTCATCAATATCTTTTATACTTCACTCATTAGGTTACAGAGAAGCCAAAATTCTCATTTTACATTGTAGAACTTATAAGAGGATAAATTTTTCCTGAGTGTTTACAGAAACAGATTTATAAATCAACAAAGGTAATCAAAATGGTAAATAAATTATGTATATCAACCAAATCTTACTATTAGGTCATCCAATAGTAAGATTTGGTTGTTTTACATAAAATATTACCTGAATAACCATTTTCAAAACAAGTCGGTTCCAACGATATTATCAAGGCTGTACTGGTAAGTAATTTTTTAATCATCGCATCATATCATTCTAGTTATAGTACTATTATATAATATTATCTATAATTATTTTTGATGGCAAAGTATATCACAATAATAAACGGCCAGTATATTGTTATGTTTTCATGTAATGGTAATAGGTTGTTCAAAACGAGTACCATTCCTCTCATACTTGGTGCATATACGATTAAATTTCCCCTTTGCCGGCTGGAAATCAATTCAATATATTCTCGCTTTATGGATCTAAGTTATGGTTTTGCTGATATTATGCATTTCCTTGGACCATAGCTTTTCTCAAAAAATGGGTAATATTCACAATAATTCTTTCAATTAAAAAACACTGTGGACATAATTTGTCTTCAAGAGTAAATTAAGTAGTAAACATACTTCTTCCCAAATTATTCTTAATGATATATCATCAAATGAAAAGGTGGCCTTGCTACAGAAAAAGCTTTAGTTGAATCAACACAAACACAAGCAACCAAAAATTGAATCAATGCTAATTTCGCTGCATGTCCCTTGAACTGCTTTTCTTATTAATAGAATTTAGGGAATTGCACGAATTAATATGATTCATAACGACAGAATAGGAGCCAAAGAAATATTAGTTTGCCCTCAACTGACTTGACCAGTAATATAAATTGAATTCTAGAAGGAACTTACTTTGTCAGACATAGGTGCCTGTGCAGACCTCCGGCAAAAACTCCCTACGCACAACTTTCGAAATCTTGCACGCATGATAAATGTTTTGCATTTGGATATGAAATGACAATATTTATCTAAAATAAATAAACTCTAATAATATTTTTGGTTTACCAGAAGTAAAACAACTACCGTTCCAGATCAAAATAATGTGTATATAAATCCAGTTCTATACCAGGTTTGCATATATTCAGCCTTGCTTATGTATGTTTGAAATTATGCCGCCAGCATATAAATATTATGTTTTCATGTTTTTCATTTGGTTATTAGTAATTTTATTTTAAAAAGCAACCACTTAAAGATCAAATCCACGTCTTATCATTAACACATACCCGTATTCTATTTTATTAATAATTCATTAATTTATATTTATGCAATAATAATTTTAATTTAACTTATTTTATTTTAACAAAATTTTATATTTAAACCCTTGTTGTATAAACAGAATGGCAGGAATTAACTCATCAAAGAAGAAATGTAGACAGTATAATGTGGATTATCTTAAGTATGGATTTATAGAGTCACCTTCAAATAAGTACCTGCCTATATACTTAATATGCAAAAGGGTGTTTTCAAATGATTCCACTTTCTAACATACTTGCTATTGCGACAGACAGAGCTCCGTCAATGACTGGTCGTCATCATGGTTGTATTGCCTACTTAAGAAAATATGTACCAAATGTCTTTGCTATTCATTGTGTCATTCACCGACAACATTTAGTGGCTAAAAAACTGAGTGATTGCATTCATAAGTCCTTAAACATTGTAATTACAGCAGTTAACAAAATCAAAGCCCATGCTCTTAATGATCGACTCTTCCAAGTTGTGTGATGAGAAAGATGAAAATTTTAAACGTTTATTATTACACACAGAAGTATGCTGGGTATCAAAAGGCTATTGTTCAAGGCGCTTTTATAATCATTTTGACACTTTCGTGCAGTGTTTTGAGGATAAAGATGCTATTCTCAGCAAAATCCTTAAAGAGACTAGGAGTGATGTTGCATTTTAACCTGACTTGTTTGCAAAGTTTAACGAAATGAATTTAAAATTGCAAGGAAATGATACAAAAATTATCAAGTCAAAATCTGTGGTGACTATTTATTTTTCTAAGTTGCTTTTATTTAAGTGCAACAAGGGTCGCTCCAAGCTTCATCAATTTCCTTCCTTCCTTGAACTAGAAGTGCAAGCTGGAATAGATGATGATGATTTGAGTCTTTTGTGACCATTTAGCCACCATGGATGATAATATGTTGAGAATCTTCTTTTGTTGGAGATACCAGCCTGGGTTAAAAATCTGCTTGTATATATTGAGAAGGTTGGAGTGTTAGTGGAAGAATTGATTTGACTAAACATGACAATGAATTGAAACAAAAATTTGAAATGAATTATCAACAGTTTTGGTTACAGAAGGAGGTTTCGGACTGATATCCTGCATTATGGACAGTGGTTAAAAAACTCCTTCTTGCTTTTCCGACTTTGTATTTGGTGGAACGTGGTTTTAGCGCAGTTATTCAACTAATTTTCAAGCAGAGAAAAAGACTTCAGGTTTGTGAACGCAGTGATTTAAGACTCCTGCTAATTGATATTAAACTGGACGTTGGAAAACTGGTACCATGACACCAAGCCCATCCCTCCCATTCAAATAGTCACTTAATTGCTTTACTAATTTTAACAAAACATGGTTGGTTATCTTATTTCTATAAATTGAAAATGTTAATGTTATATATTTGCCTAATCTAATTAAGGAAATGATGTGTCAACTTCTTGAAAAAATTTTTCTTAATGTTATTTGCTTTGATAATTTATTTTTATTTAAGGATTATATTCTTATCCAAGTTCTTTTTATTGATCATCAAGCCTTTTGCATAAATGTGTTACGAAAACTAAATATTTGTTGGATTATAAATACACAACTCTTAGTCATTGTTTTCAATTTAATTATTACAATGTTCCTTGTCTATGATTCTGATTATTATTTTAAAGTTACCACTTGGGGGTGTTGACTACAGGTTTACGGATCCAAGGAGGCGGTGGCTCTAAAACGTTTGGGAAAATCTGGTTTAAAGGGTGTCCAAATTATTCATGAAATCTAATCAGCAATGAAGAAGTATTAATTTAATACTAAAGGCATTTGAAGCAATGGAGAGATTCTATCAGTTACCACAAGTTTTTTATTCCTTACTGTTTTTCAACCAATCATGTTTATCAATATATGTATTGTTAAGATTAATGTAGACGGTACCATTCTTGCTCAAATATATCTTGCTGTGTTTCTCTTCAAATAAAGAACTGTTTTCTGTTTGAAATCATACATTGAATAATTTCTATTTGAGACCTCACCTTATAATTCTTTCTTCATTTCCTCATTTTAGTTAACCATATATTTCCAATCATAACCATACCATATTATCTTGGAATCAAATTATGTATCATATACTGCTCATTCCCAAATTCCCCTTTACTCATATTATGCATAACTGATTAGACTAAAAACTGAGTTTATGAGCTGGAAGGATGACAAAATTATACAGATGGCAGAAATAAGAAACTAACTAATTTCTATTGAGAAAACTAGTTCCTAGTTAATTACAAATAAAACTCTGCAAAATACCACACTAAACATGGAATCATAACCAGGCTTCAATGAATAAATGTCATCTTCAAGTTACAAGGTAGTCAGAAGCATTGTATTGAAGAATTGGGGGCGGACAATAGGATAACAAGAACGTGGAATTTGTGGAAAAGATTATGTTGAGGAAATGCTCAAAGTAGAGAAGAAAACAAAACATTCAGTCCACCATTTGAAAAATCTTCCAACTAAAGCATTAAATTGCCCAAAAGAAGAGGTATCCACCGCGATGTAAGAAAAATTTTCCAAATCAAGGATGAAATGTATAACATGAAAAAAGTATATTCATTCAAGGCAAGAAATGCTATTAATATACTGTATTAAGTATTACTAAATTTGCTAATTGGAATATTTAAAACTTCCAAAGCTTTAATCATTTGATTCCTAATCATTTATTTTCATTCTTTCTTAAAATTATGGTGCTACTTACATTCCAATATCCGATTCATACTGATAATCACAGTATATCCTAACATCAGTACAATGAATCTGAAGATGATTCAATGCAATTTTCGGTAATGCTACAGATATCAGTCATAATTTTTAATGAATCAAGTTAGGTTAAAATTAAATATTGAGTACTGAGCAGAGGTGAGAAATGTGAAGCCTCCAAACCAAAATTCGACTTTTTTTGGGCATTCTGTGAAGCCATTTCAAATAATTTCCTCCTGATTCTTGCTAATGATGCTAAATAAAATAAAGAGAAAAAGGTTCTCTTTCAGTTCGGTTAGTGAATAAATTACTTTTCTCATATAAAAGATTGATGTTTAAGTATTTCAATGTAGGCAGCATGAAACATAAAAGCATCATCCAAACGATTGCAGCCTCTCTTGGCATAGTGAATGATAATACTGCCATATTGTATATATTAAACTAATCAAAAAAAGGTCTACTGAAAGTAGCTTCACACTTAGTTGTTAAGGGTAGAAACAAAACTTCTCTTAAAATTCTGGAGTTGAGCAATGTAAGACTAACTAATGGATAAGTATATAAAATATTTTAACCTTCTTTGTGGTAAAGTAAAATCCACAGTCTGTTAGTTCATTGCACCACTTGGCATCACTAGGCCTCTAAATCTTCTTATTTTTCCTTTAAGATACCTACTATAGAAACCAATATAATTATTAGATTATGAAATCTATCTTCAGTTTTCACCAAAATGTAATCTCTTGCAAAAGAGTTTTCACCCAAGCACGTCTACCAAAAATAAATCAAAAGGCAAAAAAATGAAGGGCAGAGAATCAAAACACTGATCTTAAACATATTGGCAGATTGCATTTTCCACAAAAGCCATCTAGGGTGAGTGTCTGAATGTTACCACAATATCAACTTCAACATCTGAAATAAGCAAGTTATCGCCGTAATAAAGTCATAATTAGCTCAAAATTTTAAAAATCTTACAAGAAGGCTGTTTTTGCCCAAAAAGGGTGGAAAATGACACGCTATATAGAAAAACATTAACATCAATCATCAAAACATTAAATTCAATCTAACTTTTACAAAATAGAATCTACATATAGATATATATCCTGATATTTATTTTACTCAAGTTTATCTAACAAGGAGACTACACACCGTCGGACGCGATTTAAGTGGTAAGACTCGGTAATTTGATAGACATCGAGTCAAGATTGACGAATCACCCCCAAAGTTGGGTTTTATGAGCGATAGTTTTCACGGAAAATGAACTTAAAGTTTACGAAAAATTGTCAGGTAGGCTATAAAGCTAAGCGTAGCGACCTTCGTCATTCGAACGTTTGGCGCAGTGGTATGGTATCCGCTTCCAAAGTCCTTTTGGTCAGGTTCGAGCCCTAAGGCGGGAAAATTTCTTTTCTCTTTTTTTCTTTTACGTACTCTGTCATAATCTTAATCTATATATGTTTTTTTCTTTTGGTGGATATTGAACTTATTTTCCAAAAGTTAGAGTATTTCTCCGATGTGAGATTCCGAAATTATGCGCAAATACTTATGCCCGCATTTATTATCTGAAAACCACAATACTAGAGAGCTAACGCAGAGGACTATTTCAAATCTCTCCTACATCCAGCTGCTCGCTCGAACGGCAACTTTTATTGCAATACCCGACTTACATTTACCTGAACACATTGGTTTAAATATAGAAGCCGACAACTGATTGAGTAAAGTAAAGATTTTTATTTCGCGCATTCAGAATTCATTCCTTAATAAAGAAGAAAACAGATATAGGTTAAGTTTATGACAGAGTACGTAAAAGAAAAAAAGAGAAAAAAGAAATTTTCCCGCATGAGGGCTCGAACCCGACCAAAAGGACTTTGGAAGCGGATACCATACCACTGCGCCAAACGTTCGAATGACGAAGGTCGCTACGCTTAGCTTTATAGCCTACCTGACAATTTTTCGTAAACTTTAAGTTCATTTTCCGAGAAAACTATCGCTCATAAAACCCAACTTTGGGGGTGATTCGTCAATCTTGACTCGATATCTATCAAATTACCGAGTCTTACCACTTAAATCGCGTACGACGGTGTGTAGTCTCCTTGTTAGTATGGATGATTTTTGAAATACCTTGCTAACAATGCCGTTTACGCTGAAAATTTCGGCTTATTTTGGAAGATTATTCAAATATCTTCGTAAATATGCCGTTTTCGGAGAATATTTAGGAATAATTTGGAATATTTTTCAAATATTTTGCAAAATAAGGCATTTTCGGAGCAAATTTCGGCCTATTTTATAAGATTTTTCATATATCTTGCTAAATAAGCCGTTTTCGGAGCAAATTTCTGCTTATTTTGGAAGATTTTGCAAATATCTTGCTAAATAAGCCGTTTTCGGAGCAAAATTCGGCTTAATGTGGAAGATTTTTTAACTATCATGCTAAAGAAGACGTTTTTGGAGAAAATTTCAGCTTATTTTGTAAGATTTTTAAATATCTCTCTAGATAAGCCTTTTTGGATAATTTTTCGGCTTAGTTTGGAAAATTTTTCCAATATCGTGCTAAATAAGACGCTTTCGGAGCAAAATTAGGCTTAATTTGGAATATTTTTCAAATATTATAGTATTAAAGCCGTTTTGGTAGCAAATGTTTGCTTAATTTGGAAGGTATTTCAAATATCTTGTTAAATAAGACGTTTTTGGAGCAAATTTCGGCTTATTTTGGAAGATTTTAAATATCATGCTAAAAAGCGTTTTTGGAGAAAATTTGGTTTTATTTGGAATATTTATCAAATATCATGTTAAATAAGCCGTTTTTGGAGCATATTTCGGCTTATTTTAGAAGATTTTTCAAATATCTTGCTAATGAAGCCTATTTCGGAGCAAATTACGGCTTAGTTTAGTTGATTTCTCAAATATCTTGCTTAATAAGCCGTTCTCGAAGAAAATTTTGGCTGAAGTTGGAATATCTCTCCAAAATCTTCCTAAAAAAGCTGTTTTCGGAGGAAATTTTTGCTAAATTTGGAAGATGTCTCAAATATCATGCTAAAAAGGCTGTTTTGAAAGCAAAGTTTCGTTTTATTTGGAAGATTTTGAAAATATGTTGCTAAATAAGCCTATTTCGGAGCAAATTACGGCTTATTTTGGGAGATTTTTCAAATATCTTCCTAAATAAGCCGTTTTCGCAGAATATATTGGCTTAGTATGGATAATTCTTCAAATATCTTGCTAATTAAGCCTATTTCGGAGCAAATTACGGCTTAGTTTAGTTGATTTCTCAAATATCTTGCTTAATAAGCCGTTCTCGAAGAAAATTTTGGCTGAAGTTGGAATATCTCTCCAAAATCTTCCTAAAAAAGCTGTTTTCGGAGGAAATTTTGGCTAAATTTGGAAGATTTTTTAAATATCATGCTAAAGAAGCCGTTTTTGGAGAAAATTTCAGCTTATTTTGGAAGTTTTTTCAAATATTATTCTAAATATGCCGTTTTCGGATAATTTTTCGGCTTAATTTGGAAGATTTTTCTCATATGTTGCTAAATAAGCCGCTTTCGGAAAAAAATTTCGGCTTAATATATAGAAGTTTGCAAATATCTTCCTAAATAAGCCGTTTTCGGAGAATATTTGCGCTTAATTTGGAATATTTTCCAAATATCTTGCTAAATGAGCCTATTTCGGAGCAAATTACGGCTTAGTTTAGTTGATTTCTCAAATATCTTGCTTAATAAGCCGTTCTCGAAGAAAATTTTGGCTGAAGTTGGAATATCTCTCCAAAATCTTCCTAAAAAAGCTGTTTTCGGAGGAAATTTTTGCTAACTTTGGAAGATTTTTTAATTAGGAACATTTCAATTATTTTGCTAAATAAGCTGTTTCCTGAGCAAATTTCGGCTTAATATGAAACATTTTTCAATTATTTTGCTAAGTAAGCCGTTTTCGCAGAATATTTCGGCTTAGTATGGATGATTTTTGAAATACCGTGCTAACAATACCGTTTACGCTGAAAATTTCGGCTTATTGTGGAAGATATTTCAAATATCTTCGTAAATATGCCTTTTTCGGAGAATATTTAGGAATAATTTGGAATATTTTTCAAATATTTTGCTAAATAAGGCATTTTCGGAGCAAATTTCGGCCTATTTTATAAGATTTTTCATATATCTTGCTAAATAAGCCGTTTTCGGAGCAAATTTCTGCTTATTTTGGAAGATTTTGCAAATATCTGGCTAAATAAGCCGTTTTCGGAGCAAAATTCGGCTTAATGTGGAAGATTTTTTAACTATCATGCTAAAGAAGACGTTTTTGGAGAAAATTTCAGCTTATTTTGGAAGATTATTCAAAGATCTTGCTACATACGCCGTTTTCGTAGCAAATTTGGGCTAATTTGGAAGATTTTTCAAATAATTTGCTAAATATTCCGTTTTAGGAGTAAATTTCAGCTTATTTTGGAAGATTTTTAAATATCTCTCTAGATAAGCCGTTTTCGGATAATTTTTCGGCTTAGTTTGGAAGATTTTTCCAATATCGTGCTAAATAAGACGCTTTCGGAGCAAAATTAGGCTTAATTTGGAATATTTTTCAAATATTATAGTATTAAAGCCGTTTTGGGAGCAAATGTTTGCTTAATTTGGAAGGTATTTCAAATATCTTGTTAAATAAGACGTTTTTGGAGCAAATTTCGGCTTATTTTGGAAGATTTTAAATATCATGCTAAAAAGCGTTTTTGGAGAAAATTTGGTTTTATTTGGAATATTTATCAAATATCATGTTAAATAAGCCGTTTTTGGAGCATATTTCGGCTTATTTTAGAAGATTTTTCAAATATCTTGCTAATGAAGCCTATTTCGGAGCAAATTACGGCTTAGTTTAGTTGATTTCTCAAATATCTTGCTTAATAAGCCGTTCTCGAAGAAAATTTTGGCTGAAGTTGGAATATCTCTCCAAAATCTTCCTAAAAAAGCTGTTTTCGGAGGAAATTTTTGCTAAATTTGGAAGATGTCTCAAATATCATGCTAAAAAGGCTGTTTTGAAAGCAAAGTTTCGTTTTATTTGGAAGATTTTGAAAATATGTTGCTAAATAAGCCTATTTCGGAGCAAATTACGGCTTATTTTGGGAGATTTTTCAAATATCTTCCTAAATAAGCCGTTTTCGCAGAATATATTGGCTTAGTATGGATAATTCTTCAAATATCTTGCTAATTAAGCCTATTTCGGAGCAAATTACGGCTTAGTTTAGTTGATTTCTCAAATATCTTGCTTAATAAGCCGTTCTCGAAGAAAATTTTGGCTGAAGTTGGAATATCTCTCCAAAATCTTCCTAAAAAAGCTGTTTTCGGAGGAAATTTTGGCTAAATTTGGAAGATTTTTTAAATATCATGCTAAAGAAGCCGTTTTTGGAGAAAATTTCAGCTTATTTTGGAAGTTTTTTCAAATATTATTCTAAATATGCCGTTTCCGGATAATTTTTCGGCTTAATTTGGAAGATTTTTCGCATATGTTGCTAAATAAGCCGCTTTCGGAAAAAAATTTCGGCTTAATATATAGAAGTTTGCAAATATCTTCCTAAATAAGCCGTTTTCGGAGAATATTTCGGCTTAATATTGAAGAATTATTTGATCTATTTCTCTTCCTTTTCATGAAGAGAGTAGGGATGTCGTAAAGATCCAGAATCTGTGCCCCAAATCCTCCCCTTCATTTATCATCCCTTACCCTACATCCCAGCGAGATGGCTCCATATCAAAATTCAGGAAATGCTTAATTCGGTTGGTTTTAATGGAAGCGGTTTCGGAGAAAATTTCGGCTTAATATATAGATTTTTTCAAATATCTTGCTAAATTAGCCGTTTTCGGAGTAAAATTCGGCCATAAAATGGAGGATTTTACAAATAACTTGCTATATAAGCCGTTTTCGGAGATAATATCGGCTTATTTTAGAGGATTTTTCAAATATCTTCCTGAATAAGCCGTTCTCGGAGAATATTTCGGGTTAATTTGGAAGATTTTTCAAATATCTTGCTAAATAAGCCGTTTTCGGAGCAAATTCCGGCTTAGTTTGGAAGATTTTTACAATATCGTGCTAAAAAGGCTTATTGCTTAATTTGGAAGATTTATGGAAAATCTTGCGAAATTAGCCCTTTAGATAGATTTTGCAAACATCTACCCATATAAGCCGTTTTCGGGATATATTTCGGCTTAATTATAAATATTTGTCAAAATCTTGCTTAATAAGCCGTTTTCTTAGGACATTTTTCCTTTATTTGGAAGATTTTCCAAATACGAGGGTCATCCGGAAAGTAGTACACGTTCGTGAAATAAAGACACAAAAGTAAATATTAACAAACATAAAAAATTTTATTTGAAAGAGGATACTTTAAACTACTTCTCAACATAATCTCCAAGCAAATTAAGGCATTTGTCATAACGTGTGACAAGTTTCTGTATTCCTGCTGCATAGTCCTCCGCCGCCAGCTCATTGAGATACAGGGTCACTCCTTCTTTAAGTTCTTCATCGCTGTCAAATCTTTTCCCCGCCAAAAAGTCTTTAAGCTTTGTAAAGAGATGAAAATCTGAAGGGGCCAAGTCCGGGCTATACGGTGGATGGTCGAAAGTTTCCCATTTGAATTGCTGCAAAAGTCTTTGTGTTATCCCAGCTGCATGAGGCCTGGCATTGTCATGAACGAGAATGACACCAGTAGACGATAGACCTCGCCGCCGATTTTGTATTGCCCGCCGTAATTTCTTTAATGTTTCACAATACGCATTGGCATTAATAGTGTCTCCACGGGCCATAAAATCAATAAGCAATACACCTCGTCGATCCCAGAAAATGGTTGCCATGAGTTTCCTGGTGGACAGAACTGTCTTGAATTTTTTTGGTTTGTTTGGTGAATGAGCATGATGCCACTCCATTGACTGTCGTTTACTCTCAGGTGATGCATAACAAACCCATGTTTCGTCACCAGTAATTATGCGAGTCAAGAAAGAGTCTCCTTCATCAGAATAACGTCCCAAAAACGTCAGTGCTGCAGCCATACGCTTGGTTTTGTGCTCATCTGTAAGCATGCGAGGGACCCATCTTGCACAAATTTTTGCATAATGCAGATGGTCTTTAACAATTTCATGAACAATTGTTCGAGAAACATTGGGAAAATGCTCACAGATGTCATCAATTGTGACGCGCCGATCGTTCCTGACGAATTCGTCAACTGAGCTCACCAGTTGGTCTGTAATGACAGACGGTCTCCCCGAACGCTCATCGTCGTGTGTGTTCCCCCTCCCCATGTTGAACTTGCGACACCACCGCCGAACAGACGACTCGTCCATTACATTGTCTCCATACACCTCCTTTAATTGGCGATGAATATCACATGGGCGAACGTTTCTTGCATTGAGGAATTTAATCACTGCCCTCACTTCACAACTGGCGGCGTTCTCAATTTTTTTAAACATTGTAAACAATCACAGAAACAACACAGGCAATGCTAGCGTCACGCAACTTGGCTCAGAGAAGGCAGACAAGCCACTGAAGCTATCTGACCTTGTCCAGCGGCTACTCGCGTCGTCAGCACTTCATGCGGCACTAACGGGTACTACCTTCCGGATGACCCTCGTATATTGCCTTTTTTGGAGATAATTTCGCCTTATTTTTAAGGATTTTGCAAATAACTTGGTAATTAATCCGTTTTTGAGTGAATTTCCGCAGAATTTGTATGATTTTCAATTATCTTCCTAAATAATCTGTTTTCGGATTAAATTTCGTCTTTTTTTGGAAGATTTTACAAATATAATGCTAAATAAGCCGTTTTTAGAGCAAATATCGGCATCATTGGAAAGATTTGTCAAATATCTTTCTAAATAAGCCGTTTTTTGAGGATATTTTGCCTTTATTTGGACGTTTTTTCTAATATCTTGCTAAGTAAGCCTTTTTTGTGTGAATTTCGGCTTGATTTTAAATATTTTGCAAATATCCTGCCTAATAGGCAGTTTTTTTAACGAAGTTCGACGTAATTTTGAAGATTTTTCAAATATTTAGCTATATAAGCCGTTCATTATGCGTATGTCGGAATACTTCTAATATTTTTCTAATTTAACCGTTTTTAAGCGATGTTTGGCTTTATTTTGAAGAGTTCTCAAATATTAACTAAAATAACCGAGTTCTGCGGGTATTGGTCGTTATTTTGGGATATGTTTTAAACATTATACGAAGTAGGCCGAATTTCTGCAGATTTGTTCGTTATATTGGATATAACGATCTGAATGAGTCTAATTTCGCGCGGTTTGAATGTTAATTTGAATGATTTTTAAAATATCGCAATCTATAAGGCAAATTTTGCACTAATAGAGCAAGATTTTGGAATGTTTTTGAAATATCGTGGTAAATAAGCCGAATTTTGCGGGATTTGAGCGTTATTTCGGAAGATTTTTTAAATATCGCTCAAATGTGTAGAACTTCGGCTTATTTAGCACATTTCAAAACTCTTCTAAATTAACGCCCAAATCTCACAAAATTCGTCTTATTTTGCACGAAATCACAAAAATATTCCAAAATAATTCCCAAATCCCTCAAATTTTGGCTTATTTAGCTCTATATTTAAAAACATTCCAAAATCTTGCTCAAATCCCGCAATATTCGGCTTATTAAGCAAGTTATTTGAGAAATCTTCCAAAATAACATAGAAATCGCATGGAATTCGGCTTATTTACCACGATATCTTAAAAATTTCCGAAATAACGCTCAAGTTTGCCAGATATTTAAAAATCCTGCAAATTAAAGCGGAATTCGCTCCAAAAAAGTCCTTTCCTTATAGATATTAATAAGAAGGAAATTCTCTGTTTTAAAACGGCGTATGTTGCAAGATATTAAAAGAATCATCCAAATTTAGGCGAAATTTGCTTCAAAAACGACTTTTTTCTAAATGTTTTTAGAAATATTGGGAAAATTCGCAACGGCGTCTTATATCACATCAATCCTCCAATTTAAGGCGAAATCATCATCAGTTATTAAAAAAATCTTCGAAGAAAGAGCTACATTCGTTCCAAAAACTTCTTATTTTGCCAGATATTTCAAAATTCCTTCATAATAAGGCGAAATTCGGTGCAAAAACGGTTTATTTTGATGGATACATAGAACATCTTTCTCATGATTGCAAAGACTTCAAATTAAGCTAGATATTTGAAAGAACCCCCAAATTATACTAAATTTACCCAAATAACGGCTTATTTAGCAAAATATTTTATAGATCTTCCATATAAAGCCGAAAAACACCAAAAACGGCTAACTTAGGAAGCAACGTCTAAATAAGACGACGTTCGTTTCAGTAACGGTTATTTTTTGCATTTATTTTAAAAAATTCCTTCGCCTTTTTTTGAAGATTTCTTAAACAGCTTTAAAAATTAACCTTCATTGCAAAGAATTTCGCCTTATTTTTGAAGATCGTTCAAATATCTGGGAACCTAAACTATTTTTCGTGAGTTTTTGCCTTAATATGGAAGTTCTATAAAATATCTGTTTAAATAACGCGTTTTTGGTGTGAATTTCAGAAGTTTTTTTTAAATATAAAGCAAAATAAGCCGTTTTTGGAGCGAAGTTCGCTTTCATTCGGACGATTCTTCAAATATCTGGAAAAAGACGCCGTTTTAAGTAAAAAATTTCCCTTTTCTTATCGCTCTAAATCAGTCGTTTTTCAGCCAATTTAGTCTTAATTTTCAGTATTTTTTAAATATCTTCCAAAATACGCCGATTTTAGACGGAATTTCACGTTTATTTTTATTATCCTAGAGAGAAAAGTCGTTATTGTGGCGAATTTTCCTTAATTTGGAATATTTAACAAATAACTAGCAATATGAGACATATTGGAACGAATGAGGCCCTTCTTTTGAAGGTTTCATGAGAAAAACCTCCATATTAAGGCGGAATTCGCTTTAATTACAGAGTAGAAGCTAGATATTAGAAAATTCTTCTGTATTATGGCTAAATACGTTCCAAAACATCTTACTAAGCCTTATTTTATATTTGAAATATTCTCCGAAATAAGGTGATTTTCCCTCCAAAAACGGCTTATTATATTTGAAAAATCTTCCAACTGAAGGCGAAATTTCAAATTAAGGTGAAATTCGCTCCAACACAAAGTATTTAGCCAGATATTTGAAAAATCTTCCGAATTCAGGTAAAATTCGCTCCATAAGCGTCTAAGAGTTGCTGTACTTCTCTGTAGCCTTTCGCTAGTTTTGAAACCTTACTTAGCCGTCCCTTAGCACAACCCAGAGCCCCTTCTATTTCAACAGGATGCCATTGTAAAGTTATTGAACTAGCGTTGCTTTTTATATAATCCTTCGCTGTATGCTCCAAAATTTATCGATTAAAATTAATTCCTAATTTTTATCTGAGCATTTGAGTATTTTAAATGAAATTCTTGCTTTAATATTAACAAATTTAATGTTTTTCAATTATTATTACTACCATTCATGTGTGTCTATATAAATTATTTATATAACGGCACAGCTACTCCGTTAGTATTAACACTAGAATTTTGTTTGGAATTTGCTCATACATGGCTGAAAACAAATGATTCATTTCTAAGTTAAAGATTTTGAAGTTGCAAAAAATAATTGTCTAAAGAAACCATACTATAATAAATTTATTAACAGCGGATTATTCAGCGAGGAGCTAGGCTACCAATGAGGTAATGGTTTAAGCTCAAGAAAGGGTCTCACTAAGCTGGCCCGTGGCTTTCCTTTCCTCGCGACGGCCGAAATTCATTCGTTTGCAATTTCACATTGACTATAGCCGACATTAGGCGTGAAAGGGTAATACTGGCTGCTGCTGTGAGCAGTGTCAGCGAAATATACTAGCAGTCGCGGTTGGCAGTTCCAGCGAAAGGGTACCATGCCTATGCTAGTTTGCAAGTCATACAATCAGCTGACACACATCAATTACCTTTCCTATTAGGCACATACTTATGAATCTAGCCAATATGTTTGGTTTAAAAACTGTATATAACTTACAAATTTGTTAATTATGATTTAAATCATATGTAACATGTAATATGTTGAACTTTTAACTACTATTTACCTTAAAAATATTCAACCCAGAGTTGGTTTGTTGTAGTTGGTCTCATGCAAATATCAGAATCAATACAAGTGCTAAAAGAAAGGAAATTGAATAAAAATTCTTATTTTGGTTTTGTTGTATCAATTTCATCACTGCAAAAATGAGGTCATTGTTCAGAAAAGATACCTTTTTCTGGTGTCTGAAATTTTACATTTGATTATTTGAAAGTAAAGCCTTTGCATTATATATGTCACAATATTTTTTTTTAATACCTACATAAACTTTGTCGAAACCTCAAGAATGCTACTCAAGACCTCAAGTAGGCAGTATCTGGATCTTTAGGATATCTTTTGTCGCATATGTCGCATAGGAGTACAATCATCATAATAAAAATTTTCTGAAGTATAATGAAAATTGCAACAATAGCTGTGACTTGTATTTTATTGACTTCTGATGCTTTGACCAAAATTTAACGAATTAAAGAAATAAATCTCCTCAAACATTCTTCTAAATTTCAAGCCTCAAGAAATCAACGTACTTCTCATTGGGAGAAATTCAGCAGGAAATACGATTTTTATGCTATCTGATGTAGATAGAGCATGTCTTCAAAGTAATACCATCACTAGGCAACCACTACTGGTAATCTAATTTCTAAAGTTTTAATATTTACAAGGAAATTAAGTAACTAAGAAGAGTTTTTAGTGATTTTGCAATGCTGGTGAAGGCTCCACTTTCAGGTTGCCTAATGCATGAACTGAACTCCGTTGGGCCCTTCAAAATATTACGTTTATTATGCATATAAAAGCCTCACTGACCTTCTACATGAGACTTAGAGATGGCATTCTACTATCAAGTAACTGGCGATTTGGTAAAAAAGAAGCACTGCATCAAATTCTTTTGGAAATTAAGGTCATTTTAGTGTATCTTCATCTATATCAAGGTGCATTTTCTAACAAGTAAAATGCAGGTTTCAGATGCTTTCATATGTAACTGGGTGAATCTGTATCTCACACTATTATACGGTTAAAACACATGCCTACCAAACTCACGTCAAGAAATTCTCAAGGAGGGTCAAAATGATACGAAAGAATGCTGGATTTCATGGGACCATGGTGGTGGGGACCTCTTAGGGTATTGCATGCTTACATACAAATCTCACCACATGCCACACACATTTTACTAGAATACAAATCATATAAATGGCGACTTGATTGACAGCTCAAAAAGAAATTTGAAGAGTGAATTAATTATTGCATGAAAGAAGAGTAAGACACAATTTTTTTGGAGTTAGAAAAGATTAAGAATTATGAGGTAATTTATGAGAGAGAGAGAGAAAGAGTATGTGAATAAATGATAGTCTTTAACGAAAAAATTTACAATTTTGAGAAAAAATAACCTGATTCACTGTTGTGTAATCTAATATTTCATCTTATACAAACAAACAAATTGTTTCTAAAAATTAACGCCTTTAAATATATAGTCCAAATTCCATTTGTTTCTTAACTCTAGCACACACACATATGCAAGTAGGGCATATGATAACTATACTGTATTTACAAAACAAGAACCGATAAAGCAGAAAAATGCCATTTCTGATATCAGTGACAACAAAATACCCAGGAATAGATCTAAAATGAGGCATCAAAATGTGTTACCCGTGTAATCATTAATATTTATCTAGTTTACAAGCATTTTAGTAGATAGGAAATAATGCAACATAGTTGAAGAACTGTTTCCAAAATAGGACCTAATGCATATGATCATCCTAAATTTGAAAACTTCACTCTATCACTCTAATCACCTATACAATCTAATCTATTATTAATTTCGGTAAAAAATCCTTCGATAAATTGTTACAAGAAATTATAATACATTTAATGTCATGTAATAAGCAAATACATGCAAAATGTACATAAATTTATTTACATATATTTATATTTGAAGTAAACCTGCACAGATACCCACCACTAACCAGAACCAGTATCAGTCTGATAAAAATATACAGCCCAATTAAAATATTGGTGCAACTGGGCTTAAAACATTACAAAATGAATTTTAAAATAGACACAACATATTTAGTGATTTAAATAAAATAGAACTTTCACAACTAGCCTGTTTTTCAAACTTTATCACAGGAAAATGCCGATCCTTCTAAAATAAATAAAAAAGGCTATCATACTAATGCACAATACTGTTATGAAACTGCAAGAGAGCATCTTTCCTCGGAGTGCTTCATTGCAACTTGCCATAATGTGGAATATTGAAGGATTTTCTAAACAAAGCTACTGCTAGGTTGATCCAAATAAACAGCACGCCTACTCCTGCAAATCCTTGGCTCTCTCTTTGATGCACTTTCTTGAGGCTTCTCGGGTCCTTCATCTCCAGACGAATGGCAGAAGGTAGGGTTCACTGTCCCCCACCCTTTGCATCTCATGGCCACTTTGGATGACACTGGTAAGTTCTTGGGCTTTGGTGGCAAAGGGGGAGGATCACTATTGTTGCGTGGAGGGGGTGGCACTGGGGGATCAGGTCTCTGCAATGACCTCAGAGGACAAGCAAGTCCAGATGTTTCTGGCTTGGAAATGGGAAAAGGAGACTTGGAGATGACACAGTTCTCATTCTTACTTTGTGATTCCATCAAAGATTCTGGCAGTTGAACAGTTTCTTTGATATCTTTCTCCTCTCGCACACCAATGTCACTATCTTTTGAGCTTTCCTCACCATCGGATTTCACCACACTTATGTTCAGGGAGTCACAACATTTGTCTTCCCCACATGTGGTCTCGGTGCTAGGCAATGAAACACACCTGGGCAATAAAGAAGTTTTAGTGGAAAAGTACCGTTCAGCTTGTCGTGGTGTGATTCCATCCGTGCAATCCAAGAGCCTTGACACAAATGCAGCACTAGAAGTGAGTGGACGTGATGGTGATTTGGGACCCAAATCCACAGCTTCAAATGTAAATCTTTGCTCATCCTCCCTTCTAACTTTCCTACTTTTTTTCGTGTTCTGGGGTGCATTCTCTTTGTCCTGCAACAATGAAAATGGGATCAAACAATATTTCTAACTTCCAATAACAATGGCTATTACTGCTGAACCCATAAAAGGCACACCCAAACATTGCATTTATTGGAGGGCTTCGGCCATTCACTCAATTTTGCTATCACTTGATATTCATTTCAACATTCTAATGACTTTGTATGTAATTTTGAAAATTAGCAATTAATCACTAATTTTGGTAGCAGTGAAATGTCTTGCATGCTGTTCATCTAGACTCAATACCTATTTTAAAACAGATAGAGAGAAACATTCACTTCAAAGGAAATCTAAACAGATTCCAACAAAAATTAATCTCCACTAATTATACTCTCTCCATGGAGTACTTTCATTCCTCATTCACCATCAACTCTTATAACCAATCTCCTAATTAAATCTCCGCAATTTCTCATCAAATTAAAACAGATCAATCAAGTATACATGATAATGTGAATCAAATAAATTGCAAAACTAAATACAAGTTTTCAAGAGTGTACAATTATAATTAGAATTTTGTGGTTTTCCTGAAATATTCAAAGCTAATCTTGTGGACCAAGTACAGAAAAAAGAGTATTTTGGAAACAGCTACAAAAACATGACCTGTAGTCTTCAATATTAACAATGGAAGAAATGTTACAATATGACTGTGAGTTCAACGCCAAGCTGAATAGCTGGAAAGATAAAACCCAGAATGGTGACAAAGGAGTTTGAAAGCATTCTTTCATGAATTTCACCGTTCGTCTAGTGGTCCTTGGTTCGATGCAAGAGGGTCATTTCGATTCCACCATGCATTTCAAACAGGGAAAACGGAATCTTATTTTAGGACCTTCCCGATAAGATACTGAATTGAAACTTTGAAACACGTCAGAGTGGCACTTATCTAACATTTCCATGCCATTGTCTCTCACGAACGGGTCCTGTGTTCGATGCCAGGCGGTCATTTACACTAAATTTTTAAAAATTGTTTTGAGGCCTTACTCTATGCAGGAGACTATTCAAAATCACAGCGTTTGCGTTTGAAGTAGTTTTCTATAGAACCAGTGGAAGAAAGGTTACCTTTGACCGTGAGTTCGATGCCAGATGGATGTAAAATTCTCACGTAAGAAATTCATTGCGGCAATTTTTAAGAATTTTGCTGGATAAGCTTCGAAGATGACACCCGTAAGGGGAGCTCATTGTAAATTTTCACCAATTAGCTTGCAGTATGCACGCAACTTTTACTCGTGTATATATATATATATATATATATATATATATGTATATATATATGTATATATATATGTATATATATATGTATATATATATGTATATATATATGTATATATGTATATATATATATATATATATATATATATATATATATATATATATACATATATATACATATATATACATATATATATATATATATATATATATATACATATATACATATATATATATATATATATATATATATATATATATATATATATCTATATCTATTATATATAGCTAACTCTCCGGATATACCTATATATATAGAGGATACGAATTCTGACCATGTTCCACAAGCGCCATCGACGTCAGATTTTTTCGACGTACTGGCCCTACACTCTAGATGCCAGAATAATGCAGACTTCGACGCTAGCTATCATGGGTTCGATGCCAGAAATTCCCAAAAATCGCAATTTTCCCATAAGAATGCATTGCGCGGATTTTTGAAAATTATTTTGAGGCACTTATCATCAAGATAGAGTAACCAAAATTTCGGAGGTTGAAGTTGAGGTAGTCTTCTATGCTTCTCATGGAAAAAATGTAGCCAAATGACAGTGAGTTCGACGCCAGGTGGATGCAAAATTCTTCCATAAGAAATGCATTGCGGAAATCTTTTTAAATGCCTCCCGATAAGCTGGAAAGATAAGACCCGGAATGGTGACAGAGGCGTGGGACCTTCCCGATAAGATATTGAATCGAAACATTGGAACAAGTAAGGATGGCACTTATCTAATATTATTTTGCTGTCTTCTCTCACGATCGGGTTCTTAGTTCGTCGCCAGGCGGTCTTTGGCGCGAAGTTTTAAATTTGAACTGAGGCAGTACTTGGTATGATACTGTATTCAACGGATAGCTTGCAGTATGCAAGCAACTTTTACTCGTATATATATATGAGTAAAAGTTGCTTGCATACTGCAAGCTAATTGGTAAAAATTTACAATAAGTTCCCCTTACGGGTATCATCTTCGAAGCTTATCCAGCATTTTTTCTTTAAAATTTCCGCAATGCACTTCTTACGTGAGAAATTTTCATTCATCTGGCATCGAACTAACGGTCAAATGTAACCTTTCTTCCACTGGTTCTATAGAAAACTAATACAAACTAATTCAAACACAAACGCTGTGATTTTGAAAGGTCTCCTGCATAGAGAAAGGCCTCAAAACAATTTTTTAAAAAATTAGGGTAAATGACCGCCTGGCGTCGAACACAGGACCCGTTCGTGAGAGACAATGGCATGGAAATGTTAGAGAAATGCCACTTTCACGTGTTTCAAAGTTTCAATTCAGTATCTTATCGGGAAGGTCCTAAAATGAGATTCCGTTCTTCCCGCTTGAAATGCATGGTAGAATCAGAATGATGCTCTAGCATCGAACCAAGGACCACTAGAGAAGCAGTGGACGTCATGATGCCTCTGTCACCATTACGGGTTTTATCTTTCCAGCTTATCGGGAAGGCATTTAAAAAAATCGTCCAAAATTTCACCAATACATTTCTTACGGAATTATTTTGGACCCACCTGGCGTCGAACATACGCGCATAGGAAGAAATGTTACCATTGGTAACATTTCTTCCTAAAGTACTATGGAATACCATCTCATCTGCAAACAACGTGATTTTGATTGCTCTATCTCATCGAGAATGGCCTCAAAACAGATTGCAAAAATTCGCGCAAAAGACCGCCCAGCGTCGAACTCAGGACCCTTCCGTGAGAGAAGATAGCAAAATAATATTAGATAAGTGCCATCCTTACTTGTTCCAAAGTTTCGATTCAATATCTTATCGGGAAGGTCCCACGCCTCTGTCACCATTCCGAGTTTTATCTTTCCAGCTTATCGGGAAGGCATTTAAAAAAATCATCAAAGATTTCAGCAATGCATTTCTTATGGAAGAATGTTGCATTCACCTGGCGTCGAACTCACTGTCATTTGGCTACATTTTTTCCATGAGAAGCATAGAAGACTACCTCAACTTCAACCTCCGAAATTTTGGTTACTCTATCTTAACGATAAGTGCCTCAAAATAATTTTCAAAAATTCGCGCAATGCATTCTTATGGGAATATTGCGATTTTTGGGAATTTCTGGCATCGAACCCATGAATGCTAGCGTCGAAGTCTGCATTATTCTGGCATCTAGAGTGTAGGGCCAGTACGTCAAAAAAATCTGACGTCGATGGCGCTTGTGGAACATGGTCAGAATTCGTATCCCCGATATCTATATATACATCTATATAGGTATATCCGGAGAGTTAGCTATATATAATAGATATTTATATATCTATTAGATATAGCTAACTCTCTGGATATACCTTTATACATATGAGTAAAAGTTGCTTGCATATTGCAACTACCAGTTGAATGCAGTATCGTACCAAGTAATGCCTCAAAGGAATTTTGACAACTTTGCGCAAAAGACTGCCTGGTGTCGAACTAAGGTCCCGATCGTGTGACACAATTGCATATAATTATTAGATAAGTGCCATTCTGATTTGTTCAAAAATTTCAATTCAATATTTATTTGGGAATGCCCTAAAATAAGATTACGCTATCTCCCTTTGAAATACATGGTATAATAAAAATGACGCTCAGGCATCAAACCAAGAACCATCAGAAGAACGACAAACAGCGTATATGACATACACGGGAAGGTATTCTAAAAATTTTCATTAATTGCAGCAATGCATTTTTTATGGAAGAATTTCACACCCACCTGGAGTCAAACTCACGGTCTACTACTAAATTAGTTACACACACACAGGACAGTTACTAAATGACTGTGAGTTTGATGCCAGATGGGTGTGAAATTCCTCCATAAGAAATGCATTGCTGCAATTTTTGAAAATTTTTTTGGAATGCCTTATCAATAAGCTGGAAAGATAAACCCTGGAATGTTAACAGAGCTGTTCGAAAATATTATATCTTTGCTTTTTGGATTCAATTAGCGTTATCCCCACCAGGTCATTCATGTCTTACAAAAAGGACGTGGGTTCAACATCAGGTCTTAATTCTCCCATATGGTATGATGTAGATCTGAAATATTTCTAGGAAGATAGAAATCTATATTTCAGCATGTGAACAGCAGTATTAAATATGTTTTGCAAATGCAGTTTATCATCTCCCTAATGTCCTTGGTTAGACGGCAACTTTTGCTTTCAACCTAACAATTGAATGCCGAATACAGAATTAAATTCAACTTCCTTCCTGGATGATGTTTTTTCATGCCTTTTTGAAAGCAATCAGATGTTTTGGTAAATATTTCACCAATTAACTAACAGGTTGCAAGCAAATTTTACTTTTGTATATTTTACAGTAAGACCCAGTTATGAGTGAACTTAAATGTTCTGTACAGAGTATGATGGGGAAGAACTCACACCATAATCTACTTTTGGTTCAAAAGACAACTGGATTAAGGTTATTTGGGATATCTCCATTTTCATCTCACAGAATTAGTCAAGACCAGAATTGAAACAGAGAATTCAAATTATTTTCCGTGCATTGAATGACTAAAGCAGTGTATTTCTGGAAACCTGTCTTATCAGCAAGTGGCAGAAAAGTGGAATTTTCAAAGGGACTCATTGTAATAGAAAACAGTGTGTTAAACAGGTTAACATCTTAGGCTGGAGCATTATTAGCAGGTTTGACTTAAGTTATTGAAAATAATTGTAATTGATTGTCATTAGAAGTATTTGCATAAGCAATAGCAAAATACTTTCAAAAAATGTGGTTAATTTACAGAAATCTTCAAAATTAAGTAATGATATTTAGTAACGTCATTGAGTCACATTGCAATAATTTCAACATTACCTTTAAGAAATCTGGCAACTCAAAGTTGATTTCAGTCCCCCTTTGATCTTCTAAGCGACTTCTTTGGGCTCGCTTTAAGCCTTCATACAACTCTGAAAAAGTAAGCATTTCAGTTAATGAGAGGAAGATATCATGTTTTCTTTTCTGTTCAAAATAAAAATTCTGATCAAGGACAGTGTAATGAATCTAGAAAAAAGTTTATTAGAGCAAAACTGAAATACAACTACACAAAAACCAAAAGAAATTATAATTCTTGAAAGTACTAAACATAAAAAGTTGTCATTCTTAAGTCTTAACTAAAATGTACCTCTTACTGAATTCTAATTTGCTGCTATTTAAAGCTACTGAATATCTCACCTGAAAATCTGTTTTCAGACTGTTGTCATTTATATGACTATTGTAGCATACAAATCGATAAAATACTTTTGTTTTCACCATTCGATGCTCGAATGATATAGCTAAATATGTTCTAGTTCCATTATGCAAACCATTCTGTAGAAAAGAATTAGAAAACATTAAATAAATCAACCATTTTCAATGTAGTGGCACTCAGCAATAAGGAAGGATACGAAATTTTTCGGTCTACAGTGTATCTTTCACCTTTGCATTCAGACACTTTTCAATTAAGTTTTATAATATCTCCGTAATTGTTCAAAGGAAATGATTGTAATAAATATACCGTACTAATAAATAATAAATGCAGAAATATAAATAATAACTAATAATAAATACTGTAAATGTACAGTATTTTTTGTGACAAGCATCCAAACATGTCTGCATGGCACTACTTCCCAATATTGTCATGTATTGTTAGCAGAGCAGTGTCCTCAGCTCAACTCATAAGAAGTATCATTTACCAGAAAATGGAGATAAATGGATTTGGCTTGGCACAATGGTCTTGTTTTGGATTTTGGGAAGGACCAATATCGCTCCATATTTTATTTTGAAGAAAACTTCTACCAGAAACACCTCTTTTGATATGTATACAATGAACGGAAACTTTTATCCAAAATTGTATTATTATCTCCTAAAAACTGAAGCGTGGGATTTTTCAAAGCTGCAGACAAATGAAAATAGATGAACTTCATATTTTGTTGGAAAAAATTAATATGTACAGTCCTCCAAGAAAAAATCGAACGGTGTATTCCGTTGTGCATAAGATTGAGGGGTTTCAAATTTCTGTCTTTACCCCTTCCACCCGCCTTTCTATTACATATTGGCAACACCGGAAGAGTCCGAAGCCTTCCCTTCTATCCGACCGTGGGCCTCGCAGCGAGCGGAAGGGAGGAAACAATAGGTTTTATGGTGAGGTCTAGCTAAGCGCACAGTGTACTGGAGTTTCTGCGGCCAAGAAAAGATTTCCAAAATGTTTTCGTAAGGACTCAAAAACTTACTGGTGTAGAAGAGTCAAGTCCATTTGGATCGAAAACGGACATTTTTCCTCTTTGATAATTTTTGCAGAAAAATTTGGGGATCAAACCTGAATGATATTGATGGACGTAATTTCGTAAAATTTTTCCCTATATTCGCTCTAAAGATTTCCTCAGTATAATTGCTTCATTTGCTACGATAGTTATTTGAAAGCATTAACGTATTCTTTTCTATGTTAAAAAACAGTATGTCACTGCATTACTTCCAATTCACAGTAAATGAAAAAGATTTTGATTCATTTGAATATCTATTAACAAGAGGATAACAAAGAATCAGCTGCGGTTCTGTTAGTTACTCGACGATTTGTAGCATTATTATGTCAACAGCTGTGCACGCCAGATTGGTGGTTGCAGGTGTAAACAATGAAATCTTAGGCAATTTTCAAATCCATCATCCTCTTTCTCAAACTAAAATAGAAACTTCTTCATTACATATCTAGTTAACAGAGAGGCTTTTTTATTGCTAATATATTGCTTAATTGCTCAAAACATTTAGAAAGGGATTTGAGGACAGTAGTTTTGTAGCTTTCAACGAACTAAATCATAATATTTCTACATAAACTAGCTGAAGTGTCACATACAAAATAGTCATACAAAACACCCCCTCTCGGGGTCGAAGGGCACCTTAGACACATATGTCCGTACTAAGAAAGTTAATGCTGCAATTCACAAAAAAATAGAGACAAAGATTTGTTCGGTCATCTGTAGTTACCATACACCATGTTTTTTTCCGAAAAAAATACTTACCTCTAAACAGTGTTTCCGGAAACGTGAAAGTGAAATTTCTGAGAAGATGAATTTCGCCAAAATATACTGAAATCATTTTGAAATCTTTCACTAACGGCTTCTTGTAAAAGACATTAAGAAACACCCGAAATCACGTGTGGGACTAAGGAGAGAAAGATATGCAGATAATACAATAGGTGGGGGGTAGCTTAGTTAGGTAGCTGGTATAGAAAAGAGGTTCACTGAATTCCGCGTATAGTGAGAATTATGAATAGGGAGGAAAATGGGTGAATAGAACTGAAGGATCTCGGAAAGAATAGAAAGGTCTAAAGAGATACGAAGTAAACAGCGGGGGTGCGACGGATGCCAGTTGTGAAAGTGCTTATTAAATCGCCTTCCCTTCCGAGGAAGTTCTTCCTTATCGCTCATTTTCTGTATACCACTATTTGAGATCAATAGTATCCTTACCATACGCAGATTGAATATTTTTCTCTGTGCTCCACAGCTCGGATTCTTTCTTTTATTTTCGAGGAATAATCTTCAAAAATCCCTTTTCAATCCAAATAACATGAGACAAAATATAATCGTTATTATTAATCATATAATATCGAAGCGGCAAGCACTATTCGTTATGATTCAATAAGTGCACTAAACACAGTTGATGTAAGATTTTCAATTAAGAATATGATAATCGGAAAATTCCCTAAAACTTTTGATTCTACATCATTCCATTAGCAATGAAATTTTAAAAAGAATATTATAAATATATAAATTATATGTATATATATATATATATATATATATATATATATATATATATATATATATATTATATATAATACTATATATAGCGTCCGGCTCGCTGTCTGATTTGTTAGGAATTCTACTAGAAAATTTCATGCAATATGGCAGAAAGACTGCTTTGAAATGGTCCCAAACCAACTTCTTCATTACAGTCTTTTCAGGACACCACTTCCTAAAAGGAGTTAATCCTGGAATCCCCATTCACTACCTTCTTCCCATAAGTGAAACCAAAAAACCCCACCCCAAAACCCCTCTCGCACGACAAACAGTTACATATACCTCAGTCTCCACACTTTCTTTTCATTATGCATTTAACCCCCCTTGATGAGAAAGGCATTTTCTCCAAAATGCGCATTAGGTGTTTCTGAAAACTGACCGCCGCACTTGGGGTTAATCCTTTTCTTAGGAATTGCACCCGATGGTTCCCGGCATACAGCGATAGGAGAGTTCTTGAATCTCCCATTCCCAAAAATACTTTTCCTCTTTTACCTTATCCCGATGATTATCAGCGTTTCAATCATGAAAGGAATACTTTCGCTCATTTACTGAGGGATACCGATATCCTAAAGAACATTCTAACCCTTGACCGTTTCGAGTGATATTTCTCTTTCTCTACCAGTATAATTTCCGTCTCTAATCAATTCTCTATATCGTCCCGTTTTGGATGGATGACTCCGATGAAGTGAAATATATGTGACTGAAATAAGTAGAAGACTGAATGTAATCGATATCGTGATGCTTAAGCTACTTACACCTTATTAATTAAATAAGCTACTAGTAGGTCTTAAATGATAGATTTTCCGAAATTCGTTTCCCGGTATCTTTTCTAAAGTAAGTAACCCTACATACATAAAAAACACTGTGTAAAAAGACTGATGCATGGGATATTCGACCTCAAGTTATAGTTAAAAATACAGTATATAAAAATAAGTATGGTTTAAAAGGAAGCGTAAAAATAGGGTTACTCGTACTGAACGTTTGAAAAACGTACGAAATCAAATAAATAGTAGCTAAATGCTACGGTAATTCGTAAACAATTTAAGACCCTAATGAAAATTTTATTTTTAGGCATAGCGGCATTTCGACTGAAATAAGAGCTCTAAATAAAGTTCCAGAGATGTGTTATGATTATGCATACGAAGTGATACATAATGAAGGATAAAGTCAACCGTATCTAATGGCAAATGGTTCATGATTTAAATGACTTAAACGAAATAAGCAACGGGAAAAGGAGAGACTGTCGGAAGGGAGTTAAAGTGTTTAAGGGGATTCATCTACAGAACTGGAATAAGAAGAATAAAGTAAAAACATGTATTATAAAAAGAATTTTTCCAAGATTCATTTATGAGATCGCCCATACGGTCTCGATGAGGTAAACCACTTGTGGTTAAAAATAACTTAAATCAAGGCATGAAAAGGTTTGTATGAGAAAAGCTCGAAGATGAAAATAAATTATTGCGGAAGATATGTTACCAACTTGGATATTTATTGTAATGATTGGGCCAGTCAGATCGGAGCACTCGAGGGCTTTTAATGCCAAAATAAAAGAGAGGCTTCCGGAAAGTCATTTGAACAGCACGTTTTTCTTGGATGAAAGCAGTCCCGGGTTCGATTCCTGGTGGGATACCATATGCGAAATAACCTCCGCTGTCGAATCCCTTTTCATAATACTACTCATAAAAGCGGGAAATAATTAACGTTGAGTTATTGATATCACTTGCGTGATGGTGATTTTCTTGGAATAATCATAGCATAAATATTTTACCTCATTATTTTGTATAAATATGGGTTCAGCAAGTTCGTAACCCTCTTTTGCTTAAAAATATCATATGGTCTTTTAACTGCGATAAACGACTTTTTAAAAACAATGGGTTCTTGCTGATTGAATCTTCATGGATTTTCTAAATTCTGACGAATTTAACGTAATCTAAACATGATATTTCAGGATTCACATCTTGCTATTTGGAAACACTGCCAGAGCCAGGACATCCAAGAGCAATTTGTCGGAATCAGAATCTTAACTTCTTTTCTTCGATTTAACGATTAATATTATTTTATAAATGAGTTATAGTCCTCAGTATTCAATGCAGACGGAAATTATATGAAGGTGGAAAAATGTTGGGTCTCATAAAGAATGAAGAGAAATCTGTTCCTAATTTACACTTCTCTTTTAAAATATAATTCCTTACGATCTACCGCAAATTTTCCAGCAATCGCTGGTACCGCTTTCCTTTAGACCTCGCGATAGCAGCCCTCCTCATCGGACGGAGCGTAGGCACATGGGTACGCACCGGCCTAGCCGCGGCAAAGGCAAAATTCCGGTGTTGCCAAAATGTAATAGAAGGGCGGGTGGAAGGGGTAACGAGTGACATTTGAAACCCCTCAATCTTATGCACCACGTAGTACACCGTTCGATTTTTTTTTGGACGACTGTACCAAGAATTGATTTCTTTAGTATTACTAATCCTGACTATCACAATAATATCATGAAGAATGCCACCCTTGACATTGAGGATTTTAAGGAGCTCATGTAGATAAAATTATGAAATCTATAAGAAATTCTACTAAAGAATTTTTTATTTATTTGGGGGTTGTTTAAAAAGAAATATGCACATCAATAGAGTTTACTTTTAGGGATGAAATTGCATTTTTGATCAAGAGATGAGAGTCAGAAAAGAGAGTATAGTGAAGGGGTTGAATTACGTTTTCGAAGAGGTGTTGTCTTTGGTATGATACCACAATATTCCATGGTTATACTAGGGGTGTTCAAATGAAAAGGTACGAAATGACACTGTGGGTATGATTAAAGTCTTTATTCAAAAGAGGCACAACCATCCCACTGTTTAAGAAGATGAAAGATTCCTGTGGCTGTGACAAGAGCCAATCCTTCACCATTTGGAGTAAATAGTGGGATAGTTTTGCTCAGGCCTCTGCTACTACTTCTTTTGAAAAATGACTCTAATTATACCCACAGTGTCGTTTTCATTTCAATGCCCCTTGAACCATTTACCAAGACTTGCGATGATTTTATTCTGGTATTGTGACTAAATTTAGGATTTTTCTCTTTTTATTGCAAATAGTTTGTATGGGAAAGTGGTATGTGAGCAGAATTATTTGGGGAAGCCCAGTAGGGTAGGGTAAATTTTTAGAAGTCAAAAATTTTTTTACCTTTACTCTGGAGCAAAAATATATTAATTAATAAAGGTTATAACATGGATAACGCCATCAGATTTGTGCCTTGTATGATCTTTACTCTGCCACCCTTCCACTTATTGTTTGAAGAAACAGTTCTTTTGGAGGGTTTAAATTGGTTGATTTCCTGCAGGCCAAGTCAGCAACAAAAAATTGAAGCAAGAGAGTCAATGACAAATCTCTCTCTAAATAGCATATTACTAAACAACTTAAATATTGCCTATAAAATATTCATAGAATTATAATGAATCCTGCTTCAGTTTCATTTCATAGGGAGCACAGCAAGCCACTTGATTATCTAGCACTCACATTTGCATACCATTATTGAAATAACCCATTCTACAGACTACACCTTGACGTGGTGAAGGGGCTTGCGTGTTCCTATGACCTAGAGAGCTATACTGGCTGGAACATTGTTCCTGGTAGGGTCACTCATGCCAGAAAGGTCAATATGTAGGGGCCAGACGAAAGGTAGTCCACGCAGCGTCTGTACCTCAATGAGGCGGCTGCAAAGGCGTCTGTACCCCAGTGGGGCGGCCTACATGAGTGATGGTGTCATGTTAAAAACACTGTTGAGGAAGGCAAGGGGAGACCACCTCGTCTATCTATCCCATGAATGTGATGTGCCACAATAATTTTATTGTCCCTGGCAAAAACGGGACTCAGCCCACTAGGGAGAGTGTCGTGCCCGGCAGGGATGGTGGTAAGGCCATCCTGGTTGTCATTCCACGAAATCCTTACCCAACAACAACACAACAAAAGAAGAAAGGCAATAAAAACCTTATTGTTATGGGGGACTAGAATGCTGTGGTTGGGCAGGGCAGAGATGGAGACGAAGTGGGAGAGTTAGGTTAAGACTAGGAAATAGAAATGACAGAGGACAAAAACTGGTAGATTTTTGCAAAAGGAACAACCTCTGTATCACCAACACTCTCATTGAACACCATAACAGAAGGAGTTACACATGGAAAAGCTGGGGGACATGGATAGGTACCAAATCGACTATATTTTCGTAAGGAAGAGGTTTAGAAATAGTGTTAAAAACTCGCAAAGTTATCCTGGTGCTGATGTAGACTCGGATCATAATTTAGTAATGATGAAGACCGAGCTTAGATTCAAAAAGATTTATAGGGCAAAAACCACACCCAATGGAACATAGAAGCCCTCAGGGGTAGGAAAGCTAGAGAGTTTCAAGAGTCAGTCAACGGGGCTCTAGATGGTATAGAAAGGGAACTCACCGTAAACGAGGGATGGGAAAAGATCAAATCCAGCATCAAGGATAGTGCCCAAAGAACCATTGGGAGGGTCAACCAAAACAAAATTAGGAAACCATGGGTGACGGTTGAAATGATAAATAAAATGGAGGAAAGAAGGAAATGGAAAAGTGTTAACACAGAACACGGGCGTAGAATGTACAGGGCCCTAAACAATGAACTGAGGAGGGTAACAAATAAAGCAAGAGAATCGTGGTGGAAGGACCAGTGTAACGAAATAGAGAAGATGGCAGAAAGTGGGAGGGTCAACCTATTATACAGAAAAGTAAAACAATTAACGCGGAATAAAGTTAGTAATAAAATGGCCATTATTAGGGATAACAAGGGAAACGTCTTAAGGGAACCAGCTAACATAAGGGGACGATGGAAAGAGTATGTGGAAGAATTGTATTCCAAAGACATGAAGCCTACCCACATAAAGATAGAAAGTATACAAGAAATAGAGGAAGACAATGTTGGACCGAGTATACTAGATAGTGAACTTGATAGGGCACTGCAGGACATGAAGAGGAAGAAAGAAAGGGGTGTGGACGAGATTCCTGTAGAATTTCTTAAGAATCTTAGGGGAAAGGGTAAAAAGGAATTCTATGATTTATGTAGGAAGATTTACAATGAACGAAAGTTGCCAGAGGATTTTACTAAATCTATCCTGATTCCATTACAGAAAAAGAATAATGCCCTAGAATGCCGGGACTACCGAACAATTAGTTTAATCTCTCATGCTGCAAAAGTAATTTTAAGGGTCGTAAACAGAAGAATCGAGGGCAAAACAAAGGAATTCATAGGGAATGACCAGTTAGATTTTCAGAGAGGGAAAGGGAAGAGGGATGCAATTGGGGTTGTGAGAGTTCTCGTAGAATGAAGCTTTGAATTTAAAAGGGGTGTTTGTCCCCTTCGTCTATATATATCTTTATTATATCTATCTATTATATATAGCTAACTCTCCGGATATTCCTATTTATAGGGGATACAAATTCTGACCATGTTCCACATCCGCCGTCGACGTCAGATTTTTACGACATACTGGCCCCACCCCATAGATACCAGAATAATTCAGACATGTACGCCAACTATCATGAGTTCGATACCAGAAAGTCCCAAAAATCACAATTTTCCCATAAGAATGCATTGCGTGGATTTTTGAAAATTATTTTGAGGAACTTATCATTAAGATAGAGTAACCAAAATCTCGGAGGTTGACGTTGAGGTAGTCTTCTATAATACGAATGGAAGAAATGTTACGAAATGACTGTGAGTTCGACTCCAGGTGGGTGCAGAATTCTTCCATAAGAAATGCATTGCTGCAATTTTTGAAAATTTTTTCAATGCCTTACCGATAAGCTGGAAAGATAAAACCCGGAATGGTGACAGAGGCGTGGGACCTTCCCGATAAGATATTGAATCGAAGCTTTGGAACAAGTAAGGATGGCACTTATCTAATATTATTTTGCTTTCTTCTCTCATGGAAGGGTCCTGAGTTCGACGCTGGGCGGTCTTTTGCGCGAATTGTTGCAATCTGTTTTGAGGCCGTTCTCGATGAGATAGAGCTATCAAAATCACGTTGTTTACAGATGAGATGGTCTTCCGTAGTACTTTAGGAAGAAATGTTACCAATGGCCGTATGTTCGACGCCAGGTGGGTCCGAAATGATTCCGTAAGAAATGCATTGGTGAAATTTTGGACGATTTTTTTAAATGCCTTCCCGATAAGCTGGAAAGATAAAACCCAGAATGGTGACAGAGGCGTTTTAGAAGATTCTTTCATGACGTCCACTGCTTCTCTAGTGGTCCTTGGTTCAATCCTAGAGCGTCATTCCAATTCTACCATGTATTTCAAGCGGGAAGAACAGAATCTCATTTTAGGACCTTCCCGATAAGATACTGAATTGAAACTTTGAAACACGTCAGTAGCTTTTCTCTAACATTCGTATGCCATTGTCTCTCACAAACGGGTCCTGTGTTCGACACCAGGCGGTCATTTACTCAATTTTTTTAAAATTGTTTTGAGGCCTTTCTCTATGCAGGAGACTATTCAAAAACACAGCGTCTGCATTTGAAGTACTTTTCTATAGAACCAGTGGAAGAAAGGTTACCTTTGACCGTGAGTTCGATGCCAGATGGATGAAAATTTCTCACGTAAGAAATGCATTGCGGAAATTTTTAAGAATTTTGCTGCATGAGCTTCGAAGATGACTCCCGTAAGGGAAACTTATTGTAAATTTTTACCAATTAGCTTATATTAGCTAATTGGTATATATATATATATATATATATATATATATATATATATATATATATATATATATATATATATATATATATATATATATAGGTATATCCGGAGAGTTAGATATATATAATAGATATATATATATATGTATATAAATTGTCAGATACAAGAATGTAACAACTAATTTGAACTATTAATTAAAATTAAGTGCAAAGGATGGAAATGAAGTTGTGAGACTAATCCAAGGTTGTACCAAGTGAAATCCAAGTGAAAAATTGTGACTTGAAAGTTACTAGTTAGATAGCTTGAAAAAACTGCCTGGAAAGTAGGGTTCGAGTCCCAGTCAAGATGCTATTTTTCATTTCCCTTATAACCTAAAAGAAGAACCTCTCAAAAGTTGCCAATTGGTGTTAAAATGATATTTTCATCCTGATGATTTAAATTTAAGACCTGTGTCATCATCCCTAAAGCATAACTTCATGTGCCATGTTAAACTCAATAGAATGGTTTATTCTAGGATTTTTTGTGTAGTTTCATAGAGAATTTCTGGCTTCAATTTTTATTCAAACAACTTGTCTGACAAATATACAGATTTGAAGATACATGGATTTTATGTCATGTGAAGCTTAAAACTCAAATCTTTAAAAATACTGTAAAAAATTCATAGCATTTTAGCAGTGTTTCAATTAGAGATGGGTGAATTTGATCAGATCTACTTCAAGATTGATTCTTTTAACCCGATTCTTGATTATTTTGAATCGATCTTTTAGAAGCGATCTTTTGATTGGATTCGATGCATCCAACCAATCTATGTGAATTGATACGGACGTACGTGATAGATGTCTGTGTGGCCTAGGGGGAATAAAGGCAGATGCTAGGAAATGCTTAGGCATATTGCACAGTCTTCGTTGTTCAAAGTATATTTTCGAAGAAGAGGGCTGCTTTCATTTTCATATCTCGATGCTTAGGGGCTAGAACTATTCCAACACTCTAATTAATCACCCAAATTGAAGTCTAAGTTAGTTAAATAAATCCAGTAAATTGTACAGAATACGTAGCTCATCATCTCCTAACTTTCGAATAAAGATTGTAACAAAATTATAAGGATTATAATTTTTTTCTCGAAATGAAAAGGTACAACTTAAGTAATTTGTACAGTAAATTTACAGATATAAAATCCAGCATCATGTGGCCATTCCAGCCAATAGACATTGTTGATTCAAAACAGCCAATAAGAGAGAGCACAACCGATCCGATCGATCTTTCGAATATGATCTTGTGCCTGAATCGATTCGAAGCAAACAATTCAATTCAATTCTGGAGATTGATCTTTTCATTGAAAACTCCCATCTCTAGTTTTAATATAAATTTTTAAAATGTATAATGAAAGTATATACTTTTTAAGTATTATATTTCTTGTTTTCAAGAGCAATAATTAATGATGGACCTTCAACTTTGCCCGCTAAAGCTTCAAATCATTCAAGGGAAGACCACATTGGAATATATTTCTGGGCAGTCAGCTGCCGTCCAATGATCAAGATTTGCTTGTGTCCAAATATCAAGTGTCATCTAAGGGGAACCAGTATTTTACTAGAACAATATTTTAGAAGTAATACCAAAGGCAGTTTTTTATTCCAAAATTAATTGCCCCTCTCCTTAACATTTAAAAATATTTCAGATATAGTGGTCATATCAGTGTAGTGATTAAAAAAATATAAAATTGACCTTGGTGATAAACAGGCCAAATTTGAAATTAATGATTTTAAACAGGTTTCTAGTTTCTTTCAGGGCTATAATAAAATTCACAGCATCAATCCAAAGAATTTTTACAGCAGTCTGATAATTTTGGATCTGGTTGCTCCAGAAATAATTTCTTTCAGACCATAAGGTGCAACTGATCATGCAAGGTGGACAGCAAAAAACATTTGCACCGTAAAAATTTTCCTTTTCAGGGATCAATTTTCTATCGATGATTTTAAGACATATATCATTAGGAGTACAAATCTGTTGTCAATTAATGTTTATGTCAAAGCTTGGTGTAGAGCTCTTAAAGCTGAATTGGCTCCCAAGCTAGATTTACATCTGTTTAAAACATTCAGTAAATAATGATTAATAAAAAATTAATGGAGACATTTCAATAATGGTGTTGTCTAAATTTATAAATGATTTGTGGCATTTGAACCCAAGGCAAGTGGCTTTTGCTTTGTATCAGCAAAACAATTAATGAGGATGAACAAGCAAAGCAAGCCTGTTGAGTTGGAGAGCAAAAACATACAACACAATAGGATAGTTAAAGTTGAAATAGATTTGGATACTCATTTATTTGACAAAGAAGTCAATTTCTTTATTATACCATTAACATTCCACTTCTTTAAAAGGTTCAATATTTCAACATATTGCTTACATTTTTAACTGGATTTTCGGAATGAAGATCTGAATTGTTGAAACAATGAATTATCAAACATTTCAGGATGACACATCTGAAAGGGATGTCAAATTGATTCAGGCAAGCATAACAAGCACATGAAGAGCAGAAGCAATATGTTTTGCAAGTGATTGCTGAGATATTACTCATGATTGTTTCTGTTATAATAAATTGTAATGTTTTATATAATTTATGGCTTGGTTAATAATTGATTCATATGCTCTATCTTCTGTTGGTATTTTCACCCCCCTCTATCTAATACACTAGTTACTTATTAAAAAGCATCTTACTTGCACTATTTGATATTAAATAACTCATAAATAGTAGAAAAACCTTTGATTAACTTACTCAAATTTTTAAACAGATTTTTATGGTCAATTTCACCTAAAACCCATGTATCTTCTGATATGTATGTTTGCCAGACAAGTAGTGTGAATAAATATTGAAGCCAGACACATTCTTTATAAAATTGCAAAAAAAGGTCCTAGTATAAAACAAAACTCCCCTTTTTCATGAATTTGTCATACACGCAATTAAATCTGATTGCAAAGTTATATATGATTGCTATACATCTAATGCTATCATCACACGAAAATAATAATTACAGAGTTAGTAAATTGCTGCACTTATGGTAAGTTTCTAGATTTGGTATATGTCTATATAGCATTTTCCCAACCATGAGACACTAAGAAACTTTTCCCATCAACTTCTAGAGTGAGACAGTAATTTCATCAAACATTTCTATATGAAAGAGACCCTTGATGGAGATGAAATAAGAGCATTATTTTACTCAATCCTCAAGATGTGGGTGATTCCAAGTAGAGATAATAAAACTGAAAGTTGGCAATCAACATAAACTCATAAGTAAGAAAATTTATGGACAAAGGAGTAAAGTCATTTGTTTGAAAATGTAATCTAGAATGTATTTCCACTTTTGCATCTCATTTACAATTGAAATTTATATTTCTATCGGCTGGATAGAGACGTACCATCACTGTCAGAGCGACCAGGAGGGCGAATTCCAGTTTTGAGACGAGGTGCTGGTGGAATTATCCTGCTGCTGACAGAAAAATCATTGCCAATAGCTCTAATGACTGCTGGAAGACCTCCACTTCCATCGTTGCTTGATGACTGCTTCATCTTTTTCATGCTTCCCTTCTTACCCTTTATGCTACGTGAGTCCTGCCATCAAATGACACACCAAGATAAATTTATTAACAGCCTATGGAACATACATTTACGATCATCGTAAAATGGGTTAAGTAATGTTAGCATATCAACTTCCAACCTTTATGTAGATAGTAAAAGGAACATGGAAAGAATTCACCGAACATCTATATAAAAATTCATAGTTATGTAATTAAAAACACAATTGGGTTACTTGAGACTGAGTTGTAGAAGGTCAGTTATACAGGGGTGGTCTGAAAAGTTTCCGACATTTTGCCATTTCTCAACATGTTTTCTGAAAATTTTCTCAAAAGTCTAGGGTCGGAAACTTTTCAGACCACCTCATATTCCATTTTTTGAATAAAATTTATAAAATGACCTTTTCGCAAGCTATCAAAAGAGTTGTAAAATATACCCAAACTGAAAGAAAAAGTATAAACTAAATGAATAAATATTGACAATTATATTACCAACGAATACCACAAGTTGAGCAGAATAATTACTTCTTGTTTTTTTCCAGTTCTTCTTCAATCATCCTCACGCAACAATCATCACCAAGATTTTGACCTTTTAGGGTACACAAAGCTTCATTTTGTCATTCACTATTTTTCCTTGAGCAGTACAAAAGTGATTATTTTAAGCAGACATTTGTGCTCTTAGGTCAGTGCTTTGCTTTAATAAGTTTTCATATATTAGCTTTTCTATTTTTATATTGCAGAACTGACATTTATAATATAATATTCTTATACGAGTAAAAGTAGCTTGAATACTGCAAGCTAACTGGTGAATATTCACCCAAACATCCAATTACACTCAGAACTGCTAGCAAAAACATTCCCAAGTTCACCTAAGCATGTATCATAACAGGAAAACATAATTGGTCTGGTATTGAGCCAAGGTCCATTACCATAGACGTCACCACTGATTAAATTTTAGGAAGGTAATCAAATTTTGAATTTCCCATTTATTGTATGGTAGAATGTAGTTGGAACCCAAACCAAGGACCATCAGACAAACAGTAAACTCCTTTCATAAAACAAATTCAAGTGTGCTCTTTACATAAATTTCTATCTTCTGTGTTTTAGAAAAGTTTGCTATCTCCACCACACATTTGCTATGGAAGCTGGAGTCAATCTCAGAACGGTTTAGTAAAATGCGATGGTATGCCTCTAATGGGCAAGCACAGTTTAAACTGTATCCAAAATTTCAGTTCTTTAGGGGGAATGCCTCTTAAAAAGATTTCTTTTTGACTTACTTCTTTGAAAACGGATGGCGCTGTTCATTCAAATTGCAAGGAGCTTCCAAAAAAAAAAAAAAATGCAAAATTGAAAAAGGAGAGGTAATTGCAGGAAAAACTTGATGGTTCTGAAAGACAGAGGAGATGTGTACATGAAGGAAAGAAAGGGTGGTATAAAGTTATTATAATGATGCAATGTGGACTTCACTGACCAGTACATGATATCATATAGTGTAGCAAGGAAGAAAACGAAAAAGTGTATTAAAAAAGATATTCCATCTGAATTTGTGCATTTTCAATGGTTACAGCATGCACAAAAACTGGAGAGGAGCTGAAAAACCTTACATTTACGATGGATCTTATAAATTCAATTATATTATGTAAATATAGAGCATGTTCCAAGGATTAACAAGAGAGAAAGAAGTAGTCATCCACAGAACAGTCAAAGTGATTTGAATTCCCCTCCAGGATCCAAATAACATAAACTATGTGTAGTGTGCTTTTCTCATAAGATACAAAAGGAAACTATTTATAAATGTAAGCAATAAGGTGTGCTGCTTCCGGACGTACCATGCTGATAAGGAAATGCAATGTGACAAGCCTGCAATGTAAATTTTGTAGTGTAAATATATAGTGTGTATAGTGTAACTGAATAGACCTTGATGTAAGAGATCCTCACAGAAAAATAATCATCTGGTGAGTACTGTATTTATTTTCCTTTGCATGCAATATTTATAATTTCATAAGAAATTATCCTAGGTGATTTCAGACACAACTGTTCAAATTTTTTGTAGCTAATGGTTTTGGTAAATTATGTCACACAATTATGAGAAAAAAATTGATATGCTAAATATAACTCTTACTCTCTGAAAATTATTGAGTATAGACTACCAAGTTTTTGCCTGCTCCCACAAGGGAGTTAGAGATAAAAAGGGAAGCTGAGGACTGCTCTAGGATCAGATCATGTTTATGATTTAATAGGATAATTTAATTTTATAATACAAACAAATAACCACAGTGAGGAGAATACTGTACCCAAACACAACCACATCTAGCACAAACAATAAAATTTTAGCTCTTTCAAAGTTGTACGAAATTTTGGCTCAACAGAATTTGTATGTGCCCCTAGAAAGTCAGCATGAAATTATTTAATTCTTTGTTCTTATCAATAATTGCATTTGAAATTTATAAAATATATCAGATAGGATAAAGATGGATGAAAAATAAACAAAATAAATTTTTAAATGGATTCAGTTACTTCAAAATTTAATTAAAATTTTTTTTTGTTATAACTTTAGTCATATGATAAATTAAAATTAAATTTTTTAAAATCATGGATAATCATATAATCGCCATTATACATAATAGAGAAATTAATTTATCATTGAGAATTCAGTAGAATTTTTTCTCTGAATGTTGAGGAAAAATTAGCTGGTTAAGGGTATACGAGTACAGTGATACCTCAAGATACGAGTTTAATTCGTTCCATAACTTTGCTCGTATGTCAAATTCCTCGTATCTCAAAGTAATTTTCCCCATTGAAATTAATTGAAATGCCATTAATTCGTTCCAGGCCCCAAAATGCCGCCCCAGTTGTTCTTGTTGCGTGTTTCTGAATAGAAAACATGTGACAAATATTGTATAAAAACATAATAAAAGATAACGTAAAGAAATAAACTGACTTTATAAAGTGTATTTGTATTTTGGTCACTAAAATGCAACTTACACACAACTTAAATGCTGCTGTATGCTTAATTTTAGTTACTGCTTTTTTCTTCACTGGTCTTTGCCTTTTTTCGCCGGATTAAAAAAAAAACATGTCCAAGGTGGTTTGTTCCTTCTTCCCTTTCAGAATGTTGCGGAAATGAGTTAGGCGATTAATCTTCTCCTCTGTCGTTAATGTAAGTCCTATTCGGCATCTTCTTCCAGAAAAGCTCCGTCTCGTCACAGTTGAAGACTTGCTGGGGGATGTGTCCTGCTTCTATCGGTTCGGAAAAACTTTTGAGATAATCCTCATCTGCCTTCAGATCCGAACTTGCAGCCTCACCATGCCTGACAACGGAGTAAATGCCGGTCCTTTTCCTAAAGTTGTCAAATATGCCTCGACTGGCTTTAAATGAGTCTTACGATTCCTCGTCCGTGGAAGTGCGCGGGGTCTGATTCAGTAAATCACCGTAAATTGCTCGTGCTTTCTCGCATATGATGCCCTGTGTTAAAATATCGCCTTTAAGCTGCTTCTCCGTAACTCAAACAATTAGCAGTTTCTCCATCTTTTCAGGGAGAGAGCTCTGGAGCTTAGAAATTTTTGTAACGCCCTTAGCTGGCGTTATACCCTTTATTGACTCCTTCTGTTTAAGTACATATCGTTGAAGTACTACGCCCGTACTGCCTCGCCAAATAAGCTACTCGCACATCTCGCTCATTTTTTCTATGATTTCACGCTTTAATCCAATAAACGTCATCTTCTTTTGAGCTTTGACCTCTCCACTCACTTTTTTCGGACCCAAGGTTATAAAAAGAAATGTGATAAAGTATTTAATTGCACAAAAAGCACAAAACCTTAGAAAAACTTATCAAAGATGCTTCGATAGCAAGGTAAACAAGTATACTGGGGGGATGCGTGGGATAATGCGAGACGCACAAGGCATAGTAAACTGTTGGGTTGTGTGTAGCCGGCCAATCCTCGTATCTCAAAGTTTGCTCGTATTTCAAAGCAAAACTTCGCTCGCTCAACGGCTTGTATCTCAAAAAACTAGTATGTTAGGGCACTCGTATCTCGAGGTACCACTGTATATCCAATAAACTTGGAGAAGTTTTGGAGTGGTGATAAATTTATAACAAACTGCCCTATCAAAAATAGCACTAATATACAATTCAGTAAAAATTAAAGAAATGTCAACTAATAAAAACATATTGTAGTGTTGAGGAGTTTGTAAATGATAGAGATGTTCTACTATATATAGTTTGTCAGGATGAAAGATATCCAAAATAAAATATTTATATCTTAGTAAGTATTTGTTATACAAATGTCTGGTATGCACCATTGCAAAGGGAATTTCTCAGTTTCTTTTCCATATCCTAACAAGATGGGGCACTTCAACCTAATCAAATAGTCTGAATAACTGAGAGGTGGATCGGTGGGCCAATTGCTTGGTCTTCTAAGTCACCAGACCATATTAGATTTTTCCTCTGGGGACATGCCAAAAAATTGTGTACCCAAAATATTTTAATTTCCCACTGTATATATTTTTTGGGAGAATTTAGATTGCCTGGTGATGTACCCAGTAGCAGTTTACGAAAGATGAATAAAAATCAATATCAGATAAGTGCCACTCTGACCGTTTCCAAAGTTTCAAGTTGATATCATACAGGGAAGGTCTTAAAATAAGATTCCATTATCCTCACTTGAAATGTATGTTACAGTCCTCCAAATAAAAATCCAACGGTGTATTCCGTAGTGCATAAGATTGAGGGGTTTCAAATTCCAAGTTTTACCCCTTCCACCCATCGTTCTATTACAAGTTGGCAACACCGGAAAATTGCCTTTGCCTGGGCGTACCCATGTGCCTACACTCCATCTGATCAGGAGGGCTGCTATCGCGAGGTTTAAAGGAAAGCGATACTAGCGATTGCTGGGAATTTTTCTGTAGATCACAAGGAATTATGTTTTAAAAGGGCAATGGCCTTAAGTTAGAAACAGATTCCTCTTTATTCTTTACGAGAACCAATATTTTCCACCCTAACATAATTTCTAGCTCCCTTAAATATTGAGGACTATGACTGATTTATACAATAATATTAATCGTTAAATCGAAGAAAAGGAATTAAAATTCTGATTCGAACAAATTGCCCTTGAATGTTCTGACTCAGGCTTTCAAATAGCAGGAAGAGAATCCTGAAATGTGTATTCGATGTTATCCTTTGGTGTATCTGAATTCTTCAGTTCCGTATGTCCTTTCATCATTTGTCAGGTGCTGTCACTTAGCTTTCTATCTTTCTTTAGCTCTTCTTGGTGAACTTGCCACTTCTTCTGCTGTTTCCTTAACAGCTTGCATGACTTTCTAGTTCTTCTTCTTGAAGTGCTGAGAATCTATTTTTTAGCTCCAGCTGGAATTTATTCTTTTTTTCTTCTAGTTTTTCGATGCTTTTTTCATGTTTCATGTATGAAATTAACTTCTTGCATTCCATTTGGAGATTAATCTTCATTCTGCATCTTACGATCCTGTGGTCACTTCCAGTGCTAAAGTTATTCAAGACTTCACAGTCTTTTACTGTTTTGAGTTTATTAACCAATATGTAATCTATTTCATTTTTTACTCCGTTGGGTTCTCTCCAAGTCCACTTCCTTTTTGGGTTCTTCTTGTAGTATGTATTTGTTATGTACATATTGGTGTATTATGCAAACTCCACCAAGCAGCGACCTCGTTCGTTTCTCTGGCTCAGTCCGTATTGTCCTGCAACGGTGTCATCGGCTTCCTGTTCACCTACACGAGCGTTATAATCGCCCATAATTTTTTTATAATAGTGGGCTTCCTTATCATGCTCAGTGCCCAGAGTCTGGTAAAATTTTTCAATCTCTTCTTTGCTGCTTGCTGCTGTTGGTGCGTAGATTTGTATGATCTGAACAGAGTAACGCTCATTTATCATGGATATGAGCTAGCAAATTCTGTCAGATATACTTTCCATCTTCTGTCTTTGTTTCTCCATCTCTTGTTGATCAGGAACCCGACACCTCCTAGTCTTCCATCCTTAGTACCTCTGTAATAAAATAAATTACCTTCCTTGAGTGTAATCAAGTCTTATGATTTTCTTCTAACTACGCTGACAAGGAGAGACTCTCACTTTTGTCTGGGGATTTTGATGAAACTTTTTGCAGTGGTGCAGGAAGTAGAGTAATGAAAAAGTGTAACGGTGTTTCTCTGAATGGGCCTTAGTTTCGCTGCAATAAATAATTGAAAATTGATAATCTGAGTATAGGCAACCCCGCAATACACGCCCATGCTAGCCGAGTATGCATGAAAGAATGCGATGTTCTCTGGTATATTTGTCATTAAATTTTTCTTTTCGTTCGTTAAATTCTTTCCTTGTTACTTATTATTTGACTTATTAATAATAATAAATAGTATGCTCAATTAGTAATTCCATTAAGTAACCTTCGTGAGCGATATTTTTCCATTTAAGGTAGTTAACGACTATCCTAAGAACGTAAAAGGAGCTTGCATTCAAGTAATTTAGAATACCACAATCATAAATAGCGATTGCTTTCTAAAATTTTATTTAATAAACACGATTGTCTATATATTAATTAATTAATTTATCTGATTTCAGCATTTCTCGAAAGAAATGCATGTAACCCATTTTCGTTAATCAATTTCACTACTTCCGAACGAGATAGAAATTCAAGAAATACTCATAGTTGGATGCATAATTGTGTATTAAATATCGATAGTTTTTGCGCAGTGTATCCTTGGTTCGATTTCAGATGACTCGAAAATACCCTTATAATAAATGTTAAAAAAGAAAAGATAAAGTTCATTTTCATCATCGTTCACCGATTACAGACTTTTTCTTTAGTACAATGAAATCAGGAATAATGGTCCAGCGAAAATGATACTAGTACCAAAAGAAAGGAAATTGAATATATTGTCCGTTTCATGCTTCCAGTCAGTATTGTCTTATGGGAGAAAGGCAAAGCCTCGCGCGCCGGGTCGCCTTTACTCGGAGCTACGGATTCAGACAGGTATAATTAAGATTCGTAGTTTACATTAACCAATTCAAACTTAATTTCTGACGAACTATGAATGAAAATAACTCTATCAACACAACAGTGAAATTTTTAAGAATCTACAGCAGAAACAACAAAGTTAAAAGCGATAATTGAATGAATTGCCGAGTTTTCACCCGTGAACATTTTTGAAACTGCCATTTCTCTCTCACAATTCAACATAAAACGCTGATTTTTTCTTCAATTGCTCACTGTATCATTTGAATGCATAAATGTTACATATGATTAATATTAGAGCAACCACATTGTAGTAAAAATTTATTTAGTTGGAACGTAACTCAAGAAAAATTCGTCGTGCAGTCCAAATTACACATCGCCTAAAACTTTTTGGTTTCTCACGTGAGGAAGAACTTGTCTCGAGAGAAATCGAGATAAATGTTGTAATTTTCATTTGCAGTTTGTTTCGATGCGATATCTTGAATAGAACTTGAGTTTTTTGACTTTTATATCAAAGAGCATAATCTGCGACGATGATTTTAGGACGGCGACTCGTTTTATGGAAATGATAAACTTAATGAATAAATCTATGTTATTATATTATTCTCCCTCCATTTCCATTATTTTTGACAAATAAAGAAAATTTGTGCAAGGTACTTAAACAAACTCTCTGAAAATAAATTATGTGACAAAGATGAGGTACCTGAGCTTTTTTGTCTTTTGATTATATTTACCTGCCTCTTTTACGATGGCTTAATTTTTTAATAGATAACTCGCACATTATCTATGGAAGAATGCAGCATTTCCTATTATCATAGGATCAGGAAGCGAACAGTACTATTCTTGTTTTCGCACTGTATTTATTGTATTGATGAAGTCTTAGCGCAGTGAACATATGGTCTTGAAAATTTTAATAATAATTTCAGTAATATGGAGAATGGCTACATATGTGCTATTCATTGGGTCTAACATGGAACGAATTTTAATTGATGTGCTATGAATGGTTGTATGCTAGTCCAACGACGGCCACATCATTTTTATAAGTGTTATGAAGTAAATTAAGGTCAAAGTGGCTGAAAACATCGACTACTGCCAAAGACAAGACTAGGAGCGAGCAACATAGCCCACGGAGGATTGCATGACACTTTATAGTGTCATGCAAACAGGAGATTTATCCCAAAAGACATCCAGATGTTCCGTAGAAATGGCTGAATCTATAAATGGAGTTAGTGAAAAATAATTCAATACTGATATACTTTACCTGTATATTTTACTGAAACTTTAAGAGATTCTATCTTTACACAGCATTTCATTCACTCACTTTATTGATCGCAATGAAACTTGTTGAAAATATATAAAATTAAACTAACTATCGTCCAACAAGAGCGATTTGCAATATAATTAAAATTAAGAAAAATATCAAAAATTACATCGATTTTTCAAATAACTTTACGATTTTTAATTTAAACAATACTCAGAATGCCAAATATTTGAATTTAAAAAAACCAGTGTTGTCATACGAGAATTAATAATTAATAAATTTATAATGTAAGAAATTTTTATAGTTTAACCTAGTGTATGGTTTAATTCGTGTCAACCAACGATGTGCGTATTTTCTTGTGAGGATAATTTTTCATCCATTATATTTCCTTTCAAGTTAAAGGTTCAAAAGGTATTTATATTTCCATACAATGCTTAATATTCATACTAAAAATATCAGAAAAACCGTAATCTCTTACTAGAAGAGTATTTCTCTCAAAAATTTAAAAAAAATACTGCTAATCACTGTAAATCCGCCCGGGAAAGTAATATAACTCTTTTATGGGATTACTAATTCAGTCTACTATTTATTATTATTAATAATTCAATTAGTAGACAACAAGGAAATTATTAACGAATGAAATTGAAAAAAGGTGCAAGATATACCAGAGAACAATGCGTTATTTCCTCCAAACTCGACTAGCACGGATGTGTATTGCAGAGTTGCCTGTACTCCGATTAAATCGGATAAATAAATCAATTAATATATAGACAATGGTGTTTATTAAATAAAATTTTAGAAAGCAATCGCTATTTATGATTGTGGAATCCTAAATTATTTGAATGCAAGCTCCTTTTACGTTCTTAGGATAGTCGTTAACTACCTTAAATGGAAAAATATCGCTTAAGAACATCTACATGAATCTACATCTACATGAATACCCTGCAAGCCACCTTTCAGCGTGTGGCAGGGGGGGTTACTTAACGGGATTACTAATTGAGCATACTATTTATTATTATTAATAAGTCAAATAATAAGTAACAAGGAAAGAATTTAACGAACGAAAAGAAAAATTTAATGACAAATATACCAGAGAACATCGCATTCTTTCATGCATACTCGGCTAGCATGGGCGTGTATTGCGGGGTTGCCTATACTCAGATTATCAATTTTCAATTATTTATTGCAGCGAAACTAAGGCCCATTCAGAGAAACGCCGTTACACCTTTTCATTACTCTACTTCCTGCACCACTGCAAAAAGTTTCATCAAAATCCCCAGACAAAAGTGAGAGTCTCTCCTTGTGAGACCGATGACGTCTCAATTTATCTTCTCTGCTTCATTCAGTAGTTCCAGTAGTCTGTCTTCACTCTTCAAGCTGCGGCAGTTGTAAGTCACTAAACGTAGGGTGGTACTTCTTTCCTCATGATGGACCTCTGTAATGCCACCATCTTCCGGACATCCAAATGGGTGGTGCTTTTACGTCCAGATGAATTTCCATTACAGAAGCTCATCATGAAAATTGTATTTGTATTTGGGGGATGAGGGACAATAATTCACCAGGCTGTCCTATCACCGGTTGGTGAATGCCACTTTCACAATTTGGCCAAAGATATTGTTGAAGCCTTCTTAGCATAGTTGAACCTGGGCTATTCATTGCCTCCAACCTCCGTTAACACCCCTCCGCCCCGTTGAGACAATGAACTGTGACAGTATGAGGAGAGTATATATAAACATATATATAACTATAATATGATTATATACGTGTGTGTGTGTGTGTGTGTGCGTGCATGTGTGTGTGTGTGTGTGCCTCTGCATATGGTAAGGATACTATTGATCTGGAATAGTGGTATACAGGAAATGAGCGATGAGGAAGAACTTCCTAAGAAGGGAAGGCAATTTAAAAAGCACTTTCACGACTGGCATCCGTCGCATCCCCCGCTGTTTACTTCGTATCTCTTTAGACCTTTCTATTCTTTCCGAGATCCTTCAGTTCTATTCATCCATTTTCCTCCCTATTCATAACTCTCACTATACGCGGAATTCAGTGAACCCCTTTTGTATACCTGCTACCTACCTAAGCTACCCCCCTTCCTATTCTATTATCTGCATATCTTTCTCTCCTTTTTCCCACACATGATTTCAGCCATTTCTTAATGTCTTTCAGAAACAGCCGTTAGTGAAAGCTTTCACAACGATTTTCAGTATATTTTGGCGAAATTCATCTTCTCAGAAATTTCACTTTCACGTTTCCAAAAACACTGTTTAGAGGTGAGTAAATGTTTTGGAAAAAAAAACATGGTGTATGTGCCCTACAGATGACCGAAGAAATCTTTGTCTTTCTATATTTTTGTGAATTGCAGCAATAACTTTCTTAGTATGGACACATGTGTCTTAGGGGGTCTGGGACAACTTGCGGCGGGCATATTTTAAATACCTTTAGAACTATCTGAAATTACTCATTCTTTGCAAGGGTTTTAATTATCTAATATCATAGAAAGAAGAAACTAAGAGATCTGCTACATTTTACGGTAAGACCATAACACCACTTCATAGAAGCAATTAATCCTTGTTAACCCTTGATTGGTTTCATGGGGTCGATATAACCCCAGGCGATACACTTCCTTCGATAAAGAATAAGCTATTTAAGATATTTATATGCCAATTTTTTACTTATGTAAATAATTATGCACTATATTTATGATCTGATAATTTCATTAATTTTGATAAACGAAAGGTATGCAATTACTGCGGTGTTAACAAATTACAAAAATCAATTTAATACTTATTTAATCAGCATTTTATTTATTTTAAGCGATGATCAATGAATTAATTCATAGTCAGTAATGAGTGAATTATAGTAAGTACCAGGCACAGAATGAAAAATACTATTTGGGAGATAATGGACTACCAGAATTTTGTTATATAATGATATGACAAACCAATTTTGTCAATTCCACTGATAAAAAGCACTTAATTTTAGCAGTTAACAAATTTACAAATTTAATAAATTAAATCATTATTTAATAAATATATTAATGCTTTTTGCAAGTGCCCATATGTAAAGTAATTCATTAGTAAGTAAAATGTTAATAATTAATTTAATAATAATAATAATCTTTTTTGGGCGAGATTGAGACTAAAAGTTTCTTCCTCCGTCTAACCGATGAACCCTAAAAATCAAATCATGCTGATCACCAACTAAAAATAATTTCCGAAACAAATATTTTGGTCTATATTTCTAACTCTCCCTAATATTTTTATATTATATATAAATATAACTACTCTGCTCACTTTAAACATTCAAAATTTTCAAATTAATAAAAATAAATTTTCAATATTTCCTCAATGTTTAATTCAGGGCAAACTCAATTACAAAGAAAAAATTTTTCTGATATGAGAAATCGATTCTTATCATATATTTCACATTATAATAAATAAAGAGTTATTTAATTATTGACGAGTATGATTTTGGTAAATTTTGTTTCTTTATTACGTTTGGGATTTGATTATTTTTCGCTTTAATACAAATTTCGTCTCATACAAATGTATCCTTATCTCCTTTCTGCTTTCCAACCAAAGGTGCTGTAAACTGAATAAAAATGTTGAAAACGACTGTAAATAATAATAATTATATGTTTATTAAAAATTGTTGTCATCAATTAATATTTATTTTAATTCAATTAAAAAATGGGGTATCAGTTCCCAAAGAGAAGATTATGCGGAAAGACCTAGTGCATCATCAAGCAAGTATTAAAAAATTAATATACATGTATTTCATGGGTTGGTAACAATGATAAGGAGTGATTTTACAATTATTAAATATTAATAATCAATTTCCATGGTTGAAAACCATTAAATAGAATGTTCCATAAATTTCTGTATGAAACTTACAGTTGGGGTTTCAATCATAGCAGTTCGGTTATAGCACGTTTCAAAATTCCAGTCAGTATGGAGAGCTTATGGGGGAATAACTCAATGTAATTTGTCGTAAGCGGAGAAGTTAGCCTCGTGCAGGTTCTCCTTTACATGGAGTTACAGATTCGGACGGGTATAATTAAGATTTGTAGTTTACATTAATCGATTCAAACTTAAGTTCTGATGAAATTTGAATAAAAATACCTTTTTCAAAACAGCAGTGAAAATTTTATGATTTTATAGCAAAAACAACAAAGTTAAAAGCAAAAATTGAATGAATTACCGAGTTTTCACCCGTGAACATTTTTGAAACTGCCATTTCTCTCTCACAATTCAACATAAAACGCTGATTTTTTCTTCAATTGCTCACTGTATCATTTGAATGCATAAATGTTACATATGATTAATATTAGAGCAACCACATTGTAGTAAAAATTTATTTAGTTGGAACGTAACTCAAGAAAAATTCGTCGTGCAGTCCAATTTATACGTCGCCTAAAACTTTTTGGTTTCTCACGTGAGGAAGAACTTGTCTCGAGAGAAATCGAGATAAATGTTGTAATTTTCATTTACAGTTTGTTTCGAGGCGATATCTTGAATACAACTTTAGTTTTTGACTTATATCAAAGAGCGTATTCCGATTTGCGCTTCAAATTGCCAAGGCTTTGGAACCTATAATGCAAAATACGAGTATATACAAGATATGTTGTTCATTATTTTCTAGTACTTAGCAATGAGTTACTTTATATATAAGTGCTTAAAAGGTATCGAAATATTGTTTAAAAATTATTTAAATTTATTTTTGTAAATCTGGCAAAACTGCCAAAACCTTTGATTGTTTAAAATTTAACTAAATTCTCGTATTATCGTGAGAAGGTAAAGATCTTTACAAAATAAAAATTTTGTTCAAATATCTTGATTAATTTTTTGTTTTACCAAGGGAATTACAACACCTAGGGTCACATTCACCCCACGAGACAAGGATCAATTACGTTTACTATATTACTTAAAGATCAGCTAGGGAAGCTATTTTTATGAAAAATTGATATGTATGTAATTATCAGTTGGAATACATGATTTGATTTTTATTCTTAATATGGTACTTACTAATGAATTACTTGATATAATGGAACTTAAAAACCATGGTCTGTTAATTATATAATTATTTACTTTTATTTTCGTGAATTTGGTAACACTGCTAAAATTTAATAATTTTATCGGTTGAATTAACAAAATTGGTTTGTCATACCATCGTATAACAAAATTCTGGTTATATGTTAACTCCCAAATATTATTTTTCACTTTGCACCTGGTATTTACTGTTGAATTACTTTGTAGATCACCGCTTAAAAATAAATAGTATGCTTATTATATAATTATTTAAATTAATTTTGTAAAAAAGGTCATATTGTGCCCACAAGACTAATTAAGTGGTTTCTTCTTTTTATGATATTAGATAATGAAAACCCTTGCAAAGAACGAGTAATTTCAGAGAGTTCTAAATGTATTTAAAATATGCCCGCGGCAAGTTGACCCATTCCCTGTCTTAGGTGCCCTTCGATCTGGAGGGGGGGTATTTTGTATGTGACACTTCTGCTAGTTTATGTAGAAATACCTATGATTTAGTTCGTTTAGTCGAAAGTTTAGTTTAGGTCGAATGCATCAAAACTACTGTCCTCAAATCCCTTTCTAAATGTTTTGAGCAATTAAGCAATATATTAGTAATAAAAACAAGCCTCTTTGTTAACTAGATATGTAATGAAGAAGTTTCTATGATAGTTTGAGAAAGAGGATGATGGATTTGAAAATTTTCTAAGATTTCGTTGTTAATACCTGCAACTACCAATCTGGCGCGCACAGCCGTTGTTAGTCATGTCACGATGTTGTGCATTCTGAAGCATTAGAGTAAGAAAGAATGGAACTAAAAGGACATAAACCTTTTAGTTCCATTCTGCCTTGGATTCAACCGGATGGACATTTAGCATTGGCCATAACAAGTACACTTACAGCGATTTTTGTCAGCTCTCTCAATTAAACTTCTTTAGACTTCTACTGCACATAATTAATTGATTTCTAATCTAAAAACAGATTCTGAACCTTTTAAGTGGAAGAAGAGGCATTTGCAGACAAGACCAAGAAAGGGCTCTGCAAGACCTGAAATTACGTTAAATCGATTGAATTTTTCTGTTAAAACTAAAGATGTATTTTATGTATGTATGTATGTATATATATGTATATATATATATATATATATATATATATATATATATATATATATATATATATATATATATATACATACATACATATATACATACATATATAAAATACATCTTTAGTTTTAACAGAATATTATATATATATTGCTTTTAATTCACTGAATTTCTTGATGTATTCACTCAGTTTAAGCCTAACTCAGGTTTTTAAGCCTAACTCAGCCAGATTTCTTTTCTAATGCACACAATATCATTTCCTTTTTTTTACTAAAAGGATGGTAAAATGAAATTGATATAAGAATATAATAAGCCAAAGAAGCATTTACGAAGTGAATGGAACTGATGAGGAAGAGTCTTGAGGAAGTGTTGGAATATTTAAACTAATGTTCAAATGTTGGAACTGAAAAATAATTTGTGCACAAATATAATACACATCTCAAGACATGGGATTGCAACATTTGCAACACCGCAAACAAGTATACAAAACATAAGTAGTAACTTTCTGTACTGTATGGGGAATTTATAGAAATGAATGCTCTTAAGAGTGCATATAAACCAATTACTGATTACCCAATATTTACATGCCTACATTACAGTAATATTTATATTAATCACTATATTATAGTATTGATATTAATTACCTGTGCACATTCACCAATTTAAAAATCTCTCAATTAAAAAATTTGTTGAGCTAGTCAATATTCATTCAATTAAAAATTATCGGCCGATTCTTTAGTCTAGAGTATTTAGGGGCTCTTACAGGCAAAACATATATGTTGCATTGGCAAAACATTTGATGAGTTATATGGAATCCGACCAGCACTATGGGAAATGGGCTCAGGAGTGTTCCATTGATTCTAATGTATCTTTGAGCATAAAAAAGACAGAATGGTACACATTATTTTCAAGTAAATACGGAGCTATTATTATAAGTGGGTAGAAGGGCAGCTTTTAGCCATGGTAGGGAGGACACACTGAGTTTCAAGTGGATTTTATTGTAATTAGGTCAATGGACTACTTACCCGGGATTTGTCCATGATTGCAGAATCGCTTCTCAGAAAACGTCCAAATATACCTGATGAATGCTCAGAACTCCAATCTTCAGACTGCAAAATTATGAGACAGTTAGTTTGAGTTGCCAATGAGGGATAAATTAGCATAGCAAACATCTAAATTTCTCTATTTCATATAAATGCTTCTTACATATCAGTATCTTCATCAATTTTATTCTAAGAAAGAGGAATAATGAATTTTAATTCAGTCTCTCCACAAAATATAAATTATTAATAAATGAGTTGACCTATACAGAAAAATAGCAATGAAATGTCAGAATCAAATAATAGCTGAGTAACCATAATAATCAACAGAGATGTGGAGAAATATTCTGATTATCTAATCGTGTTCTCTGTATGAATCACAATCCTGAGAAATTTAGCAATGGATTCACAAAGAAGGAAAGTTCTCTCTGATCCTTAATGATATATAATACGAAATATCCTTAGAAGAATCTGCCAGAGGCCACACAAGCAGTACAGTTCTCCACTTAAAAATGGAACAGTGTAGTCTGTGGTGCATTAGAATAAGGGGTTTGAAATTTCAGGACTTAACCCATCTACCTCTTCGCAGCACCTAAATATTACTGTATCCCCTCGATATATTACGCCTCAATGTGAGCAGAAAAAAGGGAAAAGACAAAAAATTTCATGGTCAAGTCTTCACAGAGTGTGGCTTTCAACTCCAAGATTATACGCAAAGGGAGGAAGCTCTCATTTTTCTCCATTGCACCCTTTCAGGAGAAAGAACACAAAATGTAGCTATTTTTGGCAACTGCCTTCCATCATTCACTTACTTTTCCTTTATTTTATAATATCTTTCAGGCGTTACCTTTATCTTCTGTTTTCTTCACTTATCTAATGAGAAATTAGATTCCTTCATTTACTTACTTTACCTCATTATTCTCAGATCTTTCCAACCAATATTGGCTCATTTCCATTGTAATTGAAACCAAAACTTGTATAAATTTCTACCTTAACTCTCTCCTTAAAAATTTATGTTTCGTACATTTTATAAAAAGAATTATTGCTGATTATTTATTGTTGATTGTCAAATGAAAGTTTTCTTGAACAAAAATGTAATTCTTTTACATACTATTATCTCAAAAAGCTTTGACAACAAAGGTCCATTCTCACATAAGTAAAATCACAGGGAATCGAAAAAGAGACCATTCTAGCTGTCTGACGGTCCAAGGCAGTTTGAAAGCTTCACTAATAGCTCCTTATGAAAGACATTAAGACATTAAGACCTGTGGGACCAAGGAGAGAAAGATTTATACACACATATATGTGTGTGTGTATCTATTATATATAGCTAACTCTCCGGATATACCTATATATTCCCATGTTCAACAAGCGCCGTCGACTTCAGATTTTTTCGACGTACTGGCCCTACACTCTAGACGCCAGAATAATTCAGACATTGAGGCTAGCTATCATGGGTTTGATACCAGAAAGTCCCAAAAATCGCAATTTTCCCATAAGAATGCATTGCGCGGATTTTTGAAAAATTTTTTGAGGCACTCATCGGTAAGATGGAGGAACCAAAATCTCGGAGTTTGGAGTTGAGGTAGTCTTCTATAATACGAATGGAAGAAAAGTTACAAAATGACCGTCAGTTCGACTCCAGGTGGGTGCGAAATTCTTCCATAAGAAATGCATTGCTGCAATTTTTGACAATTTTTTTTAATGCCTTCCCGATAAGCTGGAAAGATAAAACCCTGAATGGTGACAGAGGCGTTCGAAAACTTTCTTTCATGAATTTCACCGTTTGTCTAGTGGTCCTTGGTTCGATGTAAGAGGGTCATTCTAATTCCACCATGCATTTCAAACAGGGAAAACGGAATCCTATTTTAGGACCTTCCTGATAAGATATTGAATCGAAACTTTGGAAGAAGTCAGAATGGCACATATCTAATATTATTTTGCTATTTTATCTCACAGAAGGGTCCTGAGTTTGACGCTAGGTGGTCTTTTGCGCAAATTTTTGCAATCTGTTTTGAGACCGTTCTCAATGTGATAGAGGAATCAAAATAACGGTGTTTGCAGATGAGATGGTCTTCCATAGTACCAAAGGAAGATACGTTACCCAATGACCGTGTGTTCGACGCCAGGTGGGTTCGAAATGTTTCCGTAAGAAATGCATTGATGAAATCTTGGACGATTTTTTTAAATGCCTTCCTGATAAGCTAAAAAGATAAAACCCGGAATGGTGACAGAGGCGTTTGAGAAGATTCTTTCATGACATCCACTGCTTCTCTAGTGGTCCTTGGTTCGATGCTAGAGCGTCATTCCGATTATACCATGCATTTCAAGCGGGAAGAACGGAATCTTATTTTAGGACCTTCCCGATAAGATACTGAATTGAAACATTAAAACACGTCAGAGTGGCACTTCTCTAACATTGTATGCCATTGTCTCTCACGAACGGGTCCTGTGTTCGACACCAGGCGGTCATTTACGCTAATTTTAAAAAATTGTTTTGAGGCCTTTCTCTATGCAGGAGACTATTTAAAATCACAGCGTTTGCGTTTGAAGTAGTCTTCTATAGAACCAGTGGAAGAAAGTTTACATTTGACCGTGAGTATGATGCCAAATGGATGAAAATTTCTCACGTAAGAAATGCATTGCGGCAATATTTAAGAATTTTTTGCTGGATAAGCTTCGAAGATGATACTCGTAAGGAGAACTTACTGTAAATTTTTACCAGTTAGCTTGCAGTATGCAAGCAACTTTTACTCGTATATATATATATATATATATATATATATATATATATATATATATATATATATATATATATATATATATATATATATATATATATATACGAGTAAAAGTTGCTTATATATATATATATATATATATATATATGTGTATATATATATATATATATATATATATATATGTGTGTATATATATATATATATATATATATATATATATATATATATATATATATATATATATATATATATACACATGTATATATACATTACATTACTACATATATATATAGATAAAACCTGGTATGGTGACAGAGGCATTTGAAATCTTTCTTTCATGAGGTTCACCGTTTCTCTAGTGGTCCTTGGTTTGATGCAAGAGTGTCATTCCGATTCCACCATGCATTTCAAAGGGGGAAAACGGAATCTTATTTTGGGACCTTCCAGGTATGATATTGAATCGAAACTTTGGAACATGACAGAATGGCACTTATCTAATATTAATATGCAATTGAGTTGCACGACTGGGTCCTTAGTTCAACGCCTAGAGGTCTTTTGCGCAAAGTTTTGAAAATTGTTTTGAGACCTTTCTTGGTACGATACTGCATTCAACTGATAGCTTGCAGTATGCAAGCAACTTTTACTCGTATAATATATATATATATATTGATATTCATTGTATTGCCAATTATGCATGTGCACAAAGAATATTCCATATTTAAGTTATGGGTGAGGTGGTTCCACAAGAGATCTGAATGATGTGTCAAAGAAATTGAAGAATTTACTATAGAAATAAATTTATCTGTTGCACTTGAATTCCGGAAAAAAAAGAGATAAGAGTTCATCGAACAATTATGTCAACAAATTTTATTGCAGCCTTTGTCAAGTGCTAATTAAGTAAGAGAGATGCATTCATACTTTATCAGCAGCAGCCAAAGCAAATCTACATGTCAATGAATTAGTTTTCAATATGTCATCTACTTGTCACTGCCGTGAGAAAGTGCAGGAAGAATATATGGCTGATCTATGTGTTTAATTTGCAGAAACAAAACTTGATACAGTTAACATACCATAGGTCAGAAAAATGTTTCCTTCTTTCGTGAACAAAGAAGTTGTAGATGACTTCCACTAATGTCTACCTGTAGAAATGAACATATTCTTGGGGTTCCCAGCATACCACCTACGAGAGGTAGAGATCAAGCCATTGCTGTGCATAAGGTGCCATAAGAGCAGGGCCTTACTGATAAGGTTAGAGCATTCTCTTTCCATACTACTGCATTAAATAGAAGGGGAATGATAGGCACTGGTGTTTTTTTATAGAGCAATATATTGAAATGGATGTCTCTTTTCACAATAAAGACACCACATATGTGACATTATTTTAAGGAGCATCCTCGATGAAAAATTTTGGAAGTTCTCAGGTCTAAAAGTCTCTCAGTTCAAGATGTTTCAAAACGCCTTAAGTTAACTGGTAGAACTTTAAACCTGGATTGCATGCTCAAAGAGTGTTAAGGCACAAAAGAAATTTTAGATTTTGCACTGCATCATCCCAGAGAAGACCCCTCTTTGAGCTAACCATTATTTTTATGGAAGGATTTCCTCCGCTAGGGGTAACATTTTGCATTCCTGACGCATCATGCTAAATGGTTGTCAAACAATTATCCCAGAATTTTCATACTGTGTTTGCACTCTCTACTGAAGTAGATGATGAAGAATGCGATTTGTGTATATCTGTTGTGAGCCTGCACGTACGGGATTGGATTACCATGCCAAATGCTAGCGAGGGTCTCAGAAGGTATTTGATTTTTTTTGAACTTTTATGAATTTAGTAAAATAGGTAATATTAATCTTCCTGTTCATCAAAAAAATTTTGCAACATTTGTGGTATCTCCCACCAATAACTGCTGCCTCATCATTCTACAATGAGAAAGTGATTCAAAAAACTAATGGTTAAAGCCCTGAAATCCTTTAGTGATTTTATCAATAATTCCACCAAAAGAGCTTCAGTACATCCAAACTATACTAAGCTCTTCTTAGAAAAAGGACTTGAAAGGGGAACATAGACTTTTTTCAAGAGATTAAATATTTCTATGAAATTTCTGACCAAGTATCCACTAATGTGGAAAAGTGACCACAAATTAGGGATGGGACAATCGATTGAAAAAAAAACAATCGAATAGTAATTCAATTGTAGATTAAGTTTTCTCGGGTTTCCAGCCAGGTGGTTTCTTCCACGTTTGTTGACGTCACTTTGCTCCTGAAGATGGATCCGGAGACAGGGACTGAAATGTCGACAGATGTGGAAGAAACCCCTGGCTGGAAACCCGAGAAAACTTAATCTAAAACATTCACCAGGAAAGCACCAGATATTCGATTGTTTTCATTTGAATGTTAACAATCGAATAAATTATTTTTATTGGCCTTGGAGAGAATATTGAATCTTCATCCATTTCTATTAGTCTTTCTTGTTATCTTGCTTTTCTAATTAAATTCTTTCTTAGTATTTCCAAGAAAGTGATGTCACTTCATTTTCACCATTTTAAATATTATAAAGATGGCTAAGAAAGGAAAATGATGAATTTCCCAAAAAAAAAGTGTGATTAGAAAACTTCATGCATGGGAAAGAAAATGGGGTTTTAAGTATTTGCTTTAAATCAAGTCTCCTTTCTTTACTCGCAATTTAAAAATATATCTCGTGAAAAATATAATTTGTCAATTTATTGTTAATTTATAGTAATTCTTGACCAATCCTCATATTTTTCATTATCATAATCTGGGAAAATGTAATTTATATTAAAAGATTTTATTTCTATCATGATTAGATTAGTATGATACGGATTATTTCAACAATGTTTTCATGCCTTTCATTTTGTAATCTTTGGTAGTTATTCTTCCATAGAATAATTAGAATAAAGCGTTTTGATTTATTACTCAATTCTAACTGAATAAATCTATTAGATTGTTCAAAGTGAGTGAAAAACCAAATGGATCTATTCGATTGTTTTAGTGAGTGAAAAATCGAATAGATGTATTCGATTGGTTTTAACGAGATCTATTCAATTTTTTCACTCATTTACTTAACTGTGTAGAAGAGGAGAGGATGGAAGTGGTGCATTACGTCATCCTATTTAGGCTAGAGTAAACAAATCTAAGACCAAGCATGGGTTAGGAAAATGAAACTCTCCGAAATACTAACACACAAACAGAGAAAATCACAGAATGAAAGCAGAGAGCACCATCTTACACGTTCATCCTTTAAAAGCAAATAAGTCAGAACTACAGCTATATGAATTCTAAATGAAAAGTTCCTAAGCAAACACTTCGGCACACATGCACTCACTTCATAGACTCGAATTGGTTTATTCGGTTTTTCACTCGCTAAAAAAATCGAATAAATTCACTTGGTTAGGATAGTGAAAAATCGAAACGCTTTATACGAATAATTCGATTGAACCAGACAATCGAATTATTCGATTGTTAAGTTCCCACCTCTACCACAAATAGGACTTGAACTTGTAAAAGAATTAAAAGTCAAAACTGCGAAAAGAGAACCAAAGTTGATGGAGTAATACAACAAAAAACTTAAAAAAAGGAAAACAAAAACAATTTCTGTTTAAAGCCATGTGAATACAGACGCAATACACCAAACTGCAAGAGAACCCAGGAACTTTGAGATAACGAATAAAAAAAAGATTTTAATGCATTTTTATCACCAAATTACATCCCTTAAATTCTCAAACTAATAAGACCAGAAACTAGCTTTCAATATTTATGTCAATAAAGGAACAATTTTATTTCTTTTCTTTCATAGTTAATTTTAAAATGTAATTTTTTAACACTTAATTACGCTTGTAACCTACGCAATCTAGAATAACTATGATAAAAACAAATTTAGAGCTATTAATGTAAGAGGAGGTACATGCCAGTGAACTCCATAGATTTGAGTGGAGGGGCAATTTCTCTAACGAACAGGTTCTGTGTTCGACGCCAGGCAGTCTTTTGCATGAATTTTTGTATATACGGTTCACTCTTTCCCTAATAATCAATAGTTTGTTTCCAGAGGGCTATTTACTCTTTACAAATGAATTTATAAAGGCAAAAACAGAATCTTATTTGAGGACATTCACAATATGAAATGGACTTAAAATTTTAAAAATTTTAATTCATATTTGAGGATTCAACATATACAGGAGTGTAAGTAATAATAGATGTGATCTCAAAAATTCTTATTTGATAAAAATGTTTTTAAATGGAAAATTTGTATTTGATAAAATGTTAAGATTAAACTGTAAACTGATCGAAATATATTTCTTTTAGAATTTATCAACTCACTTTTTACATATCCAGAAGATCAAGTGAAAATGAAATAATAAGAGAGTCAAATATAAATGAATTTGCATATATATGCAGTCTTAAAGAAGAATAGATTTTAAACGGGCCAAACTTGGAAGGAAACCTAACTCATTGCATTTTATGGCTACAAGGTAAACACACAAAATGATTCAATCTTGACTTGGATTCAAAATTGGTGATTTGAATGCAATATTCACCCGAACTGAAGCTCTATCTTCTGAAGTAGATACAATTTCATCATTGCACAGCCTGGACGATGCCTTTTCTTCAGCCACCTTGCCTGCCAGCAGCTCTTCAAATACTCGATTGGTTATTTCATCTAGAGTAGGTGCCCCTGTCTGCCTTCCGGACTTTGCTCCATTCTCTGTCTTCCACACTGAGTATACACATATAGTATGTACATATTAGACTCTTTCCTTAATATCTCTGTTCACATACTACTTAATTTATTTATTTGTGACTACATCTAGCCTGGTGGCAGTCATTTATATCTCCTAGAGATGATCAAACGTAATTTAAATTGAAATGTAGGACTATAATGATATGATATTTCCCACTAGGTGGCATAAGTAATAAACTTTTGGATGAAATTGTTAACAAGTAAAGATGAAAGGACAAATTTTGAGTTGGATACAATCAATTTCAAAGCTAAAGTCCACTGCTTGTGCAATTTAAATACTAAAATTCTAATCAAATCTTTCTCAAAAGGCTACTTTACTCCATTTGAGATTAGCACAAAATTTCCATTCATAAAATAGGGGACATCATATTATAATTTCAGTACAGTTCAAGGCAGAAATGTAATGTATAAGGACAAAGAGATGAATTTAAAGAGGATTTCCTACTTCCAAGCATGTAACTTCAATAACTATTCCTTTAATAGATTCCCAAAAGAGCCCATGATTTACTCACCTTCTCCACTTTTCGTTAAAACTTGAATCTTCTCATTGTCAGCAGATGTAACTGGCATACTTGGATCTAACACTTCATTTTCACTCATCTACAAAATGGTTAAACTCGTTAACTCATGGATAAAAACGGGTAAATTTTCAAAAGAGTATCAACCTCTTTCAACAAAAGTATCAATTTTTTTCATCATTATCCACTATTACAGACTAATGAAAAATGTAACCTTTATACAAAAAGCCTTAGTTAAAAATTTAGATATAAGCCATGCTCATGTAAATTGTGATCAATAATTGTAAGGACAATGCTTTGCTAATATTGTTTGAATAAAATTAGAACACTTTCATTGACTTCCACCAACTGCTGCAACTGCCAAATGTCCTTTAATACTAATTTTTCCTTTCATTCCCAATGCATTTCGAGGCACTGCAGGTCCACTTCTTACACAAAAGGGTAACATCAATTTATCAGATGTTAATAAATAAATATGTTATCGGACCCAATTACAAATTGGCCAATCTACAATCAGTAGTTGCATCAGCAGTACTAGAGTACTGTGAGGATTCTTAGAAGTATTAAGAAGTTTAAATTATTTCACTATATATATCAACGTTGAGCATTTAAAAAATTATATTTAATACACTGAAATTGACCAATAAATCATCCAGCTTAATTAACATTTCTTTTTTCTTCATTTTCTGTCTGAAACATTTTCTCAACACATTTGTCCTTTCAGCAAAATGAATAATGTAAAAGAGGATGATTGAATATGTTTCTGTAAAGATAGACCCAAATACATTGGTTCAAAGAAAATTGTAATGTTCTTGTAAGTATCACTTTCATATTTTTGCTTCAACTATGGCACTTGATTTAATCACACTGATCTGTAAGGATTCCATTCTATGCTGAATATCCCTAACCAAATTTTGCCAAGTTTCTTGTTCTGTGCAATATTGCACAACTAGGCCCTCAAAAGACTTACATGTAGAAAATTAAAATTTTAGTAAAGATTTGGGGGATTGACATTTGTATGACATCAACTTATCATACATTATATGAATTTACTGGTACAAGTTTTGTGATACCAACAAAATCCCCATGAATTACAATAAAAACAAGCTTTTTGTAAACACCTAAGACCAAACAATGTAGAAAAAGTAGAAAATCACAAAAAAGAAACTTATGCTGTAAAACTGAGAATTGCAAACAGTGTTTCATTTTATCCTAAATTTTTTATTCATAACTAGCACAGGATATTATTTTATCTTAAATAATACTCACCAGACAAAGGGCCACACTTTCCAAGGGATAGCCATATTTATGCAGAATTGGACGCAACACCTGTGCCAGAGATCGGTCAGGGTTAGACTTGACACCAATTGTCTTTCGGCTTGGTAGATCTACTCGGAATATTACTCTGCGCTCTACACGCACTTCTCTGCTTCCCAATACCTGGATGTCTTCATCTAAATCAAGCGGCTAAACAAAAGAACAGAGTCCCTTTCAACAGAAGAAATCATAGTTCAAAAGAAACATCAATGGAATGTTTAATAGTTGGCTCGGAACTACCTTGAATTAGTACTATGAAAATACTTTATATCCTTATTACTAATTTTGAGTTAGTGAGACCACAATGTTTGCGGAATAACAATATGTTTTATGGTTATGCAAAATATGATTATACAAATTTGTGAAGCAAGTACTTGTATAATGTTGAAATATTATAGACCAACCTCAGTTACATATGACAATCACAATGGAGTTTGTGACTCAAATTCATAAATCAGATCTTAATTTTTCAGTACAGTGAGGGACATAAAATCAAACAACTGTGCAGAAGATCAATGGAGAGAATGGCTCTACTACATACATTGCAATCCCATTCTCCCTCCAGACTAACCAATCCCAGATTCCCTTGGGATCATTGTAAAAACAAAGCAATGGCACTGATATAGTTTGAATGCCTTTATATGTTCTCGAATTTTAATCCCTTTTGCTCTCCTCATGAACCCCTTTCGTTTTTGCTTGAAAAGTTTTGATAAGCAATTTACATATCCACAACAAGGCATGCAATTGTATGCGCAACTCCCAAAAACACCCTTAAAAGGTGGGATTTTTATATTAAATATACTTATATAATTCAAGTGTGTCATGATATTCTTCAATATCTATCTACCATTCACACTGTTTTTACTGCTCTACCTGGAGTATGACTAATTGGACATAAACACAAAAGGACTAAAATCAGAGGGTATGAGTACACTTTTTACATGATTGCCACATATGTAATGACCTTTCTTTTGTTATATATAATCTTCTTCAAACCTGAAAAATTGCATGATTTTTATGACCAGGACTGTATGTACAGCTAGTTCCAAAAAAAACTTACCACCTAAACCACAACCCGCATAACAGACGTGAAGCTCTATGAGAGCGAGTCTATAGAGTTTTCCACGCTCTTCTATTGGCTCTTGGAAGGAGGAGCACTATGATGGCGCCTTTTTAAACCCTTGGGAAACGCGTTGAACGCTTTTGTATCGCTATTATTAACACGAATAATAGTTAAAATTTAGTGTCGCTTTTTACTATATTAGCAGTATAGTATCAAAAAATGAATGAAAATCGGATTTCATAATTTCGGCAAGAGATTTCTGCGTAATTCACCTTTTTCTGGAGACATCGGGTAAACTTACTTTAGCTGCTTCTATTATCAAATAAAAAATTATGTCATTGCAAGATTAAAAAGGATTATATTATTACGTTTTTTATGCTCTTGACGCCTACAGGACGAACTTTCAAAATTTATTTAGAGGAAATTCACGACTATGACTCAAATAGAAACATGAACGAAAACTCTGTAAGGAGATATAGAATAATTATGAATAAGAACACAATCAACTGTATTTAAACTGATTTATGCTGCAGAAAAATGCTATCGAGAAGGGGAGCATGAAAAAACTGCGAAACCTACTAAGGAAAGCAAACATGAAAAGAAACTTTATCTGGGCGAATACACTGAGAAAGAATCATTTTAAGTCGACCTGGTAAAGAGCTCTGAAAATTAGACCCAAAACTTATTACAATTAAGTAAACCAAGTAAATTACAATCAACTAAATCAGATAATTACATCAAATATTATAAAAATTTTAAATACTAACCAAATCAACTGATAGAAAGTAAAATATCAATTGGTGTGCTATCATCATTTTCTAAGGCAATTGTTTAAAATTCAACTTGATAATTAATAATTTTAGAAAATAACATAGATATTAGAATAGTAGCACTCTTAATTTAAATACTGAGAACCACAAAATTTTTTCACGTATAGAATAAAAGAAATTGTTTACGACGAAATTAACGCCAGCATCTCGTAACACTTTTTCGAAAATATTGTTCATTGCCAGTCCCAGAAAAACTATCCCTTTAATTAAATCAAGTTCATGTTCCTTGCAAAATTATGCTGTCCCAACTTTTATCTGATGCTAAATCTCTTTCTTGCCCTGTGGTGCAAATTTTGACTCGATTTCTTTGCTGTTGAACTATTCTGCAATACAGAGAAGTATAAAATTTGCTTGATATGACAAATAGCATTAGGTATTTTAGAATATATGTGTCAACACGTCTGTTCCTCCACCAGGCATTCGTGATGACGGTATCAGATGAAGCATTATGATATTGAGATAAGATTTGGCTGTTTCTGACAAATTCGCGTCTGAGGTTTTACTCAGTCTTTCAGAGAGAGGGGAGGCCCTCCACCCTGGCCCTAGGAGTATCCCCTATTCATTCCTTTGTTGTTTCTTTTTCTTTTGTTTCGTCCATCGAAAGGTATTGTCTATTTTCTCATAGGAACCATAGAACGGCTGATGGGTGAAGGTGAACTCCACTCTGAGAAGAAAAACCCCCTTTTCGGCATATTGTGGATGGTCGTATGTATCTGGGGTAGCGAATTTGAAAGCGCTAATGAGGATTCCCGACCGCACCCCTGCTGAGCAGGTATTAAAGGTTAGGGTATGGTGGCGGCGACCGATCACAAGTAAGGTGAGAAATGGTGGATCCGCGATTTGCAAATCTTCGCCGCGGGTATTCCCTTAGGGAATGAAGATACTCAACTCTATTTTTGAGGTAGATGACCTTTCAGGACTTCTTGCAAGGAATACAGTATAAGATGGTTAAGAAACAACAGTTAGTATGGAAAATCAGAACCTTAAGACTGATTTGCATATTGCATATAAATTCCAGTTTTTCTATACTTGCATATTGCAGGTTTACATGTTAACACCTGGTTTATTTACATTTTCATTAATACCCCGTGCGCCGCCGTATGACGTATATCAGGGGGTGTGAAAACAACCACAACAGGATTTCCATAGTTATACTGAAATGATTTTCAGAACTATGCGCTAGGTGAGAGTGAGACTAATGATTAATGATCGCTGCTTCGGTTTCTGAATGCCTCAAGTAAGCTATATAACCCGAATTGTTTGAATGGTGCATAATATGTATAATGATTAAAAGAAAAATCACCGCCAATAATTATGAATGATGAGTAATATGAGTCATGGAAGAATAGGTTAAAAATAGAAACCAACGGATTGTAAACAGACTTACATGAGAATATTCCTCTAATTCTCATGATTCATACCTTAGCTGTTAAAATATTCTTGGTTCCATATGTAATCCATTACTCCAACATTCACTCCAAGGACCTCCGTAACATCCTTCATCCTAGGCACATCATAATTCTCTACGAACTTTGCGAAGATGTTTCGAATTTTTAAAAATAGTAATGCAAGGAAGATCATTCTAGTTGAAATAGGACCTTCGGAAAATCTGAACGATAACATAAAGTTGACAATGTTTGGGTGTATCATATCAGAATTATAATATCCCTATATTCTGCTTTTAAAGTGAATGGCATAAACTGTATCAGCTTATACTAAATAACTAATTTAACAACAAAAATGAAAAAATAAGTAATGCTATTGTGATTTATCCAAAAATCTGGAATTAAAATACCTCTTACACTTTCGGTTGTTTAATTCATGTGAGTGTATGTATTACTGTTGCCGTCGTTTCTCACTTCCCCATCTCTATCAAAACAGTCCCCCTCTTGAAGTCCTGGTGAATTCATTGCTTTAACCACTTCTTCCAATCACTCCTCTATCTTGCTTTTCAAATTTGTCACGGAATGTGGAGAGATGAAAAGTTTCTCATAGTCAATACATTTTAAATACGAAGGAATATTTTCAATATCACCAATCGATAAATATGTAGATAGACTAGCCATACCAAACCACCACCCATTCATCTCAATCATTAAAATTCTGTCGAAAAATATGAGAGTTACGCAGGGCCAGCCATCAACCAAGGGAAGCAAAATTTCAACATGAGCCTCATATGCCCTTCTTATCCCCGTGTGATACTTACAGGGTTGGAATTACAGGTAAAAAGGCCCTAAAACTATTTCACTAAGTCCCTATTATTTTGCGTATTTTTAATGTTTTCTACATTATAATAATTGTAAACATGATACTAAACAGTTGAAATATAAACAATGCAAGTAGTTTTGTATGCATTCAAAATAAATTGAAAATTTTACATTCATAGCTTACAGTAGCATTCAATGAGCATTATAACAATACCTCATTTGCCCTATCTTTTTGTGTATTTTAGAACTGGATAAATACGAGAGAAGAACGTTTAAGAACGTAATGGTTTGTGACTACAACCATTTCAAGAGGAATCCACAGAAGAAATCACGTTTATTCGATTCACACTTCAATGACACCAAAAAAAATTCATTTTGGATTCAAAATCAACGTGAAAGATGGTTGTCTCGTATCCGTCATCTTTATTAATTCAGGAAAATCGATCCTAGCACATTTTCTATCAATTGATTTGGACGGTATATTAAAAATACCAACTGCATAGATGATAAAATTTACTGATTTTTTACCGATCAAGTTTTAATTTTGATGCTTATCAAATGAAACAAAATTTATCAAAGATACGCAGAGAATGCCTCTAGACTTCATACTACATATTTACTTATAGATTTTTTATGTATTTAAAGTAATAGCCTAGATATGGCCATGTGTTTGCCTTACTTTACTTTTGTAGATTGCATTCACACAGGCTGTGATAAAACAGGTGATCGATATAGACTCCTTAGGTATATCTATTATATATAGCTAACTCTCCGGATACACCTATATATATAGATATATATATAGTCTATATATCTATACATATATCCCAAAAATCGCAATTTTCCCATAAGAATGCATTGCGCAGAATTTTGAAAATTTTTTTGAGGCACTTATCGGTAAGATAGGGGAACCAAAATCTCGGAGGTTGAAGTTGAGGTAGTCTTCTATATTACGAATGGAACAAATGTTACAAAATGACCGTGAATTTGACGCCAGGTGGATGCAAAATTCTTCCATAAGAAATGCATTGCAGAAATCTTTGATGATTTTTTTAAATGCCTTTCCGATAAGCTGGAAAGATAAAACCCGGAATGGTGACAGAGGCGTGGGACCTACCCAATAAGATATTGAATCGAAACTTTGTAACAAGTAAGAATGGCAATTATCTAATATTATTTTGTTATCTTCTCTCACGATCAGGTTCTTAGTTCGTCGCCAGGCGGTCTTTGGAGCGAAGTTTTAAATTTGAACTGAGGCAGTACTTGGTATTATACTGTATTCAACAGATAGCTTGCAGTATGCAAGCAACTTTTACTCGTAATTTTAAAGGCTAATAACTCTTCTCTTGAACGATGTATAATATTATCTACTATTATAATATATAATACGACCCATTATAACCGCAGAGTTTTGCAAGCGAAGGCGTCGAATTCGAGGTCTATACATTTTGGGTCCGACACCGATTCAAACTGCGCGGAAATTTTCTTCCTCCCATCTCAGTCCTAAACATAAGCTCAGAGCGGCTCAGATGCAGGGTTTGCGAAAATTTCCTTCAGCCTGCTCGTGCCTTTCGTCTTAGACTCGAATTTTATGACAGGAAGGGAAGGGAAGGGGTTTTGCCTCGGTACCCTCGGAATAACGGGACCTCGTGTATGACGCTTCCCTCGGTGCGAGAAGCAAAGCTAGAATATATACTGATTTGTAATAACCATTTTATAATAACTGAATTCTTGCATTACAACATCCATATTGTTATAATACTATTCTGCTACGCCAATGCCACCAAACTAAGGATACTAATAAATATTTGCAATATCAATAAAGCAAATAAATCCATTTTAACTCTGCAGGCGGAGTTATGACTCAAGCAGACCATCTCCGCCATGTTTTTCCTCTCTCTCTCTCACTTCTTAAGGCTCGCTCAGAGGAAATTCACTGCCTGTTATGCGGGTTGCGGCTTAGGTGGTAAGTTTTTTTTGGAACTAGCTGTACCATAAGGTCAATTCAAAGTATCCCTTTAAAATAGTGGCAAGGACTTTTCTGGCTTCCTTGTGATCTCCTTTTTGTTGCTCTTTGATTCCACACTTTATGTGAGTGATTCTCTCCCATCAAAGCTGTCTCAATGGACCACAAAATTTGCTTTGCTACAACAATAATGCTATGCACTAATGATACGCTTATTTCAAACTTCAGAGGAAAGTTAGTAAGAATTTTGCACAAGCAGAAACATTTATCAAGTGCTATGGATTCAAAAATGGTGTTATTAAAATCAAGATGATGTTTGTCTTTCCTACGGCAGCTCAGACCATTTCAATGGATATGACATTTTCATGTTGACTGAGGATATCTGTCGATGAATATTCACAACTGTTTCATTTTTTTCAGTCAAACTGCAGTCTGCATTTCACAGCTGATGGGAAAGGTATCTCCATAATAGCATTCAGAGAGTCAAGCAATCTTGAGCATCACTATCAAAACAATCACACAAGTGGCCTAACTCTATCCTAAGCCAAGCTAAACATACTTATTGGATACCCCTAAGAATTGTAATTAAGATCTAGTTTAGTGTTTTACGATTTTTAATTGGTTTCAGTTTTGTATTTTACGATTTTTGAATAAATGAACTTAATCAAACCTGATTAATTTCCCCCTCCACAAATTTATGCTTAAATACATAGGGATTATGGAAGAGGTATTAAAATCAAACCTTCCCACTGCTGTCACTGGAGTTGTCACAGAAGAAAACTTCAAATGCAGAATATTTCAATCCACGTTTTTCAAGGAGCCTCGTCACTAAGTCCCGGATGGATTGTCGACTACTTTGCTTTTGATTTGAACTACTTTGCAAAGTGTCTGTGTTGACAACAGTTGTAGCACCATCTGGAAGGACAACTCTGCAGAGAGGACATGGTGCTTCGCTGCCAATCCTTTCGGCACTCCACTCAGATGATGTCAATGACTGTCAACAAAAACATTTCATTCTTTCAAATTTTCATCTGTAATAATGATATTTACAATAGATTCTTTCTTTAATTTACAAAACGAATAGGGTTTATGAATGGCAGTGTGATTGTAGCAACTGAGTGAATTTTATTGCATCAGTGATGGACTTGAGAACTTATTGATCAAATTTACAATTATTTAGTTGGAGGCTTAATCATTTTTAAGTGAAGAATAATTAACAAGGATAAGACAGCCAAAGTTCTGTAAGCCAATTTACTTTCTGGCACGCCGCTTTGCAATACATTTGTTACCAACAGATTTCATACGAAACAATATTCATTCACAGCCTACCTAAATTATCATATAGAGCATACACTTGCCAATATCAAAAATATGCTAAAGAGACCATATCCACAGGTCAAAATCAATAAGTTTGGCACATATTAAAACTAAAATAAGAAATCACTAGGAGTGAAGGATAATTTCAAATGCATCTCATGGCAAAATATCATATTAGCAAAAATCTAAGAGGATATTTTACTACCCTCCAAATTTATGAATTCTTACAATCGGAAGCAATATCCTCAAATTTTATTGCATTATATACATGTTCACACCACATATTTGTGAGTGTGCTCATATAAGTGCATGTAAATATAAATGTTCCTTTCATACTGCAAGCAAATTGATTATTTTTTTTTTAGAAAATACCTGAATACTTCTGTAAATGGCTATAATAGCATCCCATCGATAACATTAGGGTATAACAAATTTGATCATTCCAGAGTCAAATCTGGAACTATTTTCGTCTATAATATAGTTGTTGTTGCATAATTTGGAAATGAGCCACCTAACCATGTGCAGAAATTTAAGTCCATAACATTCTGGAATACTCCTCAAACATTATTCTTCATTTACTTCTTTGGTAGAATAACATAATGTCCTGGAGACAAACCAAGGACTATTTGGGAAACAAAAAGCTGCATTTTCAAAGCATATTCAATACTGCTGTTCACATGCAAAACAGATATTTTTCTCCTAAGGAATAGAAATCATAAAAATATTTGCAATCTCGAAAATACATTTCTGGTGAGGACATAAAGACCACCTGGAGTTCAACCCAGAACCTTTTCGTAAGATGCAATGCTATGATTTTAATAGGTAAACTTAAATGGTACCTTCAAGCCAACATCTTATCAGAAAGATCCTAAAACCAAATTCCCAGTTTCCTCTTTAAATATACTAGTATGCAAATGATCCCTTGCATCATGACAAGGGAAACAGTAAACAGTATTTTTAAATCATATACATGATTGCAGTTCACATGCTGGACTAAACCACATTATCTCTGACCTCCTTAATTGTGAAATATCCATCCGACGAAGAAGAGCCTCAAAATATTTTTTTTAAATATCTAGAATACATCTTTATAGAAAAATTTTCCGACTCTGAAAACGTCTGGGATCAAACCTACAACAGCAAGAATCAAAACCTGAATTATTCTGGATATATATATATATATATATATATATATATATATATATATATATATATATATATATATATATATATACACACACACAAATCCATCCATCATTTTTTCATCCATCTGGCATCGAACTCACGGTCAAAGGTAACCTTTCTTACTTCAAACGCAAACACTGTGATTTTGAATAGTCACTTGCATAGAGAAAGGCCTCAAAACAATTTTTAAAAAATTAGTGTAAATGACCGCCTGTGGTCGAACACAGGACCCGTTCGTGAGAGACAATGGCATGGAAATGTTAGATAAGTGCCACTCTCATGTGTTTCAAAGTTTCAATTCAGTATCTTATCGGGAAGGTCCTAAAATGAGATTCCGTTCTTCCCGCTTGAAATGCATGGTAGAATCGGAATGACGCTCTAGCATCGAACCAAGGACCACTAGAGAAGCAGTGGACGTCATGAAAGAATCTTCTCAAACGCCTCTGTCACCATTCCGGGTTTTATCTTTGAAGCTTATCGGGAAGGCATTTAAAAAAATCGTCCAAAATTTCACCAATGCAATTCTTACGGAATCATTTCGGACCCACCTGGCCTCGAACATACGGCCATTGGTAACATTTCCTCCTAAAGTACTATGGAAGACCATAGCTTACTTGAGACATTCAGAAACCAAAGCAGTGATCATTAATCATTAGTCTCACTTTCACCTAGTGCATCGTTCTGAAATTTATTTCAGTATAACAATGGAAATCCTGTTGTGGTTGTTTTCACACCCCCTGCCATACGTCATACTGCGGCGCACGGGGTATTAATGAAAATGTAAATAAACCAGGTGTTAACATGTAAACCTGCAATATGCAAGTATAGAAAAACTGGAATTTATATGCAATATGCAAATCAGTCTTAAGGTTCTGATTTTCCATACTAACTGTTGTTTCTTAACCATCTTATACTGTATTCCTTGCAAGAAGTCCTGAAAGGTCATCTACCTCAAAAATAGAGTTGAGTATCTTCATTCCCTAAGGGAATACCCGCGGCGAAGATTTGCAAATCGCGGATCCACCATTTCTCACCTTACTTGTGATCGGTCGCCGCCACCATACCATAACCTTAGATACCTGCTCAGCAGGGATGCGGTCAGGAATCCTCATTAGCGCTTTCAAATTCGCTACCCCGGATACATACAATCATCCACAATATGCCGAAAAGTGGGTTTTTCTTGTCTTTGTTTTATGGTTCCTTTGAGAAAAAAACTATACCTTTCGATGGACGAAACAAAAGAAAAAGAAACAACAAAGGAATGAATAGGGGATACTCCTAGGGCAAGGGTGAAGGGGAAAGTCCTCCCCTCTCTCTGAAGAAATAGTAAAACCTCAGACGCGAATTCGTCAGAAACAGTAAAATCTCATCTCAAAATCATAATGCTTCATCTGATACAGTCATCACGAATGCGTGGTGGAGGAACAAAATGATATATTGACACATATATTCTAAAATACCTAATGCTCTGTTAATTGTGGTATCAAGCAAATTTTTTACTTCTCTGCATTGCAGAATAATTCAACTGCGAAGAAATCGAGTCAAAATTTGCACCACAGGGCAAGAAAGCATCAGATAAAAGTTGGGCACAGCATAATTTTGAATGGAACATGAACTTGATTTAATTAAAAGGATAGTTTTTCTGGGACTGGCAATGAACAATATTTTCAGAAAAATGTTACAAGATGCTGGCGGTAATTCCGTCGTAAATTAATTTTTTATTCGATAAGTGAAAAAATTTTGTAGTCCTCAGTAGTTAAATTAAGAGTGCTACTATATTAATATCTGTTATTTTCTAAAATACAGTGAAACCTCTGTTCACGGACACTTCTAAATTATGGACACCTCTGATTTAAGGACAGTATTCAATTCCCCGGCAGAAGGATATGCATTTGTATAAGGATTGAACCTCTAGTATACGGACACTCCCACTTACGGACGGACACTTTAGCAGAATGTTCCCTTACACGGACACCATTGCCTTGGGTTTTCTGACCTATCTCTCAAAGATGATAAGTTTTTCCCTTTAGAAATAGCCTTTATGAATAGCTGGGGCAAAGAGAGCAGCGAAAATTGTAAAACCAGTGAAGAAACAACAATGTGCATAAAGGGAAATGAACAAAAATGTATCCTGAAATACATTCTTGGAAATGCTAATCCCAATCGAAAGAGCACCTCGACCGCGTGGGTCCCTCGGGAAAGCGTTTGCCTATGATTTGTTCACTGATGTCTACCGATAACAGAACTTGTAGAGAGGCAATAAACAAAATGATGCCCTGGAATGAGTTCTTGGTAATGCTAATCCCAAACGAAGGAGCACCTCATGGGGGCCTCCAGGATAGCGGGACACAGCCACGAAGGAGGCCTCGGTAAGATGCGCGTAGGGTGACCGCTGCTCTCGGACAATCGGCTGCCAATGATTCATACTCAGCCATCTTCTACTGGTGTATGTAAAAGGGGCCTTTGATAGAATCATGAACTTTCAGTACTTTTCAAACCTCTCCACCTTGCCGTCACTTGTGCGCTGTGACAGTTTTCGGTGCTAGGGAGCATCTTGATTTCATTACGCGATGCCGAAGGGTAAAAGCCTTTCCTTACGGGAGAAAGTGCAGGTGTTGGAACATGCGGATAAAGAAAAGAGTGGTGGCCATAAATTAGCGGTTCATTTTGGTGTGAGTAAGACTCAGATCGCTGATATTCTGAAGCAGAAGGAGACCATCATGAAGTTGTGGACAGAAAATCACAATGAAAACGGTAAAAAAGTGATTCCGACCAAGGACCAAGGCATCATGAAAAATTTCAAAGTCCTATACAGACAGTTTGTTTTAAAAAAATATACTATCCAAAGTTGACCATGGGCATTCCCACGCTCGTGCGGGAAAGTTGATTTCTGTTCTCAACGCAGTATTTTGGATTGATCGAGTGGTCAAAAACATAAAAAGTTCAACGGTGTGCAATTGTTTTGTTAAATCAGGGTTCTGCAACGCTGAATTGTCACCAGAGGTGGAAGATGGCTTGCAGTTAGAAATTATGTTAAACGATGCAGGCGAAAGTACCGAATATGTGAGCAATTGACTCTGATCTGTTGACCGTGGGCCACGAGGTTAGCATAGGAGAAATTCTTAAAAATACTCTAGAAGAAAGTGATAACATTGAGTCTGAGACTATGGTGGATGAGATGCCTGTGCTATCGTATGCCGGTGCATTGCTCCAAATTGAATTGTTAAAAAAATTTTGCATTTTAAAAGGCAACAGCGAAGCATTAAGTAGCCGTGTTGATGTACAGATAAATTTTGAAAAAGAATTTGTTGTAAATAGAAATAAGCATATTAAAATAAATGATTTCTTCACGTCTAAGTGAGCTATATAATTGTATGTATAAACTATATATATATATTGAAATGTGAAAATGCTCAAAGAATGTTAAATATACATATCTGAGTAAATGTGTTATGTTATTTTATTATTTCCAATTTATTTTTAATTATTCAAAAGCGATATTTGAAATAAAATAATTTCTTTCAGCTGCCTTTAATTTCTACAGAATTTATAAAAATAAGGTTTTCTTTGGGTCACCTCTAACTTACGGACACCTTTTCTAGGACCGTTGATGTCCGTAAGTGAGAGGTTTTACTGTATTAAATTAGCAATTTGAATTTTAAACAATTACCTTAGAAAATGATGAAAGCACACCAATTAATATTTTACTTTCTATCAATTGATTTGGTGGTATTTAAAATTTTTGTAATATTTGATGTAATTATCTGATGTAGTTGATCGTAATTTACATGGTTTACTTTATTGTTATATGTTTTGGGTCTAATTTTCAGAGCTCTTCACCAGGTTGACTTAAAATGATTCTTTCTGAGTATACACTATATCGTCCAGATAAAGTTTCTTTTCATGTTTGCTTTCCTTAGTAGGTTTCGCAGTTTTTTCATGCTCCCCTTCTCGATAGCATTTTTCTGCAACATAAATTAGTTGGAATACAGTTGATTGTGTTCTTATCCTTAATTATTTCTTATCTCCTTTCAGAGTTTTCGTTCATGTTTCTATTTGAGTCATAGTCGTGAATTTCCTCTAAATAAATTTAAAAGTTCGTCCTGTAGGCGTCAAGAGCATAAAAAACGTAATAATATAATCCTTTTTAATCTTGCAATGACATAATTTTTTATTGGATAGTTAAAACAGCTAAAGTATGGAAAATAAGGAAATCCGATTTTCATTCATTTTCTAATACTATGCAGCTAACAAAGTAAAAAGTAACACTAAATTTAAACTAGATTTCGTGCTAATAAAGACGGTACAAATACGTTCAATGCGTTTCACAACAGTTTAAAAAGGCGCCGTAAATTTGCTTCTCCTTCCACGAGCCAAAGAATGTGTGGAAAACTCTAGACTCGCTCTCATCGAGCTTCACGTCTGTTATGCGGGTTGCGGCTTAGGTGGTAAGTTTTTTTTGGAACTAGCTGTACTATTAATGGGTCAAAAACAAAATGTTTTATGTGATTTAACTATTTAAACTCACAGACTGTTGTTAATAAGGAAATTAATCAAAGTTTTATTGATTAAAAATTTTTCTTAATCCAAACTCTAAAATTTCTGAAAATTGTCTCCCATTCATATATTGTATCATTTATTCTAACGATTATTTTCATATGGAAAAAGTTTCTCCGTGTATTCTTCTCTGTGGGAAAATGCGTCAGCTTGACTGCAACAATTGTTTCGATCATCAAGGGGATTGGTTCTTTATAGCCTCAAAATTTCACAAAATTTCCATTTATTTTAACCGAATTCTCACCATTTCAACCCGATAACAATAATTTGCAACCAAAATAAGAATCTTTATTCATTTCTCTTTCTTTTGGTGCTTATCTCGATTTCATAAGCCTATTATTTCTAATTTAATTTTGTAAAAGAAATGTAGCCTGCAACCGATAAAAGTGAGGTTTATCTTATGAAAATGGTTTTTCTTGTCTGGGTTTGAACTGGGGATATTTAGGTAAATGAACATTAGCCTTATTATCTGTGCAGGGAGTACATTTAACAATCCTGAAAGTTTGAAAGTTGTGCCATTTATGGTTCTCTAGTTTTAGGCAAACATACATACACACACCTTATTTTATTATATTACATTGGTATATCAGTATTTTCTGAGAAGTAACTTAAGGGTGCATGTATATGTGACAATTCAGAGAATGCTTCCCACAAGGCAAATGTAGAAATGTGGCTCTCATTAAGAGAGAGTTCAAAAATAACTACTTGTTATGATGGATGCAACTCCCTATCCTTTTTGCAGCGAGATAGACAATGGCCAGAAAGTCAATCGACTTCAAAATTCAGTTTGCAATATTGCAAAAATGTTTAAAAACATGTGGCTGCTACAATAACAGCAAGGAAACAAAGAAAAATACAAGAAATTAATGCTAATTTCCTGATATTATCTACATTCGACAATAGCTTCAAGATTAGAACATTTAGTGATAAAGGATATGACAGAAATAAGTCCGGCTGATACAGAAAGTTAAAACTAAAACCATAAACATTCCTCACAACTTTTAAACAAATATAAATTTAACACAATAGCATATCATAGTTGTACTCAAAAACTTATATTTTTAAGATTTCACTCCATTCATCTATTTTTAAGATTTGAGGAACATGCTGAAAGGTGTGAAAGTAGCACAGTGTATAAATAAAAGAGCAAACTTGATAATTTTTTACCTGTCTTGCAAGAGCTCCCCTTTGGATGAGAGCAAGGTCTGATGAAGCCAAAGATGACCTGCTACTTGCTAGATCGCTTCTACTTGAGCTTGCATCATCTGCCCTGCTGTTGGGAAGCAATGCCCTCATCTTTTGGTAATCTGTTTCTCCTCTGTCTTTTGATTTTGAGCGGTTCTTACGGTGCCACGGCAGTAATGATTTTCGTCGTCGTTCTTCAGCATCACTTCGGCTCTTCTTAAGCTAAAATAATTAAATAAGAGTGCCTATCTCAAAGAGCAACACTTCATTCATAATTTAAGAATTTAATGGAGGTCTTAGATTCTGTACATCCAATGGTTAATAGAGGGTCTATTGATAGAATAGTAATTTAATCCATTATTCTTAAGTAGCAAATTCTCCCATCAACAATGACAGAAATTGATTTATAGAAAAATGAACAGCTATTATTATTGAATACATTTGATCCATCCTAATATACAACAATTAAATTAATCACTCTTAACTAACACAAGGGCTTTATATATTAGGATCAGAATTTTGAGAACAAATGCATTCCTTATTTGAACTTTTATTCACAAAGTGCAATTTTAAACCATCTACAGTATAAGGTTAAATTATTTGTAAATTTATGCTGCTGAATAAAGATTTCCAAAGTTAACTAATGCTTATCCTCCCTTATCATGAAATATCGGTTCTCCTTCCCCATGTATTTTATATGGGATTATCTTTCTCAGTAATCTTATGGGAGTCAAATTTAACAATCTCCTTTGTCGCTAGGGAGAAAGGTTGTTTATACCCAGTACTCAAAATGTTTTGTAATGTCAAAATTGTCACAATGTTGACTCAAAAACAATATTGTACAACCAAAATAAGAATCTTTATTCAATTTCCTATTATTTATTTTGGCACTTGTTCCAATTTTGTAGGAACATTATATCTGATTTATTTCAGCAAAAGAATAGTCTTCAATAGATCAAATGAACTTGATGTGCATTTCTTAAGGGAGTGTTTCAAATCATCCATAGTCAAACCAAGGATACTTTGGACTAGAGATGGGCAAATTCGATCCAATCTACTTCAAGATCGATTCTTTTAACCAGATTCTCGATTATTTTGAATCGATCTTTTAGAACCGATCTTTCGATCCGATTCGATGCATCCAACCGATCCATGAACCAATCTATGTGAATCGATTCAGACGTACACGATAGAGGTCTATTTTCAGCAAGTTTACGACTTTTATGCTAGTTTAAAATAATAATGTATGAACTAATCCAATCATTATATTTTTAAATTTGCATTTAGATCATACATACTTATTAATGTAATTGCCTTTGCAAATTTCAATATTTTGACGGACTGATTCTAAAGCTTCATATCGTCTTACAAGTGTGTGAATTTTCGTTTACTGTCACTTTTGTAATAGAAGATGCCTAACAAAACTACTTTATAATATCTTCTTATTATCAATATTCAAATTCTGAAACTAAGCATAACTAAGAAAAATTGTTCAAAAGTTTTGTTTTAACAAAAAATACGATAATAACTTAAAATCCATTAAATGAAAACTTTATTTACGTAACGTTCAACTTAAGTAATATCTACAGGATAGATATTACAGACACAGATGCTAAAAATCCAGTGTAACTTGACCATTCCAGCCAATAAACTTTGTTGTAAACGATTCAAAACAGCTATTAAGAGATAGCATAACCGATCTCATCCGATTCGATCGATCTTTCGAATGCGATCTCGAGCTTGAATCGATTCAAAGCAAACGATTCAATCCGATTCGGGAGATCGATCTTTTCGTTGAAAACTCCCATCTCTACTTTGTACAGACAAATCAATAAGTAATGGATGTTTAACAACTCCCAAAAAACTTAAAATCCTAGGAATAAGGATATGGATTAATGTTCCAATATTTCTCCCTTGTTAAGGAAGTTACCAACATTGGAAGGATAAATATATACACATCAGTGATTATTATATTCGAAGTGGAATATGTACTTATACTAAGGTTTTGAATGACTGGGAATTTGAATGGCTGAAAATGCACATTCAAGGCCAAAATACTACTATGATTGCCCCGAGAAAAAATATAGAACATACAACCATCAATAAAATAAAAGAATAATGAACATAAGGGCCAATGACATCATTTTCAGGGAAGTTATCTTAGTTAAACCAGATCACTCATTATCTATGAATTTCATTGCAATGAACTGACATATCAAGACTATCATTGAGGAATGAAATAAAAAGGAATATTTAAAACTAATGTTTAGATTAAAAATGCAGCTTAAGGGGGGTTGATACCTCGAGACGGGATTTAAATTAACGGCCAGCCAAAATAGTTCGCAAAACCTCCACCATCCGGAGGGAGAGTTTCCCCCTCGAATAGGTGGAATGGGAAGGAATACTAGAGAGGGGTGGAGGTAGTCATTGTAAGTAAGATAATCGCCATTCCTTCTGGGCTATAGAATGACAAATGGGAAAGACAAGGAAGACGAGATTCACTTGCCTTCATAAGGAAAACAAGCCCGAACAATACCAAAGTGCAACATAGGAATTCCCATATGAGCATATTTTAATCCTTGCGTACGCACCCAAATTTTTACGCGCTATAAGTACTCATTTACCTTCATCCTATTTTCCATATTTTAAATAATAATACCACTAAATTCTCATCTCTTTCAAATTATATCAATAAATAATTACATCAAGAGAATTTTTTGCCCCGCGGTAATCCAATGACGTAATCCTTTTTATAACTTTCATCACTTAAAGTATTTATCAACTGAGTAAAGATATTTTTTAATTCATCTTCTAGAAATTTACCACATAGCTAATTAAGCGGAGTATTATCAGCATAATGTAGAACTGAGGTTCCCAAACAATTGTGTTCGCGAGTTATCTTGAGTCAGTTATTTGCAATAACAGAAAAAATAATTTTAAATTTAGTCTCAGTACCAACTGAAAAGCATGGTAATTTTTGCTAAAGGGTATTACCGTGGAATATTTTCGTAGTTCACCGAAAACAACAACACTCAGAATACTTAAAAAAAACATACGAGCATAACTATCTGTCATAGCCTCAATATCTGTTCAATAATTTCTGGGAGAAGACAATCTAAGTAAAATTTTTCTAATTTTCTTTCCATTTTATTCTCCCAGAAACTATCATCCCTCTCTAAATATACAGGAGACTCTCCAAACTGGCGTTTTACCTAGTTGAACGCTGAAAAAACTGTTGCCGCAACAACACGTACAAGAGCACAGAAAGAAAGAAAAAACTTTCCGCCTTCGTAGATAGAATAAAACTGAATCTACAAAAATGTTTTCCGTTTTCCTAACCATCCAAAATCCCTTTTCCGTAAATGATACTTTTTTCGAGTTAAGCTGAGAGATTATTTGCGAGTTCGAGCGCTATTTTCCCACACTCGGCTCTGGTATCAGCCTCACATCGCTTGACGAGGAGTGTGAGGGAAAATGAGGAGAAGTGGATTGCAGCACCAGTTCCTTGGAAGACATTTTTTGGCGCTTGTTGCGAAAAACGCTGTACATCTTGCTCGCATTGCACGATTACAGGACTATTATGAAACTTAGAAACTTGAAAATGGTCTAAATTCAAAGCTAAAGGATGAAGCTAGGTTCCCATCCGACAAAATTTTCGTTTCTTTACTTATAACCGAGTGCCACTACATCAAAAATGGTCGATTTCATCAATGTTCTCTAATTTTTTTCTCCGTTATGGTTTGCATTATCAAAAAACGGTCGGATGGAAACCTAGCTTCATCTTTCAAGCGTCGAATAGTGAAAATAAAATTTTTTTATCGATTTACATGTCCCCATGGCGATGTAATTGCCAACAGCCTGCAAACGGATTTTCAGGCAAGGTATCGACCCCCCCTTAATCAAACTCTTGTGCAGTTCCACCAAAAATGTATAACATTGACTGTTTTCGGTGTCAATCCCACACTTTTGTGGAATTGTACAAGTTTCCTGATTAAACTGTGTTATTAAAAATGAAATTCCACCAAGTTTAGCATGATAAGATCCTTTTTGTTTAGATTAAAGTAGAACTGATAGAAAATCAATATGTAAATGCTCTTCTGAGTTTTTTCTTGCTCAGTTTTAGATTTTTGCAAGAAATTCCTTAGTTTTCTGAAAACCCAAAAAATATTCCCTTTATTATGATTTTATTTCCCAAAAGATCCTTTTTTAATCTATAAAGACATAAGGTAAGATGTAAAAAGAGACTTCCCACAATGAAATCAAGGGGATTATGCTTACTTTTCCAGTGAGGGCTTCTTCATGATGAAGACACAAATCTGCATCCAATGTAGCAAAAGAGAGGCTCTGGCCAGACATGTCTCTCATCAGACATTCTTTGTACAGGTCTGATTTCAGGAATCGAGGATAACTATCAAACTTCATCAGGTTGAATATCTGTTTCTGAGCCTGAACAAAGTGGAACAACACATTTTCAAACAAACCTTGTTTAAAAAATAACTTGATAATTATATTTTATAAAAACAGATTCCAATAAACAATTAATTTTCCTGTAAACATCAGGCAAAAGTATTTTATTTCAGGAAGTAGAGTCATGGTGGCAAAAGGTGGATTTCAGGGTAAATTTGTAGGATAGTCTAAAAGTAGAACCTGAAGGAATAGAGTGGGTTCAGCAGCCGCAAGGCCCTCTTCTGTCTCCTGTCTTGCATGAGAATCTACGTTCACAGGTTCAGGAGCACATGGACAAAGGTGCCTCTGAAAGATGTCCTGAGCCATAGAGGCTCTCCTCGAAATGCCATCAGCATTCTTGCTTCCATCATCTGCCGTGATTCGATATCTTTCACAGGCAACCCAAAAGTAGATATTTTCTGCACTGAATTCCTTCTTCAGAAACTCCTGACAGTCAAAATAGATATATATTTAATCCTGGCTCATAAATACATTGATGAACCTTGTTACATACATTCATTTATTTTCAAATACATTCAAATGCACTTTTATGCGAATAATTCAAATATCTCTTTGATTAAAAGAGAGGTCAAAGTATAACCTGAAGAGCTCTTCATACTCTTCCTGAATATAAATTTTTTAAAAGGTGAAGTAGGAAGATAAATATAAAAAATGTTTATTTTATGTAAATAAGGTAACCAACTGAAGTAATTTCGATTGAAATTACTTTTACTAAATTTTTTGCATTGTAGTAACTTTTTAGCCATTTTTTAAGATTCATTTACAGATTTTGTTTTAGAAAAATAAATTTGCATCTCCTTTCTACTTGGAATGGAAGATTCCTTCGAAAAAGTGTTAATATACTTACGGCAAAAGTGTGAAGTCCGATTGGATCATCAAGTAGCTTCTCAAAGGAAGTAGCCCATCCTCCAACTCGGCCTACATCCACTCCTCGCTCTTCAGAAAGTGGTGGTGGTGGGGGAGGAGGAGGAGCCATCACTGCATCACCCTTTGCACTCCCTTCCTCCAACAGCTGCACTTGCTGAAACAATCATTTAACAACATTTTGCATTTTCCCTTAAATGCATTTCCACAATGCTTATCATATGAGTACATTGGAAATAAAATAGCATATGAGTACATGGATAAATATGATAAAGTGATAAATGACTTTTCATTTTATTACTAAATTACCTAAAACAAAAATTATTACATGTAATTGAAATATAGCTTTATTTTTCTCTCACAGAAAATGTGTATTCTACTAATTCATCAACAAGGTTAAGGTATTTTAGAAGCCACGGAGAAACAACTCAAACCCACTTTCTGGACAAGTCAGTTTGGTATGGCAGAATATCTAGGGTGTCCCAAACAAGTTGTTAATATTCACTTACATTTTTGGGTTTACACTCTGCATTGCAGTACACGCTCAGTATTCCTCATTCCTGTACTTAAGAGGATTAAGAGCTTTTTAATTCCAACTGACCCTACTATAGCTTTCATATTAGCTTGATACATCGTAAAGATATTTCCTTTGTCTAACTTAGGTATTAAGACATGCCTGATTCATGCAATGAGGAGAGAAACTATGCATTTGCTCATAAAGTACTGTTTCTAACAAAGCAAACATCTTATATTACATGTTCTACTACATACATTTTTTTCCTTAAATATTTCTTTGCATATTCTAAATATTTTAAAATATTGTTAAATTTCAATGCATTCTGAAAATAATTTCTAATGAATATGCAATTATGTGATTTGGTTAAAAGTAAAAAATCAAATATATAAAATAAATCTCCCAACAAACTGATTGGTTAAGATGCGATAACCTTCCTACAATAATTATCATAAAATATAATCTAATGAGATTTTATCATTGCTTGGCTGTAAATTATTTGGCAGATACAGAAACATTTACTCTCAAAGTGACTCCAATTAACATGACTCCAAGGAAAAAGCAGTTTGTGAGATCATGAAGAGTAAATTAAGAAAAGTTACACACTCTACAAGGTACAACTTTTCTTTAATTAATACAATTGCACATCCTTCAGAGATCAAAGTTTTACTTATACATCATAATTAACATGTTCCACTTTTGAAGTTGGCCAAAACAACAAATTTAGGCATTCAGAATTTTTTCTTAACCTTTTGGGTCCCAAAGCACTTTAAGTAACTATTCATATCCATAAGAAATAGGAAACAAGTTCTCATTTTGGCTTCAATGCTATTAAGAGGAAAATAGCTGTTATATATTGTCACCGAAACAATTACACAATTATGCATCAACATTATACCCAAATAAGGTTTGTAATGCATACATGAATCAACAGCAGCTTTAAATTTGAGGACAAAATCCCAACATCTTTCTCCATCAAAAGATTGCACATTATAGCTTGCGCCTTAAAAGGGTAAAAATTCCTGAATGAACATTAAGTAAAATATTACGCAATGATCTAAATTTGTAGGATAGTATTGATCTATGTAAACAAGATTGTTTTTCAAGTCTTTAAGAGTGTATTGCAACATAATATTAACGCACAATTAATTTTCTTCTTATGCTACCACTTTATACCTTATGATATAACCTATTGGCATTTAGCTTGATTGGTGTCATTCACATTGGAGATCAATCCAATTACCCCCCACCCCACACACACACACACGAAAGGCTATATTTGCTATCAAAATCAAAATTTTCAAATTTGATTCATTAAATGGGGAACGAATCCTAAAAATGGAATATATCTGCCCATCATTCGTAGACGGAAACTTACCAACATTCAGTTACACGATGATTAAAAGATGAAGCTTAAACATTCCTTTTATTAAAAGTATTATGAAGTCCGTACGCTTTGGAAAAGGGGTGAAGCTCACCTTGTAAACATCATCATCAGACGCTGTCAGATAATTGACAAATCTCGGACGCCCTCCAAACGTACGCCGGAAACCAGTGGCATTGCTCCACTTCTTCAACGGCTGATGACTCTGCACAATACGAACAAGAGAAACGACTTAGAATCTTTAAACAACGTGCTATTCCCACAATAAAATCGGCGCGATTACATGTTGGACGAAAATATCCAGCGCCTGGAAGCGGGTGAGAGTCGCATCCATGGGAGAGGCACATGATAACAACGCTGGCGTTGACTCATGTGAATCCGACAAAAGCACGAATCCTTTCTTTACGAGCGCCGTCACTTGGAGAACGAAACATGGTTCGATTAAAGGCGTTTCCGCTGAGCGACCGCCATTTCCCGGAAGCGCAATGACAAAGAGGAAACTTCCTCGCTTGGAGGGCGGTAATTGTGTGATGCAAAGGTGACGATTGGAAGAAATTGAAGATTATATTTGTTGGACATGTATAGCGAAAAAACAACTTACTTATGAATAAAATAAAGGGGAAAATACTCGGGAGAAAAGGAAGGACATTTCAGGATTACATAAAAAGTACAACAGGAGTGACAGGAATGTGAAAAGAAAAGCAATTAAGAGAGACAAACCTTTAGAAGATATCTTAAATAAACAAACGCCACTCCGGACAAATATATACAAGTTGCTTGCATACTGAAAGCTATTGGGTGACAAATTTCCAATAATATCCAATCACTTTGAAAATGCTTACGAAAATTCTTAAGTTCACCTCAGTGTATTTGTAAGGGGAAATGTATTGGTGTCGAACCCAGCATCCAATGCCCCTGCATTTACGTTACGAAAGTATCTCCTCTAAACGTACCGATAGTTTCAAGTCCATATGATATTAGGAAGGCCCTCCAACATAATGGAGGTTTCCCCAAACAAATTATATCGAAGAACAGAACAGAACTTGGTTCGACGCTCTAGCTTCGAACCAAGGATCGTTAGGGAAACGTATGACTGCGATATCAGAATTTATTAACCTGCAGGGTTATGGATTTCTATCTTCTCGGTAATTGCAATCCACCTGATACTTTGCCTGACTCGCTATATGGCGCAATCTTTTCGATTCGAGGCTTTGTGCTTGGTCAGACGGTACTTACACCTTCGTTTGCGCTAAATTGATCACTTTATCAGTTCCTTAGGGAAGAGGTAGTTTTGGCACCAGAAAGATAAGTTGCGCATATCTCACACTGCTGATAATCCTAAAATAAGAAGGAAGAGTTGGAAAGCGGGCGTTATGAACTATTTTCCTTCCCATTTATAATAAACTCTTCTTCCGTAATTTTTCTTTCGTCAATAAAATTTCACGGAAGCATATCGGCCGGGAAAGACTCAAATGAAATACGTTCAGAAGGAAACCCACCTCTAGAGCTTGTTATAACGCGGCCGTGCTCATTCTGTGAAAAAAATATCGGCCCAAGGACCCACACATTGGGGCGCATCCTTACCATTTCATAGAATTCGGTCAGTTCTACAAAAGCCCTTAGCTATAGCCCTTGCAATGAACTTTAGCTTCCAATTTCAATTATTTCTTAGATTTTTGTGCTGAGTACTTCATCACTATGGAATTGTGCAGTCTTTCGGTGGAAGATTTCGCTCCGAAATCAACCACAATAAGATAAAAAGAATGAAAGTGCGACGAACGACAGACCATCGATTCTGTAATTGGTGTCGCTAAAAATGATCCCTTCCATTCTCTCTTGGAACAGAACTAACTCAAAAAAATAAGCAGGATGTCCTTTATTCAGCAAAACATTAAAATTTCGTCATTTTATACACTTTTATTCGAATAACATATGGACTGAGGTTATGCTTATAAAATCAAATGTAAGACAATACATCTCTAACTTGTTTTTAGCGACATTATAACCTAGCATAGAGACTCTTTCAATGTTTCATCGTACACAAATATTTTCCAATAAAGCTTGTCATGTCCGCTTGCACTAGTTTGTCGATGAAATTAAATTAAAATGATCTTAAAAATCCGAAATGACTCATTTTTGGTGACTTCAAAAATGAATTTCTTCGCCTCTCTCATCGGTCGAATTACGGACAAAAAACGAAGATTTCAATGATTGGATAGAAATGGTGGAAGAGAAAACTGATAAATAGTGGCATTCGATGCGAGTTTTTTATTCAGAGACTACCGGTCTCGGCAGGTTATACCACTATCAGGTGACAAACAAATCTAGATGCAAAAAAAGGGGAGATGCCAACAACTTTTTTCAATATCTGTGTGTGTGTATTTTGTCCGTAAGCAATATAAAATAGTGATGCTATGGCATAACACGTGTGCTGCGAGACCAGTCCATGCTTTTACTTCCAATCTATTCTTTTAAGGAATCAATGGGTCTTCAAAATATTATTTTTCTTTATTTTTTAAATAATCAACATTAATTTAAAATCGCTCGTTTAATATCCACACATTGGTTGAATAATAAGTTTTAACGGCGACGGCGGTTTTCGATCAAAGTATTTTTACATCAAAGGCAGTGAATGATATTATTATTGTTTGTTCTTAACGAGCATTAAAAGAACTCCAACTTGGAGTAAATTCTCTCAATTTCACTTTTTTTCGGTTTATCAACTCCTTCTCGTTTATCAACCACTTCCCTCGATAACCATACATTCGTTCGTATCAATTACTTGATCTAAACTACGTAAGTAATAAGTTTGGTGAATACATAACATCTTATAGATAACCGACGTGAATGAAGAATATAAAAGGGTAAATAATGATAAGGAGAGCATTTTAATGCGCTGGAAATAGAGTTGAGCGCCGTGAAATTCAAAGACGAACGGATATAAATAATCGGAAAACATGTTTCGACAACTTAATTATAAGGCAATTTCGTCTTCCATCCGTTTCTCTAAGATTAATTAAACAATCCATCGAGATATATTGCCTTGAAAACTTCCTTTAAGCTAATAGATTGACATAAGAATCATAAACGACGCAGTGTTCATGTGTCGATCTTCAATGCAATTTCTACTCCATCGCATTTCTTTCGCATAGTTTTCGGAGTCGATGGAGTTCTAATCTCATCATTTCTAATTAATCCGACACGAAATTACTCCACCATTTCTACATGCGTTCCACTTGAATTCATTTTTACTTGTTCACTGTTTGCAACAATTTTCTTTTATTCCTTCTCAAAAAACTGAATAATACTTTGTTATTATGCCGAAGGAGTTGAAATTCATTTCGTGACTTTATCTATCAAAATTTTTGCCTCGTTTTCATTAAAAATATTTCCCTTTAAACAACAAATTTACAATATGGCAAACGAAATGTTCTACAGGTAAGGTAAACAAAAACATTGCAATCAAATATGAAAAGATTAGTCGGAAAAAGGCAGAAAAGAATAAATTAACGAATGTTTTGCAAATACACCGAGTCTTTTATAAAATTCCCTTACGAAAGATCTATCAAGTCGCCAATTAAGGATTATTTAGTGTTAATCGAGAGAGTCGATTAGTACTAACGAATTCTTAAATTTTATATACGACTCGTGAAATGGGAATGACGAGGCAATATATCATTGATCGAAACACCTTTGCCCTACACTTTTTAAACACAATTTCCAAACTGAAAATTCAACAGAAACCTTCAGTTTATCCATTAATTTCGATATACGCAATGCGTCTTAGCGGCTCTATTAAGAAATAAATATTTATTTTCAGTTTGTTTTCAAGATGGCTCGAGTCTGCTTCTAACGATAATCTAAAGGAAGATGGAGATTAAAAACGTTCGTGTTGATTGATGGAAAAGAACTAAATATTACAGTTATTTTTTGTAAAAATATCATCTAGGATTTTATAAATTAAATATGCGCAAGTTTAGCAAGGATTAGAAAAAGATTGATCGTCAACTATACAAACTAGAAGTCTAAATTTCTGTCCTAAATATCCCTCATTTCCAACGAATTAATTCCTAAAAATTATCGGGTACCGCACATACCTGAGTTGGCATGCAATCGTCGAGGTTACATTTTTAAGATCCACGAAAAATCTAATTTATCAAAGTTTTCATAATTCATACTATTAGTGGCCGGTTTCTACAACGCTGGTTAAATTTTATCATCGGGTTAAACTATCTAACCGACAAAATTGGGTTTCAAGAAAGTCAGAATGATTATCGCCCGGTAGATATTTTTTAATAGCAGGGAAATTTACCCCCCAATGGGTAGCAGTTTAACAATACGCGAAAATAATCGACTAGGAAAATAGAGTCATGGTGCTTGAACCCCCTGCCACACGCCGAAAGGCGGCTTGCAGGGTACATATGTATTATTAATAGATGTAGATGTAGAACCGTTTACTGTACCGTTTACGGTAGAATGCAAAGATGGCATCATGAGCAGTGCCTGAAAACATCGACTCATAGATTTAAGTCAATTCTCTTGCGTATTTTTCATCACGAGGCCATGTTTTCTACCATATCATGAACAAAATCATTTGTGCCACAATGTTTTGAAGAATTCATCAACGATATTACAATTGAAAAGGTTTTTAACATTATTTACCGAACGGAACGACCGAGAGTACTTCGACGAAGTCCATAAAACTATTAATTTCCTTTACAATCTGTACCTTTTTATAACGATTATGTTTCTATAATAAATAAGACAGTAGTTGTTACTATTAAGAGTTGCTTGCGTACAGCTAGCAATCAGTTAACGTACCAAGAAAGGCCTCAAAACAATGTTCAAAACTTCGCTGTGGGATCATTGATATTTTGTAAGAATAGTTTAAGATGTACTTTTTATATTTATAATTTGAATGAATATCATGTTAATGTTCATGCCAGAGGATATTTATATCAGACATCAGATAATAACAACATTATTACATACAAGTAGCTTTTATTTATCTCCTTTTTCATTAAATTTCATTATTTAATAAACTAATCTTCTGGAATTTCTTTGTGTGAAGCTGTTCATGCATCGTATCCATCGGTAAAAGTTTATATAATTTTCATGGACTGATTTTAATTGATATGCAGCTGAATAATATATTTTTCATAATGGAAGTAGTCTAAATTGAAGAACTTTGGGGGGAAAATTTTGTACAGAATATCCTTTAATTTCAAGAAAATAAAGAGAAAATATTATAAATTAATATTTAGCAACAGATAATAATGTAATGAGCAAATAGTAGATATGCGAGTATGGTTGAGTGAGTTACTTCTTCAAATTCATTACTTAACAGATGCAGTGATTGTCATTCTAACGTTTTCCAGAATTGTATGTCGGCAAAATATAATGTCGGCACATGGCTTGAAAGGACCGGCAGGTTTCTTTAAGTAGCTGAGGGCCTTGAATGAATTTTTTACCCTTGCTGTCTTATCTTTTACAACTCTTATTTTAGTTTTTATTATACCAGGAGATCCTCCTACCAAGTGCCTCAACAGAGGGCAGAAGAGTGGGTAGGGCACCCTAATACCATTTGGGTACGAAATTACCCCTAAAGGCAGATGAACTACAAGTAGTCAAAGGTATTAGGATGGTAAGGAGTAAATGCATTTAAGATTCTCTAAGAATATCTCTAATATCAGCAGCCTCAATGTCCACTTCTCAAGTCAAATCTTCCAAAGGTAGCCCCTTCTGGACGGGGGCAACTAGAGAAGTTATATTGAATAAGATCAGACAACAGCGTAAAATTGGAACATGGAATGTGTAAGAATGCTATTACACACTGGGAAACTAGAAAACTAGAAATGGATAGGCTACAAATAGATATCCTCGTAATAACAGAGGTGGGCTCAAGTGGAGTGGATAGTGCCATTCATACACCACAGATAGGCCAGGGGGTGGTCATTATAATGAACAAAATGAGAGATATGTGCAATGTAATGAAAGAATTACTATAGTCAGATTTACAAGGGAACATTACCCCTTATGTAAAAGGGTCCTGGCCAACGCTGAAAATTGATAAATTACAAACGAAAGAAGATGACTTTTATGACCGAAGAAAAAAATTGAAGCTACTTGACAGAAATCAGTATTGAACCAGTGAACATCGACTTCTCTGCCGGGCACATTACCACTGCAACTGCCTTGCTGAGTACACACAGGTACTAGTTGATGCCAAAAGTAAATGGTGAAATCTTTTTAAACGCTTATTTCTTAAAAGCTAGCAAAAGTTAGTCAATGCCGTTTCACAATTTTTATTATTATTTACATGAAAGCTTCCCTGAAAGTATTAAGAAGGACCCTTCTACATAAGGGGTGATGTTCCCTTGTTAATACAAAATCTGATTCTGTGATAATACAAATATATATGCCAACCACGCAGGAGGAAATAGAGATGAGATTAACCTAGCTAAAAAATGGAAGCATGATGTAACAGAAGAATGCTGAAAGTAAGCTGGATGGAAAGGAAAACAAATAAAGCTTAGAAAAAGCTCAAGAAGATGAAAGAAGTATAATAAGCATCATTAAAGAAAGGAGAGTTAAACTTATTGGACATTTGTTACGACACGACAGTCAAGTTAATTGAATAATGGAAGGAAAATTTGACGGTACACATTGTAGAGGAAGATGCCCAGTAGACTACATGAGCCAAATCATAAAAGATATGCAATGCCAAACATACCACATGAAAGCTGAGAATAGAGATGAATCTGCCACTAACCAACTGAAGCGCTGAAACAGAAAAGATGTCACTGACAGACTCATAAGAATTAGTCCTCTGATTGCAGATGGAAGATCCAAAATTAAAGTGAATTTGTTACGATCGTCCCAAGAGACAGGTGAATCGAAGATGATAAATAGTATTTATAAACTAGTGGGGATTATGAAAGATGCGATCGGATTCTTTAAAAATGGCGAAAAACCTCAAATTATAATTAATAACAATTATAACTTGTAATTGAAAAATCCATCAAACTTCATCACAGGAATTAAAATACATTCGGATATAGTTTGAGAACATTAGAATTATTTATTTTTAAAAGGCGAAAGTAATAAAATCGAACTCGATTCAAATAGACGCGTCTCCTATTTGGAATGCTTTCAACTCAAAGTTGACTGTACAAGTCAATGGACATAAAGATGACAAATATTGGATTGCGTTCTTTCTCTGGTTGGAAGTAACTCCAGCCCAAACACAGGAAGCTCCGAATTATTTAAATAAAACAGCAAAATTTCACTGCACATATATTCTGAAAGAAAACTAAATCCGCTTTCAAACAAAACACATAAGTTCAGATATGAGGCGATCGAAAATCTTCTGAGGGAAATACTACTTGGACTGAGAGAGAGCTCCATTGCCATTCGCCATCCGTGTCACGTGATCTACACTTGTGTCGTCGAAGCCTTATTACGCGTCTCCTCTCCAATTATTGAGATTCATTAGTCCGGTTCGCCTAAACAGATACAGTCTTCCGTGGCAATGCGTGTTCGTAGTGCGGTGAGTGGACTTAAAGCTAATTAACTTTGGACACCCAAGAATTTCGAGATTCTCCGGAAATAGCGATGTTAACTCATTTCCAGTTAATCGACCGTAAGGAGGATTGAAATTCAAAAAGTGAACCTCTCATTTATCCATAAATTGAAGCAATTAAATAGACATCAATGCCAATTTGCTACCAATTATTAAGTATCTACTTCGTTGGACGTCATCCACTTCGTGCATTCCTTACGGCGTCCACCCTTCTATAAGTAATCATTTTTTTCTCCATGCTCAAGGTCTTCAATTATCGCCAAATTTATTTTTCGATGCAAATCTCGCATCACCTCGAGCCATTGTTAGGATAAATAAATATAGTGTACAAAATAAACACGAGATCGTGCGTGCGTCTCTCTAAGAGATATCTCTATATTTATCTAATCCCACATCATTCACCTTATTTTCTTTTAGCCACCTCCTAAATTTTGTCAAATTAGACAAAAAGTTGCACCATATGCAAGATTGCGTGGTCTACAAGTGCATGTATACTACAGTACTCAAGATTGTAAAAGCGACATTGAGTTTGAGTTCGAAAAGTAGTTGATTCGTTGAGAGGTTCCAAAGGCGAGGTACATACATTGGAAATATTTATTTAGAATGGAATAATTTTTATTATATTTCCGTGTAATGAATCACAAAAACGGGGCCAGATTGGAATAAATATATTGATCTGAAGCCAGTTAAATAAATATCACAAGAAAGCAAAAATATATAATAAAAGGACGTGTTATAAAGCGGAGAAAATGTTAAAGCGTTAAAATAGTTTGAGTTAGTTGTGAGTGTGATATAGCAGACAAATTTCACGTTTATTCTATTAGTCGTTTACCCTAAATTAGAATCCTTCGAAATCGCGATTTAATAGATACCCTGAGGCAATTCACATCCAGAAAATAAATTCGAGCTGAGAAATGAACAATTTCAATTACGCAAATTATATAATGAAAGAAAACTGATCCTCTTGCATTTATTAGAATAGAAAACACTGATTTTCTGAGTTGAGACAGATTTCACAATACGGAATTAATAGAAGAGCACTCTGTATTTGTTTATAGCGAGTAAATTCACGTCTCTAACGTTTAAATCCGCGAAACATGAATTTACTAGTGTAAATTGATGAAACTAGCGACAGCAGATTAATTTGATGAAATGGACATTCTAGTAAAATGCAATGGCACCGCCTTCGTGAAAAAGTAAGAAAAATGAATTTTATAGAAAGTAAGCCATAAGTAGAAAAAGATTGTTCGGATAAAGCAAAAATATTTGGCTGAAATGTCTCTTAATACAACGACTGCTTGCCCCCATTTCTTTTATCTAAAGAATCGTGCATATTTATTGTGTGACTAATATATATTCTGCAAAAATGTCACCGCAAATGACAATTATGGGCAACTGAGTGAAAATCTATTCCACCGGAAAAATTTATTCCAATACTTGAAAACATTAGAAATATTGCAACAAATTCTAACCGTATTTTATTGACAAAGGAACCTTAAACGTTATGGCAAAGAGCTAGGCTTTGGAGATCTATTGTATGTATAAATTTCAGCCGTTACTCAGAAAAAAATGTTTAATTAAATTACGTCAATAACCGTCTTTCGATAAAATCCAACACATTCGATACGCTGAAAATGTTGCCGACTTTATGTATCATTTATTAATAAAGCATAAAAGCCCTCGGCTGTAGCATTAAAATTGATTCACGCAAAAGAATGAAATAAATTAATTGAGAGGTTGGATTCAAAACCGCCCTCTGGAATGAAATGCGGCCGATGTGTTAGATTTAACTGAAACGCGAAAATTGCAGAATTTTTGACGCAATTTTCAAACGCTGAGTTGTACAATAGGTTAGTTCGGCAAGCTCTTTCCCTTGGGATAAAGAAGAAAGCGTGAGAAAGCGCGTGGGCTACCAATATCACACATTCCGAATGAGTAAACAACCGTTGGATTTTCTACAATGAAGGAGGCTAAAGGAGCACCTTTTTCTAATTTCGATCATAATTGTTCATCGCAGAGCGGGTTATCCTTCGGAGAAATATCGAGAAAATTCGAATTTAGATGAGTACTTCTAAATAAACTCGATGGGTTAGCTATCCGGATTTTCATTTTAATAAGAAAGTTATCACAAAGGAAAAGCAAAATAAAATTGATACACTGCATGAGCACACTATTAGTGGAAGGCCGCTTCATCGCCTTATCGATGGCAGCAAAATTTGGAGCGAGTGGTCCCAAGTTCGATTTTCCCCGATTGATTTTTTTAACCCTTATCTTTTCAAAGAAAATCTTAGTAAGATGCTACAAATAACAGAGGTTATTATTTTTGCGCAATTTTTATTTTTAACAGAAAAGGAATTCGTAAAATTATGCTTACGCCTAGCTTAGACTTATGTACTGCCAGGAACTCATTCAAGGAGAAGGCGATCGTTCCTAATTTAATTAAACATAAACAATCGATAATGAAACACGATAACAACCATTTCTCTTTATAACTATTTAAAATATGGCTTACTTAGGAGGAAACTGCTATAATGAAGACGTTTATTATGGATTGCTTGAGCAAGTGAATCTTAAGTTGCGACGGAGAAATAGTTTATAAATTTCATTCATTTAATTTACATTTTACGCATATACTGCAAGGGTTTCAACTTTAAAAATTGCAACTATTTATTTACAACTAATATAAAAGACATATGTCATACAAGGTTTTATTGTTCTTCAATGCAGTCACTAGACCCATGTCTGCCACATCCATCATTGAAGGCTTTTACCCATCTTAAGGAAATGCAGATCCCCCTCAAGCCTTGATGACACTGTCATATGCTCTGACAATCTTTATCCAACTTCATTGTTCCTCTTTCAGAAACATATTAGACGACACATCAGTGCGCATGTGGGAAGGGAGAGTCCATTTTCTCTGGGGTAAGGTAGGTATATAACTAATGTGAGGTATAAGAGACATTATTTGGTTCGGTTACACGGCGTCTCTACAGCAGCCACTATTAAGTTCCAACCCATGTACATGCGCGTAATACAAGCACCTAAGTAATTTGTAATACGCGAACTCTGTGATGTAATTAAATTAGAGTCTTATGAAACAAAAATTCTTTTCAAAATATGAATCATTTCTTAAAGGTACTTGATATTTTGAAAAAGAGGATGACGAACTTCAAAGACATGAACAATACCCGACGTGACCGGGATTCGAATCTTCCGAAACATTTTTTCAATTTGAAAAATAAACAATTTACGAATATTGATATTGCGTGTCTCTGTAGATGCTAGCAAAAACACAATTTGTACCGAGATGCGACCATTCAGTCTCTTCCTAAAATATTTAAGCCTGAACATACCTCACAAGGGTAAGAAAGTGACAGAGCATTAACCAGCGCTTTAAATTCTGCTTTAGCCTCCTTTTCTATAAAGAACAATTGCTTTTTCGTATTTGATGTCTTTTTATTTATTAATACTACAAATAGGCACGAGTCCAGCTGTTGGTGGGAAAAATAAAACACCATGCGCCCTGGAATGTACAATACAACCACTGCAAAATATTGTCAGAGAAGCGAAACATAACAGTGAGATCAACAACGTGGCCGGAAGTGGCTCATTAAAAAGCTATTGTTGCGTGTGAGAGCGCTTTTCATTGGCCAGAGACTCGTCCGAAATCAGAATTCGAATACGAGGAGAACTCTAAAAGGAACATACCAAGACGATAGAGGTAAGACAAAATAGTAAATATTTTGTCATCTACGCTTAGCAACTTGGTGAAAAAGTTTGTTAAAATCTAAAAAATCCAAATGCTGCTTTCGTTATGAAATGGGACAGAGACTCGAATGATGTCATTTCATGATGGCATGGCATGATTGCGTTTTTAGCATAATTACATCCACCTTTGGTGAAAGCGTTCCCGGGTTCGAATCCCGGTAGGAGATGTGTGAAATGTTAAAGCGCCTTTAAAATACCGAGATTTCGGTAACGAACGATCTTTCAAATGCGTACAGAGAGACACAGTCGAATCGACTTCAATAGCAGAAAACAATATTGAATTATCATATTTGAGTCGTATTAGGCAAATTCAAAATGTGCGACATTCTATTAGACTATTTTCGCCAGAAAGTCGTTAAAGGGGACTTTTATAAGAGGATTATTTCATTTATGCTGCTTTCGGCCGACGATTTTTCCGTTTGAAATATTCTTTATGATAAAACTATCGATTTTATACACCCAAAAGATGGTTTAGCAAATAGAATTATCGTTCATAGCAATTTGAGAAATCGCTCGGATATAGTTGAATGAGAAGCGTGGAATAATTAACACAAAGCTCTTCAAATGATATTCGGCCTCAGAAATTGTTATTTATTAACTCTGAGATATATTTCTTTTTCGGTGACTTTCTTTCTCTTTCGTTTCTTCATCGTTTGATTTATTTTTCAAGTAACACTTGGCTAATTTTTCTAATTGGCATAAATATCATACAAATTTAAAATAATATCAAATATCGAGCAAATATTCAAAAGAAGTAATTAATACGCTATGATTTGTTGTTTTATTTCCCACAGGACATTGGTTAATAAAGAGTTCCGCAAAACCAATCAAATGAAAAATTACAAAGTGACTTGTAGAGAGAACAATGAGTGGGTCATTTTATTATTTAATACGTTTTCTCTAAAACATCGTTTAATGTGCAGGAGCAACGATAATCAAACACGTCGCAAAAGATTTCGGAAGCAAAACTTTTACTTCATTCCGTACATTTATGTAATTGAGACGCCTTTGACGTGCTTGTGTTGTCTCCTGAAGAGTTGTAATCTACGAAATGAAGAACAATTTTCGATTCTTAAGTTTGCTCCGCCATGTAAAACTGTGAATTAATATTAGAGTAGAAAGGGGACGCGGGTTTATGTAGTCGCAAACTGAAAAAAGAGAAAAAGATTCGCCTCGTACTTTTCATTTACTAAACTTTGGTAATGAAAATATACAAGATTTGAAAACAATATGAATGCGTTACAGTCTATCATCTATCATCGTTGAAAACAACAAAAAATATGCCTAAGATATAAAAATATAATAGATTAGAGTAATTATGTGCCCAAAAACTTAGCGCTTATAATAAAACAGAAATTCAAAACGAAAAATGTCTTTCTTCGGCTTAAAATAAAACAGCACTTATAAAGTCCGAATAAAATCATGAAAAATGAGGTCGGGCCGAAAAGACTCGACATTCGAGTAGGGAGGGAATTCGACTTTTGTAGTTCAACTGTTTAAACGTAACAAAGAACTTTCAGAGAAAAGATTTTCGTAGCAAAACAGAAAAGTTTGAAAGACCACAAGAGCAATAATAAAGTGCGCCTAAATTGATTCGATGGACGAATGAGGTGAAATAAAGTTCCGCTGCGACTTTCTAACCACCACAGGAACGGGTTTCCATCTGGAAATGAAATTCTTGTGATATTTCCAGTCGTGAACCGATTTCTGAGGGCCATTGTTTAAGTATTGTGAGAAAGTAGCCAAGTGACTAAAACGTGCGATTCACATCTGGTACTTGAATCATACGGCATTAAAATCTCATAAATTATCCAAAAATTGCTATAATTACATACTTATTGACCTACTTAAGCGATAATTAAAAAATTGCATTCTACCGCAGTTTACCGATTATACGACGGAACCGATTGAACAGAGATATTTACAATTCAGTCAAATAATTCCTCCATTTTCCGAAATAATTTGCATTAAAAGTTGTAAATATTTTACCTTCGCGCATTAAGAATACATTTAAGCGAGTATAAAGTAATTCATTTCCATATATAAAAAACAATGTAGTTGATACAGTTCTCTAATAATGCAATAAATTAAAAGCTAAATGCTAATATTTGTATCACCGTCAGAGGATGTCATTCTCGAGGAGACATTAGTTCACCATCTTAAGTGAATAAATTATCGCTGTTTCAAGTTTAACAAAATACGGTGAGAAACAAATGGAGCAGTAAACTTGATTTCGTCCAAAGGACGGAAGGCGTGGCGGCATTGTTTATTTCTTTCCACTGTTCCCATCGCCATATTGTTTATCTGGTCGTAAGGTTTATTTGGCCCATAATGTCGCCGATTATCGTCGGTCGAGCCGAAAATATTGCCGATTTAAGTCCAAGCTCCGACTTCACATCTTATTTTCGATCGTAATAATTCCAAGCATAGAAGTCGATCGCACAACCAAAGTAACGTCAGCCAAGAACAAAACAAAAGCATTGAAGATAACCGTCCGAATTAAAAAATGCTCGAGAAGGCAGGAAATAGGCGCACAAGTGCACATTTCCTCACTCACGGCGCTCCAATCACTCACCGAGGAATGCAATACGAGCCGTCATCGGAAGACATCCAGGGCGACGCTGGCCGTGGCGACGAGTGCATACGAACGGTACAACCACCGTTCCCACACCAGCGCCATCTCTCGCACACAGCGCCCCTCGCACGGCCAACGTACGAATTTCGACCGAGGCCGAATGAAACCTAACCATTGCACCGCAAACATGTGGAATCTCTCAAACGGTCTATTTTCTTGACCCAGTATATTTACTAATATAGGTACCCCTCGTGCGAGTAAATAATATAATCAATATTTTGTCATTGAGTATCTTGCTTTCGGCAATGAAGGACTTAGCTATGTTTCCGAGCCATTTTGATTCTACCTTGTCAATTGAGTTGCCTGTGATGTAGAAAAAGAAGAGAATGCAAAGAAAACTCTGGGTTAAAAATTGGTTGCAGAAACGTGTTCATCGTAATATACTCCGAGTACTAAATTTTTCGAATGACTGCCACAATTTTTTTGCGGATGGACGAAAAACCCTTTCAAAAAAAAGGTGTTGTGAAACAGTCGAAAACAATGCAAGGAAAGACAAAATTGTTTTTGGGTTAATTTTCTTAGAGGAAAGATCGGAGGGCTGAGGCTGAAAACGATGGGAATTACAAAGTAAATTAATACTTCTAAATATTAATGTAGGGACATTTAGTGCTAGGGAATGAGGCAGAAATATTGTAATTTCTTTGTGATTTTTTCCTGAGTTTATTATAAGTTCTTATATTATTTAAGTCGTATTTCCATCGAGTCGAAGGAACTCGCAAGTGTGCAAAACGATAAATTAAATAATGCAGAACTAGTTTTGGCGAAAAAGTTGTGCTAGAAATTCTTGAAACATCTCAAATTCCAAACCATTATAAGCTCAAAGATGAATTCATTGAAAAGTCATTGCCGTATATTATCCAATGTATAGTAAAAAGAACAATTTCGGGAGAAGTCGCAGCACATTACGTTATGGAATCAAACTCTATGTCCAGATTTTCATGTCGACACCATTTGTGGATGGTATAATTAAGCTCACCATACAAATTATACGAAAGAATAGAAATTGCCCCTTGCCCTTTTTCGCAGAATCAGTCGCAGGGTTATATTGTCTCCCATAGCGGTTTTTCTTTTGGATGAAACAAAAACGACGTGCCAGGTCATCTTTACACAAAGCTTTAAGGTAAAACTAGTCGTGAATCATGGTTTACACTGACAATTGCACATTCATTTTGGACAATAATTGAATCAGACTTTTATTGACCGCTGCAAAAATTTTGTATTTATAACAATAACAACAATGACTAAAGAGAGAATGGAAGGAAATGTTGAATTTTTAGCTTGTGGACATTACTAATACTGCCGTTGCTCGCTAGAACTCCATCATAATCTGGCCGTTTTTTCATCCATTTACCTATTGTTTTGCAATGATAGGTATTTTGAACATCTTGAATAGGACCTATCCTTTAAATTGTGATATTTGTGTGTGTAATTCGTAGTGTCAGTGACAGCTAATAAAAGACTGAATGCCCCGAGGAGAGGTGATATGGAAAAGAGCCAGTCAGGCCTAAAGGAATATTTGTTGATTTGCTAGTTGGTATGAAAAAAACACAAGCATATATCTGTAAACATATTAGAAATAAATTTGATTATTGCTAAACTATCAAGATATTCTATTATATAAGAACAAAATATAAGGCATTGCTATTTTAGTTGTTCACAAACCGTTAAACGAGGCTTAATGCGACTTAACCTTCAAGTACTGTATAATCCGAACTTTACTTATTTATTGAAGTCTCTAGTAGTTGAATTTATATTATTTAAAAAATTACATAGTTATGATGCCCATAATATTAAATTTTCATCATTTGATGCAAAAGTTATAAAGTTATTGGTGATGGATTGCTCCGTTTTGCTTAACTTGACTTGTGAATTGAATATTGCGAATTTGAAATGTAAAAGTAATTTTAAATTAAAATAATACCCATTTTAAGTCAATTAAGTTATGGAGTATTTTACATGGTTCATAAAATCTATTGCTAAAATCAAGGGTCAACTTCAACATTCACACAATACCATGTACAGTGAGTGGTGAAATTTCATAGTTTACTTATCACTTTCACCCAAAGGGTTGCAGTAACTGTTCAAATCCTTTTCTAATTGAAACATTCAAACTTTCTTCCAAGTTTTATTTGCAGAATGTATAAATATGAAAGTAACATTAAGAAAGTTGGTAGCAGGTGAATATTATCATGTTTGATTTTGTTTTTCTGGGATGGTTTATTCAATAACATATTGCGAACAATTAAAAACTTTGCACTTGTATAGGACCATAGTAGTTTTGAATAATGAAAGTTACTCAGGGAAATATTAATTAATTCTTGGTAAATGGAGCTGAGATATGACGCTATAAAAATCCACTTTTTGAACAATGCATAACTGACCATCAATTGTTTTGTATCTCATTAATTTTTTTCCAAATGTACAGTCACTTACAAATTCACTTTTGGGCGAGGGAGCCTCCAGAAGAGAGGACAGCCTGCTATGCAGCTTCACGTTGAGCATTTAGAAGGATTTGTTTTTGTTATTATGATTGAAATCACTTACTTAAATCGATTTTAAGATGCATTAATATGGTAGTATAGGTATAGTAGTAGGTATAGGTAATGATAGCAAAACGGAGGTTGGAATGCATTAATTCAGTGGTTTAAAAGTGGTTTCTTTGATATATTTTTACTATAGATTTTTTTCCCTCTAATACTGCAATTGTGGACAGATTCTAAGTTGACAAATTCAGAACAGAGGTATTCTACAGTTTGTACTTGCAAGTCACTGAAAGCTGACGTTAAAACTCTGATAATATTTAAGTTAAATCTAAGCTATTATCATAAATGTATCAGAAATATGGTCATAATTTTTCAAATTAAATATAAACTGAACAGATGCATTCTGGGCATGTTGCATCTTGGTCAATCACGATCCAAAATCATGGATTGAATCTGCCAACTGCATTTAAACATTAGGCGTTAGGAAACATCCTAAGCATCTGAGGGAATGAACTAATTAATGGAATTACAGGACTTACGTAAAGCCTACGATTCTGTTCACACAGATATATATTAAAATTTAAATTATAAGAAATACTGTAAGCATCATTTACACACTGATGACCAGCATATATATCTCGACTCTACAGTTGCCTGCTTCCCTGAATGTGTTCAGTATGTGAACCATGACCATGACAAATTCACAAATGTAGCAAGGACAATTTCTTAAAGATAAATCCATTAAAATTGCAAGCCATTGTCATCGGATATCCCAAGTTATTAAAACGAATTATAGGAGATATTAATGCAAAGCTCATTTGAACAATACTGAGATCCCTTCTGTAACTCTCTAAATAATATCAATGTTTGCATAAATATCTGAGGGGATAAATGGAAGAATAAACTTTTTCACTAATTTTCACAACATGCTCCGAAGCCGTGCTGAGCATTTCAGGGTAAATTTCAGTGGGTAGTGAAGGACTGAAAAGGACTCCCTCACATCTGGGGGAGGGGAAACAGCAATAAAGTTTAAGGTAGTTAATGATCTACAGAAATTTTTGAAGCCTCTTTCCTTCTTCTTTTGTGAAATTCTTTGGTAGAATCATTTAAATATCGGACCAAATCCAGAAGGTGAAACTGCAAGCCAGGCAGTAGCCGTAAACAACAATGACAAGGGGGGACAAGGTATGGAAAGTAAGTCAAATTTTTAGAGGAATGCAGCAAGCTTCGATAATATATTTATTTACAAACTTATTGAAAAGCACTTGCAAAGATGATCAGCTATACAAACAAGTCTCAGGATAGTGCACACATCCACATGTATATAATGTTTTAAAATTTCATTGTAAATGATATATTGTAGAATCACAGAAAATGATGTTTCTAAGAAATTTTCCAGTAAACATATTTCAAAGTGAATTTCTTGCATTGACTATGACAAGTGCACTTATTGAATTACAACAAACAGTGCTTGCCACTTCAGTGCAAATGCAATCTATTTCATTAGATTTTAATGATGCAAAACGTCTTATTCATCCGATGTGTTCGCTATTAGGCATATACCAAATGAGATCATCCCTATAAGTAAAGGTGGATTATGAAGGGCTAACGTATTCTTTCATTGTAACTCCATTTCTATTCTAGGTACGTTTCCTCTAAATTCCCCTTCTTTTGACCCAATTCATAGTACTGTATTTTCTCTTAATTATCATATATTTAAGCTCTATTATATATTTTTTATGTTTAGGTATATATTTTTTACGGTTATAAAACAAAATACAGCTGATGTTTTTGAAGACTACTTTTGTTCTGATTTTTGGTATCCTCTCTCCTATGAACCTGTCTTTTGCATCTTAGCCGTAGACTTATTTTAAATATTCTCTCCTCTTCCTAACTAAACAAGGTATCTTATTCCATCTTTGCCTTTTCTGCACTATTTACAGTTTGTATGATTTTTTCCAAGAATCTGACTTAGGAATTTTAACATTTATTCTTAAATTATGTGCACATATTAAATTTTTATTTAAATTTGAGAAACTGACCATCAGAGTCTTCAAATGACTTTCCTATTCATTATTTAAAACAAGAAAAATTGATTTGAATTTCAAAAAATACAGAATGGAGAGTAGCATCTATTCATTATAAATCTTCATTTTCAAATATTCCAAGGAAAGACTTATTCTAGAAGTAATATGATGAATGGTATTTCATTAATTATCAGGAGATATTGCAAGCAGGTTGAATTCAGTCAAATCTCAACGATAGAGGGGAAGTGACATCTGTTTGATGAAGATAAAAAGTGAATAATATAGCAACTGGCTTCAATTGCTGTTCCACAAGTAACATAGGAATGAATTCCACCTAATGGCTTAATGTAGATATTGTACAACTTAGGTCTTTGGTCAATCCATTCATTTTTTCATCCAATCCATGGGATGAAAAGATGACAGGAGCACATTATGAGAGTTTCCTTCAGCAAAAGATACAGTTAGCAGTGCTTAAAAAGCATGAAAGAGAGGACAAAAGTTAATGAAGGAAAGAAGCAAAATCTGCTTCTCAAATTAAATTTGCTCCTAAAATTCTGAGAGGGAAAAATGCAACAACAAAAACTTTACCATAAGATTTTAATGTTTGGATTATAAAAGCAAATTCTCATGACAAATTTTGCAAGGAAACAGAAGAAGACACAGAATGTGTGACAGAAAGATATGCACAACTATTTTGCAGCCACAGTTTCTGAAAAGAAACTCCAACAGCTGTATATAAATGAAGTGGGTCAAAATAATAATACGAGATAAACTTAGATCATTTTAATAATGCCCTTCTTTAAAAATGTTCTTTTTCTGTTCTATGACTTTGATTTTGCTGCTATTTCCGTTGTTTATATCTGCTCTTATATAACTATACCTTGGGGTGTTTTCCTCTGTACAGGATGAATCAATTACTCCTACTATAGCTGTATGGTTGCAGTTTGCATTAAGCTCTAAGGCATGGTTTTAATCCACTAAATGAATGTACAATTCTCTCTTCTACATAATACATCGAAATTAACTTTTACCAGCTGAGTTTTTTGAGCTATCAAAAACTTTTTAAAAGTTCTTTCACTAAAGATCTAACGACACTTATGTTTCTATCTCATTTAGTTATTTTCTATATAAAAACCATAAATATCAATGAAAGCAATATTTACAGTTAAGAAACTTATCCCATGGATGGAGTTTTCACTCATCTACAGCTCCTTCAGGTGCAAGAAGAGAATTTTTTTCCACCAGAAGATATTATAATCAGCTTGGACATTGTCTCACTAGTTACCAAGGTTCCCTTGAAAGAAACAAACTCATGGAGGTCCATTTTGACAAGGAGACCATAATCCTGTTTAACCACACCCTCACTTCTATTTATTTCCTGCATGAGGGAAAGTTTTATGAGCAAACAGATAGTTGCATTGGGCTCACCTTTATCAACGGCAATTGCCAACTTTTACATGCAGGATTTGAAGAGAAGGTACTGTCTTCAGCCCAAGCATTTCTACCGTTACGAGGATGACACCTTCATAGTTTGGCCACATGGGGCTATGCTCTTCAGGGATCCCTAGCCAATGTGAATAACCAACATGTGAATATCAAATTCACAATGTAAAAGGAGGAAAATGACTGCCTGCCCTTCCTTGATATAATCGTCCACTGCAGAAAGGATGGTTCCCTTTGGCATCGAGTGTACTGCAAAACAACCCACACGGATCTCAATGGGACACCACCCATCACAACGGAGAGCAGATTTATCCACACTGATCCACAGGGCCAAGACTGTATCTGATAATGAGAATTTAGAAGACAAACTCAGACATCTTCAAAGAACGTTTCGACAAAATGAGTGAACGGGAGATTCAGCTGGCCCATAAAAGGGCCAGCTGAGGATGACAGGGAAGCCAGCGAAGGAATGAAGAAAATTCTCTTCTTGTAACTGAAAGAGCTGCAGAAGAATGGAAAACTCCTATCACAAGAGCCTGTATCCCGTACATTTCAACAATATAAGAGAAGATATCCAGGTTCCTTGGAAAGCTCAATATACATACTGTTCACAAACCACCTGTAAAATTACAAGACCAACTGGTAAACATAAAGGATAAGTTAGGACTTAAAACTCCAGGTGTTTATAGTATTCCTTGTGAATGCGGAAAATCCTACATTGGAACCATCGAGATGAGAATTAAGGAAAGTAAAAGCTGCATACGATTACATCATCTAGAAAAACACAGAACAGCTTCAATTAGGACTCTCCTTTGACTAAGACTATGACACTAATGGGAAAGACTTGCCAAAGAGGCCATTGAAATACAGTTAGAAAAACAAATCGCGGGTATGCCCGCAGCCAATCACGGAGGCCCGTGATTCAACTAATGAGCGCAGGAAGTCGACCAATCAGGACTTTGACAGAAGCATATATAAGGTGGATGTGCCCAATGTATAAATAATTCCACTGTAAAAGGGTCTCTCTGTATAAACTCCTAAGCCCCAAACTATCCCCGCTCCAACCCATTTGCATCCCCTCTTGCTTCTGTATAAACTAACAGACTCTGTAAAAGGCGGCATTACTATAAAACCAACAATTATGTAACAACTCCATTTATACTGTCCCACCCAACAATATGCCTGCAGTAGGTTGGGTTTCCCTACTGCCCCGGACAGGCACTCCCTTCCCAGCACCTTCAAACAAAGCCCCTGAAAGGCCTATAGGGTGCAGCAATCTCATATAAATGTAAAACATGCCAAAGATCAATAAAAAAACATAACTTTTGAAACATAACGTGACCCGAGCATTCAGTGCCCCGAAGACAATGGTAGAGTCAGCCATCGAAATGTCAGCTACAGCATTCCTGACCTGGTGGAAAACCCAAGAGGACTTCATCCATAGCATACACCAGAAAAGCACCTAATCTTTCATAACTTTTCCCATGTACTACAAAATTTTCTGTCACAATTATGATTGGGCAATCTCATACCTATTTTAGTTTTGGCTGCTGGACACCATGCCTGAAAATCAATTTGCAGGCTATCGCCATTTATTTATCACCATGGGGTCATACAAATTGATAAAAAATTTGTTTTTGCCATGGGTGGTTATGTATGCATGGTTCCTGTTTTTTTTTTAGAATATACAAACCATGTTAGAGAAAATACATAAGAAACACTAAAGAACTGACAAGGCATTTTCTTTTCGGTAGCTCTAAGGAGGGATGCAAAAATTTCCTCTGATAAATTTGTAGTAGCTTTATCCTTAACCTTTCAATTCGGAGACTTTTTAAGTATCATTTTAAAATTAATTGTGAGAAATTCCAGCATCCAAGGGCAGATCTGGTGGAAGACCCAATCGAGGATTGGAACTCTTAATACGAAGCAAATGTGCTGCAGCACAAGAGTGGTCCACATTAGTTTATGTTTGTGTAAATTAATCACTGATTGAATCATTTTAAAGTAAATTCAACCTCAAGTTAAAAGCGTCAGCCTGTGCAATCATCAAATGTATTGGAGGAAAACTCTCAAAAAGATGCCAGGGAGGGAAACAATTTTGTCCTTAAATACACTACTGTATTTAACTATCATCATCATCATAGGTCATTCAATCCGTAGATTGGTTGACTGCAGCCCTCCATTCTTCTCTCAAAAATATTAATTATTTTTGTACAGTGTGAGTGAAATCAGAGATAGTGAGGCAATGAAAGTCGAGGGGTTTGGCTACTTAAGTGATTCCAAGTTATAAATAAAGCAGAGAAACTAACTATAAAATGCAGAAAATATAAGAAACTAAAGTTTCCATCCACTTCAATTTCATGTTTAAAGGATGATATTTTGAATATTTAATTCACTTTATTGTTAGAATAAACAAGAGAATGCCTTCTTCAGGGGGAAAGTATTTTTAAGCACAAAATTATCCAGATCGTCAAAAAAATGTCAACATTCTAGTAAAACAATAGAACACATAAAAAAGCACACACTATGAAGATCATTAAAAGACAAAATATAAAAGGCAACATCAAAGTGAGGAATGTTATGGTCAGTCAGTTTTCAAAGTAATTTCAGAAAGAAAAAAAAGATCATAGAAGACTACTCACCAACTGTTCCAAATCTGACAAATCTCCTTCTTGCAAATTTCTCTCATTTTGAGAGATGAACTGTTGCGAAGAAACCATTGGGTCGAGGCATCGAAGGTCTTGGAGACTGCCCCAAAGTCCTCCAGAAACATGATTTTGATGGGCAGGAGCATTCTTGCTAGTGATGGACCAATCCGAAATGCACTCCAAAGATCCTTGACCCACTCTGTTAAGCAGAGACTCACGTGTCATACCCTCAAATTGTGGAATCCCTCTTCCTTTGATGTCCTCCAGACTGTGGGTCATTCCCTGCTCTCTGGCACATTTCATTCGCCTCCTTCTCCTGCGCTCATCTCTTGCAGACACGGGAGATTTCACTCTGTCAGAGATGGCTGGAGGGGCAGGTAACCCATACACTTTTGGGCTCAGTTTGTAAGAAAGAAGAGGATCGTCAACAACAGTTTCAGATGGCTGCAAAGGCCTCTGCCCAAAAGACGATAGTGATGATGAAGATGAGGGCTTTGGTATGGGACACACACTCGATTCTACCACCCAAGTCTCAGGACATTCTTTGGCTCTTTCTTCCTCTTTTGCATTGCTATCTGATACATCTGGGAATTGACCAACTATCACAGGATCTGGCATGGCACGCACAGTCAGTCGTCCTCCAGATGCACATGGGCAATTGGATGAAACATTTGCTTTTTGGGAGCAGTGAGGCATGGCTGCCTCGCGATCAGAGACATCCAATGCCATAGCTCCTCTTTCATCTCTGAAACCAATCCCAGAATCCGAATTACTGGAAGTGCTGCTCGGATGACGACCCCCACCACTGCTCAGAGATGGTGTCACAGAAGCTAATGCAGGAGGAACACTAGGATCTACAAATAGGAGAAGATCTCCCAAAGATGTTCTATTGTTTTCTACATGTATCTTCCTTCTCCTGTTAGGCATTCCAGGAGAGTCTATATCATCCGTTCCAGAAGCAGAGCCTGAGTTATTTCCTTTTGAAACAGATCCTCCACAAATAGAAGCTATGGCTTGAAGAACTGGAATTGCAGAATCAGGAAAAGCTATGCATCCTCCAGTACATCCTATGCCAAAGGCACGCGCGTGTGCTGCATGGGAAGTGTGTGGCCTTAGGCCCGGTTCCACTGCAAATACGTGACAAGAACTGCGACCAGTGAGAGGAAGACAAGGAGGATGAAGACGATCTCCTTCACCTGAGGTTGGTGAAGTGGTGACCACCAAACCAAAAAACCTTGCATCGCCACAAGCGCATAATGCAGCTATTCTATCAGCAGGATAAGATGCTAATGTGCTTCCAGAGGCCGATGAAACCTCTACACATCTGCGCCGACGACGCCCCGATTGGACAGACAAGAGGACAACAGCATGAGCTCGTCTTTCAGCACGCATTCTCCTGATGCATCCACGCACCACCTGCATTCTCCTTCCTTCCTCTGGCATTTCAATGCTTCCAAGATATCCTACAACTGCTTTGTATGGGGGACCATTGACTGCCTCACCCTTTCTTGATATATCTAAATTCAGTCCAGAACCACTGACATCCACTTCTTCATTTTGAGCATCTACCTCATTTTCCAGCAATGCATAGGGCAGCCTTTCTCTATGCCTCGGAATGGAAACACACCTCCTCTCTTTCCTTTCCTTCCGAAGAGGCGGCCTTGCTGCAGGTGGAGGCATAAGAATGGATGGAGGAACTGGAAGGCAGAGATCCTCATTCTGCTGTCCCCATAGAGTGGCCATCTCTTGGAACATGGCTCCAGTTCGTAAATCCTGCACAACTCTTGCAGCTCGAGCGGGGGTACTCTGAGCAGAGGAGATGACTCTCGCTGCACTGGGAGAACGACCGCCAGCACCACGTGCACCACCAGAGGATCTAGTTCGCGGCTTGTGAATATGGCGCAATCTAGGAGGCCTAGGCCTGACGTAAGATCTGTCTGGAGGAGGGATCCTCCCTCCCATGGCTCCACAAATTTTGACAAGTCCATCATTTCGAAGAGATTTCTCTCTCATTTCTCCATCATCTGCATCTGAAGAAGATGATGATGCTACAGGAGAAACAGCTTCTGTTTCTGAGGCACTGGTATCCGAAGAAGGGGAAAAATAGTACGTCTCAGCAACTTTGAGAGTCAAGAGAGGAGCAGAAGCTCCAACAAGACGCACTACATCATCATGAGGAGCTCTGGCAACACTTCTGCCATTCACCGATATTAAATGATCGCCAGGGCGCAGACCTGCTCTTTCAGCAGGGCTACCTGGAACTATGCAACTGAGAATACAAGGGCGCTGTCCAGAGATGGTGAAGCCAAATCCCCCCCTGCCCCTGCGCAGCTCTACCGTTCGAACTCCCCCATGATGATGGTTGTGATGACCATGGTGACTGGAATGGTGATGAGACAGCTTCCGTCGACGTCGACGCTGAATACCGGCAGAGATGGGGTGCATGACCGCATGAATCTCCTGAGATGCCTTCCCAAGTAGAGCTACAATCCCAACATCAACATGAGCTTCAATTCGAATCTATAGCGGATTTATTCATTCAACTCAAAATTACATATATTATAATAATTAATTTTTAATGAAAATTTCCTCCAATAACTGAACTTAATTAGAACTACAAAAAACTGTTGATGTATGAAATTAAATTCTTCAAGCATAAAATTCAAACGACCAAATCTAGAAAACATACATATAAAATTATGTTAAAAGTTGATACTAGTGTGGTGAATATCAATCGAATCTATTGAAGCAGCAATGTTGAATGATTTGTTTAGAATCGGCACATAGCAGCTAAACAGCATAGCATAGAAAGTTAAAGATTCAATGAATATGAAATTAATGTAGAATACGTTGCGTTAGAATCTGGGGTACATTACTTTTGCGGCGCAGTCACTCAGAATATAATCTACCAAAAGTAAATCAATTGAATAAGTTGATTTGATATCATAATGACCAAAAAACTGTCAAAGATTTTTAATAGAAGTTAAAAACCGACGACCAAAGTAGAATCAGACTCCCAATTGACTTTTAACTAAAGTTGATACAGGATTGTAAATGATTTGCTTCGCACGGGTTGATAAATCTCATCCATCATACAATTCGATGAGCTAATATGTTAAGCCATGGACTAGAAAATTAAGTAGACATTTCCGTTGCCAAGCATAAAGCCCAAAAATTTCCATTTCGAGTAAAGCAATAGCGCCTAACCTGATTACGGCAAAATACCTTCTCTTCATCATATTACTAACTATGTTAACAAAAATGATTTGAGAGAGCTCAACGCCTGTCACACACTAACATTATTCACTCCCCCATAGAGATTATTCCTTTTTCGCGCTAAATCTTATTTACATGATAAGATTATAACTCAAATAAATATTGATACATTGAGGCTAAATATACAGCTCAATATCGAAAATACAGAGCCTATTAACTAGCAAGGTGAAACAGGATGTTTACCTTAGGAAGTCCTTTCGACAAGTGAGACGTAAATAGAAAAAAATTGTTAGAATCCGAGTATCCACAAGGAAGATATTTATAAAGAATAAAACATACAACACGTATACTATTTTTTCCACTGGACACTTCTTAAGATTTTGAAAATCACAGAATGGAATGAAAGCATTAGTTTCAGTTGCTCGGTCGTTGAATTTAGCCCACGTAACTCAAAATCGCCCGTTACATATTTTAGTTAAGTATGCATAACTTCAAAACTAAACAGATTCTGTACGGACGATATAATAAAAATAAACTCACCAGTTTCCACTAAAACTGACATATATTGGGCACATAATGCACCATATTCTAAAATTCGACTCCAGTATCCACTCGTTTAACAGCCATTTCTTAACAGAAACACTCCGCCTCAGGCGCTCTCACGGTAAACGGCTCCGTTTCACACTAACGCTACCTACGGTGAAGCATTCCAACTAGCTCTGGCTTGCAGGATGAGTGCAGTGTTAACACAGATAATAAGTATTTCGTAGGCGGCGAAGGAAGTAAATGCCAAGGACACCAAAAGGACTGTAACTATTTCCTTTATTAGAAAACTTAATAACATGTTTTTACAATCCCTGATTGGAGATTTGGTACAAGAATTGGATTAATGTGCGAGTTGGTCTTCCAGACATCCCTTTGGAAACATACGGAGGGCTTTCACCCGTTGAACTCATCACCCCAGCAATGTCGAGATGCATCCATTCTCCGCTAGAGACGAATTCCTGAAAAAATTGTCAAACTTTGGTAAAACTGGACTACATCGTCCAAATATGCTATTCAAATCAAGTTTATACCTTCAAAAATGCAGCAGCAGTGCAAGATCCGCCACCCGATCCTTTACCGACGTTATTTAAATCCGCTCCGCTTATTTCTGAAAGTAAAAATTGAACCGTTTTACCAGAATGACACAAATATGCCTGAAGTGACTAGAATAACCGAGAATAGAATTAAGAGTAATTCATACATCTTCAGAAAACTTTTAACAGCATAAGATATATCACCGAATCTATTAAAATTCTGGTTATAAGAACCATGTTAATAGTTACAAGTGTATGTGTATGATAAGAACTACCAATACTAATCAATCCAAATGTAATTTTGACTACTGATGTTTCGGAAAAAAACAAAACTTGGATCATAAACACTGGTTCGCCATTTTATTAGATAAATATTATTCCATATTTATGGCAATAAATGTAATGGTAAAAATCAAGGTAATAAATTCGGCAATGGATTTCTCCTTATCATATGTCCAAGAAAATATTTTGAGCTCTATTTGATACCTTGACTAAGTCAACAAATCGTCAAATCTGACAACTTATTCGAAGCAATAGTATAGTTTACAGGTGCTTAAAAACAGCCGAGGTCATTTTTCACAAAGAATCGAGCGCTAGACCATTTTCACCAAGGATGTACCCATAGCCTACTCAACAACTAACTCATTTTGATGAAATACGCCCTCAGATTGAATAATTTCACTAAGAATGCTGATTGAATTTCATTCCTCTGGCTACAAGAATAGAAATACAACTGATTAGAAACAAACGAATGCTCTTAATTTTTAAAATCTGCCGAAAATAGCAAAGCAATTTAGAGGAAATCCATGCTTTATTTTTCCATTCACAATTCTCTAATAAATATAAAGAGCATAATCTTCTTGCCTCGACTTTATCTATTTTTAATCCAAAGTTCATTTTCTAACTCTCAACTCCAACAGAACATTGTCTTTTGCAAGTGCTTTTCCTTTCCTTTTGTTATAAATAAAAACTATTATAAAGTTATTATCATCTTATAATCTGAAATTTATAGCTAAGTAAATTAATTACCTCTCCATATAAAAATCAGAATGAAGTAAAAAGCATCCCCAGAATGCGACTGCTTATGATGACATTTTGAATCCCTTATTAATTGGAGCGATTATTCATTCCAAAACATCAACATACTGTAGAAGACTAGCTTCAAGAAGATTCTTTTTTACAACATAAGATTCAGCAAATAGTTCTTGTTTTTCAAAAGGAGATTTTAAAAATATAAATTCCAATTTCATTATCTTCACATTTTCTCAAAATTAATTGATTGTATGGCAAATTGAAGTTTGGCAGAATTTATACATTCTAAATTTATAGCGCATTTCCTTATTAAGAAATTATCTCCATAGCTCCCTCACAAATGTTATTATAATTCTTGGAATTATGTCTTTGAACAATCATATCTTAAAATAATACGTTATAAAGTAAAAATCTGAAAGTAAGCAAACATTACCTGAATCTACAAACACTAAGAATTATGGAATATCTAAAATATATTTGGAGTGAGAACTTTAGTAGAGCAAAAAAGGAATTTCTTAATCAATAATTTTTTTGCTAGGCATAATTTATGATTAATCTTTTAAATACAGATTTGGAGAATAATTAGACGATATCCTTACCAGTCATTTCCTTAGAGTAATGCTTCCATAATGGGAATCTCCACATTCGATCTCCAGTCAACATCCCAGCATTGGCGATCTTTTCCCACAGCACATCTGAGTTAGTGAACACTCCAGTCGCTCCTGAACCTAAAGCAACCCTCATTGCCCCTGAACATAATCAAATTATAAGCGACAATTCTAAAGAGAAACCTATTTTTCGCCCAACAAGCAGTCTTAATCCTTGAGAGAAGTACCAACATCATAAATTGTAGCATCAATAATAATTCTTCACTAAGAAAGATGGATATTATTACTGAAATTTCTTGACTTCAAGTAGGTGCACCACCTACTTGAAGTGGAGTAAGAATTTTGTGAAGAGAAAAAAAAAACAAAATATTCAAGCTGAAAATAAATGAGTTTTGCTCTGTACATTCAAGTTTACAAGGCAACAGGGAAGAGGAGGAAATTCTGCCAGATCTCTATTACTGAATAAGATGAGGTCCTTATGGGAGATTAAAAGGCTTGCAAAGGTCAGCAGATGACGGTATCAAACACAAAATAAATGAGTGAGGTCATCACAAGATAGTGTTGGACATTTAGCAGTAGCTGAGACACAAATTTCAGCTCCAATTCAAATCCAACCAGTGACCTTTTCACACAAAACACTGCTTAAAGTGGGTCTCTGAAGATGCCAATCATTTGATATAGCAAAAATTGTCTAAATTTTCAGTGTTTCAATACTCTCCTCTCCTGCTTCACCTAATGAAGTACTTCTTCAAATTTTCAATGACTAATTTCATAAGAAAAAATTGCAAATCAGAACAAACTACAACTATCATAGCTTGTTGACCATAATTTAGAAGAGTTTATGACAACCTCTTGCCACTGCTGTTAATTCATGTACTTCTTTGTCAGAAAAACTGATCATTCTTAAAAAATACAATGAGAAGGCAACCACAACATTTTATGAATAATCATCTAGATACCCAACAACTGATATAAATAAAGGAAACTAAAAATGTTTCGTTATCATTTTGAACTGTAAAGCACTTGTTTACACTTTAAAGACCCGAAAAAACCATTCCCTTCTGTTTTCCAAAGCAAAATAAATTTTTAAAAAAGTGATAACTCTCTGTAAAAATGCTGATTATGATGCAGTTTTCGCTTGGTTTTTAATGAAGTTAGTTTGGACAGGGCAAATAAGAGCAGAGTATTTCTAAGAGATGTGTCAACAAATACTCACCAGTCAACGTAGCAATATCTAAGATGAAGGATGGATTGAAATGCTGAGCATAACACAGAGCATCTGCAAGAATCAGCCGACCTTCAGCATCAGTGTTGTCAACTATTATTGACTTCCCATTCATGGCAACCACTACATCACCAGGCTTATTTGCACTGCCACTTGGCATGTTTTCACACAGAGGAATTAATCCTGTAATTATAATAGAAAGTATTTTAAATTATCAGAAAATCACACCACAATTCTGAAAATTTGTCCATACAACTTAAACATTTAATAAGATGATTATAGTAAATTTCATATGCAAAACACCATTTGCTTAAATATTACTTATCCTTCAAGAAACTTTTTCTCAAAAAATAATAAGAAGTCATTTATCTAAACATTTAGGGTTTGATCAGTTGAAAAAGCGCAAAAATGAATATTTATTGAGAAGAGTTTCAACTAAAAGTAATCATGACTATAAATATCTTTTTTAAAGCATATGACTTCATAAGGCATATTCTAGTGAACACAAGGATGAAATTATCTGTGGGGCAAAATTTTGGGATCAAAGAACTAGATTTGAAAGACAACACATTCGTGACAAAAATTAGGGATCTTATAAAATAAAATACATATGAACAAATGTTAAAAGGGTCTAAATAAGTAGAAAGGGAGATAGAAAATATAGTCCATTTTGTCATGCGCAGACACACAGGAATGCATTTTACGTTTTTTTTAATATTGAATAGCTAAGAGCGATATGAGGTCACATGGGCTCCTACCAGGCATTGCACCTGTGATCACTATTGCGAAAGTCATCCTGCCCAATATCTTTCCAGGAGCCCTTGATTATATATAATTTTATTATATATAATACTATATAATCCTCTATGGATATATTATGTCACCAGAAAAAATATATCACTCACTTTCATCTATTCTTAGGTATCAATCTCATGTTTCCAAAATAAAGCTGCTATTCCTAGGGCGGTTCAATAAGTACCCGTGTTTGAAGACTAAGGACGTTCCTGAGGGAAGTTGGTGTTATCATCATTTGCTGCCATCTATCAAACGACGCCAAAACAAATTACAGACTGATTGATAGGTTATTTTAGATTTGGCAGCCATTCGAGTAAGACGTGTTCCGTGATTTTCGCTAAGATGGAAAAAGATCAGTATCGTTTGGTAATTCGCTTTTTGTCTTAGGATGGGGAAAAATGCGAGGAGATAAAAGCAAAGTTGGATGCTGTTTATGGGGACACTTCGCCATCTATGACCACAGATATTGGTTCAACGAATTTAAACGTGGGCGAACATCCGTTTTTGATGAGGAGCGACCAGGACGCCCGGCAGACATTTACATTTACATTTACATAAGGACCCTGCTAACCGCCACTAGCGCATGGCAGGGGGTGTGAAACACTGAAAACCTATCTACCTTTGACTGCTGTTGGCTTCTCTAATACTTCGCGGAAAAAATGACCAGAAATAACTATCTGTCCTGGCAACTATTTCCCTGTAACGCTTCGTCGTTTTGTCTCGAAGATCACGTATGCTACTAACTGGTATGACAATATCAACTACCTCCTCCCTGAGATCCGTAGTGATAAATTTATGAAAAAGCTTCCTACGGTAATCAAGTCTTCTATCACTAATCAAATCCCAACCGAGGGATTCTATCATAGCTGAAACACTGCTGTCAAAACTGAAATCTCCCTTAACAAATCTAGCTGCCCTACGTTGAACCATCTCAAGGCTGGAAGTTAATCCCACTTCGTGCGGATCCCAAATCGCGCAGCAGTACTCAAGGAGAGGTCGAATTAGGGAGAAGTACGCTATTTCTTTTACTCTCAATGAGCAACCCCTAAGGATTCTACTTGCAAAATTTTGCATCCTATTTGCTTTACCTACTACGCGTTGAATATGCTCTTTGAAGGAAAAATTACTACTGAGCGTAATACCAAGATATTTATGATGCTTCACGAACTGCAACGGATATCCTGAAATATTATACGGTATGCGAGAAACATTAGCGGAACGTGTAAAATTCATGGCTACGCACTTCTTTACATTCAAATCTAACTGCCAATCCCTGCACCAACCTGAAATAAGATTCAGATCGTTCTGTAAGCAAACAATGTCATCTGCGCTTGCAATCTCTCTATAAATAAAAGTATCATCTGCAAATAGCCTAACCTTACATTGAACATTATCTACTATATCATTGATATAAATTAGGAACAAAATAGGACCTAATACACTACCCTGCGGAACACCGGATGTGACGTAAACCTCATCAGAAAAAATTCCATCCAACGCAACTCGCTGCGATCTGTTTCCTAGAAAACATTTTATCCATTCAATAACTTGCTGATTAATCCCATAAGCCATCAATTTATGAATTATTTTTACATGTGACACTCTATCAAAAGCTTTTCTAAAATCTAAAAATACGGCATCTGTGCTAATACCCTAATCAGCAGCCTTACCTAAGTCGTTCACAAAAAGGGCTAACTGGGTATCGCATGACCTACCCTTACAAAAACCTTGTTGACATTCACTAATTTCCCCTTATCACCTAGAAAACGCATTATTGAACTGGCAATAATATTTTCAATTATCTTACAAAAAATTGACGTTAAGGATATGGGTCGATAGTCTTCCGGTTTCGAGGAACGCCCCTTTCTTAGGAATTAGGGTGATATGCGCTCTTCTCCATGAGATTGGTACAACGCCTTCATCCAAAGTTTTCCTATAAAATACGAAAAGATTGTGAGAAAGCTCATCCGCCAGTGTTGTAATAACAAGCGATGGTATACCTTCCGGTCCGGGCGCTTTCTTCTTGTCAACCTGTCGCAACACCTTTCCTATTCCATCCACTGACAAGTCGATCGGCCCCATCTTTGAATCAACCCTCATAGAAAAATCGTTCGTGAGTCCATTGTCTAAAGTAAAGCTTTCCTGGTAATGTCGATTAAGTAAGTTCGCTTTACCTACCGAATCACTAACTGTTAGTCCCTCGTCATTAACAAGACTAGATACTGAAGACTGACCTCCACGAGATTCTCGGACGTATGACCAAAACTCCTTCTGGTCGCTTCCTAAAGACTCTAAAAGGGTTTTAGATCTATATTCCTGAAACTCATTCTGCGATTCCTCCTTAACAAATTTTTGTACCTCCGCGTATTTCTGTCGCTAAATTTCAAAGTCATCTCCGATCTTCTCCATCTGCGCTTGCAATCTCTCTATAAATAACAGTATCATCTGCAAATAGCCTATCCTTACATCGAACATTATCCACTATATCATTGATATAAATTAGGAACAGAATAGGATCTAATACACCACCCTGCGGAACACCAGATGTGATGCAAACCTCATCAGAAAAAATTCGGTCCAATGCAACTCGCTGCGATCTCCAGTAAGAAATACACATGCCCATATGATTTACATCGTGTGCTCATGACATTGGACAGAGTATAATAAATAATTGCATATCAATCACACAAATAAATCCATTTCAACTCTACAGGCAGAGCTTGGGTAAAAACAAACTATCTTCTTTCCCTCTCACTCACTTTTTAAAGCTTGCTCACTCACTACCTGTTATGCAAGTTGCGCCTTAGGTGGTAAGATTTTGTGGAACTAGCAGTACCTGTATTTGCTTTCAGAAAATCATCTAACATTATGTGATTTTCATTTTCAGTCTATCAATTAAAAATAAAATTTTATATTTGAAGTCTTACCAATAATATTAATAGGAAGTTTGAGTGATGCCACAGCATTAATGGTAGCTACAACACAAGCAGCTCCGCCCATATCAGCTCTCATCTCGTCCATGTTCCTTGCTGGCTTCAGACTTATCCCACCACTGTCAAATGTTACTCCTTTCCCTAGAAAAACACACAAATGAAATTATCATATCATGAGCAAAATTTGCTTATACTTTTCTTTGCAAAATTAATTCACTGAGAGAATAAAATATACTCATGTTTACAAGCAACAATTAAACAAAAGATTTCAATGAAAAATTCTATAAAAAATAAAATTAAATTGAGCATTTCTTTAGAATTCCTCAGTTTGATGAGATTAAATATGTACCTTTTATAAAAGAGAAAAATAAAATCTGGAAGATCAATTCAATAAGAAGATTAATTTGCTTTTATCAGAAGGTAAGAAAAACTTTGCAATTTTCACACAATTGAATTTTAAAATCAATTTAAACATAATTTAAAAACATTATCTGAGAAGAAAGGCTTAACCAGTTGCTTTTGTTTTTTAGATGAAATCGTGCAAAAAATTCTCATTGCCTTTATCATTACATCATTCCATTGATAGATTATATTCCTTATATTTGTATTTGAGGATGGATGAAGCAAAATTTTGTAATTTGGAATTGCATCCAAAACATAAAATTGCATAGTGAGTAATGTAGTCTGGATATTTCAGTTGGCTGTAGAGATGCATTTTCAGAGTGATCAAGAAAATCAATGCCACTCATAACAGAGATAAATTGCTAATTAAAATATGAATGATGATGGACAAAGGGCTAGAAAAATTAATCATCCTAGAACTGAACTCAATTTGTTATTAAAATCATCATATTTAACTGGATGTGGAGGTAAGAGAGGAATAAAATATAAATGCCCCTGGGAGGCTAATAAAATGAAGGTATTGAAGCCACACTTCTTAGTATTACTTTTTAACATCTGGCTTTCATTTTTACAACCAACCTTTGCCTTCCAATTCCAGAAAAATACCTGTAGTTAAAATGCTACTACTGGTGATTGAGCATTATAATGCATGCTTCACTGAAGTATAGATTGATCACAATGATTAAATCTTTTATAGCACAGCTTCTTTCCTTGATAGTAGTATTGAGAAAAGTGCTTTGACAGCTGAGGTCATTTCGCATGTGAGCTCCCACCAGGAATCGAACTCAAGATTGAACGCACTGCCCTCACAGGAGCACTTCTTTCCTTTCGGCCGTTGTATACACAATACATTTCCTCTCCCTTCAATGTCTTCTTTATTGTATTGCTTTCTCAATGAATTTCTTTATGACAAAAATATTAACATCTACAATGTACCCAGCAAGCCAGTGGCGTGTGGCAGGGGGTGTAACTATGACTCAACTTTCCCACTCAATTACTTTTGCATTTCGTTCTCAGAAAAAATGAATTCTTGAATAAACTGGTTACACAGCATCTATTTCTCTGATCTTTCTTGCGGTATCAGAACAGCCTATATAACAAGTAGGGTACATAATATTGGTTACATCTTCTATGAACAAGCTCTCTCTGAAATTATTAAGTAAATTGAATCCTAGATTAATTCTTCTTCCCTTATAACAGCTACATATACCCTGCAAGCCGCATTTTGGCGTGTGGCAGGGGGTGCAAGCACCAAGACTATAACAAGATAATATGTGATTGTATTAAAATATTTCTTTCTCAATTCAATTTTTAATGCCTTAACATTTGAACCTAAACGGATCCCTAACTTAAAAGAAAGATTATTATATCGTATTAAATGTTATAAATGCTTTAAAAATTTTCTTCTAGCAATATAATCATGAATAGTATGCATAATCACTGTAATGATATGTGTATTTCATTTTATAATGAATACCTCAATTCACTCGATGGGTATATCACACAACGAATTTTTTAAAAAATCAAAACATCACTAACAGCTTTACGTAAGCTGTCTGTATACCAGTAATGACATGTCACTTAAAGCTTCAGGTTAAACGTATGCAACCAAGATAAAACAAAAAATATACCTTCTGCATCTACATTACTTATTTATTTCCTAGATTTTTCTTTTCAGACAAAAATATAAAAATAACTACTACTTGTCTTCAGTGAAATTGCACCTTATCCATTCACTGAATCAGGTTTATTCAATTGATGAAAGATGGGCAATGGACGACGTGTATGAAAATTATTCTTATCCAGGGAATCTCCTATTCAGAATGGTATCTAACTAAACAGGGATGTAAACAATTTTATATTATACACCATTCCACTAAACATCACTTTAGGCTAAATTCCAATTTAAATGAAGTAGATATTGAGCATAAATTTATAATACTGGGCAAAAGTGAGACACAGACCTTTGTATTCAGCAGCACTCATGTTTCTGTGACTGTTCCCAAAAGTTGCAAATTTATATCGGTTTATAGTGAAACCTGTTTCAATTATTTCAAGACCATAAATAGATATCTGTCCAATTCTAAAGATTGTTTACAAATGTCTCTAAGTAAAAACAAAATATTATTTCAATTTGTTTAAAAAATTGTGGATTTTTCATTTGTCTGACTATTTTTAGCAGGAACCTGAAAACTTTTGCTTTCAAATGGCCATTCATTTATTTGTATTAATAGAGCAAGAAAGGAGAAAATCCCCGGTCACCAAAAAAGCATGTTTTAAAATAATACATAGAGGATTGTTATTATGCAGCTTATCATGTTTAACTGCAACACTACAGACCAAAAATCCATGACACATTTTTCACACTTTGCCATCTGTTTCCTCTTCTCAATCTGAGATCAAATATTACTTACCAACAAAAACAACAGGACTTGAATTGTCTTTTCCTCCAGAATATTTAATTTCAAGGAAAATGGGAGGCTCCTGTGAGCCCTTTGCTACACTTAAGAAAGATCCCATTTTCATTGATTCTGCCCAAGCTTTACCTCGGCCTTCTACCTTTATGCCATTTTTGCTCAGTTCTTCTTTGACAGTCTAAGGGATGAAAAGAGATAAAATGAGATCAAGGACTTCAAAACAGTTTCAACTCATAATAAAGAATGAATTTCAAGGCGAAATAATTAAAGAAGAAGCAGAAAGGTTTGACTTTTCACAAAATGAGGACAAAAATTTATAAAACAAATGCTTAAGGTAAAACTCAATACTACTTTTAATCCAATCTATTTTAGCAAGATTTATACCTCCTCACAATGGATTAACCTATCTTAAGCAATTTCAATGAGTTTTCTTTGCTTGCTGCTCTAGTATCACTATAGATATTGAAATCTTATTATTGTACTCTAAGACTGCAAGGCCTTACTTTTAATATCACCAATATTACAGTGCATTCCTAGAAGCTTAAATACAAAAGTCTCAGTGGTAAATTGTTCAATAAAGTAAAAAAGGCTCCATGAAGTGAAGACTGAAGCAATTCATTACGAGAGAAATGGGCAAACTGTCATGCACTACAGTAGCTTAGTCCAAGAAAAAGCACCACAAGAATTAGCACTAATTAGAGAGAGGAAAATCATTACTGATATTCTATTCACCTGAGCAAATATTGAAGGAGTCATGTAGTTAGCAGGAGTATCAGCTAGCTTCCTTGCAAAATTCTGTGCTTCAGCCTTGATCAAACCCACCTTCCAGGATGAGCTGAAATGCCAAAATCAACTATTTTTACAATTAATAATATTATTTTCTGTCTATTTTAATTCAACCATTAATAGAATCATTAGAGGAAAATTATTTGAATTAATATTGTGAAAGGAATTTATAACAGTAAATGCATAATTATTTTACATTCATTCATTGTAATTTTATTTTTATAATCGTTAAAGGTAACAAAAACATTATCATTATCTCTTGGACCTTTCCTGCTAACATTCCAAACAATATATACTGAAATACAATACAAGACTTCTTTTCAAAAGGTCTATCCTAATGGCATAAATTGAGCTTAATGAAAATACTTATTTATGGACATTCAATCAAATTATATATCAGCTTAACCAAAAGTGAACATTTTTTTACACATACAGAAACTAATCAGAAACAATCCTAATATCTTATGGATAAAGAATGCTATCAAACAGAGTTTATTGAGAAGATTAACTGATGGCTGATATATGCCTACAAAAGAGACATCCCCAGAGGCAAACAAGTTTAACCAGCAGAGAGACGATTAAGAAACCAAATCTAAATAAATAAAGTTTTATTAAAATCTAGACTTGCTTTCATGAGACAACCTCCATTTCCATAAATGTATAAATTTTCCAGCATGAAAACCACTATTAAAAATCTAGACCAATTTTAAATCACTAGCAGAAATCTTGTATTCAAACTCTACCATACGATTGACAAATAGAGAATTTGGGATCTTCTCAATGTAAAATGCCCTTTGTACTCATTAAATCTATTTATAACATTTCTTTAACTCTTGACTTACACAACTAGTGATCCCAGTATACCTGTCTAAGTTTCCATGAGGACATAGTTGTGGCATCTTCTTCTGTTTTGAAAGGCTTCTGAATCCATGGTAAGTCCAAAGTCCCAAGAGACCTCCTTCTGCAGCTGCCTCTGGTTGGAATCCTAAGTCTTCTAACTCTATCACATCTACTTCCAACTCTTTCAAACTTCTGCAACCAACTGTCAAACACGTGAGCTCTAAAGTATACAACTTTTTCATTTTGGATTATTTGAGATCTCATCTGTAATAGGGCCATTGAATACAACTAAATTAAAAGCTATTGCATATGACCCCTATCTACTAACAAGTTGAATGATGCCTCACAGCACATTAACCTCTTCTTCAACGTTCAGAAACTGCTCCCACTTACCCAAAGTTCATATTATAAAATCATACATGTTTTCATTTATTGTTAGTAGTGATTTTATGGTACTTTGAAAGCTGAAGTGAGCACCCAATTAGAATCAAACCCAGAGCACCACTAACTTGGCTCTCCAGGGACCGTATAATTTTCACAAAAATATGAAATTTAAAGTTCTTATTTATAATTCTTAATGATAGTATATAGTTCTTATGGTTAATAGCAACAGAAAAATTCATGTGAAACCACTTTATTCACTAAACTATCTGCTTAGAAGAAGGGAAAGGCCCTTAAACATTTTGAGACATGTCTTCCCATCATTAGGTTTTGTAACAGAAAAGAAAGATACACCACATTTCAAATGGCAAGAATAATTTTTTGTAATGAGATATGAAAAATATTGATCTTTTCCTAATTTTTCATTTATAACTGGAACACTTTGGTGCCTCAAATTATAAAATTAATATGTTCCAGGCGCAAGTTCATACCTCAGAAAATATCTTGAAACTCAGTTTTCCATAGCACCTTATGATGAATCAATGAAATTGTTTTGTATGGAAACCTCGAAAGAAAAATTCGTGTATGATGATACAATCATCTTTATTCATCAGATTCTTAGTTTTGCATAGTTTAAATATTTCCTCTTTAATTTCCAACACATTGGTAGGATAAATAAAGATTGTGGGTGAACATGATAGTGCAAGTTGAATGTCTCTCTCCATTGCATCATCATTAAAGGGATCACATTTTCTTAGTTTCCTATTAGAGATAGATTAAGGCAATGCTGTGAATTTTGTCAAATCAGACAAAAGATTACATCATATACAGGTTTATTTCTAGATATAGGTATTTTGTAACAGTTAAAGGTAACACAACAGTTATAGGTGCTTAACTAATTCACTGGAAAATTAGGTGTTCCGGTGAATTATGCCCATTTTTAGTAGATCAACAAATCTTTTTTCCCTTATGTGAAATCATAATAATCAGTACCAAAATTCCAAACATCCCTCTTACTTTGTCACACAATCCTTTCAATCCATTTTTTCTTGAAAATGCTTTCAATAATCTTGTTTTTCATTCTGTGGATTTAACATTATAAGTGGGGCAACCAATATATGTGGTAGCATTGAAAAATCATGAAACAGTGACTATCACCTTTATTTTATCAATCAGCAAATTTTGTTAGCTCAATAAATCATGGTTATTATAGTTTAGTGATGACAATACTGATAATGATACCTTATTATACCCAAGAGTTAAAATTGTCATATAGAGTTGAATCTCCTATCATTTCTGCAGTGATTTTTATAACATCAGCAAATATGCTGATTCTTTCCCTTTGCAATCCTACTCATTTAGTATTAGCCTTGGTTTCATTTGATGCCTTCTCTGAGTTTATACTGATTATTTAATAATGATTGATTGAAATTTAATAAGCAAAATTTCTGTTTAAGTCCTTTCTTCATCCAAGATTCTTTGTCATTGAACCATTTGACGTAGGTAACAAATGTAGGAATGTCTCTATTGTTTCTAATTATTCTTTGCTCTGAATACTTTTTCTCTGATCAAATTTCTGATTCATGGAAAGTCAAGACTCTAATCCATCTAATTTTCTATTTCCATTGTAGTCTATTAATTTTTTAATCATGAAAAGGGATCAGAAAAACAGACAGACAAGCTTCATGACAGCTTTAGCCACTACACCAACTGCTGCACATGCTGAAATTTATGCTACTTCTGTAACAAAAATTCTTTTTTTTTGGTGTTATCGAGAAATTTTTTTTTTTTGGAAAAAAGGATTTTGATTTGCAAAGGAAAAACTCATATTTTTCTCTAAAACTTTCCTGTGGGAAATTTTTTCCTATGAAAATTATCAGGAGACTACATTTCTACTTCCATTTTTCCAAGTACTCTAGGAAAACTCCAAATTATCAAACGACATTTGTCTCCAAAATCTTTAACAGTAAAATGAATAACATAAGAGTTAAGTGGATAAAATGAGTCAAATTTTGATGTCAGGATTTCTTGAAAGATAGACCCAAATATATCATTTAAAAGAGAGAATCTGTTCCATATTTTCTTGCAAGTATTCCTTGTTTATTTTTCTTTGATTATGACACTATTTAACCTCAATTAAATTGCACTGTGCCATCAGGAATTAATTTTACTCGATGCTGTATGACTTCCAAATAAATTTTGGCAACTTTCTTTTTCTTCTGTGCTATAGTTATAACAGTGTGTGCCACTCTGCCACAAGGAATACCTATATTTCTCAAAAAGAATACTCTATAAGGAATCTCTTAAAAAAGCCAGATGATACATAGAATTTTTAGATATTGTTGGAGGATGTGCTTCTGTTTCAACAAAGACAAATGAAGTTGCTCATACTGGTTTTGGTTTGGAAGAATATTTGGAAGAATTCTGGAAAAGCAGGGATTGAATAATGTTCGAAGGGTGGACTGTAAAAGACAATTCCCAAAATGAGTTCAACACCAGGCCATTCTCCCATAAGAAATACATTGCAGAAATGTTTAAAAGCAAATTCCAAAATAACTTGGGATGACAACTGAGGGCTTGTAAATTTTTCTTTGGGTTTTACCCCAATAAATGCTCTTTTGTAATGAGAATGGGAGAGGTGCTATGAGACCTTAATCTAGGTCTACATAGGGAGGTCTCAATGATTGGCCATTTGATTCCATATTCAATATGACTCAATTTTACTAATTTTCTTGATTCTCCACTTTCATTTCTTCTACATGTGCCATAGTCCAACAACTCCAGATGTGGAGACAATTTTGAGGGAAATTTATCACACATAAGGTAGTATGTAAGCAACTTTTACCAATTCTATTTAAAAATAAAATTACTTCAGTATCCCTGCATCAAATATCAAAGTCTTATAAGAAAACTCTATTTTATGAGGTCTGGAAGGAGTATACACAATATGTTATTTCATGTTTTCTATCTCTTGATTAAATCATTCCCTTAGTTTGGTGAGGTAATTCATATTTTCCATGATCCTGCATTTCTTTACCAAAAACATAATACATGCAATATATTGATAATGAAACCTTAAAAGAGAGATGTATGCAATAGGACTGAGCAAAGTGAGTGGAATATTTTATTCTGGAGCTCAGAGGGGAAAAATGGGAATCATCATAGAGCAGTGAAAAGGGTAGATGATAGAGCATTAAGAGTTACCAAAGGATATTTTATACAAGTGTGTATCAGATTATGAGGAAAGATATTGTATAAGAAGACTGGAAGAGATGAAGAGTGATTATGGTTTGGAAGGGGAAGAAGGACCAGAAATATGGAGTGAAGAATTAAATAGATTAGCGCAGAGAGAAAAACATGGTTTAAAAATCATTTAAAGAGGAGATATACATGAATCAGAAGATCACGACAGATTGATTACTTCTTGATAGAAGAAAGATATATAAATTAAGAATTCTAATGGGTTACCAGGTGTTGATATCAATAGTGACCATGTCCTAATAAGGATGGAAATTAAATTAACATTAATAATAATTAATTAACAATAAAGAGAGTAAAAAGTCAAAGCAATAAAGAAATGGAACCTGGAAAAGTTAGAGGAAATGAGTAAAGAAGTGATAGGAAAAAAACTGTTCGAAGCAATTATGGAAGATCAAAAAAAACAAGTGAAGAAATTTGGATGAGAATAAAAAATGCTTTATACATGTAGCAGAAAAAAAAAGGATTTCATGAAGGAATTGGAGCAAAAAATCCACAGGTAACAAAAAAGATGTTGAAAAAGATGGAAGAAATGAGGAAGTGTCCAAACAAGAGCTGTGAAGAAACAATGTATCGAAAGTTAAATAATGAATAGAAAATGAAAACTCAAAAGGCAAGAGATGGCCGATGAATGTGATGACATAGAGAACTAAGAAAAGAAAGGACACTATGACCCTATGTACAGGAAGGTAAGGGCCTTAACAACTTATAACAGGAATATGAAGAGTAAAAGGAGAGAAATTGAGATTAAATATGGCAGAATAATGCACAAGAGGAAATATATGAGAGAATGATGGGCAGAATATTTGGAAGACTGTTCAGGGGAGAAACCAGTGGATTGAAGAAATGCTTTCTACAGAATATGGAGTGTTGAAGTAGAAAAAGCAACTAAAGAAATGAGAGGGATGAGGATTGAATGAAGAGGGTAAAATGTGTAACAAATATACCATACTGGTTAATAGCCTAAAGATTTTGTCACAATAGTGATGGTACCAATTCCTAAAAAGCTGTGTGTAAGAAAGGTACCGGGCATAGAACAATAAACCTAATCAGCACACAACCAAAACAATGTTGAGAGTACAGAATAGGATAATGCAGGTGAGTGACAGAAAAGGAAAAGGAACACCATTCTAAGGATGGATGGTATATAGAGACAGCTCTTTGTTTTATTAATCTGGAAAAGGCTTTTGATTGGCTTAAATGGGAGAAAATAGTAGAAGTTCTACAAGAAGTATAGAAGGAGAGAAAGAGAGAATTTTATACGAGGCAAAATTTACTTTAAAAATAAGTGAAGATATGACTAATTGGGTGGATCTTGGTAGAGGAGTACAGCAGGGACCAACCTTGTTCAATATATACGTAAGGAAACGATAAAAAAGATTGGATGGGAGAGAGTTAGTATTGGAAGGTAAGAAGATGACATCTTAGCTGATAACATTCAAAGGTTCCGGAAAAAGGGTTGAAGATAAACTTAGGAAAAAGTAAGGTGATGCCAGTAATGATCTGTGAAGATTATATGAGTGAGAATAAATAGAGGCATAATAGAAAAAGTAAAAAGCTATAGGTACCTAGGAACTGTGATAAGAATTGGATATGTGTTGCATAGAAATAAAAGGAAGGTTTGAAATAGCAAGAGGCCAGAAAATGCATGGATATGGAGCTGAGAAAGAGGCTAGCTTAGTGTTGCATTTTCATGTATGGAAAGAAATAGAATAGAGGTGTGGATGTGGAGAAGGATGGAAAAAGTAAGATAGTGAATAAATTGAGATCTTAAATAAAGTGAAAGAAGGTTCATTAAGGAAATAAGAAAAAGGAAAGCTAACTGGTTAGGTCATTAGATGGAATAACAGTGGCATAAGTAGGGAGGGAATGAAAAAGAGAAAAAGAATTAAAGTGGTAAAGAGCAAAAATTATATGGAGACTAAAGAAAAGGGTGGACTAGTGTATGGGACCTGCCATCAAACAAATAAAAACATGATGATAAGTCCTACAAAAACTCTAATTAACCACCAGTTTAATCAAAGTGTAACGTCATCTGGTACACTGAACACTCATAGTTTGTTGTGATAAAGGGAAGATTAGAGGAATAAGATTGACCAAATTCGAGTTGCGAAATTAATTTAGGAACATTAAGTTATGAGACATAAAGAGTTTATGCATGATTTTTAACAGAATTTCATTTTCACCAAGTCACACCTAGGACTGTCTGTTTGATTAAACTCCGAGGGTTACTGCATCAATAATATTTGCACATGAACTTTTCTAGAGCAATTAAATAAGCATAAGATGAAATAATCCCAAGTTTCCTTTTGGACTGAGTGGGTTTTTATGATTCCATTCTTTTTACATGAATTGAATCAAATGAATACTTTGCATTAGTATAAATGTAATGCTGCACTGAGGTGATGTAGTCACCATATTAAGTCCAATGCATTGATATACAATGATTTCTGAAATTTACAACCATAAGGAAGCATATTACATAGTCCTCTCTTGAGTTGATTACAATTCAGCTTTGAGAGATATAGCACCAATTCCCCTACATAAAAAATGAAAATAACATTCAACCATTCTCAATATTTTTCAGTTAATCATTTCCCAAGGAAAAATTGGAAAAGTACCAAAACAAATGTCAACTCAAGGTATCTTTATGATCGAATCCTTAACTCACTCTCACTTATTCTCAATTCTTAACTCACTTAACTTTCATTCCATTATATTGTGCTTGTCTTTATATAATTTTCTATCACATCCAATGCTACGTAGAATGGCTCTTTTTCCATATAATCTGATTTTTCCTATCTTCTTTCTCTCTTTGACTTTTATTTTCAGAAATTTGTCACAGGTTACCATTAGAATTTGTGAACAGAAAGTAAGTAGATTTGGTTCACTTCATTCAGCTAACAATCCCAGAGAAATTCTGAGCATCATCTGCCAGAAAAAATAACTAAATTTAACCATCCATTATTTGTTTGTAACAAATATATATGGGGTAAAAAAATTTATTCCTGGTTTACATCAAATAAATTTTAGCATAAAATAAACATACCTGAAGCAGCAATTCTAGCATTTTCTTTTCCTACATCCAAGCACTCGGATTTGTCAATTTCAGTAGACGGCTGTTTTCCAAGACCCACCAAAGCAACTGCAGAGTACTTGTCATCCAAACCAAAGAAAATTCTTGACTTCCCTTTCTTCAGTGCTGGTCCTGACCTATTCACAATAAAATTTCAACCATAGCTTCCTCAGTTTATACAATTTTAACAATAAATAAATATACATTTAGAAATTAATTATTTGATTGTATTACTTGAAAACTCAGCTGTTTTGGTTGGATTACCTAAGGAAATTCAATTGGAAACCTATATATATTGAAGCAAAAAGCAAATTTTGTTAAATGACATAGAATTCAGCACTATTCAAAATATATCTCACTTTTCTAATGGTAGGAAAGTTTTTATTGCCTCTGATTACAACATTCTAAATCATCAAAAGTATGTGAAAAAATTTGTCAGAAATGTAATTAAAAATTCAGAAAGCAGATAAAGGTGTTCAGCCTAGAATTTTAATGCTATATTTTTGAAATGCCATTAATAAATTTCAAAAATTGGGATGGGAGCAAAACAAACAAACAGTAATCCAAAACTTGCTACCAGTTCACTATCTAACACATCAGCCCCATGATTAGTGCATGGATTTTCTTAGAAGCTCTTTATATTATAATGCTAATCAATAAACATTTATACTCTAAATTTTGGAAAACTTCAGCTGAGTCAAAGTAGGTGTTTTCTTGAGAATGTTTCAGGAGAGACAATGGGAATGCCTGGGCTTACTTAGGACATCCATTTCCAAAATCATATTAACTGAAAACTTTTCCACTCTGCAAGAAACTGTGGATGTCCAGGAAACTGGAATGGTAGGGCTATCATTATTTTATTTTTATGGATTTTTGAGACAGGAAATGAAGAATATTAAACTTATAGGGGAGAAAAGTAGATTGCCTCATTATCAGCTCAAAAACTGGGGCAGATATTTCTCATTTAACCACACTTACTTACTTTCTTCAACACTTAAAGAACAAAGTCAGATTTGATCTTTCTTGAATGATAAATAACATCTCATAATAGGACTTCCACAAGGCATTCATTGAAATTTAAGTGATCTTGTGACAACATTCACGAGAAGGTAAGCAATGGGAGAATGATTTCCAAGCCATTATATAACTAAATTTTGCAAATATCACAAATAAAATCCTAGAAATAATCAGTATCTAATGTTTCATCAATTTACAATTATTCAATTCCAATGTATGAAGACTAGACTACATTTTTTATAAATACATTTTAATAGAGATAATAGGTAGGTAGAATAGATACTATGATTTCTTCAAAGAGAGGAAACAATAATTAAATCATATTTAATTAATAAATTAAATCATTATAAATAGAACACCTCTGTTCTATTTATAATGATTTAAATTGTGAGATAATTCAATCCCAGTAAATACCATAAAATTGGCAAGAAAATATGACCTAAACACTATTGTGTTAAATTTGTTCTGGATCATTATAAAGTTTAACCAAATGAAAACAATACTACACATTTCATGGTATAGAATGAAACTCAAGCATTAATGAAGATTGTACTTGGAAAGGAAATTTAGATCATTACCAAAATAACTTAAATATGCAGCGCTAATATGAAACCATCATTGATTGCATTATTCTCTACAATGCTTACAACACTACAAGATGTGACATGAGTAAATGTTTAAGCATTTTGAGGTCAACTCATTTAAAATATCAAACCAAGGCTGAGGTTTATTTTCTTTATTCTAATAAGTTTTATTCTTACATAATTTAAATAATTAATATTTATATTGTCATAAACAAAATAAATACAATGTATCTTCAGTCCATACACATCGACAATTATTTTTTCTAAGTACAAGGAATAAGAATGAAGAAAACAGATGAGTTAGGAACAAAAATCATTGAAAAAGAATATAAGTATATTAAAATATAACATTTTTATGAAAGCTGTGAACCAGCAGTTGAGCATCAAACATTGCCACATTTGAAATTGAGGGATATAACACTGTGATTTGGCAACTTTCATTCTACCCAAAGCATGAAATGAATTCAACATTTAAGTCACCTTTTACATATTTATTATAAGTGAAGCCCAAGATTAGTTGTTGTATTAGGATTCTTTTGTACATAAATTGAGCACAAAATATATTTATTTACAGGCAATGCCATTAGAAACACACAGCTTTTAAGTCTCCTTCAAACACACCCAACACCACTCAAGCAAAAGAAGCTAAAACAAAATTCTCTTACTATCACTTTCCACAAACATGAAGTCAATCTCCAAAATTCTATTTCATTAAAATTTATGGTAGGAAGTAAAATAATTATCAAAATGGTTCAACTAAATCAGAATTAAGGATTACATGACAATATAATTGCATTCCAATTTCAACATTACACATCCTATGCATATTTTAAAATTTAATACGATATTTCCTTAAACAGAATCTAATTTGATAAAAATATGTAATAATCGCTGCTTTTTGATGTAAATAAAGAGGACTCTGCACAATAGTCTCTCTCTTACCTGCACAATAAAAACCTACAAGGACGAGAAGATTTTGCTTGATTTTAGAAATTGTACACCAATACAATATAATGTAATGATTGTCAACTGCATTTTTGTTTCAATAAACTGTTGTATTTTGAATAAATAATTTTCTGCTACTTATAAAATCTCATAATTTACAACAATATACAAATTATATTCCAATTACTCAGAATTTTAATTTCAAGTGAACATACAAGGAATCAAAATGGAATGGAGAGAAACAATTTGACTTAAATTTTCATTTGATAAATTAAAGAAAGATTAGAATAACAACGACGATTTTCAATGAATCGTCATCACTAGGAATTTTCAATAAGATTACTCAGGGGATTTGGCAGCATCAAGGCTTGATCATAAGGGAAATAAAGCCTTTAAGAAAAATTATTTTTGTGCAAAGTCATCCAAAAACTCCTTTAAAGCAAGCAGTTCTACTATGAGTGAGCTAATGCCACAGACATCATTAGATACTATCATAATTGAGTCGACAATTACATAAACTGATACTCTAAAAATGCTCACACAACACAAGAAACAAGAGCAAACAGTCTGAATGAGATATCTAGAGTGCAATAATGACATAACCACGAGTTTATTATTTTTTTCGGATTTAGCTTTGTACACAAGCTATTCGGCTTAACAAGTAGAAAAAATATACCTATTTATAATAAGATCACATTCATTGAATGACATTCTTGCAACTAAGAAGCAAAATTACAGCAAATGCTGATAACGTGGTATTTTATACTAATTCCAACACTTTGATAATACCTTGGCTATTTGCAGCGACCACAACATTTGAATTCTGACGCCAACATACAGCCGAGACAAACTCGTTCACGTCATCCTCCTTCCTATCTTTTTCCAAAACGCTGCGCACCGCATCAAATTTAAAGCTAAACAGTTGTTTCGATAACCCTTTATAATAAACGTAGAGGGCATTATTTTCTGAGCCACATGCAACATAATCTCCATCTGTGGCTAAACCGACAAAATTCTTTTCATTGACGTGACCCACAAAAGATCGCAGGCACGAGGGAGCGGCAGCAGGTGCTTTCGAATTGTTTGCTATTGCTCCTACACTCCACATTTTCAATTGCGAGTCAGTGGAAGCGGAGACTATTTCTTCCTTGTTTAGGAACTTCACATATGATACGGCTTTACGGTGCCCACGGAACACAGCCAAGGGTTCGCGTGCATTACGCAAGTCGTAGTAATGAACGCAATGGTCAGCAGACCCAAATGCTAAATGACATGACGACCTAGGGTTAAATTTGACGCAACATACATTGGCTTTCGCTTCTAAAGACGCGATGGAACGCTCGGCATTCAATGACCACAGCTTAACTCGAGCATCATCGGAACCTGAAGCTACAAGTCGTGCGTCTACGCGATTGAAGTCGACTGACCAACAACGACGCTCATGTTCCTGGAAACAACGAATTCTAGAGCCAGTGCCAGCATCCCAGATAGTCACAGCTCCTTCGTAATCAGAACTCGCTAGAGTACCTTTGTGATATGCATTCCAGCTTACGCAAGATATTTTTGAACCGGAAACCATTTCTACGCATGGATAGTGAATATCCACGGCATCTCTGACAACGGTGCCGTACTCAAATACCTTGATGCGTTTCGTGACGCCTGCAATAGCGAAAAAATCATTATCTTTGTCAAATTCAATACTCGATACGATGGTGGAATTGTTAAAGATGTCTGAAGAATAATTAAGGGTTGCTAGTGGTCGTAAAGTACTGTAGCGAGAAAATTTCACCAGATTTTCACGAAAAAGGTCGAGGCCTTCAGAGCCAGCTGAAGGCCCGGCACCCTGTCCTTCGCTTGCTTTCTCACCTTCTCCCATAGTAGCGGGACCAAACACAATTTCTTTAGCTCTGGATGCAAAGTAACACTGAACAAAATCGTCAAAGTGAGCATGCATTCGTTTCCTACGGGCTGCAAGGGAAGCAGGATCTCCCTTGGTACTACCGTTGAATCCATCGCTGGAGCCACTTCCTGTGTTCACGGTGCTCACAATCTGCTCGGCAGCCACTTCACCAGGTTCAGTTTTAATTGTTTTCTCGGGCAGACTAACAGTATCCGTTATGAGACGTTCCTTTTGTTGCTCTACTTGAGTGCTACTTCCCGCTTCTATTCCATCCTCATTTACTTTCGGACATTTCTCTTGCACATCTCTTAATATCGCTTCCACTTGAGCCAAATCTTTACGAACGAGAGCAACTTCCCTACCTAACTGCGCTAATTGCTCCTCTTTTTGCCTGAGTAGGTGCCGCAAAAACTCGTGTAACAGACGGTTTTGGGCAGCACACGATTCAGCTTCGAGTAAGTGTTTCCTCTGAGTTAGAACCTCGAGTAATGCATTCACATCGGGAAGTGATAAACGCCTCGATTCCGAAGCAACAAAGTCTCTCAAACCACCTTCGAGCCCACCGTCTACATTATCTCCAACTCCCTGCATGATTCTGCTTGAGGCACTTGCACGTTGTCTGTATTTGGAGACAAGTTCATTGAGTAGAAAATTAGGAAATAAATGATCTATGTCTGGAATATGGGAATTACACTTGGGACAACGTGAACTTGCTTCAAGACTGCGGCAGATACATCTAAAGCAAAAAGTATGGCCACATCTTGTTATGTGCGCTTCTTCGATCAAATCAAAGCAGATAGGACAAAGGTAATCATTATTGCGATCCTCAGCGGAGCCTCCAATGCCATTGAAGACGGCAGGATGGTGTCTTTTGGATGGTCGGCCTCTTGTACTTCCACTTTGGTTCGAACCACTCCTTCCTGCCATAGCTCAGTGATGTAGTTACACGAAGTTCAAGCGTAAGGAAAAGTCTGAACACTATCAGTCTTCACTTGGCAGCAGCTGATCTGAAACAATAATAAACGCAATATTGAGCAAAGACATATCAACTAATTCCAATATGCTCAATAAGCATTAAAAGAATTGTTTCAGGTCAGCTCTGCAATATTGAAAGGTAATTTAGATTCTCAGGGAAATTTTTCTAAATATAATCAACAAAGCCAACCTTACATATACATTGCCAATACTTAATTAACTGTATTCAAAGCTGTTTCCAGCTCAAAGAATAGAATTAAAGAATTTTACCATGCGGAAAAGGTAGACTTAAGATGATCATATGACTAATTTAAGATAAAAATTTTACAGGAAAGATATGTAAACTGTGAAATCAGTTTCAAATATTAAGTTCTAATATCGAACACCACCTCAAATCTCATTCAATCTCCTGAGTGCACACATTGTAAACTATCAACTGCCAACAATATGCACGACGCGCACAAACAAAGCAAATTACTTCTTAAAAACTAGTTAAAGCCGGCATTCCAAACACTCACTTAAGAAGCTGCGAAACCAACTTTCCACCAGTTTTCTGATCGAAGTTAGCACCAGCTAGGGTTAAATCGATCTTTCCTTTCTTCTCTCCCTCAGAGTAAACACCAAGCACCAAACCTCTCTATAAGAGAAAAATTTTCCTACATCTGTTTACCTGGACTTAGAAATAATACTATTAAAGAGTGTAATCTACATTCTGGTAGGGTCAACGGTATTGGTATCTAGAACAAATTTTCTCCTTGGCTACTACAGGGTATGAAAAGATATGTGTCTTAATTTACCTTCGTATTTCCAAAGCTAGAAGAAAAATTTCTAGCAAAACCGGCGATGAATTCTTTCCTACGACTTTTTATAGCTACCACTACCCTGGAAGCCATCATGGATAATATCCCAGACTTCCATGCAAAGATGACAAAATATTTCGGTGACTGACGATGACCGACGACAAAACAAGTTCACTATGAGAAATTTTTAGGCGAAGTAGTGAAGCGCAAGATTAAAGATATTTTCATGTCTTGCTCATTTGTAGCAACAGCAGCCAGAGTAAAATATTATGTCTGATCCAAGAATTAGAAAGAATTTATAAAGAAATAGGTGTGATCGGATGATTTAAATTTAGCTGTATAGCATTATTTAGTGATGGATTGATGTATCTTTAAAAGGTAGTTTGTTACCAACTAATGACTACTTTAGTAATTAAGCATAGGATTTATCTGGGAAATTTTTGAATAAATAATACTTTCACTAAACACTCGTCAAACTCCAGACGATATTTTTGTGCTCGTTTAGTTTCTACGGTCATTACTGACGGACATAGTGTAAAAGCATACGAAACTTATTTCAAATCAGTCCCTGAACTCTGTCATTGACAGTCTTAGAAAAAAGGGTGTATAATTATTTATAAGTTTATTATTTCTTTGAAATCAGGGGAAAATACTCATGCCGTACTAACGGTAGGTGTTGCGAAAGATCCTCTCGATGTAGATCCTTTATGTTAGTGGCCGCAATGGTTTCATTAGTGATTAGTATGTTTCATTTAAGCTTCAAATTCATCGTATATCGTGAGAGATGTGCAAGGTTCAAAAGCGGGTAATACATGTAATGGAATATATTATTATTCTTTTAGGTAATTATGCATCTGCTAATCACTAGCGGAATATATGCAAGAGAAAAATAATTTTTCTTGCATATGTTTAGTAACAGCCAAAGAAAATTAATCTTCGGGAATACTCATTTAAGTTGAGTTGATTAATATTCGTGCAATCAGAACGTATAATCATGTCAAAAGATTGGAATGCTGATTCAACTAACTATTCTCTGTCACTGAATTGCCTTCACTAAACTCGGTAACATTTACGATTTGCTTCCAGAGAAACAGTCTCATTAGAAGTATTAATATCTGTCCATTATGCAAACTTTTCTTCGAGAATGTAATTTGGGATAATATTTTGGGGGTCAATCGGTGAATCTATTACCTAAAATCTTTTTAATTAAAAAAAAAGGTCATTAGGTTTAGTGTATCTTGTAGGTCACCATGCAAGCTACTTCTAAAAAAATTAAACATATTTCTGTTCCTATTGTGTACTTATATTGCGTATCTCTAATCATTAAAAATTATAATGTTTCAAACCAATAAGAACATTAATTACAATAGCACAAGAAATTATAACCATATTCTTATGTTACTTATCACAGATCAAGCTTCTCCTCTTAGTCCAACAACCATGGGAACTAAAGTTTATATTTCACTGCATCCCTACATTAAGGCCATGCAATCAGTATCTGTGTTTAAGAAAATCTTAAAGGTTTACTTTTGAAGAAATGTTATTTCACTGTTAATAAATTTTTGATGATAATCAGAGTAAATTATGTTTGCTTATGGTTGTCTTCTTTCTTGATATATGTGTAATTATATCTACTTTTTGTAACCTTTTTCAATAATTCATTAATATATTTATTGCATTGGTATTATGTGATTTTATTTCCATATTCTGTATACCATATTATGTATCTTATGTTCCTTATAATAAATATGTACTTTGTATTATGTATCTTCATATTAGTTAAGTTGACAAATCAAATACCTTCTGTATTGTAGAGTGGTCTGTGGAGAATTAAAAATTATTGTTATTTACTTTATGTCTTGTTTGAGACAGAAACATATTTTTTTAATTTACCCTGATTGGACGTATTCTGGCAACCTTTGGGGAAATAAGTAACCAATGCAATAATTATTAAATGTCAGTGAAGCAAAGAATAGAATTTCTAGGTGAGTAGAACTCGGAATTTACAGATCTACAGTTCAAAAAAATTCAGCCTTTGACATATTATGGTATAGAAAGTAATATAAGCAATTTGTACGGATTACAGCAGAGTGGGGGAAAAATTCTGCTTGGGGAGAGTGGGGAAAAATTATTTTACTTGGGCAGTTTAATAAGAAATAAAACTAGAAGTATAAAAAAGAGATGAAAGAAAGATTGCCAAAGTAGCATTTCAATGTTGACTACCTTGGAGGGATCTCATTAAATGGGAAGAAAGTTGTTGTCTTAACTTCGTAGAGAAAAACAACAAATGCAAATGGCGAAAGAAAATCTTGTATAAATTCACTGTAATATTAACCAAACTTGACAAAAAACAGTTTTACCTTCAATAGTAAGAATGTATAAATTCTTGGATGGAGCAAGCATTGATTGAACTGTGGGAGAAACATCTCAAATCCAATCAATTCCTGATATTCCTCCTATGAGGATATAAAACGGACTAAGGGTTTTGAATACAAAGCAAAATTACAGTTATGTACTAACATTAGTACTTACTTCCAATGGATTAATTAGTAAAAGAGATATAATTCAAATATTTGTTCATGAAATTAACCTGATATTAATGGTAAGTCATTTGTAATGGATATTGATGATGCTTCAAATGTAATAAAAGGATGTGATTCAAATACTAGACATACAGGGGTAAGACTATGAGAGATGATTTATCATATGCAGTAATATTAAGAGAAGCAAAATAGGGAGACTAGTGGAATCAAATTGAGTCAGTTTGTTATGTACATTTGCAGGTGTGACACACAAAGTAGTGGAATAGGGTAATTCATAGATAGGTTTTCTATCATTATGGAGGAATACTTGATCTCAGTCAAAAACACTGCACAATTGGGGAGACTTTGCTGATTGTTTAAATGAAGAGGATTACTATATGAATAGACTGAAATCATGTACATTGGGTATAGGTTTGAAACAGGTGGTTGCAAAGGCAGCGAGGATTACCAAGGATAGTAAGACACTCCTTGACCTGGTCATGATCAAGGGAACTTAATATACAAAGTATCAGAAAAACAAAACATATCAGATCATTTTGTGATCGGTATTGAAGAAATAAAAATGGATACTAAGTTCTTAACAAAGGGAAAATTAAGAGCATGGTGTAGTGATGAAAGTATTAAGAGTGAAACTTGCAGACTGTAAAAATTATGATATTATTGATATTAAAACTATGTATAAAAGTTTAAAAGAAAATATAGAGAAAATCATGCAAGAATCGAGAAAACCTGAGAGATGGGTAGAGGCATAGCCATTGTACACAGTGGTAATAAAACAAGCCATGAGACAAAGAGATATTGATTGCAGTCAATTTCTATTATTGAAGGAATTGGGTATAGGAATGGAAGACTTATGCAGAGACTATAAATTTAGTAGGAATAACTTTGTGAATTGTTGGAGAGAGGCAAAAATGAAATACTATGAAGATAGTATTGAAATTATAAAAAAATGAACCTAAAAATTGTGGAAACACTTTAGTGAGTTCATGCTCAGCCAGTCACTAACTAATCTTAATTCTTCGTTTGTTTTATTTATTACCTCAGTTTTATTTGTTCCTGAAAAATAAATTAAAGTGTCATCTGGAAACATATGCAATTCACATTGTTGTATTACCTCTGGCAGATCATTTATACCAAAATAAACAATAAGCCTTATCAATAAGTCAATTATAAGTCAAATAAGTCAAATAAGCTTCCTTAAGGTACTCCATGTACTACTTCTCTTTCTTCAGATACACTATTATTAATTCTTACCTTTTGGAAGTGCTCCCTGAGATAATCTGTTATTCATTCATACACTGTACCATGAATGTTGTTCATCATAAACAGTTTTTGCAGCAGTAATTCTCATTTAACTGTTTCAAAAGCCTTTTATAATCCAAGTAAGCAGCCAAAACTCCATCACTTCTGTCAATTGCTCTCATCCACTCCTCAATAACCACTTGTAATGCTGTTTCTGCACTATGTTGTTCACTAAATCCAGGCTGACATTTAGCTAACATTTAATTTTCTCTAATTTATTTCATTAGTGTTTCATTTACAACTGATTCCATTAATTTTTCAATGATTATTGTTTATATATGCATTAAATTGCATACAATAAGTAAATGCTCTAGAGAAACTTAGGTTAGTAAGTTGTTTGTCTTAATGCCTTGATAAACATAGATATCAAATATCTCAAGAACGGAGACAAATGGTTTACATATTATGAATCAGTTGTCTAACTAAGAATATTGGATACCTAGATATTCACCAAAAGTTTATTTTTGTTTATCAGTGTAATATTGATTGGACTTACATTACAGGACATACATTTTTCACCTGTTTGCTACTTATGACATTAGATCCCTTAGTATCTTCTAAGAGTTTTACATGGTTTCCATTTTTCTCACTGTTACATATTGATTCAGATACACATTTTGTACTTTTGGCATCATTATATACCCATCTACTCTAGGCATGATTTTCACAATTTCTTCAATACTATTTACATAGAAAGTATCAAGCTTATTTGTCAGCTGGGCTGCGATTTTGTACTTGAGCATGGCGCATGGAATTTGGTTTTGAGCAGAATTATCAGCCATCCTGGCAAAAATTGCAAATGGAATCGTGTTTGTGATTTTATAACTCAAAATTATGAATGCAAATGGAATTAAATTCCATTTGTAATACAATTCCTATCACCAGAATGAAATAGATGGAATTCAAATTCACATTTATTACACCCAAGACTACATATAGAAGTATAGGCATTGTTAATAGTTGCATATAAAATTACATTATGGCATAAAAAACAAACAAATTAGATTAAAACACAGTAACAAATACATCAAGATTTTATAATTAGGCAGAAAAGATTACAAAACATCATTTAAATATTCATGAACATTGTAATAGGCCTTATGAGTAAGTAGGTCTAAGACCTGCAATTTAAAATACCTATTAGAAGCACAGTTTTTGATATTTATAGGAAGTTTATTATAAATTTGTGAAATGGAGTGTTGAAGGGCTTTGAGAGAAAGTGTGAGTGAGTGGTCATGTAAGTGGATATTGCTATTTTGGCATGTATAGTGGCTGAGTATGCTGGAGTTGAAAGGGAAAAGATTGAGATTGTTCCTTGCAAACATGAGACAAGATAGGATGTAAAGACAGGGAAGGGTTAAAAGTTTTAAAGATTGAAAAAGCAGATGTCCAGGTGTTCTGCTGGAAACATTCTGGAGTGCTTTAATGGCCCTTCTCTGAGCTGAGAAGGCTTTCTTAGCTGCTGGTGAGTTGCCCCAGAAGATGATTCCATAAGTCATGTGGGAAGAAATATTAGCATGGTAAACAGCAATTAACTGATAAATGTATTTGCGAGACACTATGTTAACTAATTTTCGAATGAGAAAAATATTGGAGGAAAGTTTCTTAGTGAGCTGATTAATATGGAAGGACCAGTCAAGATCATCAGATATATGTACACCAAGGAATTTAATGGAGTCAGAACTGAAAATTTTACTGTTGTTAATTTTCAGAAGAGGGGTGGTAGTTGGCAGAGAAATTTTAGTATGAAATTGTAGGAACATAGTTTTTTTATCATTTACATGGAGGTTATTGTCATAGCACCATTTGGCCATTGCATCTATTGAATGGATAGCATTAAGGTATAGATCATTGATATTTTTGGAGCAGTTAACACTGGAAGTATCATCAGCATAGAGAATAACATTGGTACTGCATAGAGCATTTGGTAGATCATTGATAAATATGATAAATAAAAGAGGTTCTAAAATAGATCCTTGGGGAACTCCAAAAGTTATAGGGAAAGGCTTAGAGGATACATTATGCCTGACATTTGTAGTGAGATTAGGAATTTTGACCATTTGCTAGCAACCAGTTAGAAAGGACTTGATCCATTTCAGTGTGACTCCATTCATACCTAAATTATTAAGTTTCATGTATAGAATTTCATGATTTATGGTATCAAATGCTTTTCTAAGGTCAAAGAAGGTGCCTAAGACATATTCTTGATTATTTAATGCACTGACAATCTGCTGGAGAAGTTGGTAGGTAGCAGTAGTAGTGGAGCAATTTTTTCTAAAACCATGTTGAGAATGGTGAAGTAAATTATAATGATTAAGATATTTTATCAGGCGAGAATAACAACGTTTTTCAAGGATTTTAGAGAAAACTGAGAGGATAGATATAGGATGATAGTTACAGGAATTTGTGAATGAACCCTTTTGGTGGACAGGAGTAACATGAGCAAGTTTCAGGAATGAAGGGAAATGACCTTCAGTTATAGAAGAGTTGAAGATGTTGGAGATTGGAGTGGCAATCCAGTATGCAACCTGTTTGATGACTGTCATAGGTATCACATCAAAACCAGCTGACCAACTGTTTTTGAAGAAAAGGATAATATTTATGACTTCATTAGGATCAGAGGGGAAAAGAAATATTGATTGATGTACAGGTCTGCATTAGTAGGTGTTTAGATTAGGCCTAAAAGAAGAGAGAGAGAGAATTGTTTGTTAAAACTGTTAGCAATTTCCAAAGGATTGGTTGACATAGAGTCATTGAAGTTCATGTTAGGTGGAATCTGCTCACAGGTTTTTGCCTTGGAGAACTTTCTAATGACATTCCAAGCAGCTTTGACTCTGTTACCAGATGAAGGAATGTAATGGTCATTCTGGGCATGAATATAAGCTTGGATTTCTTGTTTATATCTTTTCAGCTCTGCTTGGTAAAGATCATAAAAGGATATATCTATGCATTTGCAAAAGTGATGCAGATTACGTATAGATTGACCTTTGGCAGTCTGTTCGTTTGAGAATTTAAATTTTTTGGTTGAGGAATGATGAAGAACCTTTTTAATAGGAAATGCATGATTGAAGTGGCAGAGAAACTGATCTAAGAAGCATTTGAATTTATCTTCAGTATTGGGTTCAGAAATAACATTGGACCAGTCTTCCTGAGATAAAGTGCTATGAAAGATGTTTACAGTATGAGGGTTAAAAATATGTTTAAACATATAAGTTTCAGTACAATGCAAGTTGTAAGGTGGATTTAAGTTAGTATATAAACCTTGATGATCACAAAGCTCATGTAACACATTAATGCAAGAAAGATCTTCTGTAGGGATGTTAGTAATGAGCAGATCTATTAATGATGATGACTGTGAGCAGATTCTAGTAGGGGAGTTATTGACAATTCTTAATCCAAAAGAATTGAGCAAATTTATGAGTTTGACTTTGGCAGTGCTGTAGCCATTTATATTGATATTAAAATCACCAAAGAGCAATATATAACAAATATTGTAGTTATTAATATAAGGAAAAACGTCGCTCAAAGATTCAAGAAAAGCATTTGTAGAAGCACTTGGAGATCTATATACACGAATCACAGCAAATTTAATTTAATTTGATTTAAAAATTGAAATGGCACATTCAAATTTCTTGTCAATAGAAGAAGAGACTTCAAGGTTTGAAGAACTTAAATTAATATCAGAGTAAATAGCAATGCCACCATCTCTATTTACAGATCTACAGAAATATGAGGTGAGATTTAGTTCACCGAGAGCATACTGAGTTATTTCGGTATCCTTCAGCCAATGTTCACATAAAATTAGAATATTATCATTCAGGTCTGATAAAAGCACCTCCAAGGTATCAGTTTTATTTCTAAGGGACTGAATATTCATAAACAGTATATAATATATAATATACCAAAAGATTTATGGTCTTGAGGTCCTAGTCATAGTGATTTTGGACAGGAAATAGCGTTATTTGCTCAAGTTGTAATGCCAATCCATTCACTATTGGCAGGAACCATAGACGAAGTTTGAAACTGGCTAGTCACAGCTTCAGTAACATTGATCGGAGCCTTCGGTGGATGATTACTCTCCATTTTAGGCTTTAAAAAAATGATTTTACCGATGGAAATATTCAATGGCCAGAATTCCAGATCATAAAGTGTGCTCGAGTGCTTAGTGTTTGCCGAAACACGAAGTGATGCATAGTCACCTTTTGTATCCAACTGCACAATTTCCACACTGTCACTAAGTGTATCTGATATATATTTTTCTAAATCAGTACTTTTAGTATTCCTACTGAAACGCCAAACATGTAAGTGAGTTTCTTTTGGAATTCCAGAAAGATGGGAAACGGAAGTTTTCGTTCCGGTGATAACTTTCATCTATAAGTTTCGTCTATGAGTAACCGTTTTCTAAGCATCTACTTTGTAAACAGTAAACATGACGGAAATATGCTCGCTTGGATGAAATATTATGAGAATAAAATGAAATGATGGACTGTAAAAGTCTCAAAGATTTTTTAAATACATTTGCAAGTCAGCATAATCTATATAGGGAGATATTTTGATAATCCTAATATATGTAAATGTACCTAACAAAGGTTTTAATTATGCTTCCAGCTGAGGTAAGCTCTTGAATATTTTTTCGATTGCGGTTCTTCATAAATTTGGGACAGTTTTTAGAACTTTGTAGTATGTAAGCAACATATAATATATCATGGCATAATCAGACATGCCTGTATATGCAAAATGATAACAATGTAAAAACTGTTTCATGTGGTTGCCATGTTATAAAACAAGCATCAAACCACAACTACCTTGGCATCATAATTGATGAAGTTTTCAAATTTGACAATTACCTTCATTTTATTTTAAGCAAATTTAAAAAAACTCTCATATCCCATTATATCTTCATGGCTTTGAAAGGCTAGGTGTGGTAAAGAAGAAAACAAAAAAGAGGTTGCTCCAAACTTAATCTGCTACAATAATTTTATGATTTAGTTAATCCTTCTCTATTTGTAAATATCATACTTCTATATCACTTACATTTTATTATCGATTTTTTATAGTAAATCATGTAAATTCTCATTTATGTAGTAGACTATTTGTTCAACCTTACAGTAATAACTTTATCCTCCTCTTTGCAAACTTCTTTGCTATGCTATAATGTTAATTCTTAGTAGCTTTTAATGTTCATTCTGATATCCAGGTATTAGACAAAATATGCAGATATATTTGTCAAGTCTCCTGCTTTAAGCATTCTGAAATAGCAACAAAACTCTTGCTTTTAATAAGTAAGCCGCCTCTGTAATATACTGCAAAGGGATGTAATGTCGCTTGAATATTATTCCAGTAAACTCCATAGACTGAATCTTCCAAAACCATGGAGTAATTCTCAGCAAAGTCTGCTATCAATAAACATTCTGTAAATTTTCTTTTCTATATTTTAGGAGGCTATCGAGTGATGAAAGCATGTTTTAATTAGAGAGAGTTAGAAAATTTCTCTAAAAAATCTTCTGTGCATTTCAAGGCTAGCTCGATTGACACTAACCCATTGCTTGTACTTAACTTAATTGATCATAAACTTATCATATACCTGTTGTAAATATTCAATTAAATACACAGGACCTGGAAATTCAGAACATTTCTGGAAGTAATAGTCCACAGACGGAGGATTGCAAATTATCTGTATCAAATTGTCATTATAGGTTTCTAGAGGCTTTACAGAGTTAGCTGTAATAGAAGTTATTTTTGATCCGTCTATCATAAGTTAAACGTTCCCATGGATCACGCAAACGCAAATAGAATGAGTTCCGCTAACTCCTGCTAAGACAGTTCCTTGGTCTCAACTCCACAAATTTCGAGAAAGAAATTTTCACCCCCTAGTACCTCACCTCTAATTCATTAAAAGCTTCCTTGATATTGCTAAGGACCAGTATTTTCTGAATATGCTTCCAATCACCGTTTTCCACAACAGTAATGTAGTCTTTCTTCCCCAGCATTAAGCGACTTATTTCGTCTGAGAGATGAAAATTTTTCACTAATACTTCTTCATCTACATCTCTTTCAATTTTTTGATTGGGCATTGACAATATTCCTCTCCCAGAAGCAATTTATTTAGCAGCACAAATCATTCGTGTAGAAGCATTGAAATTTTTCTTGATTTTAGTCTTGTAGGACCAGTCCTCAAAAATAGTCAGTATTTGAAAATTTCTACTTCTGTCACTAGAAGTAGAAATTTCTACTTCTGTCATTGAAGAGTATGCTTCCCTCAAGTTATTTAGAATGGTGTCAGATTCCTCTTGAAATGTCCCATCATCTACTTGAAACACTTTGCTGGATATTGCCTGCTGTATTTTTTTGCTTTCATTCCCTGATAGGACTTTTGATTGATTTTCCTTTTCATAATGGGAGAGACACCTAATGGGATAAGGCTATCATTTAACTTCGATACTCCTTCAATACTCTCTATCTCGGAATACTCACTTTCACTATTGATGGTCCTCCTAGGGGGGCTTGAACAAGGACTATTTTCTTCACTGGTTAATAAATCTCTAACATTTATCTCATCTCTACCCTTACTCCTAACTGGTATCTTTGAAATTGTTAACTGAAATTGACCACGGAGGAGGAGGATTATGGAATCAAAGCAAAGAGGCATTTCTTTGCCACTTCACACGGTAAAGGACTTGTGATGGAATAGGAGGCACAATTAAGAGGCTGGCACCCAAGGATTAAGGGTAACCAAATTTCAACACCAAATATATGTGGGCATCCGAAAATTTACAAAATGTAGAAATTCATTTCTTTACAGAAAAAGATTGTTCAGAGGAGTCTGGGATTTTAAATAATCACTTTAAGACAGCTTAAATGGTACATGGTATGCAAAATTATTCATATCCATATCAAAATTCCTTCATATCCATACGTGCTAAGCTATTTTCTTTTTCGACAGATTAAACAGCTGAGGATGTATCAAAAAGAGATTTTGTCAAGAATATAATCCTTTATAGCAATCTAGAAAATAGGCAAATATCGATAAATAAAGTGGAGAGTACGGACACATATATTTTGAGTGAAAGTGACCTCTGACAGATGGATACTAGGACTATGAGTGGAGCTTTCATTCAGGCAGCGAATGACGCGGTGCCTTGACCCAGAGGTAAATCATATTTCTTAAAATTATATTTAACTAGCTGAATTGTCCGCTGATTCTCAACGGGGAAAATAGATGTAGGATTAAATTAGTAATGCTATTTGTGAAGAAGTGAAATCATACTCTCCGAAGATTTTAGAAGCAAATATAAAGGTTCAAGACTCTCTGAGGTTGATCACTTATTTGTTTGTATATAGGTATGCATTTAAGCTCTCATTCTATGAAAATGAACCAGGAATGATATCTAAAATGTTTGGATATTAAATACTTAAAAATATAACTCTAAGATTTTATTTCTATGCATTTAATGTTGTTGATAATATGATTTAAGTTGCTTTTATACGAATGTAGAAGATAAAAGAGCTTTAAAGAACCAAATAGGTCTCAAGCAAAGATACTTTGTAAGTTTTACTGATAGATTCCAACGCAACTGTTTCCTATTACTCCTATTTCACAGATACTGTATATTACTTATTAGTCATTATTTAAATCCAGAGGGGTTTAAGCCTCCTGGAGGAGAAATTCATATTATTTTGGAAACTGGAAAGTGCTCAAATGTACATAAATCACATATGCTATCATCATACCAGGATACTACAATCAATTATTTGAAAATTGTTGCAAAAAACATTATCGAGTCGACTCCATGTCTTGAGAAGATATATCTTTAGAGAGATGCAATATATGGTCAGTAGTTGGACCCAAACAAATTTTGATAGATATTATTGCATGTTACGGGAGGGTCTCCTCTAACTTTCTAGTGAAGAAAAAGAATAGGGAAGAGTATCGAAGAAAGTTCAGTGTATCCCGTTCATTTCTTAAAGAAGAGTGATTAAAGTTACAAAGAAAATCAAGGAAAAATCAAATACAACTGGCACTAACCAACACATGTATGTGATAGTTGTAATTAATTGCTCAGAGAAGGAGGCATGAGAATCCACACAGAAGGATCCACTGAAATATCCTACTTGATTCACAAATATCAACCGAGTAACGAAATCGTTACTCGGTTGCTATTTGCCTCAGTGCACCCCTGAGGAAGAAAACAGAGTGTGTCATCGAAACGTTGGCGACAGCAATATCACCAGAATTAACATGGTTGGAAACCCGAGAACGACACTTACAACGAAATCATTAGTTTTCCCTTAATTTTATTGGCAATTATAGAGGAACATCGAACAATTAACGAAAACAACACACAGTCCAATAAAATAATAACCGCTTACAGTCTTTCGTATGTGTGCTTGTATTCGTTGGTACTTGAACAGGAGAAAAGGGTATGCGCGCGGCAATGTACGTACCTTCGAATATTCTTCCATAATTAAAAACTCAACCGGGTAACGATATAGCTGATTTTATTAAAGACTAGCTGAGGCGAGACTCGAGAACTAGAAATGGCACAACTTTCAAACTTTCACGATTGTTAAATGTACTCCCTGCGCAGATAATAGGCTAATTTTCATTTAGCTCAAGGTCCTGAGTTCGAACCCAGGCAAGAAAAACCGTTCTCATAAGCAATGCACGTAAACTTCACTTGTATCTGTTGTAGACTACATTTCTTTTGCTAAATTTAATTAGAAATAATAGGCTTACGAAATCGAGATAAGCACCAAAAGAAAGAGAAATGAATAAAGATTCTTATTTTGGTCGTGAAATATCGTTATCGAGTCGAAATGGCGACAATTCGGTTAAAATAAAAGGAAATTTCGTGAAATTTTGAGGCTATAAACAATGAGTCCCCTTGACGACGAATGCGATTGTTGAAACCGAGGTATTGCGTTTTCCCATAAGAATGCACTGGTATTTTAGGTCCATTTGAAATTAATGATTGAAAATGAATGATAGTATATGTTCATAGCAGGCAATACTCTGAAGTTTCGGTATTTGCATTTACGAACAATTTGCAGTGTTGATTCACAGGAGGCAACGTATGATCATTTAGGGAAAGTTTCTTTATCACCTCGACTTTGCCATTTCTATTTGAAAATAATGAAGCTACTACGTGTGATTTACTCTGGAAAAAGTTTAAATTGATTGATGTATACTGCGTGCAGCCTCTCGGCGTGTGGCAGGGGGTGCTTGAACCATGACTCTACTTCCGTAATCGTCTAATACCGTGTATTACACTAGCATTTCGAGTAAAAGATAATTTAATTAAACGCCTCATTTTTTAAATGGACGATCTTTCATATTCGTGAGCAAATCGCAAGTAGTATTGTCTCCATCAAACTTTTCTCCCTTATAAAATTCAAAGTGAAGCTAAGCAATACTATCTTAATAAGTAAATTTAAAAGAAACATGAGGAAATGGGTAATTATTACACGAGACAACGTGCACCCAGGAAAAATTCCAAGGAAGAATCATCATACACAGTTGAGGAAACTCCTAAAGAAAGAAAATATAAGACGATTCATTTGATGATCGTGGATTCTAGATTTGGATTCACACGATAAGAAGAATATAAAACATTTTCATTTAGGATAACATTTTCATTGATCCAAGTAAAGTGAGAGACCTTATTTTCTCCTCTGCACAAACTATTACCTAATATATTATCTACTGTTTATTTATATATCCCCGTTGAGAATCAACGGGCGCCTCAGCTAGTATTAGATATCTATGCGATTGTTGAAACCGAGGTATTGCGTTTTTCCAATACACTATCCTCATAAGAAATACACGTAAACCTCACTTTTATCGGTTGCAGGCTACTTTTCTTTTGCAAAATTAAATTAGAAACAATAGGCTTACGAAATCGAGATAAGCACCAAAAGAAAGAAAAATGAATAAAGATTCTTATTTTGGTCGTGAAATATCGTTATCGGGTCGAAATGGCGAGAATTCGGTTAAAATAAACGGAAACTTCGTGAAATTTGAGGCTGTAAACAACCAATCCCCTTGACGACGGAAACGATTGTTGAAACCGAGGTATTGCGTTTTCTCATAACAATACACTATGATTGATATGTCCATATGAAAGTAATGATTAAAAATGAATGATTGTACATGTTCATAGTCCAGATTCAGTCCAGATGTCTGGTCCAGACCAAACAACTGCACCCAGAGGGTGCATGCGCGCGGCTAGTCTTTAATTATATTAGAAAAGATATAGCTATGATTTTTTGTAGGAACCAAAGGTAAACACCAAATGAATGTGTTTTCAAATAAAACAATGCGTACTTACTGACTTCCGTAGTTGAGTTGTTATGTATTTGATGATTCTTCCGCAAGAGAAAATGGAATTCAAATGATATTTACTGAATGATTAAAAATACCGAGACCACAATGAAAATCAATATAAAATCAAAAAATCCAATGAACATTATGCAGTTCGTCAGAATCACACAAACGCACTGCTTTAAAATCTCTGCTATAAAATCAAGAACGTATAAATTTTCTTTTGTAGTTTGATAAAGATATCGGTTTGATAAAGAAAAACTCCGAAATGGCTGTAATTTTGTTCCTGCTATTTAAATATCATAGATTACATTCGCTGAAATATCAGTAAATTGCCTCCTCTTCATGAACTCTGACGTTAGTTCTTACCATTAATTCGGTATGGACTTAAAATTCACGTGTATTCTTGTGGGAGAATGAAATTATTGGATTCAACAATCACCTCGGTCGTCAGGGGGACTGGTTGTTTACTACGGCAAAATTTTACAAAATTTTCGTTTATTTTGTCATAGTTCTCGTAATTATCATTCGAAAAGTGTATTTTACGATAATAATAAGATTCTTTATTTAATTTACTTTCGTTTGATACTTTTCTTGACTTCGTAGGAACATTATTTCCAATTTAATTCTGTAAAAGTAACAAAGCCTGCAGGGTACAAAAACGAACTTTACGTGCATTCCTTATGGAAATGTATTATGGAGTCCTGGGTTCGAACGCGAGCCTTCATAAAGATGAAAATAGTTTTCGTGCGGCTTTCAGCATATTAGAAATACAATGCAGTTTGTCTCATGGCTCTATGACAAATAGTTTCGAAAATAAAAGGGAGGACGGACAGACAGACGGACACTCCGCTAATTATATATAGGAAGAAGATATATGTTTGCCGTTTTTATACTTTGACCACTTAAAGAACATTTAATAACAATTTCGATGATATTTTTTTAATGCGGCAAAACTGGATTATTATAGGTTAAAACCTATTCGAAAAGTTTCATTGCCTAAAAGTAGGCATTTTCTTCTAGAAATGGAAACAAATTCTCTATTTAATGAACACCGTTTAGAATGAGCGTATTAAAGCATCGTATGTTTTGAGCTCTCTTCGAACGAGAGACTCTCAGTCCGGGGATTCTAATAAAATCGCTGCAATAATTAATTGAAAATTCAAAATCGGGGCAACGCACATTCGTGAGTATGTAGTTGTAACATGTAGTATATCTTGCATCTTATTTTCAATTTCATTTTCTAATATTTTCTTTGTTACCTACTAATTGACTTAATAATAATAATAGCTGGAATTCTCAATTAATAAGCCTGTTAAATAACCTTCGTAAGCTGTCTCCTTCTGGTGAGCTTTGTAATATTTCCGAATCTGAGTTAAATTGTTGTTAAACGGCGTAAATGTTTAAAAGTCCTAGTTTTTCATCCTGGGAACAATTCTACTATACCGTCGTATTATAAATATTATTAAAATATTTACAAGGCAAATTTCAAAATTTTCATAGAAATATGGAAATTTTCTATCATAAATCATTATCATAGACCGATAAGATTTATAATCCGCAGTAAAATTTTTCCGGGGAATTCCAAGAGCGGGATTCCAGCTCTGATGATCATTTTATTTCTTCGTAGAGGTGATATTTTTTGCTAGCAAGAATAACTTCTCTATATCTCCGCAGCTTGAAAGCTCAATTCCCAGGTATATCTCAGGATCTTCAGTTTACAGTGGAGGGGTTTCTTTGATGTAGTCAAACATTTGGTTTTTTTCAGGGGAGATAACCAAATTACATTTTTTCGCTGTTGAAGGATTCTATCAGCTTTTCAATCTGCCGTCATGACGCATTGTCAGCATAACAAATAATTTTTATTTCTTGAATCTCTTCCATTTTAGTCATCTCACCCTATCGAAGAGGCTTTATTAGCTGGAATATGCTAGATTTTCGCCTAATATTGAAGAACATAATTTTCTAGGGATCGTGTGAATGAAATTCAACTGAATCTCTCGAGGGTAAAAATTATTCTCATCAGCATATAACCTTTCTGTTAAATATACTATTATATTAATTATTTATAATTTTTTTCCTTTTTGACCATTTTCCTTTCGTCATCGATTTTAATCTCTTATGTATGTAAATATTTACATCGCGTGTTTGTTAGATTAATCGATCAATAATGTAGAACGATTTTGATTATGATAATTCCTATCCTGAGTAAATGGAATCTCTGAAATCAGTTTCACTGAAGTTATTGCTAGCGAGTCTAGAAACTTCAATTAGCTATAAATGGTGGAAATCGTAGATTTCTGTTTGTTTCTGCTAAAGTGCTAGATTTTTTTGTGTAGGAGAAAGATCAAAAACATGCGAAATTACTCTTAATAGTTCTCTTTTGATGGTGAGATTTACATTTACATTTACATTTACATTAATACCCCGCTAACCGCCGTAAGGCGTATGGCAGGGGGTGTGAATACACCGAACTCCCTAACCAACCATCTGGTTTGCGTACCTAATACTATCTGGAAAAAGAGACCAGAAATAGCTATCTGTTCTCGCTATAATTTCGCGGAATCTTTTTGACGTCTGGTCTCGAAAACTACGCTCACTGAGTACGGGAATCACGAAGTCGCTTATTTCCTCATGTAAATCGCTACTCAAAAATTTCTCGAAAAGTTTATGCCTATACTCATTTCTTCTGTCCTCGAGGGATTCCCAGCCGAGGGTTTTAATCATCTCTGACACACTGCTGTCGAACTTGTAGTCTCCCTTGACGAAACGGGCCGCTCTACGTTGCATGCGCTCTAGCTCTATGATCAATCCTTTCTCATGTGGATTCCACACCGCGCAGCAGTACTCAAGCAATGGACGAACCAACAGAAAAGTAAGCCACTTCCTTGACATTCTGTTGGCAACCCCTGAGAACGCGATTACATAGCCTCAGCGTCCTATCAGCTGACCCCACTACGTCTTGAATATGCGGTTTGAACGATAAGTTACTACTGAAAACAATGCCTAAATATTTGTATCTACTTACGAATTCTAATGTTGTACCGCTAATAAGGTAGGATGTTTGTTTTAAGTTCAGGGACGGGGAGCGGGTCATGCTCATCGCTACACACTTCTCTATGTTCAAGCCGAGCTGCCAATCTTCACACCATTTCGAAATAGCGTCTAAGTCACCCTGTAATATGGAAGTATCTTCCACATTTTGAATTTTCCTGTATATGAGTGTGTCGTCCGCGAAAAGCCTTACCTTACTTCTTACATTGTCTACTATATCGTTAATGTAAATTAAGAACAATATCGGTCCAATGACACTGCCCTGAGGAACTCCAGATGATACTTCTACTTCATCAGAGTAAACGCCATCTAAGACTACCCGTTGAACTCTGCATGTGAGGAACGACTTAATCCACTGAATAATATGATTTTCGATTGCATATGACTCTATTTTCTGGAGTAACTTTGCGTGTGGTACTGTATCGAATGCCTTTCTAAAATCCAGGAATATGGCATCTGTCCTAAAACCTTCATCGGCTGCTCGCATTATGTCGTGATTAAGAAGTGCTAACTGACTCTCACATGAGCGACCTTTGCGGAATCCGTGTTGACTGCGTGTAATTGCATTATTATCACTAAGGAAGCGCATTAGATAACTGCATATTATGTGTTCTAGAATTTTACAAAATATCGAAGTGAGCGATATTGGTCGGAAATCATCCGGTTTTGACTTACGCCCTTTTTTTGGGACTGGAGTGATGTTCGCTCTCCTCCATGAGGCAGGAACCATACCTTCGTCTAGAGATTTATTGAAAAACACGAGTAGGAGGGGAGCAAGCTCGTTAGCTAGCGTAGATATAACGAGGGCAGGTATACCTTCTGGCCCGGGGGATTTTTTGCTGTCAATTTGCAATAAAAGGTTCTTAATACCTGCTTCATTTAGTTCTAATTTACTCATTTTAGAGGTAATACGAGTAGGAAATGCATTTACGTGACCGTTATCTGATATGAAGCATTTCTTAAAGTGTTGGTTTAGAATATTAGCCTTTTCACATGAATCTGATACGACGCTACCATTGTTGTTTATGAGATGCAGAACGGTCGATTGTTTGCCTCTTGTCTCTCGTACGTAAGACCAGAATTCCTTAGGATTCTTTTCCAGAGATTCGCGTAGCGTTTGAGATCTATACGTATCGAACTCCTTACGTGCCTCAATCTTCGCTGACCTCTTGATATCTAAATATTTACGACGTTGCTTCTCGTATTCTATGCTATTTAATGGAAAAGTCTTCATAATGGAATGTAATGCTCTTTGTTTTCTTTGGAGTGAACGTAGTTTAGGCTTGACCCATCGCGGCTCTTGCCGATCCCGAGCCACTCTTGTCGGAATAAATCTAGAGGTACCTTCACGAAGGATTCGGAGAAACTCAGACCAACTGTCGTCTACTGAATTCTTCTGAATGAAACTAATAAGGGGAGCACTTTCTGTCTTTATAAACTCCTTGAACGCGGGGAAGTTGGCTTTCCTAAAAATGTATAATGTACGAGGGGGCTTCAGAACTCGGAATGAATCTATCTTAATCGAGGCGGCTATTATTTTGTGATCGGAAATACCTTCACTGACGGAAATTCTGTGAACGAGATGAGGATGGCTAGTAGCAAGGAGATCTAAGATATTGCCCCTACCAAGAGTAGTCGTTCTGGTCGCTTCTGTATTTACTTGCTCTAGAGCGAAGGCCGAGAATAAATCAATTAATTTCTGCGATGCGTTTCTATCTCTACTATTACTAGCGACGGACATATTCCTCCAGTTAACACAAGGAAGATTAAAATCACCTCCTACGAAAATAGCTGCTTCGGGTTTGCTCTTACGGAGTTTACTCAATGCTTCGTACAGATCCTCTATGGGCTCGTCATCGCGATTAGGAGGGCGATAAAAGGAGCAGAAGTACGTTTTTCTACCATGCTTGTCAGACACTGAGCACCAAATCATCTCGGCACTATCCTGGCATTGGAAGTTTTCTAACTGACTCACCAAACTATTTTTTACAGCGATAAATACTCCTCCCCCCATTCTGCTGTCTCTATCCTTTCGATACACAAAGAAGTCGGGAGGAAAAATCTCACTAGAGGCTATTTCTTCGCTGAGCCAACTCTCGTTTCCTAGTATTATATCTCCGCATGTATTTTTAACCAAGTCGAAGAATTCCGCTTGCTTATTGCGAATACTTCTACAGTTAACTACCACTAACTTGATATCCTTATGACTATCACTCTTGAGCTCGGCGGGTAAATTCGAATTATAACTATTGGAATGACATCTATCTAACTCCTCACCATTTCTAGCTGATATTTTTAAGTCACTTATGTCGCCTTTAACACATCTCGTTCTGCTTTTCTCATTTCCGCTATTTTTTATCAAAATAGAGCCATTTACCGAAGCATATCTACGAGTACTAATATCCTCTGCTGAAATTTCTCTTTTACATCTATCATTAACATCCTTTTTAGATGGAGACACCCGCATATTACTATTCTTATCTAAGTGGGTGTTTTCGTTCCCTAAGCTAAGCTCTATACAAGGACTAATCGCGGAAAAATTTTCATTAAAAACGTTGATCTTTTTTAACCTAAAAAAACACCCACACGCCTAAAGACCTTACCCGCTACCTTCTCCGCAGCCTCAGCCGTATAGTGAACTCCGGAGCGGTCAAGGGGTGCCCTGCATGAATCGAGGACGTAGCCCAGGTCGACAAAGTCCACTCCCTTGCCCCGACAGAAATCCCTCAGCCGACGGTTCAGACCTCCCACCCTACTCCAAACCGTCGAGCCTCGATCAATCCGCGGGACAATGCTGCATATGGATAACCCAATGCTGACCCCAGACGAGTCCCGGACGCGAGCAACCTCGGAGACCAGGTCCTCGAACGAGTCCAAGATCTCCTCGGAGCCACGCCTCGAGGCATCGTTGGTGCCAACATGGGCCACCACACGCAGCGAGGAGCAACCCGTCTTCCCGACCGCCGCCCTCAACTCCTTCGTCACCTGGGGCACCGTGCCTCCTGGTATACACCGGGAGAACACCCGCTCACACACTCCCTCCCGGCGGGCCCTTCGCCGCAACGGAGACATAATACGGCGGACGTTGGAGCTCCCTATGACTAACACTCCCCTCCCCCCACGGCTCTCCTTCGGCCCAGCTTCCTCCGTGGCAACGGGCGAGTGCTCTAGCTCTAGGTCCTTCAGCACCTCAAACCTGTTGCTAACAGGCGCCGGTTCAGCCGAAGCATTCCCAGCACACTGTTTTCGCAGCACTAGACCGCGAGCACCGCGACTGGAAACCACCTTCCACTCGTTAGCCCTCTGGGAAGGACAAGCAACTACCCGCGTGGTATCCTCCGCAGAGGAGCCAATAGGCTTGCCTACAACCGTACTCGGGCAAGGCCGAGGCACCTCAGGGGTGCGACAAGCTTTAGGGCTCGTAACGGAGGGTCCTGCGCAAGCCGAAGCCAGCCGTAACCCTTCGAGCTGAGAGCGGAGGTCCGCAACTTCTTTCCTAAGTTCCGTGACTTGCGACACAAGTGCCTCATAGCCAACGGTTCCCAAGATTGAAGAAACGGGGGTCCTTGGGGAAGCCATCCTAATCTCAAACACTCCTAACTGAGCTCTTACAAAAGAAACTTGATAGACTGTAATAGGATAACAAGACCTGAGTCAAATGTACGAGAGAAAAATAAAGAATGACGCTTAAATATTATAAAATTAACTCGAAATTGACGCTCTCGTAGAAAATAAACGAAAAAGTTAAACTAAACGGTTGACCTGAGACTACAGCACAACGGATTCAATCTGTTTAAGAATCTCAAAAAGGACGATATATATTTCTTTAACGAACTAAATCGAAAGGTTTAGTGAAAAACAACTAGAAGTAACGATAAAAACTCTCTACTTAAAATATAGATGCACCTCACGAAACTAAGCACTTAGAGGTTAAAATATATAAAAGAGATACAACAATTCCCCTTCAACGAACTAGAATACTCTGAAAAACACTAATTAAATTAAACACAGAAAGAATATAAATAAAGAAAAAGTCTTAGTTGTACTCAACACTAAACTGCTGCTCAGCTAAGACAGGGGAAAGCTGAAAAACAAACACCGGTTAATGAGGGCTTGATGACCGTTGGCTTGTCACTCTGGGGGTCCGTTCAGGAGCTCCGGAGAACACGTCCTTTCACTTCGACTCTCAGGTCAAGAATGACGAAGGAGATACGCATTATGATGAAACTAATCGCTGATGATTAATAACGATCGCTACAGATCACTGATATGAACTCCAAAAGAGATCGTCTTTTCTCTCATGACCGGACGTTATCGTCAGTCGACGTTGGGTCGTCAAGGAGAGAGGTTGTCAGGGAGTGAAAGGAACAGTGGTCAAGTTAAGAGTGGCGTCAAGTGACGACTAAGTAAAAATGGCAAACACTGTGAAGTGCGTTGACTGCAACAAAGTGTGTAAGAACGGGGTAAACTGCAGCGAGTGTGACGAGAAATATCATTTTAAATGTACAAAAGAGAAGTTGGAGGACTGTACAGCAGATAATTGGAGGTGCAGACGTTGTAGGGGGTCCAAGGCAGAAAAGCTACGGAGGTGGAGAAGGATAGAGAGATTGAGAAGGAGGAACTACAGAAGAGGGACAAAGTAATCGAGGAATTGGAGAGGAAACAAAGTAGTCAAGGAGAGAAGAAAGAAGTGGGATGTAAAGTGTGCAGTAAGAGTAATGGGGGACTCGATGATAAGATACGGTGGTGAATACTGTAGGGATATTGATACAGTTGTGGAATGTTTTTCGGGGATAAGGGTGGAACAAATGGAACGGAAGATTGAAAACTTGGAAAGTGCAGGTGACGAAGAGGTTGTGCTTATACATGAGGGAACGAACGACGTAAAATCAGCGGATGGGCAATGTGTGGGACTTATGTAATACAGCAAAGAAAAAGTTTAAAAGGGCGAAAATTGTTATCAGTGGGATCATAAGAAGGAGGGACGTGTCGTTTGGTTTTATTAGGAAAGTGAACGAGTGTTTAGATTGGGTGTGCAGTAAGCAGAATGTCGTTTTCATGGACCCGAACTGAAGCAGATTGGGGGAGGGAAGGGTTGCACTTAAACCGAAAAGGTTCATCTACTTTTGGAAAATTGTTGAAGAGGGTTATAAACCATAACAAGGGAAACTAAATTACAGTGCGGCAGGTGTTAAAGCTCACGATGTGAAAGATGGCAAGACTATAGTGTCGTATAAAAAGAGGGAAGGGCTTCTTATACTTTTGCAAGTTAATTGTCGTAGCATTTATAATAAAATCCATAAATTTAATGCCTTACTAGAATCAAGTAATGCAGATATAGTCATAGGTACTGAGTCTTGGCTAAAAGATGAGGTCAGTTCGTTAAAAGTATTTCCTAAAACGTTAGAAGTCTATAGAAGGGATAGAGAGGGAAAAGGGGAAGGCGTTTTCATATGCGTTTCTAAAAATTATTCAAGTATTTTGGTTTCGAAAGATAATGATTTTGAAATTATTTGTGTGGAAGTCGAAGACAGGGTTAGTCACCAGAAATTTCTTATTGTTGGGGCGTACCGACCCCCCGGAGAGGACCTAGGGGTATTAGAAAATATCGTTGAAATGACCTGTAACGTTCGGGACGTAAACAAATCAGTTATAATTGCAGGCGACTTAAACCTCCCGCAGGTAGACTGGACAGGAAAGAAAGGGTCAGGGGGGAAGGCTCAAGAGCTAGTAAATTCTATTGTTAGTGATGGAGGTTTTGTACAGGTAGTAAATAAGCCAACTCGAAATTTGAACCTAATTGATGTTTTTCTGTTAAAACCGGTAGACTTACTCAATTCATGCGAAGTATTACCAGGGATCAGCGACCACGAGGCAATATATCTAGAGATTTTCTGCTCTAAAAGAAATTTTATTAGCACCAAAAATAAAAAAGTTTACAGTTTCCATAAGGCGAACGTGAATGCTTTCCGCGATTACCTTAAAAAGGAATATAGGGGTTGGGTAAATGAAGGATCTAATATCGAGGATATATGGAAAAATTTTAAACATATATTAGATGTAGGCATAGAAAAATACGTACCAACTAAAATTTTAAAGGAAAGTGCGGATCCGGAATATTATAATGCTGAAATTCGGTTACTTAAGCGTAAATCAAGAGCTTTGTATAGGAAAAGGAAAGCAGGATCTCAATTCCAAATTAAATACAAAGAAGTGACCACGCAGTTGAATCGCGAGAAAAAGATAGCTAAAAATAAATTCTTAGAGAATCTGATAACAAAAAATGGTAAAGATTGTTTTTATAAATACGTGAAGCGTTTAAGGAAAGGTGAGTCCGAGATAGATAAAATAGAAAACATGATGGGCAAAATTTTAACCGATCGTTCACAAATAGCAAATGAATTTGGATCTTATTTCTCAAGTACGTATAAAAAGTCGGTCCAAGGTAATGAAAAAGCAACGAATAGTATAAAAGAGAATTATCCGGTTTTCCAAATTACTAGTAAAGATATTCTAAAGAAAATTTCCAAATTAAAAAACAACAAATCCCAAGGACCAGACGGAATACGCTGCGAAGCCATTAAATTAGGTGGACAAGAAATAGTACCATATTTAAGCAGAATTTTCCATGTAAATATAAACAACAGTCAAATTCCGGAGGATTGGAAAACAGCTACGGTGGTTCCCATACATAAAGGGGGTAGTAAAAAGTTATTAAAGAATTATCGACCAATCAGTCTAACAAGCGTCATCTGTAAAATGTTCGAAAAAATAGTTGCCGATTACCTAAAAGAGTATTGGGAGAAAGAGGGATGGATCAACAGATATCAACATGGTTTTAGAAAAGGGTTTTCATGCGAATCTCAGATGTTAGGATTACAACTCGACTTGGTCAATGCACAGGAAATGGGAGAACAGGTCGATGCAGTGGTAATAGATCTAGCAAAAGCGTTTGACGTTGTGGACCATGAAATATTATTGCAGAAAGTGAACACTATGAGCCTAGATCCAAGAGTAATAAGATGGATAGAGTCTTTTATTAAAGGTAGGAAACAGAGAATCAAAATTGGGGATGAGTTATCCGATGAAATCAGAGTAACATCAGGAGTAGCTCAAGGTAGCGTGCTAGGACATTTACTTTTCCTAATATTTATTAATGATTTACCAACGGGAATTAAATCGAAAATTCGTTTATTTGCAGACGATTGCATAATTTACAGGAATATAAAAAACGAGAACGACTGCATGGAACTTCAGGAGGATTTAATTTCCTTAAACAGCTGGGTTTCATCTAATAAATTAGATATGAATACGAATAAATGTAGAGTCATCAGTTTTAATAGAAGTAGATATCAACACGCATATAATCTTGGGGGAAAATTTTGCCTAGTGAGAATACGGTGAAATACTTAGGTTTAACTTTCAGTAGGGACTTGAAATGGAACGATCATATAGAGCGAATAATTTTGAAGGCCAACACAGCCTTAAACTTTATAGTGCGTACGCTTAGGAAATCAAACAAGAAAGTTAAAGAGGCTGCATACAAATCATTTGTTAGGCCGATACTGGAATATGGGGAAAGCCTATGGGACCCGCATGAGGTAGGACTAAAGCGAAAAATAGAAAAGGTACAAAGAAGAGCAGCAAGATTCGTCTTAGGCAGGTATGCGAAGCTCGATAGCGTAACTCAGATGCTAAGAGAATTGGGTTGGGAAAAATTAGAGAAACGAAGAGCAAAGAAAAGGTTAACCTTATTTTTTAAATTATACACAGGAGCTAAGTCGTTAGAAGAATTATCAAATAGAGTCACTGGAGCAAAATTTCATGGTAGGAAAGACCATAGGCACAAAGTTAGATTATTGAAACAGAGAACAAATATTAGTAAATTCTCCTTTTTAAACCGTACTGTCAAAGATTGGAATAATTTACCTGCAAAAGTCTTCGAGCCCTTCCCAAAAAATCATAGGGAATTTCTAAAAAGATTGGTAGGAATTATTAATGACGAGTGAGCTTGCCATTGACGAGTACAGGTGGAGTAGGGGATTGCCTGGTGGGGTGATGTACGGTGGGGACTTGTCCCCGGGACCGCTACGGTAGCCGAGAGGCCTACCAGGAACCCTGAAAAAACTTGTGCGACTGAGGGGGAATGTTTATGGGAAGATGTACATATTTTATTTATGTAAATTGTTTTGTTTGTGGGAAAATTTGTATTGTTTTGTGGGGAATTATCATTATTATTGGGTTGTATTGGTATTTTTAACTTATTATGTTTTTAGGATGCTTGTTTAACTTAGTATGTAGTTGCCACCAGACTATATACTAACTGTAACTGTTAAATTAATAATAATAATAATAATTAATACATCTTGCGGCACAAAAGTCTGCTGATAAAAATAATAATAAAAAGCTACTAATAGTTTGGCAGATGCGATAGTTTGGAGGTCTGCAATGGAATTGAAGTATAAAATAAGAATTCTTAGAATGTAATCAAGCTATTCCCTTACGGAAAATTCAACCTGTTGCTTTTCATGAATCTTCTCCGTTTGAGTCATTGGGCGGTCTCTTTCATCTTGACCGTAAGGATTTTTCATTGACTCTTGATCTCTTCAAATTTATTGTAATTGGATGGCAAAATGAGAAGTTTAACGTAGGTTTATAAGGCTTTATTTTATGTTTGTATGTTATAACAATGTTGTTCTCTGGCTACCGAAACATGTTCCGAGAAGGCCTGTCATGAACTCCGAAAAAAAAACAAAAAAAACAGTTACAAATAATATTATAAGTTAATTATTTAGTTGTAAGGTAAATACATGTATGGAATCATTATGTGGGATTTGTATGCTTATCATATTTGTATGATTATCATATTTGTATGCTTATCATATTTGTATGATTATCATAGTATGTATTTTTTGTTAATGTTTATCACTGATATGTATTTATGTAGGTATAAAAAACTGCCACCAGGCTTTCTGCCTACCTGCAGTTTGTGCAATAATGATAATAATAATAAAGAAAAACTTAACGGTGTTTTCCTTCGTCGCAATCTTAGGTTGATATCGAATAAGCCAGAAGTGGAGTGCAGTGAGTCAAGGAGAGATTTCACCACTACTGTTGATAAATTCGTTATTCTTCCTTTTGTATCTGGTAAAGATTGTGTCATTGTAGACTCGCCACTAAAATTGCCAAAATTAAGTAACTAAGACGCTCGCTTTGCGAGAAAATCAAACCATTTCTTAAAAATATAACATAAGGTAACTAATTTACTCAACCTGGTTAAAACGCTATCTAGCTTAAGACGCGGTTTTCGCTTGGTCATCTGAAAAGGCCGAGTTTTACTGCATATTTACGTATACTGGAGAAGCATGTATATGTATGGTATATATCACATATATAATAAAGATCTTGTGACGGAACACATCGGAATGTGGGGAGGACTCGAAGGAGGGAAAAGGGAAAGGCAGGGAAGAGCCGGGAAGGCATTCGGTGGCCGGTGGTGTACGACAGCTGAGTGCTAACTCGTTGGACAATTAAAGAAGCTGGAAGTGACTTATTTGGTTTTATTTTATTTCGAACGGAATTTGTGACGCTTGCGATATATATATATATTACCTCATCTCCATTAAACGAAAATTCATCACTGAAACATATACATTTTTCTCTTGCTGAGGATTAATTGAGAAAAGGAATAATTTAAATGCTTATTTTTTAATTGTTTGTTAAAAGTTGACAGAAATAACTATATCTTGTGATGTGACGAATATATGGTTTTGAATAACACGAAAAGGATGAATGGAACATCATATCATTCCGGAGACTGATTTTTTAGTTTTATTAAAAATTGCTGATTGATCTTCATTTCAAATGAAATTTCTTTCTCTTGTGATGATAAAAATCGAATGCACTGCAGCGTCAAACTAGATTCAAAATATTAGAATACAAAAATCGCTTCATCTTCTGGAAAATAAACAATAATGGAAACTTAATAACCGCTGACAACAAGATATCTTCACAAACTGAAAGATGTTTTTTCATAAGCATTTTCACTGGATGTTTGCGATTGGTGAATCTCATCACGAAGCGAGCCAATCTCATTTTCTTTACTTTAGTCTTCTTTCCCATTGATTAAGAATGTCACTTCCTTCCTCAAACACGCTAAGCGTCATTCATCTAACCGACATTCGAAAAATATCGTCATTTTTGGCTGAATGAAAACCCGAATGCAAACGGAAAAGATGAAAATTTTGAACCGAAAACCGTTACTTATTCCGATTTTTCATTCCTAAGAAATACACATTTTACTCAAATGCGATTTCGAGATGGCCTACTAAACATATGTATCTACTTGCAGTGATATGGATTTTATTCCATATTTTAGCGTAATTTCTAACGAAAAAGAAATTAAAAATAATAAAGAGAACCTTCAAAAGAATTAAAATGTTGAGGAATATAATATAAGAATGGTCGGAAAAGAAATCGGTGGCAGAAGGAAGAACTTAAACACAAATATCTAAATTAGCCTATCGATATCCTTCGAGAAAAAGGGTCCGTAGCGTTAATCCTCACACATGAAGGACGAGCATATATTACAGCATAAAGTGAGTATGCTTACTCTGTGATTATATATGCATCTATTATATATAGCTAACTCTCCGGATATACCTATATATATAGATACGAGTAAAAGTTGCTTGCATACTGCAAGCTAATTCGTAAAAATTTACAATAAGTTCCCCTTACGGGTATCATCTTCAAAACTTATCCAGCAAAATTCTTAAAAATTACCGCAATACATTTTACATGAGAAATTTTCATCCATCTGGCATCGAACTCACGGTCATATGCAACCTTTCTTCCACTGGTTCTATAGAAAACTACTTCAAACGCAAACGCTGTGATTTTGAATAGTCTCCTGCATAGAGAAAGGCCTCAAAACAATTTTTTAAAATTAGCGTAAATGATCGCCTGGCGTCGAACACAGGACCCGATCGTGAGAGACAATGGCATACTAATGTTAGAGAAGTGCCACTCTGACGTGTTTCAAAGTTTCAATTCAGTATCTTATCGTGAAGGTCCTAAAATGAGATTCCGTTCTTCCCGCTTGAAATGCATAGTAGAATCGGAATGACACTCTTGCATCGAACCAAGGACCACTGTAGAAACGGCGAATAACGTGAAAGAATGTTCTCAAACGCCTCTGGTACCATTCCGGGTTTTATCTTTCCAGCTTATCGGGAAGGATTTTAAAAAAATCATCCAAGATTTCACCAATGCATTTCTTACGGAAGCATTTCGAACCCACCTGGCGTCGAACACACGGTCATTTGGTAACATTTCTTCGTTTGGTACGATGGAAGACCATCTCATCTGCAAACACCGTGATTATGATTGCTCTGTCGCATCGAGAACGGCCTCAAAACAGATTGCAAATATTCGCGCTAATGACCGCCTAGCGTCGAACTCAGGACCCTTCTGTGAGAGAAATAGCAAATTAATATTAGGCAAGTGCCATTATGACTTACTCTAAAGTTTCGATTCAATATCTTATCGGGAAGGTCCTAAAATAAGATTCCGTTTTCCCCGTATGAAATGCATGGTGGAATCGGAATGACCCTCTTGCATCGAACCAAGGACCACTAGACGAACTGTGAAATTTGTGAAGGAATGTTTTCAAACGACTCCGTCGCCACACCGGGTTTTATCTTACCAGCTTATCGGGAAGGCATTGAAAAAAAAATTTTAAAAATGCAGCAATGCATTTCTTATGGAAGAATTTCGGATCCACCTGGAGTCGAACTCACGGTCATTTGGCAACATTTCTTCCATAGGAACCATAGAAGGCTACCTCAGCTTCAACCTCCGAGATTTTGGTTCCTCGATCTTAACGATAAGTGCCTCAAAATAATTTTCAAAAATCCGCGCAATGCATTCTTATGGGAAAATTGCGATTTTTGGGAATTTCTGGTATCGAACCCATGATAGCTAGCGTCGAAGTCTGCATTATTCTGGCATCTAGAGTGTAGGGCCAGTACGTCGAAAAAATCTGACGTCGATGGCGCTTGTGGAACATGGTCTGAATTCGTATCCCCTATAAATATATATAAATATATATATATACGAGTAAAAGTTGCTTGCATACTGCAAGCTATCCGTTGAATACAGTATCATACCAAGTACTGCCTCAGTTCAAATTTAAAACTTCGCGCCAAAGACCGCCTGGCGACGAACTAAGAACCCGATCGTGAGAGAAGACAGCAAAATAATATTAGATAAGTGCCATCCTTACTTGTTCCAAAGTTTCGATTCAATATCTTATCGGGAAGGTCCCACGCCTCTGTCACCATTCCGGGTCTTATCTTTCCAGCTTATCGGGAGGCATTTAAAAAGATTTCCGCAATGCATTTCTTATGGAAGAATTTTGCATCCACCTGGCGTCGAACTCACTGTCATTTGGCTACATTTTTTCCATGAGAAGCATAGAAGACTACCTCAACTTCAACCTCCGAAATTTTGGTTACTCTATCTTAACGATAAGTGCCTCAAAATAATTTTCAAAAATCCGCGCAATGCATTCTTATGGGAAAATTGCGATTTTTGGGAATTTCTGGCATCGAACCCATGATAGCTAGCGTCGATGACTGAATTATTCTGGCATCTAGAGTGTAGGGCCAGTACGTCGAAAAAATCTGACGTCGACGGCGCTTGTGGAACATGGTCAGAATTCGTATCCCCTATATATATATCTATATATATATATATATATATATATATATAGGTATATCCGGAGAGTTAGCTATATATAATAGATATATATATATATAGGTATATCCGGAGAGTTAACTATATAAAATAGATACGAGTAAAAGTTGCTTGCATACTACAAGCTAATTGGTAAAAATTTACAATAAGTTCCCCTTACGGGTGTCATCTTCGAAGCTTATCCAGCAAAATTTTTAAAATTGCCGCAATACAATTCTTACGTTAGAAATTTTCATCCATCTGGCATCGAACTCACGATCATATGCAATCTTTCTTCCACTGGTTCTATAGAAAACTACTTCAAACGCAAACGCTGTGATTTTGAATAGTCTCCTGCATAAAGAAAGGCCTCCAAGCATTTTTAAAAAATTGCGTAAATGACCGCCTGGCGTCGAACACAGGACCCGTTCGTGAGAGACAACGGCATATGAATGTTAGAGAAGTGCTACTCTGACGTGTTTCAAAGTTTCAATTCAGTATCTTATCGGGAAGGTCCTAAAATAAGATCCGTTATTCCCGTTTCCGTTATTTGAAATGCATGGTAGAATCGGAATGACGCTCTAGCATCGAACCAAGGACCTCTAGAGAAGCAGTGGACGTCATGAAGGAATCTTCTTAAACGCCTCTGTCACCATTCCGGGTTTTATCTTTCCAGTTTATCGGGAAGGCATTTTAAAAAATCGTCCCTGATATCAGCAATGCATTTCTTACGGAGGCATTTCGGACCCACCTGGCGTCGAACACACGGACATTTGGTAACATTTCTTCCTTTGATACTATGGAAGACCATCTCATCTGCAAACACCGTGATTATGATTGCTGTATCACATCGAGAACGGCCTCAAAACAGATTGCAAAAATTCGAGTAAAAGACCGCCTAGCGTCGAACTCAGGACCCTTCTATGAGAGGGAATAGCTAATTAATATTTGATGAGAGCTATTCTCACTAATTCAAAAGTTTCGATTCAATATCTTATCGGGAAGGTCCCAAAATGAGATTCTGCTTTCCCCATTTGAAATACATGGAGGAATCGGAATGACCCTCTTGCATCGAACCAAGGACCACTAGACGAACGATGATATTCATGGAAGAAAGTTTTCAAACGGTTCTGTCACCATTCAGGGTTTTATCTTTCCAGCTTATCGGGAAGGCATTTTAAAAAATCTTCAAAGATTTCAGCAATGCATTTCTTATGGAAGAATTTTGCATCCACCTGGCGTCGAACTCACGGTCATTTTATAACATTTCTTCCATTCATAATATAGAAGACTTACTCAACTTACCCCTGCGAGATTTTGGTTCCTCTATCTTAACGATAAGTGCCTCAAAATAATTTTCAAAAATCCGCACAATGCATTCTTATGGGAAAATTGCGATTTTTGGGAATTTCTGGTATCGAACCCATGATAGCTAGCGTCGATGTCTGCATTATTCTGGCATCTAGAGTGTAGGGCCAGTACGTCGAAAAAATCTGACGTCGATGGCGCTTGTGGAACATGGTCAGAATTCGTAACCCCTATATCTATATATATATCTATTATATATAGCTAACTCTCCGGATATACCTATATATATAGATATATAGATATATATATATAGGGGATACGAATTCTGACCATGTTCCACAAGGGCCATCGACGTCAGATTTTTAAGACGTACTGGCCCCACCCTGTAGATGCCAGAATAATGCAGACATCGACGCTAGGTGTCATGGGTTCGATACTAGAATGTCCCAAAAATCGCAATTTTCCCATAAGAATGCATTGCGCGGATTTTTGAAAATTTTTTTGAGGCACTTATCGCTAAGATAGTGGAACCAAAATCTCGGAGGTTGAAGTTGAGGTAGTCTTCTATATTACGAATGGAAGAAATGTTACACAATGACCGTGAGTTCGACGCCAGGTGGATGCAAAATTCTTCCATAACAAATTCATTGCTTAATCTTTGACGATTTTTTTAAATTCCTTCCCGATAAGCTGGAAAGATAAAACCCGGAATGGTGACAGAAGCGTTTGAAATCCTTCTTTCGTAAGGTTCACTGTTTCTCTAGTGGTCCTTGGTTCGATTCAAGAGGGTCATACCGATTCCACCATGCATTTCAAACGTGAAAAACGGAATCTTATTTTAGGACCTTCCCGATAAGATATTGAATCGAAACTTTTGAATTAGTGAGAATGACTCTCATCAAATATTAATTTGCTATTCCCTCTCATATAAGGGTCCTGAGTTCGACGCTAGGCGGTCTTTTACTCGAATTTTTGCAATCTGTTTGGAGGCCGTTCTCGATGTGATACAGCAATCAAAATGACGGTGTTTGCAGATGAGATGGTCTTCCATAGTATCAAAGGAAGAAATGTTAGCAAATGACCGTGTGTTCGACGCCAGGTGGGTTCGAAATGCTTCCGTAAGAAATGCATTGCTGAAATCTTGGATGATTTTTTTAAATGCCTTCCCGTTAAGCTGGAAAGATAAAACCCGGAATGGTGACAGAGGCGTTTGAGAACATTCTTTCATGAGGGTCAACTTTTCTCCTGTGGTCCTTGGTTCGATGCAAGAGGGTCATTCTGATTCCACCATGCATTTCAAACGGGAATAACGGAATCTTATTTTATGACCTTCCCTATAAGATACTGAATTGAAACTTTGAAACACGTCAGAGTGGCACTTATCTAAGATTCGTATGCCATTGTCTCTCACAATCGGGTCCTGTGTTCGACGCCAGGCGGTCATTTACGCAAATTTTTTAAAACTGTTTTGTGGCCTTTCTCAATGCAGGAGACTATTCAAAATCACAGCCTTTGCGTTTGAAGTAATTTTCTATAGAACCAGTGGAAGAAAGGTTACATATGACTGTGAGTTCGATGCCAGATGGATGAAAAATTCTCACGTTCGAAATGCACTGCGGTATTTTTTAAGAATTTTGCTGGATAAACTTCAAAGATGACACCCGTAAGGGACACTTATTGTAAATTTTCACCAATTAGCTTGCAGTATGCAAGCAACTTTTACTCGTATATATATATATCTATATCTATTATATATAGCTAACTCTCCGGATATACCTATATATATATATATAGATATATATAGGGGATACGAATTCTGACCATGTTCCACAAGCGCCATCGACTTCAGATTTTTTCGACGTACTGGCCCTCCACTCTAGATGCCAGAATAATGCAGACTTCGACGCTAGCTATCATGGGTTCGATGCCAGAAATTCCCAAAAATCGCAATTTTCCCATAAGAATGCATTGCGCGGATTTTTGAAAATTATTTTGAGGCACTTATCGTTAAGATAGAGTAACCAAAATTTCGGAGGTTGAAGTTGAGGTAGTCTTCTATGCTTCTCATGGAAAAAATGTAGCCAAATGACAGTGAGTTCGACGCCAGGTGGATGCAAAATTCTTCCATAAGAAATGCATTGCTGCAATTTTTGTCATTTTTTTTCAATGCTTTCCCGATAACCTGGAAAGATCAAACTTCGTGTGGCGACGGAGGCGTTTAAAAACATTCTTTCATGAATTTCACAGTTCGTCTAGTGGTCCTTGGTTCGATCAAAGAGGGTCATTCCGATTCCACCATGCATTTCAAACGGGGAAAACGGAATCTTATTTTAGGACCTTCCCGATAAGATATTGAATCGAAACTTTGGAATAAGTCATAATGGCACTTACCTAATATTAATTCGCTATTTTCTCTCACAGAAGGGTCCTGAGTTCGACGCTAGGCGGTGATTAGCGTGAATAATTGCAATCTGTTTTGAGACCGTTCTCGATGCGATAGAGCAATCAAAATTACGGTGTTTGCGTTTGAAGTATTTTTCTAAGGAAACCAGTGGAAGAAAGGTTACATATGACCGTGAGTTCGATGCCAGATGGATGAAAAATTCTCACGTTCGAAATGCATTGCGGCAATTTTTAAGATTATTGCTGGATAAGCTTCGGAAATGATACCCGTAAGGGAAACTTATTGTAAATTTTCACCAACTAGCTTGCAGTATGCAAGCAACTTTTACTCGTATCTATATAGGTATATCCGGAGAGTTAGCTATATATAATAGATATATATTTATAGGGGATACGAATTCTGACCATGTTCCACCAGCGCCATCGACGTCAGATTTTTTCGACGTACTGGCCCTACACTCTAGATGCCAGAATAATGCAGACTTCGACGCTAGCTATCATGGGTTCGATGCCAGAAATTCCCAAAAATCGCAATTTTCCCATAAGAATGCATTGCGCAGATTTTTGAAAATTATTTTGAGGCACTTATCGTTAAGATAGAGTAACCAAAATTTCGGAGGTTGAAGTTGAGGTAGTCTTCTATGCTTCTCATGGAAAAAATGTAGCCAAATGACAGTGAGTTCGACGTCAGGTGGATGCAAAATTCTTCCATAAGAAATGCATTGCGGAAATCTTTTTAAATGCCCTCCCGATAAGCTGGAAAGATAAAACCCGGAATGGTGACAGAGGCGTGGGACCTTCCCGATAAGATATTGAATCGAAACTTTGGAACAAGTAAGGATGGCACTTATCTAATATTATTTTGCTGTCTTCTCTCACGATCGGGTTCTTAGTTCGTCGCCAGGCGGTCTTTGGCGCGAAGTTTTAAATTTGAACTGAGGCAGTACTTGGTATGATACTGTATTCAACGGATAGCTTGCACTATGCAAGCAACTTTTACTCGTATATATATATAGGTATATCCGGAGAGTTAGCTATATATAATAGATATCCGGAGAGTTAGCTATATATATATATATAATATAGCTAACTCTCCGGATATACCTATTACATATTGGTGTATTCAGAGGAGGAGAACTCTTTCCACACTAATCAGATAGCTAATGTCATACCCCTGCCATGCACCATGGCAAGGTACTAATGTAAATGTAAAATCCTTCTTACGCCCCTGGATACTCTAACATACAAAAGAACCGTTACTTTAGGAGTTATTAAAGGAGAGGGAATTAAATAAATTCGATTAAAATTGCAGTAAAATGATCAAAGAGAGGAAATGCCGCTCAATTGCCTTCGACTCGTAAATATGACTGAGATTGCGTTTCATATTTTAATCGATCAAATTATCGATTGCGGAAACGTCTTCTTTACCAAATCGTATTCAATTAATAACTGGAAGATTGAGAAACCAGCATTCAAAGCCAATTCACAATAAATGAGGAGGAGTGCATTCCGCCATTATCTTAAATACTTGAGAAGGTTTTGGGCAATCTTTTAAGCAGTACATGTGATGACGCTCCCACGAGGATCACGTCCTTTATTCATGCGGATAAGCCCTCGCATTATTTATTTCTCCAAGTTACTTCTTTCAACCAATCGGCTTCAAAACCCTAAACTGGCGATCTGCTTTTTTATGAGCGAATATTCGAAATTTCCGTTCGAATTTTTTTATAGTCAATCAGAAGTTTCGAATCGAAATCAGAAAACTACAAATAGAATACAAATTTAAGAAATAATGTTTTCGTTACTCTATTTTTGTTTTATTTTCAAATATGTATGGTACATTTTAAGGAAGCTTGTAAGCAAAACCAATTTACCAATCAAACTGACTATAATTACGAAATTATATGTTTTGAATGTGCTTATTTACAATTAGCGGAAAGCAGGTGACTATTCGATCTTCAGTTTGAGAACGCAATCAAGGATTGATCGATTCGATTCGAAGTTTGAATAATCCAGTTAATTCGATGAAAATGCACGATCCTCACTCCAGCTTTTCTTACATTAAAGATGGGCAATTGGAACTTGATGACGTAATGTCAACTCGGTGATGTAAATTTTTTTCAGCGAAGACCGGCAGATAAACATTTGAAAATTTTAAATTGGCAAATGTAAGTATTTCAAAAATCCCGTGCAGTTATTAGAAAATTATCCCACTTGCTACCCCATGGTTGATTTACAAAAGAATAGGAAACCCAGCGAATAAGGAAGAGACCAATAGAGTTAAGGGTCAATTACAGAGATTATATATACAAAAAAAATAAATTTTCGACATCATTCCAATTCGATGAATGTAGAACTCCTAAGCCAGGAAAGAATAAATTTATTTACCTTATTCGGTTTAGTTTGATACGCTAAATGGTACTCGTTGTGATCGATTGGGGTTACTGCGCCCCCCACGAGAGGCGCGACCGACGAGCAGGATTGATCCGCTCTCACTTTGGCTGCTGACTGAGTACGAGACTGACTGACTGACCGACCGACGGACATCAGAGGACATCAAATGTTGTGCGGAATGAATGGGTGAGCGGCCTTAGGAAGTAAAATGTCCGGAATGAGGCCGCCAATAGGTCTGAAGCAGAGTGCAGGAGCGGCGTGGGAGAGCTTCCGTTCTCACTTGCCAGGCGATGGAGGACTCTCAGAGAAGATCAACTTCGCGAAATTCGCTAGGATGGCGTCGGGAGGGGAGGGGAGAGCGCAAGAGATGGCCCACATGGGCCCTCGAGGGTCCATCAGCATAGAGGAAGCAGGAAGGAATGGCAAGTACAAGATCACCGAGTGGCAGGCGGCGTGGAATGTCACCAACGCCATTCAGGTATTTATCCCTTCGATGAATTCCATCGGATGTTATTGTCTCACATAAGAAATAGATATATCTCACAGATGTGAAATGTGAAATAAGGAATAAAGTGAATTTGGAGTTTGAATAAGCAGCATTGATATGGCTGGTGAAGTAATTTCTGTCAGAATTCAAATTCTATTCATACGTAAAAATGGAATTTCACTTTGCGTGAATTCCTTTTCCTCTTTCGTTCACTGCCAAATTTCGTGTGAAATTTCTTTCTTGAATTCCCGCCGCCTTTTGATATTTTCAATTTCTGAGAGCAATTTTATTATTTCGATCTAATCCGCCTTTTATCTGTCATATAGTGCCACGTTACGCATTTCGCCGAATCATTCAAAATCGATAGAAATGTATTTGATAAAATTTGATGATGATTCGGTGATGAATTCTATATTTACTGTCAAATTTGAGGCCAAACTTTTCATAATCCTGAGAAGTCAAATTCAAAGCATTCGTTTTTCATTCTCTCGATGACGAAATACATAAACCATTTCAACCTCTAGGAAATGTTTTTTTCTCTCTAATGGCATGAAGGATATCGGCAAAGAGAATGCAGTCAAGGATCTATTCTTTAAGGTTATTAGGAATAATGATTTGAGGGCTTCAAATAAATATTCATGCCTCGTGAAGTCTCCTGCGTGAAACTCATTCTATCGTGTAAATTTGTTTATAGACCAGTAAATTCGTTCAGCTGAATATACTTTACACTAAATTTACTTCTATATTTTCCAGGTCATGGGATTCCAATGAGTGGCATACAAATTTACGAAACATTGATGTCCACTGATCTCGTCGCTTGTAACGCATCCTAAAACAAATATTTATCTTAGTAATTAATGGTCCACAAATTGTTTTGAATAATATTTGGTTACAAAAATACTTATGATGTATACATTCGGTGGGTCCGAACAGAATGAAAATGAATATGGAATAATATAGACTGGAAAAGAGAACGATGGGAATCGAACGAGCGAAATTAAGTGACTAAGGAAGAATCTTTGAGCAAAAAGCAGAGCATTCTTCAAAAATATGATGCAACCTGCATTGCCGTCCCGCACGCTCTTCTGTCGGAATGGAGGAGTGAGAAAAATAAATGTAAGAAGAGTGGAATTGAGAGAAAAACAAAGATGAAGGCATCTGAATAAGCCATCGAAAAATCAAACTAATTCACTCTCTCGATCGCTTCGACTTTTAATTATAATTAGCGAATCGATTAAATTAAAGGCATCGAAAATTAGATAGTGATTGTTATCGGGAATATACCAAAACGAATTATGTGGTCATATTTAAAAAGCTGTACACATTTCATGCCGAAATCATTCGTCTGTGTATTTTGCCTTTAATTCCACTCCGTGTGTAATTTAAAATCTCTTAAAGAACTCATTCGAAGTTACTCCATGATAGGGCAAAGCATTTTCAACCGCTCGAAATCCGAAATTATGAAAGAAATTTGAAATGAGCTCCAACTGGAACTTATTAGTTTCGAGAAGACTGATTTAACTTTTAATTCTTCTTGTTTTATCGTCCATAATTCTGAATCCCCTCTTTTAGATAGATCGATCTGTAAGACGTCCTCCATTGATGGAATTACAGTCAAAAGGTATCACAGATGTTCTTAGTATTAACTTAGAATTTCAGATCAAATCATAGGGAACTAATCGTAGACATTCCTTTACATCTCTACTGTTTTTCATTTTCTCAGTTTAATCTTTCATTCTCATAACTAATACGTACAGAAATTCAAAATTTAAGTTGAAATTACATATGGTCTTTTAAGCCCAAAATTCTACTGCAAATACAGGTGAGGAATAGCAAGTAAAACAGTGAGTGTAAAATAAAAATAAAGCAAGTTAGGAATAGTGAAGAATATAAAGAGTGAGGAAAACTAGTTCAGAATAGAGGAAAAACCATAACTAAATAGTTTAGCGACGTGGAGCAACCCAAGGTTCTGAATAATTTCACAGAATCTCCAATATCCAGGGTCTCAGAGAACTGGTTTTAACTATGGATATTTTTATTAATTTATTTCCTGAAAAAACGATATTTTTAAGCAAAATGTTCATCCCTTGACAAAGTATAGCCATTTTTTCTTCAATTAAACCATCGCAATAACAAGTTGGGCGGGAATGTATGGCACTCGAAAAGATTATGATGAAAACTAGAGTTGCTGTAAGGAAGAATTACTCCGATTAAATTGAGTGAAAGAAATCAGAAGACAGAATATTGACGGGCAGGAATTCTTTGCGGCCGACACGGGCTCACAAATAGCATTGACCGTTCCAAATTGTAAAAAAAACTTCTAATATTTTAATTTCTCAAGAACGCGCATCTTCCAACTAAGGAAGATAAAGTAACATTGTATATTTGGTTACTAACACCGACTCTTTTACCAGATTTCCGTAATGAAAATGATTTAAAGATGGCAATTTGTGATTAATAAATTGAATCGAAAAAAGAACTTAATTTAAGGCAGAGTAAGCAAAAAATACATGTTTCGATAGCATTATTTTCAACCATCTATCCTTTTATTCTTATAATTTAGAATATTCTACAGATATTTATATTAGTTAAGCGAATACGAAGTAGTAAATAATGCATTGTGAATGAAATTCTTATACTTTCATATACGAAGTTCTCAAATGATCCTTGGTTCGATGCCAGAGCGTCATTTGGATTTCCCCTAACTTTTCAGATGGGAACAACGGAATCTTATTTTGGTACATACTATTATTTATTATTATTAAATTATTATTTCGTACCATCCTGATATATTATTGCACTAAAACTTTGGAAACGGTCATAGTTCCACCTATCTAATATTAATATGCAATTTGCATAAATACGCATCTTTCACTGACGGGTTCTGAGTTCGACACCAGGCGGTCTTAATCGGTCATAATTTTCTCACATAAAATATTAGGCGGGAAATTTAAAAAAATTACGACGCATTTCCTAAGAAGATAGAAATGAGAACAGCAGACATTTGCAATCCTTGTTTCTCAAATGTACGACTCCACATGCACTCTACCCTAGAACTGAATGACGTTTGAGAATGATGTAGACGAGTGCTCAGAAGCGTATTATTCAACGACGTCTTCGGATGCGACATCAGGATTATAAAATGATCCCGTTTGTTATACAATACGGTGAACTGGGGGATGTTATTGTTAGGTTATTGAGTATTTTTTTTACTATTCACTATTTAGCTTGCATTATGCAAGCAACTTTTACTCGTGTGTGTATGTGTGTATAATGTGTATGTTTGTGAAGAGAGTATATTCCTGCACTGTTATTTAGTGAAGAAAGGCCTCGTTCAACTCTTTTTATAAACTTGGAATGAAGTCTACAAAGAGATCCTGAATTTGTCCAGACGAAGTGTAAACAACTGTCTCCTCCATATGGAGTAAGTATCAAAAGAACTACGAGGGTGGGTCAATAAGTCCGTGACCTCGTGAATTTCCCGACTATTAACCTGAAAATTAATCCTACTCTAATCAATAACTATCTTTTAATGGGTAAATGTGAATGTTCTTTAAATAAGTCAAGTGGTCCGCTGTGTTTCTCAGGGGTATTGGGATGTGGTCTGTCATTGATCATCATTCTATCATTGACTCCATATCTACAGGCTAAACATTACAACATCGCAAGCAAATTAACCCATGAAAATTAAAGAGATAAGGTTTTTTCAGGGGTTTCCTTGATTCAACGTTTGTGAGAATAACTCGGTGAATTAACTAAGAGATAAGTGACAAAAATGCAATACACAGCTTTTCTCTCATTTGCTGTGGAGATAAAATAAAACAATAGTACAGAGCTGTGGCTGAGACCAAAGAGAAGCATTACATCGATGTCGAAGAAACTTTATCACATATGAATAAATTCCTCTCAGCCGGGTTGATGTTTGCCTCAGCCACAATCCTCCTTATACACCTCTCACTTCTTGACGTCCTGATTCGTCCGTTCTTTTCGCGGTTCTTTAATTGTGCAGTTCCAGCATTTCAAGCCTTCTCTTTATGAAGGCGGATCACAATTGCTTCCTTTTCGGTCCCATTCCTTAAATCCAATGCATAAAACCTTTGCATTGCCAAACTCTATTTTGTGTCCTCCCTTGAGCACGTGTTCCACAATCGCCGATTTGCTCTTTTAGTCTGGTTTCATCATCTTTCATGAAATTGAAATTTATATTTATCTATTATATATGAGTAAGAGTTCCTTGTATACTGCAAGCTATCAGTTGAATGCAGTATCGTACCAAATAATGCCTGAAATCAATTTTGAAAACTTCGCGCAAAAGACCGCCTGGCGTCTAACTAAGGACCCGATCGTGCGACACAATTGCATATGCATAATGTTAGATAAGTGCCATTCTAACCTGTTCCAAAGTTTCAATTCAATATCTTATGAAGAAAGTCCTTTAATAAGAATACGCTATCCCCCTTTGAAATACACGGTAGAATAGAAATAACAGTCAAGCATGGAACCAAGAACCGTCAGAGGAACGGCGAACAGCCTATATGAATCATATGAATTGCCTCTATGTATATTCCATTTTATATCATTCCCGGTTATCGGATATGCATTCAAAATAATTGTAAAAATTGACCACCATGCATTTTATACTGGAGAATTTTGCACCCACTTGGCGTCGAACTCACGGTCATTTGGTAACATTTCTTCAGTTAACCACGGTATCTCCAACATCCGTGATTTTAACTGTTCTATCGCTCCGAGTAAGGACTCAAAACAATTTTGAAAAATTCGCGCGAAAGACCGCCTGGCTTCGAACACAGGACCCGTGTGTTGTTACCCGTGCAGTTTACCCGTGTTAGTGTGCGTGTATCACATATTTACCATTAAAGTAAATTCGATCGTACTTCGTGGAAAGACATTTTAACTAAGGAAGATAAACACTGTAAATTTCCAAGCTAAGTTTTTATTTTATTTTACGTCATGTTTCGTTTCACAGAGGCCATCCTGGTATCGAACTCATTTGCATAAGATGAGATTTCTTATAAGTATTTGATAGGACTAACACTGACTCTTTTTAAACAATATCATTTCTATATAATATCGAGAAGGTTCTCAAACGTAAATCCGTATTCTCCATTTAATTTTAATGTGGAATGCAAATGGTGTCCTGGCATCGAACCAATGGCACGTGAGGAAACGAAAACATTCATGACTGCTGCTCTCATGTCGGATTATGCATTTCTCATAAAGATATTTGAACTCTCGCCGTATGTTTCTTAGGGGAGGATTAAGACCGCCTGCCCGTTTCTGAAGAATGATTGCATATTAATATTGGACAACTCTGACAGTTTTCACAATTTGATGTTTGATTATATAAAATTAAATTTGTTATCACCATTTGAAATATATGGTGGAATAAGAAAGGGTCACTACGCTGAATAGGACACATCGCGTTTTCAAGGAATCCTATGTATTTTGCCGGAAAATGTCTCAATTTTTTTTCCATAATTTGCACAATGTATCCTTTGGGGAAAAATCGCGTTTTAGGTGCCCTCTGGCATCGAACCAATTATAGCTTTATGTAATATATTTTCCTGAATGGAATCAAACCTTCCTATTTACGTTTTGAGCCTGAACGAACCGGCAGTTTATAAGTTGATCCGTAATCTTCTTAGATGAAATGCCTTTGAATTATATTCAAAAGCTCTCCGCTTCTTCTAAATGCCAAGAACTAAGATAAAAACGTATAAGAGATGTTTTTCCAGATGCAAAGGTCTTAAGTGGGTTCTCAGAAAAGTGTCTTAACGTGGTTTTGGGTATACCAAAGATATGTCTTCAGGTCCATCTTTTGTTGACATTTAAATAATAGCAGTTTGGGAGAATGGTTAGCAAAACGAGGAGTGCTAATAATATTATGCATTGCGTTCGGCACTTCGTTCACCGTGTGAAATTACAACTATATTATTTAATGAGTTTTTTATATTTCTCATTTCAGCCTCATTCTTTGTACATTTCGCGTATACATTCGAAAAGTGAATATTCATCGTGATTTCAAAGTAATTAAGCCACAAAATATCGTTTTCGTTGAGTAAATATAAATTTCCGCGACTCTTTAGTCGCATTGATAGTTCTTTGTTTTCTTTAGAGTTCATAATGTTTCAAGCATTACGGTATTCATCGACTTCTCTGTCCCCAGTAAGATTGTTAGGGAAGTTCAGATATTATACAATTTTGGTTTTGGCTGTGTATTCTCGCCGGAATCGCCTACAAATAGTATGGTAATTGAAATTGTTATTTCACCGTTGAGAATCAACGGGCGCTTCAGCTAATATTATTTTAAAACATACATTTTTGGTGACTAGGGGGTGACTTTTCTCCCTTATTACTCCTCTTATACACCTAAATAAATGACCATTTGAAAGGAAAAGTTTATAAGTACCTGCTAAAAATATTCAGATAAATGATAAATGAACCATTTGTTAATCGAGTTAAATTGAGTTAATATTTTAATCATCGCATTGCGTCCCAGACGAAAAGATACTCGGGTTGCTATATACAGAGTTTTTTTGTTTACTTAGGCGTTGGTAAACAACTTTTAAAACCGGGTAGGAATATCTATTCACGGTCTTACAATGATTGAAACAGATTTCGCATGTAATAATATAGTCTCCATGAATGAACACCTCGACGTCATATGCAACTATAACAATATTTTAATAAACCGATATAAACTTCTGGGAGCAGAATGATAGCCTCAGAAATATGAGTGCTGCTGAATATAAAGGTCTGTGTCTCACTTTTGCCCGGTATTACAAACTTATACTTAATATTCACTTAATCTAAATTGCCATTTAAACTAAAGTGATGTTTAGCCAAATGATGTATAATATAAAATTGTTTACATCCCTGTTTAGTTAGATACCATTTTGAATAGGAGATTCCCTGAATAAGAATAATTTTCATACGCGTCGTCCATTGCTTAATGGATATCTTTCATTAATTGAATAACTCTGATGCAGTGAATGGATAAGATGCAATTTCACTGTACACGAGTAGTAGTTATTACTTTATTTTTCTGTAAAAAGAAAAATCTAGGAAATAAATGAGTAACGTGGATGCAGAAGGTATATTTTGTTGTTTTATCTTGGTTGTATACGTTTAACCTGAAGATTTAAGTGACACGTCATTACCGGTATACAGACAGTTAACGTAAAGCTATTAGTGATGTTTTAATTCTTGTCTAAATTCGTTATGTGATAATTCCATCGAGTGAACTGAGGTATTCGTTAGAAAATAAAATGCATATATCGTTATAGTAATAATGCCAACTATTCATGATTATATGCTATAAGAAAGTTTTTAAAGCATTTATGACATTTAATATGATGTAATAATCTATCTTATAAGTTACGGATTCGTTTAGGTTCAAATGGTAAGGCATTAGAAAACGCAAGACCTTGAATTTGCCCATAGAGTTTCATTACTGGATGTGTATCCAGTGGATATATGTGTATAACGATATCTATCGCTAAAGTAGAGGTATATAGAAACAGACACAGAAAAGAATATGAAGGTGTGTATTTTTAGGTATGTTTTAATGTTTGTGTATTCGTTTGTAGCGATTAGTGTGTTTGTTGAAATGTATTTGCGTGGAGAAATTGAGCATCTGTGTTCGTCTGCGAAAGTTTCGCACGGGGAAACTAGTAATTAATAAATATAAATAATAAATATTTAAGAGGAGTCCACCTTAGATTGAGATAAAACCCAACCGTATAGCATTGTTCCTCACAAGACAATAAGATATTAGAAAGATAATGAATAAATGTAACAGATGTTCATTTATATTTTGTAGGTGATTGATGATGATATAAAAGAGCTACAGATTGAGCCATAACTCTAAATCAGTTACACGGCACGACCTTAAGAATATATATATTATAGCTATATATAATTGGTACTAGCTGAATTGCCCATTGATTCTCAACAGGAAAATAAATTTTCTATTTACCATACTTGCGTGTTGGATGTTGATATACCTAATTTTGAAGCCTTGAAGATTAATATGACCCCTCCATGAATTCCTATACGTAAGATAGAGAGTATCTCCCATTGAAAATTTCATTTTCTTTCATCTATAAGTTTTTGTCACTGATATGCGAGGTAAAAGTCTCAAACGTTACTCCTCAATTTGCTGCTTCTTTAGAAGAAGTTAGAAACAAAAACGCCCTCTAATTAGTATTTTATGAAATTAATTAATTAAAACAACTTTCTGTACAGAATTTTCTTACATCTTTAAAAATACAATTAATAACCAAATTAACTTCATTAATTTTAACTAAAATATTTCTTTAAGTTTCCTAAATAATGTCAGTTGAGGTTTTTAGGATAATTTGTAATTCTCTTAATACAATATTTGTCTTAAAATTGGATTAGTAAGTTTGATAGCTGAAACATTTCTATTTGATGTGCCCTATAACGATTAACCGAGAAAATTATAAAACCAACGATATGAGTTGTGATTGAATATACTTCTTATGAAACTTTTCTTAAGTTCTTACGGTTATTCCCTTGAATTAAAATTTGCTGTAGAAATAGAGCTTGAAATAAATAAAAATAAATTCTAGGTGAGTTTATCACCTTCCAATACGCATTCACTCGCAAGGGATGGAGCTGAGAACTTAAGTTAGAGATATTTAAGGAGACCAATCTTCATAATGCACGTTTTAAGTTTTACAACTTCTGGTTCTCGCATTTTAGGTGAAAATAAACCCATACACTAAAATTACAATATGCAATAGATGAACAGCCCCTAAATTTTCACTGTCGAATAAACATTGATAATTACTTCACCAAATTCGAATTAATGTATGTATCCTTAAGAAAACGGTAGGTGTAACGTAAAATTACCTAAGTATTTACTCTATATACTAATTTGATTTAACCATATTCGCCATGTCCACTTGATAACTAAATTACACGACCAAAATATGACTCTATATTCATTTTTCTTTCTTTCGGTGCTTGTGACGATTTCGTACGAATATTAGTTCTGATTTAATTTTGCTAAAGAAATGCAGCCTTCAACCGATAAAAGTGAAGTTTACGTGCATTTCTTATGAGAACGGTTTTTCTTATCTGAGGTCGAACTGGGGACTTCGGGTAGAAAGAAGTAGCCTATTATCTGCGCAAGGAGTACATTTAACAATCTTGAAGGTTTGAAATTCGTGCCATTTATGGTTCTCGAGTTTTAGGCGAACATACAAACATACACACACGCTTTTTTGTATTAGATAGTTTTATCATAACTAATATTATTGAACGATTATAGTTTATTAGCTCTGGGAGGATGTCCATAAGAGCTGAAATATTACTACATTTTTTCTCCCAAAATATTATACAACAGAAGAATTTCAAAATAAGATCAGCACAATGAAACAAACAATATGTTAACAAATTTACAAAATATTTATAGAAATAGTTGAAGAAAACATCGAAAAGAATAGTACATTTTTAAAAGATTGTAAAGATGTTCAGTTTTTAAACCTGTTGAGTAAGGAGTTTCAAAATTTAAAGACAGCTAATAAAAAGGAATTAAGATGTGTATGAGGAATGGAATGGCAGCTTTGAATCTCTTGCTGTAGTGGCTGCGAAATAGAATGCAAGCAAATCTGTCGAGAGGGAGTTTAAAAGTCGAATTAGAGGTTGTAAACGAGGGAATTAAACACCGGAAGGTAATGAAGATATATAGTTTCGACGTTTGAGAAATTTGTGAGTTTCAGGAGAGAGGGAAATAATTGAAATCCTCTCCCACAAAAATACCATAACAACCAACCATATCTTCCCCGGTACTTTCCCTTCCAGCCAAAGTGCAACCAATTATACCAGATCCCTTTAAATACCCTCTCTAATATTATGAATGTACCTTAAAAATATGGCCGTCGGAAATAATAAAGTAATTGTGAAACATACAAACTTCTTACTTGTTCAGACGGCAATGTTGTCTATCAGGAATGTATCGGAGGTGATGTGTAAGGCACACATACACATTATTCTTAGCAAACTTCTTGATATAATTACTATCAGAGTTATCTTTCAGGAGGTCATAGTTAAAAATAATAAATAATAATATATTAAATAATGAATAACCAAATAACTTAGAAGTAAGGCGGACACTTCAAGAATTAGAAACTTTGGTCTACCACTTTGATCAGCACAGAAAGAAGCGAATAGTCCTTAAAAAAAACACCTCTCGCGACAAGATATTTATGTTTATCATGTGAACCGAAAGGCAAATTATAACGTATTTGCTACTATAAATAAACGATCGAAACATGGTTAAAGAGAGCTTGGCAGTAGCAATGGCAAATGATAATGTAATCAGAGCAGATAAGAAGGCGATCTTTCCGGACATAAATTTTCCCTCCTCATCTTTAGTTATTTAGCAATAGCATATAATTTTCTATTAAATTGACACTCGTTAACACAATCACCACGGAAAGTGTATTTGTGATGCTCGTATATTGCACAAACTATTTGAATATTAATGCTATCGCATAAATATTGTTTATATCTATGGTAGTCGTACAAACTATGCTGTCATATGATATAATTCATAGTATTACCCAGTATCATTGTTGTTAATTTCATTACATTAAAGCTTAATTTGTACGATGATGTTAATTATGAACATTATTTATGCAATTTACTTCCATGTTAAAAATTGATCATACGAGCGTTCTGGGCTTCTTTCGATGATTAATATGAGCTTCTGTCATTTTGTGGACTTTTTTGGCAGTTAATTCGAGAGGGCATTTATGTCCATTGTCTTGCGTGATTGTCAAGGAAACAGCAATTATATGTAGAAAGTGCTCTCGGGTCTCCAACCGGGTTGCCTCCTGCCAAATGGTCGACGTTTCGGGTGCGTACTCTGCCCCATCTCGGAAAACACTGGACTGGACCAAGAAAAACTAGTAGTGAATCTAACGGGGGAATCGTTTGACGAAGCGACTACTTCCATCCTGTCAAAAGGGCTCAACTTTGCACCGAGTCCAAAGAATATTCCGTTCCGCGATTTTATAGGCGGTGTGGAGTCCCTCGGGAAGCAAATTGGACAGGCTCTCAAAACCACCAAAATCCAACATCAATTACCAAATTACGTGAGAGATATCCTTGTACTCCCAGCAGACAAAGGTAACGAGAATTTGTGCAAATACTACAGCAATTCCACCTGCATCCTGGGGACTTACTAGTTAGTTTTGATGTGGTATCTCTCTTCACGAAGGTACCTGTTGAGGATACCCTCAAACTATTGGCACCACTTTTCAATGAAAGCCTGTTGAAACTTTTTGAACTAACCCTGACTTCGACCTACTTTCTATATCGTGGGGAAGTATTATGAACAGCGAGACGGCGTACCCATGGGTTCACCACTCTCTCCTGCAGTCGCCAACTTGTTTATGGAGGATTTTGAGGAAAAAGCACTTCAGTCGGCCCCTCTACAACCAAGGTGTTTCCTGAGATACGTGGACGACACTTTCATCATCTGGCCCCATGGAGAAGAAACACTCGACTATTTTCTGGAACATTTGAACAGCCAACATCCGAACATCAGGTTCACGGTGGAGTTGGAGAAAGACGGCTCCCCTTCCTCGATGTTATGGTCAGTAGAAAACCAGATGGATCCTTGGGACACTCGGTCTTCAGGAAACCGACCCACACTGACCGATATTTAAATGGAACCAGCCACCACCATCCGGCGCAGTTACAAGGTGTTTTAGCCACTGTGGCTCACAGAGCCCTCTCAGTTTCAGATGAGGAAAGCCTAGGGAGTGAACTCCGTCATCTAAAGGCAACCCTCACACAGAATGGTCTCCGACTGAACCACATCAATGAGGCGATTCACAGGGCAGAAAAACCAACGGAAAAGACACCAGAGGAAAAACCCATCGCCCTTCCATATGTTGCTGGGCTGTCGGGAAAAATAAGCAGGATCCTCGCAAAAAACAACGTCCGGACGGTACACATCCCAAACTCAAAGGTTAGCTCATTGCTCCCAAAACCCAAAGACAACCTCGGACTCAGATCCTCGGGAGTGTACCAAGTCCCTTGCGAGTGCGGCCTTAGCTACATAGGTGAAACGTGCATCGAAACCCGACTGAAGGAACATTCCCGATCCATACGTCTTAACCAGCCAACAAAATCGGCCATTGCAGAGCACTGCCTCGAGAAAAACCACTCGGCCAAGTTTGAAGACGCAAAAATCCTTTGCAGAGGAAAAGGATTCTGGGATAGGGTGACTAAGGAGGCTATCGAAATCCGGCTCCATCCCAGAAATATCAATCGCGACAAAGGCCTGTTCCTAATCATTGCATGGGATGGAGCCGTTCGCAGACTGACGGATCGACCAATAGATACAGATGGCTCCAGAAGAGAGATCAGAGAGTTAAAGGAGGATCCTTTTCCCCATCTCGGATTGGCCACCCCCACCACCGGACCCACAACGGAGACCGTTGCTTCGCCCAACGGAAAAAAGTGAAAGGAACCCCTCTGGCCGCTATATAAAGAACCCCCCTTTTCCTTCATCAGAAATCAGTTCCTGAAGATGCGTGCAGAGTACGCACCCGAAACGTCGACCCTTTGGCAGGAGGCAACCCGGTTGCAGACCCGAGAGCACTGTATACAGCATATTCACCGGGAAAAAACTTCTTCTTTCAACAATGATATGTTTCATTATTTTACTACTAAATGACGTTAAGTATATTGGCCTATAATTCGACAGATAAAGATAGAAGGATATCTTGTGGGATGATGACTGTATCTGTGATGCGGCCCATACAGCCTCAGTTTAACTGTGCAGTTTGCCTGAGCACAAAACTGAGTAAAAACTGTACAATTATCTGAAGGTGTGGACTCAGTTTTCTGAATCGAGAAGTGGGAAACGCCGTTTTTCTTGCTCACAACAGGGGACATCGGAGAAAAGGACGGAGTAGAAACCTGCAATCCACAGTTAATCGCTCTGACGTCACACGTGATAAAATGCGCGGGTAACCTGATAGTGTGTGAAGACGTAATGATTACACTATCTCCAATAGTTTAATAATTTCCGACAACTTATGGAAAAGATGATAAAACGTATTTGATGTTGTGTTGAGATCTCAGCAATGAGAGAATCAAATATAGAATTCAACAGATTTGAATGGAAGACCAAAAGAAAAATCGAGTGAGATACGATGGGTTTATATGAAGAATTTATTAGTAAAGACAAGCCGATTCTCCCTTTCACCAAGCCATGTTCTATTTCGGAAAGATGTACAACAGCGATATACATTTATAATTTGGAAAAGATACTTTTTCCGCTTGCTAATATCCAAGAGGCTTCTAATGGTGCCCGTGTTCAGTGTTAGATACTTGCATCATTATTGCTCAATAATAGCACTCGATAATAATGATTGAAATAATCCCAGATTAGAATGAGTCCTATTTCGGGATCTTTTCCGTTTGTTTCAATTCATTTACGACGTTCGTTTACACAAGACGCACAAAAATGAGATATGTCATTAAACATTCTATCTCCGGCAGATTCTCGTTTCATCCCATCATTATTATATGTTTATTTCGAAAGCAATTATTATTATCTCATACATTATTATGTTCTGCACTAGTGTTCCGCATTAATAAATCACTGTAATCCGCCAAATCGCTAAAGAACATTCGCTGCAATTATTTTTTACGACGGATTTAATTCGTCGTACGGATTCATCAAAATTTGGCGTTCACACGGTTTCATACACGAACTGGTTCACATCTTTCACTGAGACATTGCTCTTTTGAACGAATTTTAACCATTCAAGACTCGATTACTATCCCATGTATCTTAATGCCCATTTTGAAAGAGATGCACTTATTTCATTCATGCATATTTGGCGGAATTTCATTCGATAAATGCTGAAATATCGAACGATGACGAGTGCCGACAGTAGATGGCACGCACAGCGATGACGTAGAGCGCGTACTAGCAACGGGCTGATTATTGATCCCGGACGAATTTCAGCCAAATCCTGTTATAATACTGTTTATAAAAACATGGCCTCCGACAGAAATAATGTGTCGTCATGGTGACGATAGAATCTCTGGTGTAGATAAACAGTGTTCACTAGTCGCAGTTCGCGACATTTTAAAGAATATAACGCGGAAAATATCCATATCGGACATTTTTTCGATAGAATAAAATATGAGATGAGAAATGAGACGGAAACAAAATATTTTCGATTAGGATGATTGAAATTCCATGAAATTGTTAAAATGGGATCTTTTCCTATTCGGCTGTGAATTGAGGCCTTTTATGGAATCTATTGTTCACTTTTCAAAATGTCGATGCTACAGAAAGAAGCAATTGTTGGGAATCGGCTTCTTCATTCTGATGCTGCAGATTAGTACAGGAATGAGATCTCATTCGAATAAATTGCCTTTTTAATTAATTTATCAAGATGCTGAATCAGATATTTAGAAGGGATTTGTAGATGGACCCTTGCATCGAGAGTACCTTCTGGTAGAGAACAGATGAACAATTGGATGCGCAAAAGGGACACTTTAAATCCAACTGACGTTCAATGATACAACAATAGAACAGTGACGCAACAGCAATGTAAATAACATAAGGTTTGGAATTAAGGAAACAATGAAGAAACGATACTCTCGGTGGCCTCACCAGTTACTGATTGAGCTCTTATTCATACACAATTATTAATCTTCTCGTAATTATCTCATTTCCACTTTAATTTTACTTTGTGCTAGTCAGGCCTCACCTCGAGTATGCATGCAGTGTATGGGACCCTGCAGAAAAGTGTTGTATTCGCGAGATAGAAAAGATACAACGAAAAGCAATGCGCTCTCTAAAAAAATGCTATGATAAATCGGTAAATGTTATTCAGATGCTTCAGGAGGCAGGATGGGAACTTTTAGAAGAAAGAATCAGAGATTTAAATTACTAGATACGTTCAGACAGAGCACGTTCGTAGAAGATGTAGCCGATATTTTGCGCCCTCCTTGTTATATATGCCGTTCTGATACCGCGAGAAAGATCAGAGAAATGGATGCTAGAAGCAGTAGATTCAAGAATTCAGTTTTTCCGAGAACAATGCGATAAAATAATCGACTAGGAAAGAAGAGTAATGATGCTCGCACCCCCTGCCACACGCCGAAAGGCGGCTTGCAGGGTACATATGTAGATGTAGATTTCCAGATTCAGAAATCTCTAATACTTCTGTAAAGGTCTTTCTTATTTTTTCTTTATCTTAAATCAACTCACAAAAACTTCTTCCTCATGAAATCCTTGAGAAAATTCAGTCATGTATAACTTAACTTGGAGTACGCACCTCAAGAAACGCGAGCATTTGTCATTGGGCTGAAAAGTGTGCAACGAAAGGCAATACGTTGAATTGCTGTGAAGAATATTGATCCCATTGTATCTTTTTCATGTCAAAGAATAACTGAGCAAAAATGGCATAAAGGTAGAAGGCCGAGGTAAAGCTTGGGCAGAATCAATGAAAATGGGATCTTTCTTAAGTGTAGCAAAGGGCTCACAGGAGCCTCCCATTTGCCTTGAAATTAAATATTCTGGAGGAAAAGACAATTCAAGTCCTGTTGTTTTTGTTGGTAAGTAATATTTGATCTCAGATTGAGAAGAGGAAACAGATGGCAAAGTGTAAAAAATGTGTCATGGATTTTTGGTCTGTAGAATTGCAGTTAAACATGATAAGCTGCATAATAACAATAATATTTATTCTTACGAATAAATATTACTTTATTATGCTGCTAGCTATCATAGGTTCGATACCAGAATGTCCCAAAAATCGCAATTTTCCCGTAAGAATGCATTTCGCGGATTTTTGAAAATTATTTTGAGGCACTTGTCGGTAAGATAAAGGAACCAAAATCTCGGAGGTTGAAGTTGAGGTAGTCTTCTATGATTCATATGGAAGAAATGTTACAAAATGACCGTGAGTTCGACGCCAGGTGGGTGCGAAATTCTTTCATAAGAAATGCAAAATGCATTGCTGCAATTTTTGAAGATTTTAAAAATGCCTTCCCGATGAGCTGGAAATATAAAACCCGGAATGGTGACGGAGGCGTTTTAAATCCTTCTTTCAAGAGTGCACCGTTTCTCCAGTGGTCCTTGGTTCGATGTAAGAGTGTCATTCAGATTCTACCATGCATTTCAATGAAAATTTCTCCCGTATGAAACGCGTTGCGGCTATTTCTAAGATTTTTTAATGCTTTCCCTGAAATGATATAACACGAATTGTACATACGTTGGATGCGTCATTTCGATTCTACCTTGCACTTATAATCTCATTGTAGGACTTTCCCAATAAGATATTAAATTGAAACTCTAGGACAAGTCAAAATAGTACTTGTCTAACATTAGTATTTAATTATCCTAAGGTCCTGAGTTCGACGCCAGGCGGTCTTTTCGCGAAACTTTGAAAATTGTTTTGAGACAGTTCTTGGATCGATAGATCAGTCATAATCACAGTTTGCAGATGATGTAGTCTTCTACAGTACCAAAGGAAGAAATGCTACTAAAAGACCGTGAGTTCGATGTCCGGTGGGAACAAAACTCTCCCCTTTCTAATGCATTTCGGCGATTTTTAAGAATTATTTGGAATGCTTTTGCGATAATATGGAAAGATGTAATCAGAAATGTGAATCGGGAATGTGAAATGGGGTCTTATATGCTATCGGAGAATAATCGGATAGTTAAGGTAAATTTTCACTTATGGTAAATTGGTGAATTTACATATATACGAGTGAGTGTATGAATATATGTATATGTGTGTATATATATTAATAACACACGTAAACGTGTGTGTGTTTGCATGCGTGCGTGCGCGTGTTCAATTATAGGTAGCGTTATTAATATTAGTAAAAAATCACTTTTCGTTGCATGTTTTCATATGATTTTAATTGGATTAGGGCATGTTCATCGTATCTCTGCCGTTCGCTGTCCTCCGCGGTGGATACTGGGCAATAGCAGCCATGGTGGGAGTGGCGCACATCTGCTGCTACACCGGCAGAATATTGGTGGACTGTTTGTACGAAGATATGGAAGTGGAGGAAGCGGAGGAAGGTGTGCAGGAGACGGGGGATGCAGGAGGGGAAGCGGAGGAGGGGTGGGAGGGAGGTCCACTCCATCCGACTAATCCCTTCCTCGAGCCTCCACCGGAGACCGTCGTTAAGAAGAGAACTGTGAAGGTTAGGGTTCGCGATAGCTATGTGGGAATAGCGAGAGAGGTGTTTGGTCCCGTCTGGGGGGTGAGAGTGGTGAATGCCGCCCAAATCATAGAGCTGCTGATGACGTGCATTCTGTATGTGGTGGTGGTCGGAGACCTGATGATTGGGGCATTCCCACCGGTGGCCACCACGATGGCACCGGAGGACGACTCTGGAGGAGCGGTGGTGGTAGTGGTTCGGACTGGTGGAGGAATGGACACCAGGTCATGGATGCTGGCGTGTGGAATAATCCTGGTTCCTCTTGCCTTCCTCAAGAGTCTGCATGCCGTATCGATGCTTTCCTTTTGGTGCACTGTGGTGCATTTGGTCATCAATGCTGTCATTTTAGGATACTGCCTCACGCAGATTGGAGAATGGGGGTGGGGCAAGGTTAAGTGGACGCTTGACTTGAAGAACTTCCCCATCTCCCTCGGTGTCATCGTCTTCAGCTACACGTCGCAGATATTCCTCCCCACTCTAGAAGGTTCTCTTGAAGATCCATCGACCTTCACGAGGATGCTGAACAGATCGCATGTGGCTGCAGCTCTCTTCAAATCTTTCTTTGGCTACTTCTGCTTCTTGACCTTTCAAGATGACACGCAACAGGTAACTTTGTGTTTTATTTGTGATATGAGTAAAGGTTTTCTCTTTCTTTAGAGAGTTTTGATTACAGTAGAATTTACATAGACATATATTTCATTAAATTTAAATGATTTTCCCATCACGTGTGGGTGATGCTGAAGAAAGAAGTGCTTTGTTTCCAACTATATTTCAAAGTCTCTATTGCCACATCCTATGCTGCTACTACATTATATTCTCTCTGCCATAAAACCTTCATATGCTTCCTACTCTAATATATCTTTGAAGGATTTCCTATTTCACATAGCCCATCTGATCAGTTCACATAAAGTTATAATACTTCCACCTTTCCTTTCATTGCCCTCTTTTCCTTTTACCATCTTTACATCATAGTATGATTTTGTATGCCTTGCTTTTCTCTTATCATTTAAATTTATCTTGCAAACTGCTTCACCCTAAAATAGACCTTCTAAGAATCAGAACTTAAGGGAGAGAAAAAAGTATACAATTTAGATGAGATACCTTCACACTCCCATTTAAATTTAGATATGCAGTATCTTCTTCTAATCAAATTTAAGCTTGATTTCTTGAGAGAAACTTCAGATGGCAAAACAGTTAAATGGAAATTTCAAATATTTTACCTAAATAATTATAAAATAATAGGGGGAATATTTAATGATATGCAAGAGGATATCTGTTTCCTTTAAAGCAAATTGGAAATTGACAGTTTAGTGTGATTTATGTAGGTTAACTTGCAAAGTACCATGTTTCTTTTAAGGCAGAGATGGGATTTTTAATTAATTTATATAAACAATTTTCATGTTTTATGCTTTTCAATAATGTCATTGTCATTTAAAATTTTCTGAATGATGCATAAGTACAACAATTTTCATTGAATCTTACATAATAACATTTTCCTTTAATTTTGAGGATTTTGACTATTTGACTGTATTGAAACTTTTTATAATAGAATTCTTTTATTTTCTTGGTTCTTTGATTGAATTTCCAGAGACCCATAGATAATTTATTCCCTAAGATAAGAAAAACTTATTTATTTGTTCACAGAAATCCATTTATATATGGGGTAATATTTATATTGCTTAAATTTCCTCTGTTGTTAGGTCTAATTCATGAATTCTCATGACCTCTTACTATTGAATATTACTTCTTTTATATATATGTAGGTGATCACCAACAACTTGCATTCACAAGGGTTCAAAGGACTAGTTAACTTCTTCCTGGTAGTGAAGGCTCTGCTGTCATACCCTTTGCCCTATTATGCAGCCTGTGAACTTCTAGAGAAATGCCTGTTTCAGGAACGACCCACAACCATCTTCCCTTCAATTTGGGAAAGGGATGGAGAGCTCAAGGTAATCAATCATTCCTCACTGCATCATCATTAAATTCAAAAGCTTTTTTCATATTTTAAAGTTGCTCATGTCAATACTGTGATAAAACACTTTTCCTCTGATTAGAAGTTGTGAAACAGTTTCGACTGTTTCGTTTAGAGCCCTCACTTTAATGGACTTACACACAGAAGGAAAATGTTTCAAACTCTATTCTTAAATTATACAAAATAAGTCATTAAGAGGATTTAATTTTGTTAAGAATGAAAAATGAATGTCAGGTTGAAAAGTGTTTATGAAATGTAATGAATGTACTCCAGATTTCATGTCATAATCCAGATTGATATTAAATGTGACCAGAGAGAGAAATTGAACTTAAAGATTCAGAATTCAGTATTCACTAACTTAGCATGAAATAATTCATCATGTTTCCAGAAATAGTTTATTTCAAATTCAACATTTACGAAAAGAAAATGAAAAGGCTATTCTAAATTGTAACCAAGTTAAAAGAGAAAATCTCAAACTCTTGAATGTGGAAATTTTATTTTAATTTATTTATTAGTAGCATCAACATACAGCACGAGGCCAATTACAGCTGACGATAAACAAAAATTAAAAACAAAATTATAAAATAAATTCAATAAATGAAATGAATAAAATTGACAATGTGAAAAACAACGAGAATAAATAAATAATAATCGATTACAAAACAAAACAAACATATAAGATGAAATTTTCCATGTTATTCTTTTGCAACCATATTTAGAATAGATTTTGCAGATAAGAAAGGATCAAAATGAGTGATGGAAGAAAGAGAGTTGAAAATGGATGGGATGCGGAAGAATAGCGATCGTTTTACTATAGAAAGATGAGGAGTAATGGAATTTATGGACCTTTTACTTACAAAATATTTAATATGATGAAATTACTTTTCCTCCACAAGATTTGATCCATTTCCATGTGTATCTGAGTATAATGTGCTCTCTTAGAGTATACATATTTAGTTAATAGAATGTAGAGCAATACATATCTTCAACATAAAACTTAAGTCATATTTGTACAATATTCTTGTACTTATGAAGATCTGTTAGCCTCTTTGTTATGTTGGTTATATTATGAGGCCTCCCACATTACAAAATTACATTGTACAAGTTAAGTAATCTTTTTAGTAATGCAACTGAAGTGTCCACAGTAAGACAAATTCCACTTAACAACCTCCGTTATCAAGTGCTATCATTAACCTTTATTCTGGCACCTTAATTTTTTATTGCAATTACAACTGTTTTATCCTTTCTTGTTTCAATTATGAATTCCAAGTCAATCATGTCAGGGTTAAGGTCAATCTCAATTCAAAAAATGACTACAAATCAGGTAAGGCTGAAAGAATAACCAATACTTCTCATAAAAAAGATGAATAACTAAATATTGAAATATTTACTGATAAAGAATGTTGACTCAAACAAATCAATTGTTAAATGAATTCATAGAAATATTTCCTTGAGCTTTTGAAATGTAGCTGGGTGTCCTGGGCAACAAAGATTATGAAGTATGAATCATGAGTCAGAGGAATTTAAATCAGAGAAAACTGAATTCCTCTGCTTTCAATTAGGGCTTTTTCAGTAAAAAATCTAGAAAAACAAGTCTTATTCCACCTACCTAAATAAAAACCAGTTTCAGGATATTCCAAAGATATAAATACAGTGATTATCTGTTTTAAAACTCTCAAATAGCCACTAATATTATCAAACTTTCAGGGTAACTTTAAAACTAAAGAGTTGCATACTATGAAACAGCTGTAAAAAAGAGATAAGAAGTGACTTCTCTGAAATCAAAGATGAATAATATATTTACTAATCATACAGAGGAAAAATTAGTCCAACAATATGTTTGTATTTGCATTTTTTCTATCCAGAGGATCATGTTTATGTAATACAACAAAGACTTGATTCACACAAAGCAAATAATCTACCAGATATGTCCTGTATACATTACTATATTTCTGCACCTTCAAAAATATTTCTTCAAAACTAGAGCCAATTTGTAATCAAAATATCAATCCTAATGTTGCCTCTGCATTGGAGATTGCAACTTTCTACTAAACACTGGCTTCTTACTAACCTCTTCTCTTTACTCTTGCATTTTATAGGTTATTTCCTACTGAGAATGAAATGATTATTAATTAGTCCGAAACTAGTCGTGTGCTTTACAGTCTTTTGTTTATAATAAAATTAATTTGTGGAAAAAGTACAAAAGTTTTCTTACTAATTATGGAATATTTCCACACGACAACGCCTGAAACTGTGAAATGATTATTATCAAATAAAAATTGTATTTAAAACAGAGATTATAAATTAAAATATATATCATAAAGCTAAATTAAATATAACATACAACTGTTGCCAGAAGTTTCTGTAGCTTTCTTTAGTTAATATCAACAGGAGAGTTTAGATCTGAATCTGAAAATGCTTCTCCCAACTTAAATATAATATGCTGGCATTTACAGTATTTTAATCTTAGCTTGTCCTTTTTCAATCTTGTCTTTCAATTATAGTAACACATCATTATTAGCTTGTGTATATCTGTCTGTGCTTGATATTTTTGGAATAAAATTTGAAGAGTTATTTCTTCCATTGCAGGTGTGGGGACTTGCCTTTAGAGTTGGAGTTGTTGTGATAACAGTTCTGTTGGCAGTTTCAGTGCCGCATTTTGCCATTCTCATGGGTTTCATTGGGAGCTTCACTGGGACCATGCTGTCATTCATCTGGCCATGTGTCTTCCATCTCAAACTCAAGCGACCACTTTTATCACAGGCCACCATCGCTTATGATTGGTTTGTAATTGCTCTTGGCTGCCTTTTTGGTGTCATAGGTGTTTGGGATTCTGGCTCTGCTCTCATCCGAGCTTTTGAAATTGGTCTGCCATTTTAAGACCATTCACTGAATGCAAGGAGATCATCAACTCCTTAGTCATGAAGGAAAGCTTAAAATGATTTCGTTTTACAAGCAATTCTCTCACTTTATCATCCCATGTCTGTCCAAAATAACAGATATAAGATAGTCAGCTAGTAATAATGAAACCATATCCTCTTATTCTTCTGCTGCTTTTGGTATATTCATTGCAGTAACAGTTTGTTGAGGTTAATAATCCTGTAAGGTCTTCTCCCCTAACATTTAATTCCCACAGGTATCTTATATGATTTCTTAACACCTTTCAGGCTTCCTACTTTCTGATAGTCTCCTTAATAACAATGTGGTTCCTCTGAAAATCTTTTCTTTGCAAAGAAATTGCTAATTAATGTGCATAATAATCCAGGCCTTCAGGAGGTCCCCCAATTACACATGAAAATAATTGTTTGAGAGGGAGATTATATAAGAAGTTTGGACATGAAGTAGTCATTAGTCTGTCAACATGAAGGCTAATGTTTGAGAGAATATTGCAATAACTATAATGCCTTCATTTGTTACTATGTGTTCATAAGTATGTAATTATCTAAGTATTGATGTTTACTGAAAATTTTACAAAATAGTTTTGACTATAGTCTAGGAGATTCATAGATTATGAAGATCAGATGAAGGAACAGAACCTATAGCAAGAGACACCAACTTTGATTGTAGATATGGATATAAGGTGGAGCATCTTTACATCACTACAAAAAGGATACTTGTTCATCTTAAAACATTTCTAAATGTTATTTTTTTCAAAAAAGAAGGATTAATTTCCATTATCTATGCAATTCAATCTTTCTAGATTATTGGTTCACTTTTCTTTCACTTCATATCCGACAATATTGCCTTCTTTCTCCACAAATTCAATGTTATTTTATGAGATGAGATAGCAAGGCTTTTATATTTTACTCCCAAATATCACTGCAAATATTTATAGTTGATGAAAAGGATTATCTTTCAGAGAGCTATCGAATGTGAATTTTGCTAGACACTGCAGGATATTCAAAGAAAGGAATTCTACCCTATTACTCATTCACTTTATCTTTTCTACAGAGATTTTATATGCCATTGAGGACATTTGAACCAGTTTTTATATAGCATACTTCAGGATTAAAATTCATTACTTGGAAAGGGAATTCAAACTACTATTTCAACCTATCAACTTGAGAGTATGAAATTCTTCCTTGGGAGCATACCCTAAGCCACTCCTTGTTCTTCCTCCGAATATTTCAACAGAAACCAAATCAGCAAAACTGAAACTAAAATGAATTGTAGTAGATCAACTCAAAATAATGTCATTCTGAGAGAATTCAGTTAGATTAATTCCTCTGTATGGACAGATCACAACTGAGCTTCTCTTCTAAAGAAAAAAGCCTTTCAAGCATACTCTGAATGACAACCAGTTGAAATTAACCACCTTGATGATGTATAATTTCAAATATTAACAAAAATGTGATGCTAAATCAAGAATTTTTTGATGGGGATGTTTCATGTAAACACAATTTTTGCTAAGAGACCAATTTAAATTTTTTATTATAATATAATCTGTTAAAAAATTATTCAACACAAAAATGTTTCACAACATCAATACTTTTACTAAATGGTGGCTCTTTACAAAATTGATATTTCTAAAGCATATTTTGTATTACTTGGTTAATGACAATTAAATTTTCTGTGAAAAAGAGAGTAATTTGGATAGCTAACTTGGCCAAGTCAGTGAAAGCATCACCTATTAAGAGATAAGGGAGATGATACAGCTTTATTAATATGCTATTTCTACTTCTGCTATAAAAGACATGATAATTTTTCTGCCTAACATAAGTGAAAATAGACCATTAATACAATGGATTCCTTAGCTTAACTTGCCTGAGTCCATCAAAAGTTTTAGTTTCAGCCATTTAAATTATACTTACTTTGACCAGCTGACAAGTTATTGAGAAGTGCTAACAAAAGTCTTCCATGTATAGATATATTACTAGGTTATACGTAAGAGAAAAGATGTCTTCCATTAATATGTATTCCTTGATACAGTCTTCCACAACAAATGTCTTCCATTGTTTACATCACCTTTAGTAAGGTGATCATAAAGGATGAAAAGAGAGACAAAGCCAATTTTTCGAGAGTGTATGTATACAGAATTGTTTCAATCCTCATGTCTTCCATTGTCAAATATTTATATATATACATATTAATGATGAATATACTGAATGGAATTTTATCTGTACATCTTAGATAGAATAAGAGATATGGGTAAGTATTCCATTATACAATGAAAATAATGTGTGCTACGTATTGTAGGCTATAAAATATTTTTGTTGTTAATGTTGTTAACCTAGATAGCTAATAAAGGTGATTGATCTGTATATTTGTTGAGGTTGTAAACTAAATTGTTGTGATTATAATTTAGATATTCATTTTAGAGTGAATTATATTGCTGAGAGAGCTTTTGTTGATTACCAAAAGTGTTGTAAGGCGTAATGGATTCCCAAGTATAGAAAATATATTAATACTGTTCTTGAGATGTCTTCCAGGGAATACCATGTTATATGAAAATAGCTGTTAATCAAAAGGTCTTTGTAATTGTTGCTTATTTTGTTTGTCTCCATAGTATACATTTTCAGATGGAATTACTGACAACCATTGATAAGTAAGTTTTTATCTTCAAAGTGCCTAGCATTCAGTTGGTTTGTGACCAACAATCTCAGAAGGCAAATATTATCTTTGTGGCCACTATTTTGAGTGGATATTCCTTTGGTAACAGAAAACAAAATTACCACATCAGTGTCTAATTCAAGAATGTTACATAACCCCCCTATGTAACTGAAAAGCTAACTCAAATTAAAGCTTCCATGGTAAACTAATTGTGTCAATACATGTTACATAATAATGTTAATAATGGGATAAGGCCAAAGCTGATGAAGATGTTAAAATGTCAATAAAAATAAATTTGCCGAAATTCAATTCCTTCAATTTTTCCTTATTCAATGAACATGTGCAGATATTTTAGGCATACAAACTTAAGTATAACATAAAGTTACTATAGTTTAAAAGAAAAAAATATTGCTGAATTGAGTAAGGAATAAATTATTATAAAGCAGATGAAAATATCTCTAAAATGACAAATAATTCCTAATCCCCCTGATCTTTGTTTGAACAAGGCTGAGAATTATAATACCCATGCCTGAATTTTATACGACTATAATAACAATATGGAAAGCTGAGTAACATGATAATCTTAATTTTGGAGTTTAGATCTTTGAATTGTCATGAAATACTTAATTGACCATGGCTGTAAATTTTCAGTCATACGGAGTAACAAAAGCATACAGTGCTATTCAAACAAATCATGGCTGAGAATAGTTACAACATTAGAGTATTTTGTATGAGAGAAAATTGTTTGCGGAATGCATTTGGTGAGTGAGTGAGTATATAAAAAAGGACCCTAGATCACAAGATAGTTTCTATTCAATGGAAAAAGATCTGTAACTTGGTCTCACAGTTTCACTCTGCATTTAAAATCCTATCTGGCTTAATTTATCACTTATTTCTGCAAGCTCTGCTTAAGATGTTTTTCCCCTTTTTCTTGGACAGAAAGTTGGTGACTCTTGGCTTTTTGCTAACTTTTCATTTCCACATATTTCATTTAATATCAGTAAAAAGTATCAATAAATTCAAGTTAAATTATGGCTTCATCCGATATTGAAAGAATAGTAAAGAACTTATTGAAATTGTCTGATGTGCTCTATGCCCTATTTTTAAATTTTCACTGAGAAATGCCTGGAAACTCAAATTCTTTTAATGAAACAGTCTGTGTCACTTTTATCTATAGCGATTCTTAAAATTAATTCTTTTCTTTATTACTACTTTCCCTTTCCATAGCAATAAATTTCCTTTGAGTGATGACCATCAAAGAGAATATGAGAGGAAAAGAAGTTGTCCATGTATAGTTTATGACCAACTTCCTCCACAATCCTATTAAGTTTTTTAACTGATGAAAGTACTACTGTCATGTCTTTTGATGCTATTTATCTGTCTTTCCACAAGTAAACTTTCACAAGTATATATTTTTATACCAAAATCTTTGTGCTCTCTAGGGATATACTGCTAGAAAATTACTCTCCATTTGAAAATCACAATTCTTATTTGATTCGCTTGAGATATTTGCAGCTGCACTGACCTTCAATCCACTTGGACCACCAGTCAAGTTGTGCTCTTTAATCATTTTCTGATCATTAGATATCCATTCCATAACACTTTCAATGACTGTTGACTCATCTGAATCATTATCGCTTCCTCATATCGGAATTGAAAAGTACTTCTTCACTTTCCTCAGATTTTTAAGCTTTAGTGGCATTCTAAGGAGTCATTAAGAAATTTTATTGGTATGGTAATGAAAGTTTTTTTACAAAAAAGTTTTGCTGAATATTCAAAGGAAAAGAACTATCGATGAAATACTCTTGCTTGACTTTGTGGTCTACAAACAAGTTAACATAAGGTAAATGATATGCATTTTGAAGATAGAAAAATAACATACCAGAGGCTTTTGGGAAGGTTAGCAACTGTTTCTTTCATCTGTTTAGGCTAGGAAAGAGATTGTCCATACAAGCTCAACCAAATCGAGATAAGAAAATATATTTATGCTCACTCAACACCGAAATGAAAGACAAACTTTAATGTCTGAGATAAAGATACCTCTTTATTTCCATATTATTTTTCCTGTAAGACAAAGAAAGATTCTGTGAGATGACTCTCAAGTACACACCACAGACTTACCCTTGCTTAAATTTTTCGAGGCCTTTCTTTAGGATAGAAAATCTAGGGATGGAATATCTATAGGATAGAAAATTCATAATCTAATATTCTAATATTCATATTCATATTTGAAACAAAAGAGTTCCTTTGATAGATGCCAAATGAGGAAAACTCTATACTGGATAAATAAATACTGGATAAAGCTTTCCATCTTAGTTTGGAAGTTTCAAGCATCTCATTCCTCATGAAGGTCACACCTCTCGCTAGTGACAGACCTGTCTTCTATTATAAGTTGACGCTTCTCTGGATATACATAAATATATAGGGAATACAAATGCTAACCATTTTCTACTAGTGTCACTGACATGAAATTTTTACAACATACATTTTAAATTAATATTATGTTAATTTTGATGTTAGAATATATGTATGTTAGTCATCATTGAAATTATAGTTACATTACGATATGGAACTAGTTATCATTTATTATTAAACCATTATACAAACCATATTATTCCTCTGGAATGTCTTTGAACTGCTAATGAGTCATATGCAGACATGTTGTTGACTATTTATAATGGAATGGATTTTCCTTAGTTATTATTTTAGGTTGGAAAACATATTTCTCGTAGATGAGATATAAATTCATTAGACACACACTTCTGATATAAGCAACTGGTAAATATATAGGAATAATTGTTTGAATTAATTGCTTGAATTCCTTACTCCACAGACACGAACATTATAAAATTTTCTGGAATCATAAATTGAGATTCTGACATCTCAGTTGTAATTTCCTTTACTTCCACTTCTTGAAGTTTTCAACCTCTAAAGCTGAATTCCTTTGATCCAAATAGACATTAGTTTGAGAGTTTACTTTACCACTACTTACAAGTACTAACTTATGCTATAAACTATTCTCAAATATCTAGTGATTTAATGATAAAGCCTAGCTTTTGTAAGTTAAACATTCTTTATATAATTCATGATAAACGGAAGCCTTTGATTCTATATCACTCCTTTGATATGGAATGCTAGTGCCATGGCTAAAAATCCTATTACTAGCAAAGCAGAATTATCCTTAGGTTAGCTTTCTAGAGATCAAATTATTTCCCTGACCTTTAAGAAATATAAAATTGAATTGAGGTTTTATCCCTGTGCTTCTTCAATTACTCATGACCTCATGCACTCAAGCACAGTAGATTTACTACAAAGGGAAAATTGCAAAAAAATGGAGAGGGATTAATCAAAAGTAATGAAAAAAGTTCTCTGAGGATGTGTTGGAAAAGAATCACGAAAAATAATAGAAGCAAGATTAATCATTTCAATCAAACCATTAGTAAATGGAATGCTTCACGCCTCACCGCGTTTGCGCGCGAGGCGAATGAGTCTCTCGCTATTTGCCTCGCAGCGGGAAGAGTCAAAGAAACTTCGTTTCGATTCGGTCGTTTTACTCACGTATATTAGAAAATGGAATCAAATATGGAAGTATATTAATTAAAAGACTTATCTTTTCTTCAATACACTTCCACATTTAATAAAAGTTACGTCTTTTGTTCAATATACCCGTCAGTTTCCCGCATCAACTTCGTGAAGTAAACGACGAATGTGTGAACGGTTACGAGAGAGCCACTCACGAATGTGTATATGCGGTCTAAGACATTAAAGCTAGTCCAGAAATATTACACAGAATCTTGAGATAAAAACATTCATGTAAAATGAAGTCAAAGCATAGTTAAGTAAGAGAACTAAAGAAAGAACATAGGTGGTACTCAGCTCTAGTTCGAATTCCGGACAGTTCTACTCCATGGTTTAAACTGACTCAACTGATTCCAAAGCAACGCAGTTGCCACGCCCATGCGATTCGGAGTTAATGATTCCAATAACACCGGACAAGAGCGTTGAATCATTATTGGTGATAATCCACCAACGTAAAAAGTTAATTAGTGCTCCCCTTCAGTTGTTTAGGAAATCGCAAGCAATCAGTTTTCGGAAGATTGCATAAGTGTTGTTGTTTCCATGCTTTGTTTGCTTGTACAGTATTGTATTACATTCTTTAAGTGTGGTTTTCGTTCCAAGCGAAATTCTGCACCATTAAACTGAAAAAAATATTGTAACTCATGAGGATCACATTTGCTCTAACAACTGAGCAGCGATTTAAAAAGGGAAAAAACTAATCTACGCAGAAATCACTCATTTCTTTAAGAAGGGAAATGATATCATCTTTTGTAGCAATGTCAGTGACCAAATGAATAATTTTAACATTGACTACATCCAAAAGCACTGTTATACAAAAATATGACCTTACTTTTGGGGGTCACCAAACAAAGAGGCCATCAATCACAGTTACAGCGATATTGTTGGGCCAAAAAGAATTTTCCGATGCGAAGTCGAGCAAGAAAGTCTGGTCTCTGAGAAAAAGTTTGGTACCTAAAACATTAGATACGATCTCTTGTGAAATAATTTTGCTTACAGTACGTGTTAGGCTGGGGTTGATGAAAAATTCCGCCTAGGGCATAAATTCGTACGGTGATGCCATTAATTAAGAAGTAATTGAATTCCTTTTGCCGAGTGATGCCTAAGTTAAAGAAAGAATATTTGTTGGTACACAAAAACGAGAACTGATGAATGGTCCGAAAAAGCTTCAAAAAGCCGCGTTGTTCACGGAAATATGAGGAGAATCAATGAATAGACATTTATATAATACCATCAATTAGAATGCCTTCAAATACATTTTCAGGACTCTATCCTCGCTTTTTACAGAAAACTGTGAGAGGTGAACATGCTTTCATCAACAAATTGCTAAGGTCAAGGCAGATTGGAAGTTTCTCATCTCTTTTCTTATCTCTATTGAGCTCCTAAGAAGCGCCAAACGAAGACAGAGCTTTCAACTAATTTTATAATTACATTTATACCTATTTAATAAGTATGATTATGAACATCAAAATTTGTTGACTTGACAATTGAGAAAATACCCAAATTCTTAGTTCACTGATTACTTCCGGCGCAAGTCACTTCGAGTGTGCATGCAGTGTATGGCTTTGAAAGTGTTGTATTCGCCGATTAGAAAGGGTAAAATAATAGTCAAATGTCTCGATCAAAGATTAAAGTTACTTGATAAATTCAGACAGAGTACTTTCATATAAGATGTAACCGATCTAATGCGCCCTCCTTGTTATATAGGCCGTTCTGATACCGCGAGAAAGATCAGAGAAATAGATGCTACGGAGCCAGTAGATTGAAGAATTAATTTTTTCCTAAACGCGAAAGTAATCGATCAGGGAAGTAGAGTCACACGCCGAAAGGCATCTCAAAGGGTAACTACGTAGATGAGTTTGTGTATCTTTCCCGTATCCAATAGTACATTTCTTCAATCAATAAATCTCATTCCACTCTTACGCATAAAATTTATTTAACCGAGCGTTAGAAAATCAATTGAAATCGAAGAAGGGCGACTACGGGGAAAATAATTAAGTAATATCATTGAGCTGTGCCAATGAATTCTTTAATTTGAAATTCTTCTGATTATCTTCATATAAATGATGAAATTAACCATGTAATCTCATTATATTATTCATACTAATCATTAAAACATTTGTAAAAACTGAAGCTAAGGCATCTTTAATGTTTAATTAATGTAACATATTAGGCATAAGCTAAAAATACACCCCAGGCACATCCCCGTTTCAGTATTTTAAGGGAAGCATGCAAAAATTAGAATTTAAAATTGCCTGGAAATATCATTGAACTCAAGAGAGCAATGATGGATTTAATTCTGAAAAAGATCAGCGATTAATCTGTAAACACGACCAAAAGTCTTTCTTATTTTCTAGAAACACAAGTCCGGCGCTATTTTTAATGATTCTTTTTGTGATGCGAGAATTTATGAATTTTTTACTTTTGCATTCTATTCTACGCATATTTTTAGCTTTATTTGAGTGTTATTCAGAATGTGATCAGATGAATTAGGGAGGAATGAAGACGAGTGGAAAGAGACATTTCAGTAGCTGAATGTATATATTTACATTATATGTATATAAATACATATACATACATATATGTATGTATATGTATTTTGAATGCAATATATTAAAGTAGAACGTATTCCATTGCATAAGATGTAAGAGTTCCATGAATCATTATTATTAATTTCTTTGTCTTTCTGATATTTTTTGTCTCACAGAATCACCCATAGATAAGAAACCGGAAGTTGCTGCGTTATTATAAATAATAACCAAACTAAGAAAAGCAATGTAATAAAATTTCTCCATGTAGAATGCTTAACTTTGATATATTCAGCACTTGATACCACTCACACTAAGGAATTTGAACTATGGCGTAAGTTGTGCACGTACACATGATGCTCTGTAGACTGATTTAAAAGAGGAAAAGAAGAAAAAACTTTCAGTCACAAACGGTGGGCAAAAGATGTTTTATTCACATTCACAACAACAAGGCAGTGTTTTTATATAAATTAACTTGCCTTACGTACTCCGAATACAGAGAACCAAGTTTTTGAAATAAAAATATATTACTGATCACATTATCCTACTCACAGAGGATATGATAGTTTCGGTTTGGGTTTCGCCCAAACCATTCCCATCCTAATCGCAGAATGTAGGCTCTGCTAAACCAGATTGTGCTTACACTGCTGAACAACCAACAGGGTTTTGAAGAATGCATTTCTCTGGGGTCAGAGTAAACGCTCATATCTTGACAAACATACCCACCTCGATCTTTTTTTGCTAAGTTTGTACCTCAGGTCAGGCGTGTTAATGCTGGATCTCTCCGTTTAAAACTGCTAAAAACAACAACGAATGCGTATTGTGATGACAGAGTTCCATTTAAGCTTGAGAAGGAAACCAACACTGAGGCACCCTAAGTAGTAAGATAGGCACCGCCTCTTTTAACAATTTCAAACTGTAATAACATTATTTAATGAGCTTATGGATAATGCGTTTCTTTCTCTCGAGCTCGAGATAGAAAAAGAAAACCTATGATGCACATAAGCTGGTCAAGATACTATGGACTACTGCTCGACGAAGCACCCGCAAAGAACGGGAAGAAGCGTCGAAGCTAAGAAATGAAGCTGGTTATTCTGCCTATGACAATCTGGGTTAGCGTGCTCCCTTCCATCCGCTAGGATAAATAAAACTAATGCCCTTCCCACTGCCCGGCAGTGGGTCACAAGAACATTGATCAAGTACTTTAAAAAACGTACTTCACACTCATTGAGATTCATTCCACAGGATCCAGAGGATCTTCATGGTCCCTCTTTTTTGGTATTCTCCAAAACGAACTTCCCCTATGCATTCCCCACTGCGAGTCTTTGATGAAAAGGAAAATTATTCAGGGCAAACGGGATCACAGTTTCACATTCATTTACAGAACTAGGTTAGAAATTTTAAGAGAGTATATTTAGAAAGGGAATTTAGTCGGAATCTTCCATTTCTCTTCACATTAACGGATTTCCATCTCGAAGGATGTAAAAGAATCTTAATTGCTCGAAAAGTGTCTTCGCAAACTATGCAGTGCAAAATGCTACTTGATCTCTTCACGGATGCAAGCTCTATGTATAGTAGCAAGTGAACCAAAGCGCTCATGCGCAGTGGAGAAATTTAACTATTCAATTGTTTTCCGTAGTGAGCGAGTTTTTTTGATATCTTCCGATGCATCACAAACACGTGGTCAACGAAAAGAAAGGTAAAATAGACGAAAAAGCGGGGGGAATGTGCGTGAAGGAAAGAAAAGATTTTTCAGTCGCCCTCGGGCACTTCCGCTTCGCCCCTACTCCTTTGAGGTTCCGGCACCTCGGCCTCTGTCAACTCCTCTTCCCCACGTCCACCGCTCCCTTCAGGAACTACGGCTTCTTCGGCGTCCGAGCCTCGTGGCCACCCTTTTGGCCTGAGGATGGCTCGGACGGTCTCGTACCTCCTGCGGAAGCCGAGCTTGGAGTAGAGGCTTTGGGAGGCAGAGTTCTCCGGTCGGATGACCACGAATGGGATGTATCCTCGGGCGAGGACAGCGCTCGTCAGTCTGCGCGCCAGCAAGAGGCCGTAGCCCCTGCGTCGAAACGCCGGAAGGGTCTGCATGGAGAACATGGCACCGTAGTAGCTTTGGACCATCCAGGCGGCGAGTTCGCCATCGGATGAGAAGACCCCGAAGGCGGGAAGGGCCCGGATGAGTCTCTCGAACACTTCCACCGACTCCATGTCGTTGGCCGGATACAGGGAGTGGATGGCAGCTGCATGCTCTGGACCCAACTGGCGGAGATGAGCCTCGGCCAACAGACTGACAATAACCATCAAAATTAGTACGCTTAAAGAGCTTTATATTTATCGGTTATGCCTCAATTACATTAACCGCCTAATTTGTGAGATTTTCTCAAAATACAAACGTGTGTTGGTTATGTTTATGAAAGTTTCTGAATTTTTTTAAACCAAACTTCGGTTCCAACATAGGTAGAAGAAAATAATATTTGGGAATCCACAAGTATATAGTTAGCAAATGTAGATTGGTCTCTTTTACAATATATGATCAACTCTGTGCTTGAAATTCATCCTCTTAAATTCATCCACTTCTATACATAAAATTCATCAAATAAACGCAGATGTAAAACATATAAGAAAGATATGCATGTGTAATCACAAACTCCTATAAATGAAATAACAGTTAAAAAACGATTGGATAAATCGTAAAAAAATCAATTTTGGCCATTTCAACATTTTGGATGAGGAGATGAAAAATGATAGAATAATTTAGGATAAAGCAGAGATAGAAATGTGAAAGAAATGTCATAAGTGATTCTTATTTTTACATAAGAGGTAACAAAGCTCAAATAGAGCTCATCTCTTTTGTTAACCATAAATAAGCAAAGAAAAGAAAAACAAATTCAGAGACAACCTGGAAAATGTAATATCTCGAATCTTAAAAGAAATTATAATGTAATATCAATGCCAAAATAATCATAATATTCATAAAACGACACACTCTAGGTAGCCAGGTAAAGCGGTCACTTTTGGCAGTCCCGGGTTTGAGGAGATTGAGACTAGATTGTCTTCTGACATCTAATTCTTCATCATTTAATAGAAAGAGATTGCTTAAAAAATCCACAGTAGAAAATTAATTTGGGCCCTAGGTTAGGCAAATGCAACATAGAGGTAGTTGCAGGAGAGACCTAACAAATGTGAGAGCAATTGAAAGTTTGAGAAGAAAAGCTAAAAAATGAAAATCTCTAAATCCTGAATTACAATTGAATCTCAAAGACACTTAAAAGAAATGATGGATTTGATATTGATGAGATAATCATTTCTCTAAAATGAATTCAAAAGAATGAGAAATATGACACAATTTAAAAAGCAGACTGAAAACCATAAGAATATTCTAGAATAAACCAAAGTGACACAAAACTTATCAAAAGTCAGTGAAAAGGAACATTTGGCAACATCAAAACAATGCAGAAATGTTGGTGGAATAGGAGAAAAGTAATACACATATTTTGTGAGCAGTTCAAACTACAAGACAACCCAAAATTGATAACAAATCTTTCACTTCTTCTTATTCAAATACAGTATTCTAAAAAATAACTGCTGAAACAGTAGCAAACTCAATACAGAAAGTAAAATTTATGGCCCATCCTCTTCTCTAGTAAAGTTTTGTCATTTGAAAAAAAAGAACATAATAAATTATTATTGCCAATGACTTTGTGGATAAAATTGAATAAAATGCTATCTCATTCAGCCATTCTCAAAATAAATTGGCATGAAATCAAGCACAAGGTGAATTCAATAGATCAAGAAATATTTGAAATAATATTCTTCGAAATGATGAAAGTATTGAGTGAATAGTTGAATGAGTATGGAGGGATTTGAAGTCAGATGGGAAAAGAAATTAGTGGCTTGAAAAAATAAGAAAGATAAGCAAAAGAAGGAGCTTTCAGAATGAAAGAAAAATTATAGGATGAAGAACTGAAATGGGAGTCTCCCTTTGAAACGGTATAAAAGTCCATCCTTACAGGCTGAGCCATAAAATGTGAATTACTTTTTCTATTGACAGAGGAGTGCACTAACTGCCAGAAAAAATATATAATTTCTCACCTTTCATCCTCTTTGGTCTCCTCTTCTTCAGTTTTAGCTGTGCGGTCGTCTCCCTCCTCCACAGTGCTGCCATCTTTCTCGCACTATCATCGACAAAAGAAGACTAAAATTAATTATAGTGAAATATTTTCACTTGTTTGAACAAATATGACGGCCATGCAGTCAGACCTCTCCATTGAAAGTATATCAATCAAGGATCGACAAGCATTTGCAAAAATTTTAAAAATATGGTAAAATCTGAACCAGCAGGTACATACAAATTGCAAAGTACAATAATAATAATGGAACTTTTATAAAAAGTTGCATTCAACATATTCTGTCTTCAAAAATCACAAAGAACACCAGAAACACAAAAAATCAGCCATTTACTACTGCTAAAGAATGCCGGCAATTCAATCAATGAATTTTTCTACTTAATTCAGCAAAGACTAAGCTGAGGAAAGAATCAACTTTTCATTTGAGTCACCTTCTGCACCTTCAATTAAATATGAGACGATTCTTTTTATTTTTCCTTCCATAATCTTGTACATTAGGTAGCCTCATGATGAGTCATATTCAATTTGCCACCTGATTCTCCACGAGAGATATCTTTCTTCTATAAATAACATATCTCTTCCTTAGATAGATTGGTTTTTTTCTTAGCAGTAATCAGAGCTCTTTGTATTCTCTCTCATGTGCTATTTATTTATTATGCCACTCAGGTATTAAAAGTAGATTGACTGCTCTACTTCCATTAAGATATTTATATCTTCAATCCTAATAACCTTCATTTTGTTAATTTTCAATCCCTTTCTCTCTGTCATTACATCAGCAGCTCCTTTCCTGCCTCTGCCACAACTGTTTCATTGTCGGCACATGTTTTCAAATCAACATTTACTCTTTTTGCTTTCTTTAGTATCAGTTCCATTTCTTCCTCTGCATACAGGTTGAACAAGACTGATGGGATGCCTAACTCCTTTCCCCTCCTCATTTCATTATCCTCTGGTGTATAGTTCTTTCAAAAGGCATCTATCCTTCAATATTTCCATTTTACATTATCAAATGCCTTTTCCACATCTATGAAAAATACTTACAATGCTCTATCTATTCCCATAAGGTATTCGATCCCATCTTTTGTTCCCTTTCCTAAAACCAGAGTAATCAAGTGTTCTTCCATTTTTTTCTCAATCTTCTTTAGTACACATCTTGAGATTGCATTTATAATATGGCATTTTAAACAGATGTTTCTATGATCCTTACATTCTTAGGCATTCTTTTCCTATGGTATTGTTTTTAAGAGAATTTCCAGGCAATTTTCTGTTTCATATATGACATTTATGATACCAGTGATTCTAACAAATGCATCTCTTCCTAAAAATTTTAATGCCTCTAATGGAATCTTATCATAACCAAGAGCTTTACCATACCTTCAACTGCTTTCTCCCATTTTCACTCCTCATCATACTTGGCTTCAAATAATTGCTGTGCTCATTGTTTGACTCATATAGCTCTTCAATCTATTCCGTTCCATCTTTCATATTCTCCTCTACATTATTAGTGTATTTCCCATTCTTCTTACTAATACTCTTTTTGCATATTTTCTTAGTTTCTATACTAAATAAGCTTTTTTGCTTTTTTTTACACTTCATCCCATTTCCCCTGCCTCTCTAATTTAACAATTGTGTTACTTTGATCTTGCATCCTCTCTGGCTTTATCTGTGATACTTCCTAATTCATTCTTTAATTTCTTATTTTGTTTCTTACCTTCTTCAGTCAAGCATTTCTTGATTTACCCTCTTTGCTTTCTATATTGTATTTCCAATACATTCTTCTAGTCCCTTCCATTATTTCCTCATTTCCATCCCACATCAGTAAGTAAGATTTTATCAATTTATGCCATATTACCATCTTCGTGAGCAATGACAAGAAATCAGTCTATGTCAGCATCTGCTCCAGGAAGAGTTTTATAATCAATTGTGCTGTTTTAAAAATGTTTATTGTAATAAACTCAATCTATTATATGGCTCTATCTCCTAGGCTTTTTCGTATATAGAATCTCCTATCATGGTTTTTGAACCAGTTGTTGTCTATACACAAATTCATGGAATCACAGAAATTGACAAGTTTTTCTCCCCTTTCCCTCTCTTCCAACCTCACTATTTCATTATTACTTATAATTTTCCCTCTTCTATCTGTTCATACACTTTCTCTTCATTGGCATCTATAGTTGGCATAGAGACTTGAACAATATCAGTCTTAATTGGCACAGATCGTATTTTTAACCTCATTACTCTCTCACTAATGGGAATGAATTTTGTTACAAACCTTTTGAAACTTCTTCTATATATTATTCCTAATCCATCTCGTCTCCTCCTTTTTAAACTTTCTGGATTGACTTCACCTGCTCAGTGCCATTTCATTTCATTCTTTTTCTATTCTATATTTATGGTACTTCAAATTAGATGGACCTCTTCAATCAATTCTTATTAAATGATATGTCATAATTACATCCTTGGATAAATACTTTGTAAACTTTCATGTAGGAAATAACTTGCGATTTGTTGAATAATACGCTTATTTGCAAGCATGGTTTAATAATTTTTGACTGAGTTAGTGATTGTGCAAGACAATATACCTTTTTGACTTGCTTTTAGTTTCAGTGGTTGAAGAAAGCAATGAAAAAGGAAATATTAATTAGTGAAAGCAAAGAATGGATTTGTATGAAGAAATATATTGTGTTGGGACGAAGAATCAAATTCAGATTGCGGTTTTGTTCAACTAATTTTCAAAAATATTTCCAAATATGGGTGAGATTGAATGCATTATCATCAGGGGTAGCTCTGCCTCCTGTCCGGTTCACTCAAGGTTGAAGTTGTTCTACACGCATCTCTTTCCAGTCTCTTGATGTAGGTAGTTGTATTTTCTTCCCATCTTATCTATGTCCATCATCATACAACTCTTCCTTCCTTTTCCATTCTGTTATTCCTTCTAACATAGTCTTCAGCAAGCACTCATACAATATCCCAACCAATTAATCTTTCTTGCCTTATTCTTAGTCTGACTTTTTGACTGAGATATAGGTCTTATATCAGTCTTCTCTTCCTCCAAAATATTCTGTACTTTTTCAGAATCACCATCCGTTTATCCCATCTAACTCTATCAAATGCTTTCTCTAAGTTTACGTATACTACATATACTTTTTGTTCTTTTCGCTGTACCTTTCACCAATAACTTCCAGCAGACCTATTGCATCTCTTGTCTCTACTCCTCGTCTGAAACTGTATTGCTCTTCTCCTATCACACTGTTTAGTTTCTCATGCAACCTTCTATTTTGCCATTTGTGATATTAGGCTTATCGTCCAATGTTCCTCGCATTTTTTCGAATTTTTCTTTTTTCTGTAGGAAGCATCACACTTTCCTTGAATGAAAAATAACTATAAAAAGTCAAATGTGTCACATATATTTAAGTATTATTTTGGCAGATTTCCGTGAAAATCCTATCAGGATGTCTCTGCCGAAGAAAGCGTTTGTCATATGGTAGGCTTTCCATTTAATTAAGGCAATATTTCTTTCAAGTTAGAAAGTCGCTGGAGAAATAGGTGAGGAGCTAATCTTCTTTCTTCCACATAATGTCAGATGAAATAATAAATATGTTGTCATTTCTACGACATATAAAGAATGTAAAAAACTAAAACAGTTTGTCTCCATCGTAACGAACAAACATCTCAGACATGTTTTGCTAATATAATAAAAATATTTATTTGTGTAAGTGTAAAAAAATAATGCCACAAAAACTTCACACTTTAAGACGACTATTTTAATAAAAAATATTTAATCGTTTCAAAACGAATGTTGGCGTTTTCGAAAAAGAAATATAGTACATAGTAGGGAAAGCCGTTAAAGGCATCCCTTCGCCATCTTTTCACAATATAAACATCCCCCTCGCTTTTAAAAGGGTTCCTTGAAGTTTGGAATTCTGACTGAATAAAATTGCGAAGCAGAGCCATCCCACTATTGGAGCTGATCTTCGATACAGCGAGGTCTTCCTCATCAGTTTGGTCTCAGCGCAGAACATAAAATTTGCGGTGTTTTCTTTCGTCGCAATCATATGAAATGAACAAGAAAGGGAGTTTTATGAGCATAGTCTTGGAGAGATCTGCTGTTAAAAGTTCGTCATTATTTCCTAATTGTATATGCCTAAGGTGAAATTGCTTCCCTGTAAACTGAAAAAGGACCAAAAGAAGTAACGAGGAAGCTCGCTGTCCGAAAACCTTATAATTCTTAAGAAAAACGATGAAAAGATAACCAGTATAACACAATAATAGTTCGCAGACTCTACATATTTACAGCTGAGGCAAATAAAAAGAAGTAATCTATAGTAGAAAGGTATAAATAATTTTTTACTTAAACTGCCAAAAATGCTTTCTTTTGTTTTCCAATGTACATGAAAGTTTTCGTAAGCCGGTTATCCCGCTCCCACTTGGTTCCCACATAACCAGTATTTATTGCATGTGTGAAATATTTAAAATGCAGAATCATATTTCGAAGCTCTGTAAATTGTTTTCGATTAAATTTTATTTTTATATAGAACAAGTATAGAATTCTGCATGCATAAAATAAACAGATGTAATTAGTTTTCTTTCGAATGGATTCGAAGATTTTATTGCAAAGATGATCGAGTAATCGAATTGGAATTCGATTAGATTGCAAAAAATGATGCTGTTTCCGTAATGTTCACTGCATTCGATTGAATGGTTAAATTACAAAAGAGATAAGCAATTAAGAATAAGATTCATTAAAATGATCACAATACCTGTTCTCTGGTTCTCCACCTCTCTTGATGAAGCCTGGCCAAGCCTCGCTCGCACACATAGATGTCACCACGGACCTTTTCCACCGAGCCAAGACGGTGGCTACAGAACTCCTCCAACTTGTCCACTATCTGAGAATGGGTGAAGTTGAGGAAAATGGGACGGCTCCACTCGATGAGGACGTCTTCCTCAGCGAGCAGTTTCAGGGTGTCCAAGCGGGAGACGGGACAGAAGATGCTGAAGCTATCGTACAGTCTGCCGTCCGGCTGAAAAGATTCCTTTTTAACCACTTGCGTAAAACGGACAACCCAATTTTTACATTTCTGTGCTCATTTCACCGTGTTTTTCTGATTGCTTGATTCAATATGTTGTACAGCTAGTTCCAAAAAAAACTTACCACCTAAGCCGCAACCCGCATAACAGACGTGAAGCTCGATGAGAGCGAGTCTAGAGTTTTCCACGCATTCTATTGGCTCTTGGAAGGAGGAGCATTCTGACGGCGCCTTTTCAAACCGTTGTGAAACGCGTTGAACGTATTTGTACCGTCTTTATTAGCACGAAATCTAGTTTAAATTTAGTGTTAATTTTTACTATGTCAGCAGCATAGTATTAAAAAATGAATGAAAATCGGATCTCCTTATTTCGGCCTGAATTTTCTGCGTAATTCACCTTTTTCTGGAGGCATCGGGTAAACTAACTTTAGCAGCTTCTATTATCCAATAAAAAATTATGTCATTGCAAGATTAAAAAGGATTATATTATTACGTTTTTTATGCTCTTGACGCCTACAGGAAGAACTTTTAAATTTATTTAGAGGAAATTCACGACTATGACTCAAATAGAAAGATGAACGAAAACTCTGCAAGGAGATAAAGAATAATTAGAAATAAGAACACAATCAACTGTATGTCAACTAATTTATGTTGCAGAAAAATGCTATCGAGAAGGGGAGTATGAAAAAACTGCGAACCCTACTGAGGAAAGCAAAGATGAAAAGAAACTTTATCTGGACGAATACACCGAGAAAGAATCATTTTAAGTCAACCTGGTAGAGAGCTCTGAAAATTAGACCCAAAACATATTTCAATAAAGTAAACCAAGTAAATTACGATCAACTACATCAGATAATTACATCAAATGTTATAAAAATTTTAAATACCACCAAATCATATGATATAAAGTAAAATATTTATTGGTGTGCTATCATCATTTTTTAAGGTAATTATTTAAAATTCAAATTGCTAATTTAATATTTTAGAAGATAACATAGATATTAGAATAGTAGCACAATTTAAATACTGAGGGCTACAAAATTCTTTCACGTATCGAATAAAAAATTAATTTACCACGAAATTAACGCCAGCATCTCGTAACATTTTTCCGAAAATATTGTTCATTGCCAGTCCCAGAAAAACTATCCCTATAATTAAATCAAATTCATGTTCCTTGCAAAATTATGCTGTCCCAACTTTTGTCTGATGCTAAATCTCTTTCTTGCCCCGTGGTGCAAATTTTGACTCGATTTCTTCGCAGTTGAATTATTCTGCAATACAGAGAAGTATAAAATTTGCTTGATACTACAATTAACAGAGCATTAGGTATTTCAGAATATATGCATCAACATGTCATTCTGTTCTTACTTCCACCAGGCATTCGTGGTGACGGTATCAGATGAAGCATTATGATTTTGAGATGAGATTTTGCTGTCTCTGACAAATTCGCGTCTTAGGTTTCACTAATTCTTCCATAGAGAAAGGAGGTCTCTCCTTCCCTCCACCCTGGCCCTAGGAGTATCCCCTATTCATTCCTTTGTTGTTTCTTTTTCTTTTGTTGCGTCCATCGAAAGGTATTGTCTATTTTCTCAAAGGAACCATAAAACGGCCGATGGGTGAAGGTGAACTCCTCTCTGAGAAGAAAAACCCCCTTTTCGGCAGATTGTGGATGGTCGTATGCATCCGGGGTAGGGAATTTAAAAGCGCTAATGAGGATTCCTGACCGCACCCCTGCTGAGCAGGTATCAAAGGTTAGGGTATGGTGGCGGCGACCGATCACAAGTAAGGTGGGAAATGGTGGTCCGCGATTTGTAATCTTCGCCGCGGGTATTCCCTTAGGGAATGAAGATATTCAACTCTATTTTTGAGGTAGACGACCTTTCAGGACTTCTTGCAAGGAATACAGTTTAAGATGGTTAAGAAACAACAGTTAGTATGGCAAATCAGAACCTTAAGACTGATTTGCATATTGCATATAAATTCCAGGTTTCCTATACTTGCATATTGCAGGTTTACACGTTAACGCCTGGTTTATTTACATTTACATTAATACCCCGCGAGCCGCCGTATGACGTATGTCAGGGGGTGTGAAAACAACCACAACAGGATTTCCAATGTTACTGAAATGATTTTCAGAACTATGCGCTAGACTAATGTTTAATAAGACTAATGATTAATGATCGCTGATTCGGTTTCTGAATGCCTCAAGTAAGCTATATAACCCGAATGGTTTGAATGGTGCATAATATGTATAATAATTAAAAGAAAAATCACTATCAATAATTATGAATGATGGGTAAAAGGAGTCATGGAAGAACACGTTGAAAATAGAAACCAACGGATGGTAACGGGACTTACATGAGAATATTCCTCTAATTCTCATGATTCATACGTTAGCTGTTAAAATATTCTTGTTTCTATATGTAATCCATTACTCTAACATTCACTCCAAGGACCTTCGTAACATCCTTCATCCTAGGCACATCATAATTCTCTACGAACTTTGCGACGATGTTTTTAAAATTTTTTATAGTATTTTTAAATAGTAATGCAAGGAAGATCATTCCAGTTCAAATAGGACCTTCGGAAAATCTGAACGATAACATAAAGTTGACAATGTTTGGGTGCATCATATCAGAATTAGTATCTCTATATTCTGCTTTTAAAGTGAATGGTATAAACTGTATTAGCTTATACTAAATAACTAATTCAACAACAAAAATGAAAAAATAAGTAATGCTGACTATCGTCAATTTATATTAATCAAGCTCTTCGTCAATGATTGTTTACTTTATTTATATATATTTTTTGTGCTTTATTTTGTCCCTACATTCAGCTAAAAATTTCGTAGTTTGAAATAACTTGAGAAATGAACAATGAACTAGAGAAATGCCATCTAATATTTAATCCTTACGCTTACGAGAACCAAATCGTTTCACTTCTCTTATAACATCTATGTTAGATAGAGATAAAATAGATATAGCGTTGAAGATGATCTTTCTACATCGACTAAAGTTTCTTTTATCATGTCACTAAAATATGAATTGAAACGTAAATATGGAATTTTAGATACTCCGCATATTCAGTGTCGCAGAAACTTGAAGTTTATACGCCGATTACAGATAAATTCCATCTCTAAAGTTAGGTAAGATTTAGAATAAACCATTGGCTTGCATAGATAGTAATACCAATGTTAGCAATTTTTATCTGTTTGAAAAAACCGAACTCTCTTTCCAAAATAAATTGCTGACAAGAAGTTGGTTTAGGTTCTGGCTTAGTAAACTACTCGAACTTTCTTATATAATTAAAAGATTGGTACGATACATTGAACATCGCTATTGTATACAATTTCGGAGATCCTGGGAATTACTGATGCATCAGAAGGAAATTTCTGAAAGCATGATAAGCCAAGGGCGTTATATCCTGTATATTTGAATGTTAACCATGTTTGACTAAGATATTACTTAAATTGGATAAATGAGTAGTTTCTCTGGAGGCTGTCATAAACGGAAAAAATATATGTTGGATGAGAAAATTGAGAAGGTGAGTGAGTGGGTTATACTTTTAAAAGAGGTCGTTGCTCCTACTCAAAGTAACCAATTGGTCAACGAGGAACGCAAGAAATGCCATTACCTATTTTGATTTCTCCAAAAATCTGGAATTAACATATCTCTTACACTTTCGGTTGTTAAATTCATGTGAGTGTATGTATTACTGTTGCCGTCGCTTCTCACTTCCCTATCTCTATCAAAACAGTCCCCCTCTTGAAGTCCTGGTGAATTCATTGCTTTATTCACTTCTTCCAATCACTCCTCTATCTTGCTTTTCAAATTTGTCATGGAATGTGGAGAGATGAAAAGTTTCTCATAGCCATACATTTTAAATACGAAGGAATATTTTCAGTATCACCGAGCGATAAATATGTTGATGGACTATTCATACCAAGCCACCGCCCATTCATCTCAATCATTAAAATTCTGTCGAAAAATATGAGAGTTACGCAGGGCCAGCCATCAACAGAGGGGAGGAAAATTTCAACATGAGCCTCATATGCGCTTCTTATCCCCGTGTGATACTTACAGGGTTGGAATTACAGGTAAAAAGGCCCTAAAACTAATTCACTAAGTCCCTATTATTTCGCGTATTTTAACGTTTTCTACATTATAATAATTGTAAACGTGATAATAAACAGTTGAAATATAAACAATGCAAGTACTTTTGTATGCATTCAAAATTAATTGAAAATTTTACATTCATAGCTAACAGTAGCATTCAATGAGCATTATGACCAAACCTCATTCGCACTATCTTTTTGTGTATTTTAGAACTTTTAAAGGTGATAAATATAGCGAGAAGAATGTTTAAGAACGTAATGGTTTGTGACTGCAACCATTTCAAGAGGAATCCACAGAAGAAATAAAGTTTATGCGATTCACACTTCAATGACACCGAAAAGAATTAATTAATTAATTCAAAATTAATGTGATAGATGGTAGTCTCGTATCCGTCATCTTTATTTATTGAGGAAAATCGATCCTAGCACATTTTCTCTCAATTGATTTGGACGGTATAGTAAAAATTCCAACTGCATAGATGATAAAATTTACTGATTTTTTACCGATCGAATTTTAATTTCGATGCTTATCAAATGAAACAAAATTTATCTAAAATACGCAGAGAATGCCTCAAGACTTCATACTATATATTTACTTATTGTTTTTTAATGTAGTATATTAATGTAATAGCCTAGATGTGACCATGAGTGTGCCTTACTTTACTTGTGTAGATTGCATTCACACAGGCTGTGATAAAACTGGTGATCGATCTAGACTCCTTAGGTATATAATTTTAAAGGCTAATAACTGCTCTCTTGAACGATGCATAATATTAGCTACTATTATATTATATAATACCACCCATTATAACCGCAGAGTTTTGCAAGCGAAGGCGTCGAATTCGAGGTCTATACATTTTTGGTCCGACACCGATTCAAACTGCGCGGAAATTTTCTTCCTCTCATCCCAGTCCTAAACATAAGTTCAGAGCGGCTCAGAGGCAGATTTTTCGAAAATTTCCTTCGACGTGCTCGTGCCTTTTGCCCTCAGACTCAAATTTTATGAGGGGAAGGGGGTTTGCCTCGGTTTCCTAGGAATAACGGGACCTCGTGTGCGACGTTCCCCTCTGTGCGAGAAGCAATGCTAGAATATATACTGATTCGTTATAACCATTTTATAATAACTGAATTCTTGCATTACGACATCCGTATTGTTATAATACTATTCTGCTAGGCCAATGCCACCAAACTCAGGATACTAATAAATCTTTGCAATATTAATAAAGCAAATAAATCCATTTCAACTCTGCAGGCGGAGTTATGGCTCAAGCAGACCATCTCCGCCATGTTTTTCCTCTCTCTCTCTCTCTCTCACTTCTTAAGGCTCGCTCGGAGGAAATTCACTGCCTGTTGTGCGGGTTGCGGCTTAGGTGGTAAGTTTTTTTTGGAACTAGCTGTACATTCATTCGAGAGTTTCTTGATTGTTTTTCCTGGTTGTAACAATATGAAAAGAACAAAGAAATGAAAGAACCAGACATTTCATGAGGAAAATAAAAACCGAGTGGCAGGCGCATCGCGTTCGCCTTTCCCGGTGTGGCCAACCGATGAATACGGTGCCAAATACCGCCTCAGTCGTGCCACTTTACTTTAACCTGTGAACAAATAGAATTTTACACTTTCTGCGAGTGTCAACAAAGAAATCAAATTGTAAACATCTTAACAAGTTTTGATGAATTTCACCGCTAAAGACAAAAACCAACTTGGCGCGAAGAAACCTAATTAAACGTCTTTTGCTTCTCCCTTTAAACGATTTATTGCACAGAATAAGAGGAATAGGACTTTACTGGTATGATATTGACTAGAAATTCAGCCAGAGGAATCGCAACTTAATGGGCGGTAAGACCTTTCAGAAAATTCACCTTTGTGTGTGTGTGTGTGCGCGCACGAGTTATATATATATTTTAAAAAATACCCGCTTACCTCTTTATATTCCTGCAATAACATCCCCCAGTTTACCGCCGTAAACCTGAACCAATGAATATTTCGGAAGATTTCGATGCAAATGAAGTTAAGGAAATGAGCCCCCTAACCATTAACAAAATTTCAAGTCCATATAATTCCAAAAAGGTCTTCAAACATATATAAAACACCACGTTTAAGTATATGGTAAAATGATAATAATGCCCTGTAGTTGACCTAAGCACTATTTAGGAAACAATGCGTTTTCGAAATACATTCGTAATTGCTGTTCAAATACCGAAATATAAATTTCTTTCTTTTTGGGAAGTGCTTCATAAAAATATTTGCAATCTTCGCCATAAATTCTAAACGGGAGAATTAAGGCCGTTTGAATCGAACCCGTTCACTATGATGGCATGCTTTTAATTGTCAAGGGAATCTTAAGTTTCTGTTGGACATCATATGGGAAAGGTCCCCAAACGGAATTCCGTGTTTCCCTTTTAAATGTATTGTAGAATGGAAATGGTCCTCTTTCCTCGAACCAAGGACTATTACGTTAACGGTAAACTGCATTTGTAAAACGTATTTATAACTGCTGTTTACATGCCTGGTTACGGACCTTCTCGGAAAATGCCTCATAAGAAAATAGAAATTCCTGCCGTACATGGGAGCATTAAGACCGCCTGGTGTCGAACTCGGAACCATTTTGGAGGATACATTTTCTCATTAAGTTTCGGAAAGGACCTCTCTCACCATATACTGAATTTAAAGTTCATATCATATCGAGGAGGACATCAAACGTATTTCCCCTTTGGGTAGAAAACAATTGAGGCCCTGGCATCGAACCAAGGACCATTATGGAAACGGTAAATTATATTTTCAAAACACAATCATGACAACTCATCTTCTCGGGTAATGCCTCTACAAAATATTTGTATTCGCCGCCATACAGATTATATGGCAGAATTAATACCGCCTGGTATTACCCAGAACATTTTTCGAAGACCTAATTGTATATTAATATTAAAGAGTAACAACTCTGACTGATATCAAAGTTTCAGTTCGATATCACATCAGGAAAGCCGAAAATAAGATTTCGTTTTTCTCAATCGAAGTGTATGGTAAAATATAAATGACGCTCTGCCATCGAACCAAGAATTATCAGAGAAACGATAAATTGTGTTTATGACATTTAAGAATAATTTATGTTCACTTTCCGGATTTTACCATTCCAGAGAAAGTATTAAAAAAAAACTCTTAAATATGTATATTAAATGGGAGAATTCCGCATCCATCTGGCGTCGAACTCACGCCCATTTTGTGACATTTCTTCCTTTTTTAATATAGAGGACAACCCCATCTACAACCAACGTGATTTTTATTTCTCCATTTTACCGAGAAGTGCCTCAAAATAATTTTCAAAAATCCGCGCAATGCATTCTTATGGGAAAATTCCGATTTTTGGGACCTTCTGGTATCGAACCCACGATAGCTAGCGTCGATGTCTGTATTATTCTGGTGGCTACAGAGTGGGGCCAGTATGTCGTAACAATTTCACTTCAATGGTAACTGTAGAACATCCTTAGAGTTTGTACCCCCTATATATATGTCACACTACTACGCCTCAATGGGGCGGAGGGGTGTTAATGGAGGTTGGAGGCGATGCATAGCCCAGGTTCGACCATGCTAAGAAGGCTTCAACAATATCTCCGGCCAAATTGTGAAAGTGGCATTCACCAACCGGCAGTTGGACAGCCTGGTGAATTATTGTCCTTCATCCCCCAAATGGAAATACAATTTTCATGATGAGCTTCTGTAATGGAAATTTATCCGGGCGTAAAAGCACCACCCATTCGGATGTCCGGGAGGTGGTGGCATTACAGAGGTCCATCATGAGGAAAAGAGCTACCACCCTCCACTTCGTGACTTACAACTGCCGCAGCTTGAAGAGTGAAGACAGACTACTGGAACTACTGAATGAAGCAGAGAACATAAATTGGGACGTCATCGGTCTCATCGATTATAGAAGAAAGTCAGAAGACTGGATTACACTCAAGGAAGGTAATTTATTTTATTACAGGGGTACTAAGGATGGAAGACTAGGAGGTGTTGGGTTCCTGATTAACAAGAGATGGAAAAACAATGTACAGAAGATAGAAAGTATATCTGAGAGAATTTGCAAGCTCATACTCAAGATAAATGAGCGTTACTCTGTTCAGATCATACAAATCTACGCACCAACAGCAGCAAGCAGCGAAGAAGAAATTGAAAAATTTTACCAGACTCTGGGCACTGAGCACGATAAGGAAGCCCACTATTATAAAAAAATTATGGGCGATTATAACGCTCGTGTAGGTCAACAGGAAGCCGATGACACCGTCGCAGGACAATACGGACTGAGCCAGAGAAACGAACGAGGTCGCTGCTTGGTGGAGTTTGCATAATACACCAATATGTACATAACAAATACATATTACAAGAAGAACCCAAAAAGGAAGTGGACTTGGAGAGGACCCAACGGAGTAAAAAATGATATAGATTACATATTGGTTAATAAACTCAAAACAGTAAAAGACTGTGAAGTCTTGAATAACTTAAGCACTGGAAGTGACCACAGGATCGTAAGATGCAGAATGAAGATTAATCTACAAATGGAATGCAAGAAGTTAATTTCATACATGAAACATGAAAAAAGCATCGAAAAACTAGAATAAAAAAAATAAATTCCAGCTGGAGCTAAAATAGATTCTCAGCACTTCAAGAAGATGAACTAGAAACCAAAGTCATGCAAGCTGTTAAGGAAACAGCAGAAGAAGCGGCAAGCTCACCAAGAAGAGCTAAAGATATAAAGCTAAGTGACAGCACCCGACAAATGATGAAACGACGTAAGGAACAGAAGAATTCAGGCACACATAGGGATGAGCTCGAACACGTCGAGCTTTGTATCAGAAGAGCAATTTTAATGAAAGAATTGTGCAAGAGGCTATAGAAAAGAACAAAAGTATGAAGAAGACCCGACAATGCCTAGCATTTGACTTTAGCCATCCAGAATGAAGATGGCACAAGAACTTGCAACAGAAAAGCAATACTAAGGACGGTAGCAGAATACTTTGGCAACTTATACAAGAAGGAAGAAAATGTTGAAGAGGAAAACCAAGAAGAAAGCCAAAACCAACGAGATCCCCTCTCTATTCTCCCAGAAGAAGTAACTGCAGCAATAAAGCAGACGAAGAACGGAAAAGCAGGGGGCATAGATGGAGTATTAGCAAAATATTTAAAACTTGGTGGAACGGAAGTTGCACACGTTTTAGCACAGTTATTCACTAATTGCCTGAAACAAGGAAGAATCCCCCAGGACTGGAATCATGCAAGAATAGTCCTTTTACGCAAGAAAGGAAGCAAGGAAGAGCTGAAGAATTACATTTACATATAGACCCTACAAACCGCCACTGGCGCATGGCAGGGGGTGTGAAACACCAAAAACCGTATCTACTTTTGACTGCTGTTGGCTTCTCTAATACTTCTCGGAAAAAATGACCAGAAATAACTATCTGTCCTGGCAACTATTTCCCTGTAACGCTTCATCGTTTTGTCTCGAAGATCACGTATGCTACTAACTGGTATGACAATATCAACTACCTTCTCCCCGAGATCCGTAGTGATAAATTTATTAAAAAGTTTCCTACGGTAATCAAGTCTTCTAATACTAATCAAATCCCAACCGAGGGATTCTATCATAGCTGAAACACTGCTGTTAAATCTGAAATCTCCCTTAACAAATCTAGCTGCCCTAAGTTGAACCATTTCAAGGCTGGAAGTTAATCCCACTTCGTGCCGATCCCAAATCGCGCAGCAGTACTCAAGGAGAGGTCGAATCAGGGAGAAGTACGCTATTTCTATTACTCTCCATGAGCAACCCCTTAGGATTCTACTAGCTAAACTTTGCATCATATTCGCTTTACTACTACGTTTTGAATATGCTCTTTGAAGGAAAAATTACTACTGAGCGTAATACCAAGATATTTATGATGCTTCACGAACTGCAACGGATGTCCTGAAATATTATACGGTATGCGGGTAACATTAGTGGAACGTGTAAATTTCATGGCTACGCACTTCTTTACGTTCAAATCTAACTGCCAATCACTGCACCAACCTGAAATAAGATTAAGATCGATCTGTAAGCAAACAATGTCATCTGCGCTTGTAATATCTCTATAAATAAAAGTATCATCTGCGAATAGCCTAACCTTACATCGAACATTATCTACTATATCATTGATATAAATTAGGAACAGAAGAGGACCTAATACACTACCCTGCGGAACACCGGATGTGACGTAAACCTCATCAGATAAAATTCCGTCCAACGCAACTCGCTGCGATCTGTTTCCTAGAAAACATTTTATCCATTCAGTAATTTGCTGATTGATCCAAGAAGCGATCAATTTATGAATTATTTGTACCTGTGACACTCTATCAAAAGCTTTTCTAAAATCTAAAAATACGGCATCTGTGCTAATACCCTAATCAGCAGCCTTACCTAAGTCGTTCACAAAAAGGGCTAACTGGGTATCGCATGACCTACCCTTACAAAAACCGTGTTGAAATTCACTAATTGCCCCTTATCACCTAGAAAACGCATTATTGAACTGGCAAAAATATTTTCAATTATCTTACAAAAAATTGACGTTAAGGATATGGGTCGATAGTCTTCTGGTTTCGAGGAACGCCCTTTCTTAGGAATTGGGGTGATATGCGCTCTTCTCCATGACGTTGGTACAACGCCTTCATCCAAAGTTTTCCTATAAAATACGAAAAGAAAGTGAGAAAGCTCATCCGCCAGTGTTGTAATAACGAGCGATGGTATACCTTCCGGTCCGGGCGCTTTCATCTTGTCAACCTGTCGCAACAGCTTTCCTATTCCATCCACTGACAACTCTATCGGCCCCATCTTCGAAACAACCCTAATACAAAAATCGCTCGTGCGTCCATTGTCTAAAGTAAAGCTTTCCTGGTAATGTCGATTAAGTAAGTTCGCTTTACCTACCGAATCACCAACTGTTAGTCCCTCGTCATTAACAAGACTAGATACTGAAGACTGACCTCAAGATTCTCGGACGTATGACCAAAACTCCTTCTGGTCGCTTCCTAAAGATTCTAAAAGGGTTTTAGATCTATATTCCAGAAACTCATTCTGCGATTCCTCCTTAACAAATTTTGTATCTCCGCGTATTTCTGTCGCTAAATTTCAAAGTCATCTCCGATCTTCTCCAGCCTCTTCATCTTTAAGTATACGACGTATCTTTAAGTATACGAAGGAGCTCTATCCAGCTATCCTCAACGCTATTACTACTCACAAAATTATAAAAGTCGTCCCTGTTAACGTTGATATAATCCCTGAATTCCGAAAAATTCGCCTTACGAAACATATAAACCTGCCGAGGCGGCTTGAGTGATTTTACTATATCCGTTTTAATTACTGCAGTAATAATATCGTGGTCTTAAATTCCTTCTAGTATATTTATCTCATCAAAAAGGTGCGAATGAGACGTAGCTAGGAAGTCCAATACACTCCCTCGACCTTCACGTATCGTCCTCGTAACCTTCTTGCTAAGTTCAGACCAACCACCCTACTCCAAACTGTACGGCTTCGATCAATCCGGGGAGCAATACTGCAAATGGAGTGCCCAATACTAACCCCAGATGACCCCCGGACACGTGCAACCTTAGAAATCAGGTCCTCAAATGAGTCCAAGATCTCCTCGGAGCCACGAGCCGAAGCATCATTGGTGCCAACATGGGCCACCACATGCAGTGAGGAGCAACCCGTCTCCCCTACCGCCGCACTTAACTCCATCACCTGGGGCACCGTACCTCCGGGTATACACCTGGAGAACACCCGCTCCACAACACCCTCCCGGCGGACCCTTCGCCGCAACGGAGACACCACACGCCGGACATTATAGCTCCCTATCACTAACACTCCCCCCAAGCCCGCCTTCGGCCCAACCCCCACCGTGGCAACGGGCGAGTGCTCCAGCTCAATGTCCGTCAACACCTCAAACCTATTGCTGGTGAGGATAGGTTCAGCCGAAGCATCCCCAGTACACTGCTTCCTCAGCACATCACCACGATCACGACGGCAGGCGACCACCTTCCACTCACCAGCTCTCCGAGAAGGGCAAGCAACGACCCGCGTGGATTCCTCCGCAGAGGAGCCATTAGGCTTGCCAAGTTTAGTGCTTCGGCTAGAAGGCGGAGCACGACAAGCTTTAGGGCTCTTAACGGAGGGAACCTCACGAACCGAAACCCGACCTGACCCAACGAGCAAGGAGCGGAGGTCCGCAACTTCCCTCTCAAGGATCTCGACTCGAAACACATGTGCCTGGTAGCCAGCGGTCCTCAGAAGAGACCCACGGGAGACCTCTGGGGAGCCATCCTATACTAACTTCCTAATTTAATAATTTGGTGAGATAAGAATTATTTAGTAAAAGCTGCTTAAAGATAAGGAACTGACCTCACACTTCGGTAGACAATGAAGTAATTTGACCTAGATAACTCTTTAGTTACTTTTGAACTAATTAAATTATTACACTACTTTAATGAACAAAAAGACTTAGAACACTGCACTAAATTCCTTGAGAACCTAGAAAATGAGAAAATATGTAAACAAGAACTCATATATTGCGCGGCAAAAAACAGCTGACAAACGTTTCGCGAGCACTCACTACTGTAAAACTGTAACACACAAAAATAATCAAAAACACTGCGTAGAGAACAATAAATGACACAGTAATAAGAAAGAACAATAAGTAGTTTCTATCAAGACAAACTGAGATGACAATTATACTTATCTGCCCAGAGAAACTAAACTATCGACGTAAATTCTCCAACGGTCTTCGAGCCGAACTTCCAATCTACTCAAACACTCGTATAGATCTAAAAACTAAACCAAACCACACAAAATTAACACTGAACTATAACTTGATACTTTATAAACACAATACAATAGGACAACTTCTAAAATTAGAGATATTTCCCCAAAAATAAACACAAAATCTCGGAGCACTATAGATGAGGTCTTGACAGCTGACGATCAAAAAAAATACCGCCCCATCAGTCCCCTTCCTGTTGTTTACAAAACATTTTTATGAGGATAATAGCTAAACGGTTAAAGATGACTCTATTATCTGCCCTGCCTAGAAAGCAGGCAGGATTCCGGAAGGGCTTCAGTACTATGGACCACATCCACACACTACAAGAAATAATCAGCAGGACGAATGAATATGAGATGCCACTAGTACTATGCTTTGTGGACTATGCTCAGGCCTTCGACTCGGTAAGTACCTCCTCTACACTAGAAGCTCTGGAAAAACAAGGAGTAGATGCAGAGTACATCCGACTCATACGCAGCATTTATAAAAATGCCACAGCCTCAGTAATGCTACACGAAGTTACTGAAGAATTCAAGATTAAGAAGGGAGTTAGACAAGGAGATTGCCTTTCCCCAATTCTTTTCACAGCTGTTCTGGAGGAAGTTTTTAAAACCTTGGACTGGGAGCAGAAAGGTCTGCGGATTAATGGGGAACACATCAGTCATCTGCGCTTTGCAGATGATATAGTACTCTTCGCAACCAACGGAGAAGATCTAGCTTCAAGACTTCATGAACTAAACACAGCAGGACAGAAGATAGGGCTTAGGATAAATTTAACAAAAACAAAGGTAATGTATAACTCTTTTGCAGCACAAGACAATCAAATTTGAAGGGACGCCTCTGGAGGTCTGCTCAGAATACACATACCTAGGACAACTAGTAACAACAGGAAAGAACAACAGGATTGAAGAGTGTTATGTTAAGGAATATAATGTTAGCTGTGATCTCCTTATAGGTACTTACATTTAAATTACTCCAGAAGCACAGAAAATTTTCTATGAGTTGGATGTTAAAAAGGAAAATGATTAAACAAAGGAATCTTTCATATAGTATACTAATTCAAAATTGGAATTTGGGGATGCATGTACGCCTAGTATGCGTGACCGCAGAGCGGTCTGGAGAGCCTGTTTCTGCGGCCAAAATTCAATTCTCCAGTTTTCGTAAGGACAGGAACACTTACTGACGTTGAAGTTCAAAGTCCTTTTCGATCGAAAACGGTCATATTTCCTCTTTCATAATTTTTGCCAAAAATTTAATTTTCGAACTTGGGTGAAATTGATGGGCGGAATTCCGTTACATTTTTCCCCATATTCGCTCTTAAAATTTCCTCAGTAGAATTGCTTCATCTGCCACGGAGATTTTTCCAAAGCATTAACGTATTGTTTTCTTGCAATTATTTACTGCATTTACACTTAGGCCAGAATAAAAAACAATATATTCTTGGATTACTTTCAATTCACAATAAATGAAAAAGATTTTCAAAAATAAAACAACCACCGCGTTCTCACAGAGTGAAATCGATTTGAATATCTATTAATTAGAAGATAGCAAAAAATCGGCTTAGCTGAGTTTCTGTTAATTATTTGAGTATTTGTGATATCACTACGCCAACGGCTGTGCACGCGATGTGCATTCGAAGCGGCTTACTCTCTTGGATAGTCAGAAAATAAAGTTCTCTTCAAGACATCATCACGAGACTAACTATTAATGAAATTTACAACATTTATCTCGATTTCTCGCACAAACAAGTTCTTCCTCACGTGAGAAACCAAAAAAAAATTACACGACGCATAAATTAGCCTGCACGACGAAATTTTTTTAAAGTTATGTTCCAACTAAATAATTTTTCACTCGAAAATTAATCTCATATGACTATAATGCATCCAGATGATACAATGAGCAATTGAAGAAAATATCAGCCTTTTATGTTGGATTGTTAGAGAGTAATGTCACTCGGCAAAAACTCCTTGCGGGGTTTTTCACCATCTGACAGATAGAAATCCTTTGAATTGAGGAAATAATCGTGAGAAAATGTTTCCATGGAATAGAAATATTCAGGAAAGAGATATAATATTCACGAAAACACGTTCATAACTTTTAAACTAAAAGCCTTGTTTTAACCATCAAGTAATTCATCATAGCGACCATATAAGGAGACTGAAACAAAGCTTCGACGATTTGATGCGACCTTATCCCGGTTATAACGGTATTTCATGTTGAATATGTATATATACGTACGAAGTAGCTTATTACATGCTATTGTTCTTCTTTTATGTATTATTGTAATGTATTATCTGTCGAGCCTCACTCTGATAGGAGATGATATTTTTATTTTTTCATGCATGTTTCATCTCATTTATTCTCACTTTGTATTATTTTTCATGGTGTCCGGTATCTTATTATGAATATATGGGTTTTCATTTTTTTTTCTCTTCGAAAGAACATAGACGAAGTTGTTAAATGATAGTGATTTTTTTTAATTTTTTTTTCTTTTTTCTGTATTCATACTTGTTTTTTGCCATTTTATTTAAGACATTCTGTATATTCAGTGTTTTTTATCTCATATATCATGTTTTCCTTTTTACTAACTGTTATTCTTTTATAGATTATTTCTATATGCAGTTTGAAGTGTAAATATGTTCCTTGCTTTTTGATTCCAGCCTTTTCTATAAATTTCAGTTTCTTATCTGTCTGTAGGTTTCGCAGGTTTTTCACACCCTCTTCTGGGGTGTTTTCCTGCTGTGGGCTATTTTTCCTATCCTAGGTTTTTAAGCCCACAATATAAATTTCTTCCGTGCACTTTTTTTTGCTATCTCTTTCTTACAAATTGACGAAGGGTTAGATGTAAGAAGAGACTATTCAGTCTCTATCTCGCCCGAATAAAGACGTTTTATTATTATTATTATTATTATTAATAATATTAATATTGTGCACATTAAAATCCATGATCACAAATTTTTGCACGCAGTTAGTAATGAAGTGCTCAAAAATAAGGAATGCAACTGTGAATTAATTGAACAGGTCAGCACTCATTCTTACCTAGGATTAATAGTTGATGAGAATTTCAAGTTTAATGCACACATCAATTTTGTTTGTAATAAACTTAAAAAGGTGTCTTATCAAATGTATTTTATAAAAGATATTTTACCCATTAAGATAAAAAAGATTTTTTATACCTCATTTGCCGAATCCCTTCTTCGTTATGGCATAACTATTTGGGGGGGGGGGGGGGAAGTTGCCGCAGCTTTCAAAAAAATCTGGTCAAAATCCAAAATAAAATGTTTAAGTATATATCTAACGATTGTAATTCTGTTTGTGAAACCAAGAAATACTGCTCTCAAGGCCTGGGTTTACTACCTTTCAACTTATTGTACAAATACATTATAATTTTAGAAAATTATTATACTAATAAATACAAAAGCCTAGATATTTCACTACATAAGATGGATACAAGAACAAGCATAAGATATGTTGTGCCATCATATTTTAATAATTATGGTAAACAACAAATGTCAGTAACAGTACCTTTGATTTTTAATTCATTGCCTAAAATTTTACATGAAGTTGACAATTTTAGAAGTTTAAAGCATAAGATTAAAGACTGGTTAATATGTTCTCTATAAATTCTTTATAGAGACCATAATGGTTTTTATTTGTATTATTGTATAAAATTCATGTATATCCTCAACATCTGTACATCTATCTATGTAATTTTTCATCATTATTATTATTAAATTGTTGTTAAATTCATTTTTATAGAGAGGCACCTGCTGACAAGTCTTTGGACTTAGCAGGACCCGAATGTAAAAATTTTACGTAAAGATTTTGTGAAATAAATAAATATTATTATAAAAAAAAATGGTAAAAAAACATCACTTATGTTTATAACTATTATTCTTTTTGTAAGCTTTATTTTGTACCTTGCCTTTTAAACAAAAATTCATGGAATAAATAAATAAATTAAATTATAAATTATTATTATTATTATTATTATTATTATTATTTTGTACTGATTTTTAAGTATATTGAATGTAGAATTTAATTGTTAACATTTTTTAAGATTGTATTTCCTTGTAATATTAATGCACTACAAAATTAATCAAACTAGTGACAAATTGGACTAACCAATAAATTCAAAGTTATTATCTCAAAAACAAAGAACTTAAAATTTGATTGTGACTTTATTTTAATATTATGTAATATTATTATAATACTATTGTAACATTATTGCATATTGCACTATTATTAATTGTAATTTTATTGCTATTGTAACTGTGATAAGAATTTTGTATTGTAGTATTGAAATAATTGAATGATTTAATTGGTTGTTTAGTAATAAATGTAGACGGTTAATTTCTTGTATCTTTTATTGTGTGTTATTTTCTATGCTAAACCTGGAACCTCCTGACGAGCCTTTCTCTGGCTAAGGAGGACCTTAAAGTTTACAATGGAGAAAAAATTATTGTATTTTGTGACAAAGTAGAATAAAGAATATAGTTTTTTGTAATTTTTTGTAATAATAATGATAATAATTATTATTATTATTCAAATATAAAATGGCTGATCATATTTTGGTTCTCTCTGCTTTCCTTTTTTCTCAAGTGTTCGTTCCATTTATCGCCAAATTTAAAACACTTTTCATCTTCGTGATCCGAACAAGTTTTTCATCCGTACAATCCTACACTCCAAAGAAAATTATCTGAAAATCTTTTCCTTCAGTAATTATTTTATTCGTCGTTGCGATTAAACCCTCTTCGTCTTCAATGATGCCTTCGGTTCTCTTAAGAAAATATAAGATTTGTGAAATTTCCAAACAAAATTGAGAAACTGAAATATTTTGTGCAATTTTTCACAATTAGTAAATTAGCAACGACTGAAATCCTTTCTCCGATTGGCTAAACGCCTTAAACATATTCAGTCGATAAAGATTATGGCGTTACTGAAATTATATTTCAAAAGATAACGCATTATTCTATTTCAGAGGAGCCCAAATTCATTACATGACATCTTGAACTTCTCATTCCGTTTTATTTTGAAGAAGCGAAATTTGCCGATCGAAAACATATTTTAAGTAAACTTTTCTCAGCGTATGTTCAAATGAATCGCAGTTTTAATCAAAGATAAGCTGACACATTCGTAATTCTCACCCACATATATTTCTTCTCCTTCGTCAACACATTAAAAGCTTTCATTCATTATTATTAATCCCTTCTCTCATTCATTTTGTAAAGGTGTTTTTCGTTCGTCTCCGCCGGCAATGGAGACCGCCAAAGTTGAAGTGACAGTGTGAAGAAGTGAATCATCGCGATCATCAAACGAATATTTCTATTTTGTGATTGATTACTTTTAAATCAATAGAACATTGCCTCACCACTGTCATTTTCCACAAATCTTATTTTCGTCCATTTCGCATTTTTAATATTTCATTTTATGTTTGGATTTTGTGTTTACATCCGATCGCTTTAAAAATATATAGAATAGAAAGTTCGGTCATTCGAATGAAATACATCATATTTATAAAATGCTTTCTAGTAAATCATCTTCGATTAACATGATTTAAAATGCTGATTCGTTCGTGCTCTATGGCACAACTTCTTTATGGCAAAACAAATTAATGATAATGTCAGCAAAATCCCAAATCGAGAGGACTTTAATCTTATTGGAAAAGAATTGACGAAATATTCTCTACTTACTATATTTTTTTAAGGTAAGCGAATATAGTAAATTACTAACATCACTATAACTATTTTATTCTTTCAAATTATACCGTCTGTGTTAAGCAAGTGTATTTTTATTTCCGGTAAGGGTGATCTCATTCATCAAGTAAATATTAATGACAATTTTGAATTTCCTCTCGTCAAAGTGTAATCCAGCGTGAAGAAGTGAATCAACGACGATGCTAAGCATTTATTTTGTCCGATTTTTATCCACATTTTTCAACTCACTTCAGATTTGCATAGAATTTGAAATGTGCAGAGGATTCTTATCTCAATTACGCGGCCTTCCAAAAACTTGTGGCGCACTTTATAGCATTCACTTGACAAAAGGAATTGCATCAAAAGGCTGCCGCATCCTGGATCACGTGATGGCGGCGCCACTCGCTCGATAAAGTCTCCTCACGTGACCTCCCTCTCCCCCAATCAGGGGGCCGCACCTGTTAACTTGTCCGCTCGACACGTGTCTCCGATGCAAACGGTTTTTAAATTCGCTATTATTTCAAACGCATTTCAGAGATTTAAGGTCGCAGCTGTCTTGCATTCCATCGGCGTAACAAATGAATAAACGATCGCTCATCTAATTTTATTGAAGTCGTGCGGCTAATCGGACTGATGCAAATTAATATTTCTCTACGACAATATGCCTTTTTCAGTCCTTTGTCAACTCACTTAATTTCATTACTTTATTCCTAATGTATGTACCGTCGATGTTGCCTTTGAGGAAGGTTAAATTTAGCATGAGGAAGGTTAATCGTCAGGTAGCATTTTGGTTTAAATTCGCAAAAAGAAACTAATATCATCGCTAAGCGAACAAAAATGATTTTTATGTTACCTGCAAATGAGTGGCGAATGATTTGGATTTTGCAGAGGCATCATCAGTTCCTACGATCTCTATTTCCTATTCACACACATTTGATAAGGCAGCAATTCGTTGGGGCTCTTCAATTCCCTTCGACTTAAAGAGGCCCACAATTTTGGAATGAGTATGTTTAAGAAGTATGCTGGAGGTTTTAAAAGCCATCGGAAGTGTGTTTTCATTTGAAAGAACGGGAAATTTCTCTGTAAAGCATCGGAAATTTACCACCTGGATTGCAGTGAAAAACTTACTCGAAGGAATACTGGAATCTTTTTCGAAAATACGAATACTGAAAATTTCATTTTCTTTTAAATTCCCGCTAAAGCTGCATATATCATGGTGTACGTATAGATCCACTCTACAATTTCATAACCTGTATTTAATCTGCACGAACATAAACAGATATATTAACATAAACAATTGTAACTAAGAAACATCTGTATGGATGAGAAAGGAAATAGGCTTGGTGTTGATGTAAAATATTGTCGGCGTAAATAATCCTCTGCAGAAAAAGACGTGGAAAACAAAAAGTTGCATTCCATCAAAGCTCTTCCTTCTGATCTAATACTTCAAGTTTTTTCCCATAAAATTTTGCTTTATAATAATCTTAGAGGTTAGAGAGAATTTATAAATTCCCTTGTTTCAACGTATACGTTGAATATCAGCGGAGCATTTATTTTCCTTTAAACAGCTGAAGGACGCTCTCAGAATGTAATTTCATTTTAATCGAACCTAATTCACGCCAAATTCTTCCTCCTCCCTATTTATTTTTATTGGGTTTGGGAATATTTGGAAACTTCTTTGCTTTTTCGACATTAGCATGTTCCCTTCAAGTAAATAACACGCACTAATAATGTTGAATTTATTGTTCTGATTTCGCGCGGCATCAAATTCAAAATAATAAAAGCTTCTCAAAAGAGTCGTTTGCTGTCAAACTAACGATTGCTTTATCTTCTGCTTCTTTCGGAAGAATAACATGCGTCTTAAACTCAGGTGAATTTCAAATATATTTATTTACTCAAATTCGTATATCTCAGTGCGAGCCCATTTATAGTTAAGTGTAAAAAATAGTGCAATATTGAATAAAAATACCAAACTAAATGAACAGTACGAAAATATTAAAAAATGCATTACATACTTTCTAGGTATGACTTCGTTTTATTTTATGAAATTGAAATATACCTATTGAATCAATAAAAATGCTTAAAATAAAACACCTGGTTAACTTCCTGCATTCGAATCTAGATTAGTACACACTCTTTTCTTCCAGATTCTGAGCTTCGTTTTTATCTCACATCCTTCGTTTCACTTCCAAAATGCATTCCCCGTCATTCAAATTTGATTGCTCATAAAGCACATTAACAAAGTAAATTCCACTCGTTCTCTCTCTTCATGCCATTTAATAGCACGTTTTAAACTACTAGAATTTATTAATTATTTGCATTCCCTATTTTGTGAAACAGGATGAGAGTACATTTTCTCAAATTTTATTACTAAAGGAGACAACTCAAATGATTGTCCTTCACTTCGTTTTCATGTGAAAATAATACGTGTCAATGGACAACTTTTAAACCAAAATTAATTTATTTAAAAAATAATAAACTTTAATTAAATTAGATAAACACGATTATATTAAATATATCAAGTCGTCGCTGTCTTTCTTTATATAACAACGTTTGAATTTACATGATTTAGCTTTCCTATTTTTTTGAAATCTGAGATTTTCTTGTCTGATCCACACCTCATTTTAATATTTTTCAACCAAATTTTGGTTTGGGCCAAACATTCTTCTTAAGATTTTCCTCACTTCTTACTATGATCTTTTAATGCTTATATTGCTTTAGATTTAATTATACTTTTATATTATCTTGCGTTTGGAATCAGCTCTTATCTTAGAGACTTAGAAAATAAATGGAAAACAAACTAAAGGCAATCAGTAAGTAACTGAATTAAGATGTGAACCCAATGCAAAGCTTATATGCGAATTCACCACTGCATCTTTCTAGAAAAATTGTATTTCAACGCATATTCCACATGAGAAAACCCAAGATTGAACTTAAATCGAATTAAATTCAATAGAGCGTCGAGTGAATGACTCACCAAACTAGTGATTCCTGGGAAGTGAAGTATGATGGGGTCGTCTGGCCAGGTTTTACTCACGTAGAAATGGAAATCCCACACCCTGTCGTGCAGATATGTCTTTATGGTCTGATGAAACTGTTAAAAGAAAACGAACACCACAATAAGAATGGATTAAAGTAATTCTGTCGATCTCTAATTAAATATTTTCTGAAATAAGGAAAGAGCGTGCATCCAAGAAGGAAGAATAGTCCGATGGAAAAAAATATTCCTGCGGGATAGCTCAATGGTCAGACAATGAGAAGTCGGACTATTTCTATTCTTCCTAAGCACTTGAGGTTACAATACGCAGCAATTATGTGAGAGAAACATTAGAAACAATAATAAACGCCAAATGCTTACGGCGAAATTAAGACAAAAAGTTTCCTTTTTCATCATCTAACCATCGTCATATTATATAACTTTTAAGTGAAAATGGGAAAGTTATGAATACAAAAAAACCCAAGAGATCATTATAGAATCTATTTAGGGAAAACAGTTACTAAGAATAGTTTGCTTACGATAATAAGGTTCAAAAGAACGTGACAAGAAAAGCAGATAATGTACGAGGAAAGCGAATTATATCAATCAATAATTATGTTCGACAATTTGAAAATACATTTCGTACGAAACAGATGAAAATAATTTGATTTATAATAATTCTGAGAGTAGAATTTTTAAAAGCAAATAATCAAAATAGGTAAAAATAGCAGATAGTATTCATTAGTAAAGAAAATTCATAATAGCTAACATATATGCTTCTCCGAATATACCTATACATCTATTATACGAGGCATGTCCCAAGAAAAAAGATTCCCATATTTTTTACAAATAGAAAAAAGATTTATTCAATCAACGTTTCTCATGTTTGTGTAGCGTATACAATCATTATTTTCTTAACATAATTAGCATTTACTTAGACACACTTTTCCAGGCGCACTGGGAGCTTTTTTAAACCCTATTCTTATAAACTCGCCGCCAGCTCCTTTCCTCGTCTTTATCCATCCTTCTTCTTCCAATATGTTTCTCAAAGAACAAGTGCGATGGGCAGTACGGGAGATGCGTTAAACCGATTCAAAACAGCGCGCTGCAGTGTTTGTGTCACGTGCAGAAGGCCTTTCGTCAGAAAATCTCCACTTTGATTTGGATTACTTTGCGAAGTTTTTAGCCATAAACTCGATGAGAAGAGCTCCTTTCCAGTCCCAAAATAATATTGCGATGACTTTCCGAGCAGATTGTGACACTGTTCGTCAACACTCTGAAAATCACTTCCTTACGTTTTTCGCTAGCACGCATCTCATTCTGTATGTCTTTGTTAATTTTCGATGAATAGTGTGCCGATTTTACGATAATCTCGTGCCGATCGTGACGTGAGTCTGTAGGCTATTTATACCGAAAGGTGTATTAATACAAAAATTCATCGGGCACTTTTTGAATTCGCGGAGACGCTGCCGGTGTTGTGTAGAATTGGTCCGTCCGCCAGCCATCAACCACGAGCTCGCCTCGCAGCGCCCCGACGCTAAGGTGGAAGGGGAGTCTTGGCATGTCACGTGATGTTTTTGAGCCGCGAAGACACAAGCTGTGTAATACATATGCCTGATAAGTGTGTGACGACGAGCATTTCGCTACGGCTGAATAGACGTTATCTGGTGTCATCCTTCGTTGAACAAATCAATTGTCCGTTGGTGATGTATTGTATTGTATGTCATATTGTTTTTGATGAATAATATTAGTTTTGATGCTTATTCTGGCAGTTTATTGTAATTACGCCTCATTGGCGATATCCTCAGCTAGTTGCTCTACAAAGGAATTTCTTTAAAGTGATTTCCGACACTTCCTTAAGTTTAGGAGTCCAGTACGGCTCAATAGAAATCGGCGTTTCCTCTTTGAATTTAAGGAACGATTAATGTAGCGGAGTTCAAAGTGAGCGTAGACGAGGCGGCATTCAATGCGTGTCACACTCAAAGTATAGTAAGTGTCTCATCTGCTTGCCTTGGATATCAATGGATAGGGAGAAAGCCAAGCTATGTCGTAATATTGTAAACTTTGGAAAAAAGATTTTCTGCGCGCGCAAGGAGACCTTTCTTTTTAGGACACGCCTATGTAGCTACTTCTCCGGATATCTAATAGGAGTAAAAGTACAGTCCTGGTCAAAACATTTGCAAATTTTTGACAGCGCCTAGTGCGGCCGCCGGTAGAACTACGACCAAAAAGAAAGAATTGCAACGTCGAGTTTGATCTTTCCAGGTTATCGGGAAGGCATTGAAAAAAAATGACAAAAATTGCAGCAATGCATTTCTTATGGAAGAATCTCGGACCCACCTGGAGTCGAAGTCACGGTCATTTGGCAACATTTCTACGATAAGAACCATAGAAGACTACCTCAGCTTCAACCTCCGAGATTTTGGTTCCTCTATCTTACCGATAAGTGCCTCAAAATAATTTTTAAAAATCCACGCAATGCATTCTTATGGGAAAATTGCGATTTTTGGGACATTCTAGTATCGAACCCATGACACTTAGCGTCGATGTCTGCATTATTCTGGCATCTAGAGTGTGGCGCCAGTACGTCGAAAAAATCTGACGTCGACGGCGCTCGTGGAACATGGTCAGAATTCGTATCCCCTATAAATATATATATATATATATATATATATATATATATATATATATATATATATATATATATATATATAGGTATATCCGGAGAGTTAGCTATATATAATATATATATATATATATATATATATATATATATATATATATATATATATATATATAAGCAATAAAGCAGATGAAGAACGGAAAAGCAGGGGGCATAGATGGAGTGTTAGCAAAATATTTAAAACTTGGTGGAACAGAAGTTGCACACGTTTTAGCGCAGTTATTCACAACTTGCCTGAAACAAGGAAGAATCCCCCAGGACTGGAATCATGCAAGAATAGTCCTTTTGCACAAGAAAGGAAGCAAGGAAGAGCTGAAGAATTACCGCCCTATCAGTCTCCTTCCTGTTGTTTACAAAACATTCATGAGGATAATAGCTGAACGGATAAAGATTATTCTATCATCCGCCCAGCCTAGAGAACAAGCAGGATTCCGGAAGGGCTTCAGTACTATGGACCACATCCACACACTACAAGAAATAATCAGCAGGACGAATGAATATGAGATGCCACTAGTACTATGCTTTGTGGACTATGCTCAGGCCTTCGACTCGGTAAGTACCTCCTCTACACTAGAAGCTCTGGAAAAACAAGGAGTAGATGCAGAGTACATCCGACTCATACGCAGCATTTATAAAAATGCCACAGCCTCAGTAATTCTACACGAAGTTACTGAAGAATTCAAGATTGAGAAGGGAGTTAGACAAGGAGATTGCCTTTCCCCAATTCTTTTCACAGCTGTTCTGGAGGAAGTTTTTAAAACCTTGGACTGGGAGCAGAAAGGTCTGCGGATTAATGGGGAACACATCAGTCATCTGCGCTTTGCAGATGATATAGTACTCTTCGCAACCAACGGAGAAGATCTAGCTTCAAGACTTCATGAACTAAACACAGCAGGACAGAAGATAGGGCTTAGGATAAATTTAACAAAAACAAAGGTAATGTATAACTCTTTTGCAGCACAAGAAACAATCAAATTTGAAGGGACGCCTCTGGATGTCTGCTCAGAATACACATACCTAGGACAACTAGTAACCACAGGAGAGAACAACAGGATTAACGAAGTAAACAGAAGAATTAAACTCGGCTGGAGTGCCTTCGGAAAAAATACACACATTCTAAAGTCACAAATGCCAATGGTCTTGAAGAGAAAGGTCTTCAACCAATGCATTCTACCAGTGTTGACATATGGAAGTGAAACCTGGGTGTTAAACACAGCAATAACCCAGTGACTACAGAGAACGCGAAGAAGTATGGAACGATGTATGCTTGGGATCACAAGAAGAGACAGGAAACGAAACACCTGGGTGAGGATGAAGACAGGAGTGACAGACATCATAGATAAAGTAAGGTCACTGAAATGGATGTGGGCAGGCCATGTGGCGAGAAGAAATGACAACCGTTGGACAAGAGCGGTTCTGAACTGGACCCCAAGAGATCTGAAGAGACCAAGAAGAAGAGCAAAGGACCAGAGATGGAACAGAGACATCATTAAGTACTTAGGGGTGACATGGGAAAGAGAGGCTCAGAATAGAGAGAATTGGAAAGCGCTTGGGGAGGCCTACATCCGACATCGGATTGAAAATGGCTGATGATGATGATGATGATATATAGGTATATCCGGAGAGTTAGCTATATATAATAGATGTAGGAGTAAAGGTTACTTGCATACTGCAAGCTAATCGGTGAGTTTCTACCAAAATATCCGATAACGCTCGGAACTTCTTGTAAAAACATTTCCTAGTTCACCAAAGAGTATATCAAACGGTCTGGTATCGAACCAAGATCAATTACCATATACGTCGTGGCCCATTAGGTTCTGTTAAAGGACCATATGCTGAATTTCGACTCATTATCACATCGAGTAGGAGCTAAAGTTCGTTCCGAATTTCCTATTTAATTACATGTATACGGTATATTGAAAATTGACCATGGCGTCAAGGTAAGGACCATCGGGAAAACTGATTTCGTAAAACAAATTCATAGGTGCTGTTCACATGCTCGGTTATGGACTTTTCTCGGGAAAAGATTTCAGTTTACCAGCCGTATATTTCTTATGGGGGGAACAAAACCAAGGACATAACATTTCATATATTCCTGAAAAAAAAATCCTGAAAATTGCCCTAATTCATTTCAAATGGGAGATATTTTGCACACACCTAGCATCGAACACACGGTCATTTGGTAACATTTCTTCCATGGAAACCATAGAAGGCTACCTCAACCTCAACCTCCAAGGTTTTGGTTCCTCTATCTTAACGATAAGTGCCTCAAAATAATTTTCAAAACCCGCGCAATTATTATATTATATTAAATGCCTTCCCGATAAGCTGGAAAGATAAAACCCAGAATGGTGACAGAGGCGTGGGACCTTCCCGATAAGATATTGAATCGAAACTTGTACTGTATTCAACGGATAGCTTGCAGTATGCAAGCAACTTTTACTGGTATATATATATATATATATATATATAACTATACGAGTAAATGTTGCTTGCATACTGCAAGCTAATTGGTGAAAATTTACAATAAGTTTCCCTTACGGGTATCATTTTCGAAGCTTATCCAGCAAAAATCTTAAAAATTGCCGCAATGCATTTCGAACGTGAGAATTTTTCATCCATCTGGCATCAAACTCACGGTCATATGTAACCTTTCTTCCACTGGTTCTATAGAAAACTATTTCAAACGCAAACGCTGTGATTTTGAATAGTCTCCTGCATAGAGAAAGGCCTCAAAACAATTAAAATAAATTTGCGTAAATGACCGCCTGGCGACGAATACAGGACCCGTTCGTGAGAGACAATGGCATACGAATGTTAGGGAAGTGCCACTCTGACGTGTTTCAAAGTTTCAATTCAGTATCTTATCGGGAAGGTCCTAAATTAAGATTCCGTTCTTCCCGTTTAAAATGCATGGTAGAATAGGAATGACGCTCTTGCATCGAACCAAGGACCACTAGAGAAACAGCGGACGTCATGAAAGAATGTTCTCAAACGCGTCTGTCACCAATCCGGGTTTTATCTTTCCAGCTTATCGGGAAAGCATTTAATAAAATCGTCCAAGATTTCACCAATGCATTTCTTACGGAAGGATTTCGAACCCACCTGGCGTCGAATACACGGTCATTTGGTAAGATTTCTTCCTTTGGTACTATGGAAGACCATCTCATCTGCAAACACCGTGATTATGATTGCTCTGTCGCATCGAGAACGGCCTCAAAACAGATTGCAATAATTCGCGCAAAAGACCGCCTAGCGTCGAACTCAGGACCCTTTCGTGAGATAAAATAGCAAAATAATATTAGAGAAGTGCCATTCTCACAAGTTCCAATGTTTCGATTTAATATCTTATCGGGGAGGTCCTAAAATAAGATTCCGTTTTCCCCGTTTGAAATGCATGGTGAAATCGGAATGACCCTCTTGCATCGAACCAAGGACCACTATACGGACGGTGAAATTCATGAAAAATTGTTTTTAAACGCGTCTGTCATCATTCCGGGTTATATCTTTCCAGCTTATCGGGAAGGCATTGAAAAAAAATTTCAAATATTGCAGCAATGCATTTCTTATGGAAGAATTTTGCACCCACCTGGCGTCGAACTCCTTTCGTAACATTTCTTCCATTCGTAATATAGAAGACTACCTCAACTTCAACCTCCGAGATTTTGATTACTCTATCTTAACGATAAGTGCGTCAAAATAATTTTCAAAAATCCGCGCAATGCATTCTTATGAATGAAGTACATGAAACAAGTACCTTTTCTAAGAAAAGCTGAGTATCGTTTAGATGCACTGAAGCTCTTTTTGGTGAAATTTTCGATAAAATCTCCGAAGCTCGAATTCAGGCCTTTTACCATTTGTTTTTTGAATTTACCAACACTTTCTTATCGAAGAATGTTGAGGCCGCAGTTTTTAGTGCAATATGCCAGTTGCAGAATTTGTTCGATATAATAAGATGAACAATATTACCTATTTTACTGAATTCATTCAAGTTAAAAAAAATATCAAATCCCTTCTGTGAGCCTCGCTGGCATTTGGCGCGGTAGCCCTATACGTATAGCCTCACAACAAATAATCGCGTACTGCATCATCTTATTCGGTAGAGAGTGCAAATACACTGCGAAAAAGAAAGATTTTCAGGAAATATTATTTTTAAACAACCATTTAGCATGATGCAAATCGCCCCTCCATAAAAATACCTGTTCTCCGGGATACTGCAAATCTAAAATTCCTACCGCTTTTTGCACTCTTTCAGCATCTTGCACTTCTGCTGTAAATTTCTACTATTTCTACTATTTAAATTTCTACTATTTAAATTTCTACTATTTAAATTTCTACTATTTAAATTTCTACTATTTTTACTATCTATTTTACATGCCCACTGATTTGGTCTTCATTCATAGTTTATAATGACACGTTTTAACGAGATAATGTTGTCTCTTCTTCCACCTTTATAATTATTATTATTGCAAAAACTGCAGGTAGGCTGAAAGCCTGGTGGCAGTTTTTTATACCTACATAAATACATATCAGTGATAAACATTAACAAATAATACATACTATGATAATCATACAAATATGATAAGCATACAAATATGATAAGCTTACAAATCCCACATAATGATTCCATACATGTATTTACCTTACAACTAAATAATTAACTTATAATATTATTTGTAACTGTTTTTTTTTCTGTTTTTTTCGGAGTTCATGACAGGCCTTCTCGGCTACCGTAGCGGTCACGGGGTAGAAACCCCACCGTACATCACCCTGCCATGCAATCCCCTACTTTTCCAGAAGTCCCTATATGACTACTACACATTACACAGTATTTCACAACATTACTATAACATATTAAAACATTTCTTTTTGAAAGATTTTTATTTTCAGGCAAGGGCCTTAAGAGTGATCCAGGTAACTTATTCCACTCAGAAATACCTCTGTTGAGAAAAGAATGTCCGCATAGTCCGCACTTTAATAGTTGACATTAGCAATCATTGTATATAATAATAAAATATCTTCATTAAATGATAATACGATGGACTATGTGGAAGAAAGTAATATTTAATCTGGTCGAATTGTCATATTAAGGTAACGAATTTAAGTTTGGTAATGATTACTCTGTTTTATTCAGTTAAGTCTACCAGTTTTTGTCGAGAAATATTCCGATGAATTTATTTTTCAATCAATAAATCCGAAAAAACATGTGACGCATGCTTGACTACATAATGTGGATTCTCCTTCTCAAAAAAAACGAACGGCTAAATAGTTGGCAGAAATAGAGACCAAACACGCGATATTGAGCTTTTCTAAATTAAAATCGGCTCTCGAATTAACTAAACCTCTTTATTTATTCTTCAACTTTAATTCACGTCTTCGTCTAATAATTATACGTTTCATTCATTTATTATGCAGTTCGTGGATGCCTTGACGGAAAATGTTAATTTCGGTTTTTGGCAGAACGGGACCCGTTTTGGGCGAAAGTTAGTCTTTTTATATTTTATACTTATATATATATATATATATATATATATATATATATATATATATATATATATATTACTAAAGGCTTTAATATAAAGGTGGTCGACAAACTAAAATACCTGAAATTTTATCACTGAGGTAAAATAAATCGCTGCAGACGATATAAAAATTAATTTATTCCTTTACCTGAAATCAACCCCTGAAATACAAGTCTCGTCCAACTTTTATTTAAAATCCGAATCGTTTGATCATGCGATCGGTATTAAACGGAGCCAAAGGTATTTTCCCATGCAGTCGGTATATATCTATTATATATAGCTAACTCTCCGGATATACCTATATATATATATATATATAGATATAGGGGATACGAATTCTGACCATGTCGGGTGGCGTCGAACTCACGGTCTTTTTGTAACATTTCTTCCATTCGTAATATAGAAGACTACCTCTACCTCGATCTCCGAGATTTTGGTTCCTCTATCTTACCGATAAGTGCCTCAAAATAATTTTCAAAAAACCGCGCAATGCATTCTTATGGGAAAATTGCGATTTTTGGGAATTTCTGGTATCGAACCCATGATAGCTAGCGTCGATGTCTGCATTCTTCTGGCATCTAGAGTGTAGGGCCAGTACGTCGAAAAAATCTGACGTCGATGGCGCTTGTGGAACAAGGTCAGAATTCGTATCCCCTATATATATCTATATATATAGGTATATCCGGAGAGTTAGCTATATATATATAGGTACGAGTAAAAGTTGCTTGCATACTGCAAGCTATCAGTTGAATGCAGAATCGTACCAAGGACTGCCTCAAAACAATGTTCAAACCTTCGCGAAAATGACCGCCTGGCGTCGAACTAAGGACCCGATCGTCCGTCACAATTGCATATTAATATTAGATAAGTGCCATTCTAACCTGTTCCAAAGTTTCAATTCAATATCTTATCGGGAAGGTCCTAGAATAAGATTACGCTATCCCTCTTTGAAATACATGGTAGAGTATAAATGACGATCAGGCATCGAACAAAGAACCGTCAGAGAAACGGCGAACAGCGTACATGAAACATATGACATGCCTCTATGTGCAATCCATATTATATCATTCCCGGTTATTGGATAACCATGAAAAATAATTGTCAAAATTGACCGCCATACATTTTATAACGGAGAATTTTGCACCCACAAGGCGTCGAACTCACGGTCGTTTGGTAACATTTCTTCAGTTAGTAGAATAGATAACCACAGCATAACCAACCTCCGTGATTTTCACAGTTCTATCGCTCCAAGTAAGGACTCAAAACAATTTTCGAAAATTCGCGCGAAAGACAGCCTGGCGTCGAACACAGGACCCGTTCGCGAGAGACAATGGCATACAAATGTTATATAAGTGGTACTATGACGTGTTTCAAAGTTTCACAGCAATATCTTCTCGGGAAGGTCCTAATATAAGATTCCGTTTTCCCCGTTTAAAATGCACGGTGGAATGGGAATGACACTCTTGCAACGAACCAAGGACCACTGGAGAAACAGTGAACATCATGAAAGAGTGTTCTCAAACGCCTCTGTCAGAAGTTCGAGTTTTATCTTTCCAGCTTATCGGGAAGGCATTTTAAAAAGTCGTCCAATATTTCAGCAATGCATTTCTTATGCAAGCATTTCGAACCCACCTGGCGCCGAACACGCGGTCATTTGGTAACATTTTTTCTGTTGGTACAGTAGATAACCATCTCATCTGCAAACACCGTGATTTTGATTGCTCTATAACTTCGGGAACGGCCTCAGAAGAGATTGCAAAATATCGCGCAAAAGACCGCCTAGCGTCGAACTCAGGACCCTTCCGTGAGAGAAGATAGCAAAATAAGATTAGATAAGTGCCATCCTTACTTGTTCCAAAGTTTCGATTCAATATCTTATCGGGAAGGTCCTAAAATAAGATTCCGTTTTCCCCGTTTGAAATACATAGTGAAATCGGAATAACCCTCTTGCATCGAACCAAGGACCACTAGACGAACGGTGAAATTCATGGAAGTAAGTTTTCAAACGCCTCTGTCACCATTCCGGGTTATATCTTTCTAGCTTATCGGAAAGGCATTGAAAAAAAATTTCAAAAATTGTAGCAATGCATTTCTTATGGAAGAATTTTGCACCCACCTGGCGTCGAACTCACGGTCATTTCGTAACATTTCTTCCATTCATATTACAGAAGACTACCTCAACTTCAACCTCCGAAATTTTGGTTACTCTATCTTAACGATAAGTGCCTCAAAATAATTTTCAAATATCCGCGCAATGCATTCTTATGGGAAAATTGCGATTTTTGGGAATTTCTGGCATCGAACCCATGATAGCTAGCGTCGAAGTCTGCATTATTCTGGCATTTAGAGTGTAGGGCCAGTACGTCGAAAAAATCTGACGTCGACGACGCTCGTGGAACATGGTCAGAATTCGTATCCCCTATATCTATTATATATAGCTAACTCTCCGGATATACCTATATAGATACGAGTAAAAGTTGCTTGCATACTGCAAGCTAATTGGTGAAAATTTACAATAAGTTTCCCTTACGGGTATCATTTTCGAAGCTTATCCAGCAAAAATCTTAAAAATTGCCGCAATGCATTTCGAACGTGAGAATTTTTCATCCATCTGGCATCAAACTCACGGTCATATGTAACCTTTCTTCCACTGGTTCTATAGGAAACTACTTCAAACGCAAAGGCTGTGATTTTGAATAGTCTCCTGCATTGAGAAAGGCCTCGAAACAATTTTTAAAAATTTGCGTAAATGACCGCCTGGCGTCGAACACAGGACCCATTTGTAAGAGACAATGGCATACGAATAATAGATAAGCGCCACTCTGACGTGTTTCAAAGTTTCAATTCAGTATCTTATCGGGAAGGTCCTAAAATAAGATCCGTTATTCCCGTTTGAAATGCATGGTAGAATCGGAATGACGCTCTAACATCGAACCAACGATGCATTTCAAACGGGGAAAACGGAATCTTATTTTGGGACCTTTCCGATAAGATATTGAAACGAAACTTTGGAAGAAGTCAGAATGGCACTTATCTAATATTAATTTGCTATTTTCCTTCACGTAAGGGTCCTGAGTTCGACGCTAGGCGGTCTTTTGGGCGATATTTTACTATCCGTATTGAGGCCGTTCTCGATGCGATAGAACAATCAAAATCACGGTGTTTGCAGATGAGATGGTCTTCCATAGTATTTAAGGAATAAATGTTACCAAATGACCGTGTGTTCGAGGCCAGGTGGGTTCGAAATGCTTCCGTAAGAAATGCATTGCTGCAATTTTTGAAAATTTTTTTCCATGCCTTCCCGATAAGCTGGAAAGATAAAACCCGGTGTGGCGACGGAGGCGTTTGAAAACATTCTTTCATGAATTTCACCGTTCGTCTAGTGGTCCTTGGTTCGATGCAAGAGGGTCATTCCGATTCCACCATGCATTTCAAACGGGGAAAATGGAATCTTATTTTAGGACCTTCCCGATAAGATATTGAATCGAAACTTTGGAATAAGTCATAATGGCACTTACCTAATATTAATTCGCTATTTTCTCTAACAGAAGAGTCCTGAGTTCGACGCTAGGCGGTCGTTAGCGCGAATATTTGCAATCTGTTTTGAGACCGTTCTCGATGCGATAGAGCAATCAAAATTATGGCGTTTGCAGATGAGATGGTCTTCCATAGTATCAAAGGAATAAATGTTAGCAAATGACCGTGTGTTCGACGCCAGGTGGGTTCGAAATGCTTTCGTAAGAAATGCATTGGTGAAATCTTGGATGATTTTTTTAAAATCCTTCCCGATAAGCTGGAAAGATAAAACCCAGAATAATGACAGAGGCGTTTGAGAACATTCTTTCATGTTATTCGCCGTTTCTGCAGTGGTCCTTGGTTCGATGCAAGAGTGTCATTCCGATTCTACCATGCATTTCAAACGGGAATAACGGAATCTTATTTTATGACCTTCCCGATAAGATACTGAATTGAAACTTTGAAACACGTCAGAGTGGTGCTTATCTATTATTCGTATGCCATTGTCTCTCACAAATGGGTCCTGTGTTCGACGCCAGGCGGTCATTTACGCAAATTTTAAAAAATTGTTTTGAGGCCTTTCTCAATGCAGAAGACTATTCAAAATCATAGCGTTTGCGTTTCAAGTACTTTTCTATAGAACCAGTCGAAGAAAGGTTGCATATGACCGTGAGTTCGATGCCACATGGATGAAAATTTCTCACGTAAGAAATGTATTGCGGCAATTTTTAAGAATTTTGCTGGATAAGCTTCGAGGATGACACCCGTAAGGGGAACTTATTGTTAAATTTGTACCAATTAGCTTGCAGTATGCAAGCAACTTTTACTCGTATCTATTATATATAGCTAACTCTCCGGATATACCTATATATATACGAGTAAAAGTTGCTTGCATACTGCAAGCTATCCGTTGAATACAGTATCATACCAAGTACTGCCTCAGTTCAAATTTAAAACTTCGCGCCAAAGACCGCCTGGCGACGAACTAAGAACCCGATCGTGAGAGAAGACAGCAAAATAATATTAGATAAGTGTCATCCTTACTTGTTCCAAAGTTTCGATTCAATATCTTATCGGGAAGGTCCCACGCCTCTGTCACCATTCCGGGTTTTATCTTTCCAGCTTATCGGGAGGGCATTTAAAAAGATTTCCGCAATGCATTTCTTATGGAAGAATTTTGCATCCACCTGGCGTCGAACTCACTGTCATTTGGCTACATTTTTTCCATGAGAAGCATAGAAGACTACCTCAACTTCAACCTCCGAAATTTTGGTTACTCTATCTTAACGATAAGTGCCTCAAAATAATTTTCAAAAATCCGCGCAATGCATTCTTATGGGAAAATTGCGATTTTTGGGAATTTCTGGCATCGAACCCATGATAGCTAGCGTCGAAGTCTGCATTATTCTGGCATCTAGAGTGTAGGGCCAGTACGTCGAAAAAATCTGAAGTCGATGGCGCTTGTGGAACATGGTCAGAATTCGTATCCCCTATATATATATATCTATATATCTATTATATATAGCTAACTCTCCGGATATACCTATATAGATATATAGATATATATATAGATATAGGGGATACGAATTCTGACCATGTTCCACAAGCGCCATCGACGTCAGATTTTTTCGACGTACTGGCCCTACACTCTAGACGCCAGAATAATGCAGACATCGACGCTAGCTATCATGGGTTCGATACCAGAAATTCCCAAAAATCGCAATTTTCCCATAAGAATGCATTGCGCGGATTTTTGAAAATTATTTTGAGGCACTTATCGTTAAGATAGAGGAACCAAAATCTCGGAGGTTGAAGTTGAGGTAGTCTTCTATATTACGAATGGAAGAAATGTTATAAAATGACCGTGAGTTCGACGCCAGGTGGATGCAAAATTCTTCCATAAGAAATACATTGCTGAAATCTTTGAAGATTTTTTTAAATGCCTTCCCGATAAGCTGGAAAGATAAAACCCTGAATGGTGACAGAAGCGTTTGAAAACTTTTTTTCATGAATATCATCGTTCGTCTAGTGGTCCTTGGTTCGATGCAAGAGTCATTCCGATTTTTCCATGTATTTCAAATGGGGAAAGCGGAATCTCATTTTGGGACCTTCCCGATAAGATATTGAATCGAAACTTTGGAACAAGTAAGGATGGCACTTATCTAATATTATTTTGCTATTTTCTCTCACGGAAGAGTCCTGAGTTCGACGCTAGGCGGTCTTTTGCGCGAATTTTTTCAATCTGTTTTGAGGCCGTTCTCGATGCGATAGAGCAATCAAAATCTCGGTGTTTACAGATAAGATGGTCTTTCATCGTACCAAATGAAGAAATGTTACCAAATGTCCGTGTGTTCGACGCCAGGTGGGTCCGAAATGCCTCCGTAAGAAATGCATTGCTGATATCAGGGACGATTTTTTAAAATGCCTTCCCGATAAACTGGAAAGATAAAACCCGGAATGTTGACAGAGGCGTTTGAGTAGATTCCTTCATGACGTCCACTGCTTCTCTAGAGGTCCTCGGTTCGATGCTAGAGCGTCATTCCGATTCTACCATGCATTTCAAACGGGAATAACGGATCTTATTTTAGGACCTTCCCGATAAGATACTGAATTGAAACTTTGAAACACGTCAGAGTAGCACTTCTCTGACATTCATATGCCATTGTCTCTCACGAACGGGTCCTGTGTTCGACGCCAGGCGGTCATTTACGCAAATTTTAAAAAATTCTTTTGAGGCCTTTCTCTATGCAGGAGACTATTCAAAATCACATCGTTTGCGTTTGATGTACTTTTCTATAGAACCAGTGGAAGAAAGGTTGCATATGACCGTGAGTTCGATGCCAGATGGATGAAAATTTCTAACGTAAGAAATGTATTGCGGCAATTTTAAAAATTTTGCTGGATAAGCTTCGAAGATGACACCCGTAAGGGGAACTTATTGTAAATTTTTACCAATTAGCTTGCAGTATGCAAGCAACTTTTACTCGTATATATATATATATATAGGTATATCCGGAGAGTTAGCTATATATAATAGATATATATATATATATATATATATATATATATATATATATATATATAGGGGATACGAATTCTGACCATGTTCCACAAGCGCCGTCGACTTCAGATTTTTTCGACGTACTGGCCCTACACTCTAGATGCCAGAATAATGCAGACATCGACGCTAACTATCATGAGTTCGATGCCAGAAATTCCCAAAAATCGCAATTTTCCCATAAGAATGCATTACGCGGATTTTTGAAAATTATTTTGAGGCACTTATCGTTAAGATAGAGTAACCAAAATTTCGGAGGTTGAAGTTGAGGTAGTCTTCTATGCTTCTCATGGAAAAAATGTAGCCAAATGACAGTGAGTTCGACGCCAGGTGGATGCAAAATTCTTCCATAAGAAATGCATTGCGGAAATCTTTGACGATTTTTTAAAAATGGCTTCCCGATAAGCTGGAAAGATAAAACCCGGAATGGTTACAGAGGCGTGGGACCTTCCCGATAAGATATTGAATCGAAACTTTGGAACAAGTAAGGATGGCACTTATCTAATATTATTTTGCTGTCTTCTCTCACGATCGGGTTCTTAGTTCGTCGCCAGGCGGTCTTTGGCGCGAAGTTTTAAATTTGAACTGAGGCAGTACTTGGTATGATACTGTATTCAACGGATAGCTTGCAGTATGCAAGCAACTTTTACTCGTATCTATTATATATAGCTAACTCTCCGGATATACCTATATATATATTTATAGGGGATACGAATTCTGACCATGTTCCACAAGCGCCATCGACGTCAGATTTTTTCGACGTACTGGCCCTACACTCTAGACGCCAGAATAATTCAGTCATCGACGCTAGCTATCATGAGTTCGATGCCAGAAATTCCCAAAATTCGCAATTTTCCCATAAGAATGCATTGCGCGGATTTTTGAAAATTATTTTGAGGCACTTATCGGTAAGATAGAGTAACCAAAATTTCGGAGGTTGAAGTTGAGGTAGTCTTCTATGCTTCTCATGGAAGAAATGTAGCCAAATGACAGTGAGTTCGACGCCAGGTGGATGCAAAATTCTTCCATAAGAAATGCATTGGACGATTTTTTAAATGCCCTCCCGATAAGCTGGAAAGATAAAACCTGGAATGGTGACAGAGGCGTGGGACCTTCCTGATAAGATATTGAATCGAAACTTTGGACAAGTAAGGATGGCACTTATCTAATATTATTTTGCTGTCTTCTCTCACGATCGGGTTCTTAGTTCGTCGCCAGGCGGTCTTTGGCGCGAAGTTTTAAATTTGAACTAAGGCAGTAGTTGGTATGATACTGTATTCAACGGATAGCTTGCAGTATGCAAGCAACTTTTACTCGTATATATATATAGGTATATCCGGAGAGTTAGCTATATGTTATAGATAGATATAATAGATAATTTATATACGGTTTAGGAGTATTTTATTTTTAAACATTATACTAACGGCCGTGTCTCTCTCTCTTCTTTCCTCTATACATAATTTTAAAACATGCTATTTTGGTGATCGGTGAATCTTTTCTCCCTTATTACTAGACTAATACGTATGAATGAATGACCATTTGAAAGGAAATATTTCCATTAGGTTCCTGTTAAAAATAGTCAGACAAATGAAAAATCCACCATTTATTAGACAAATTGAATTATATTTTATCATCGCGTTGCGTCCTGGACGAAAAGATACCCGGGTTGCTATATACAGATTAAATTTGTTTACTTAGTGACGCTTGTAAATAGTTCATGTCATTGGATGTTGATATTCATTCCCTGTATTATATTGACCGAAACAGCTTTCGTAAATAATATTTAACTGCAGTAAATGAACACCTCGATGTCATACGTAACCATTACAGTTTAAGAAACCGGTCACCATCTATTGCGAGCAGAATGACAACAACTACATGAACATTGACGATGAATGTGGTATGTTTGAGTAACGTTTCATCGTACTAATACCCGCTCGTTTTTATTTAAGAACATCGAAAAATTCGATTTGGAGTATTCATAGAATAAAATTTACATTTTAATTACGAGTCAAACAACTACCCATTACCGATCAAAATCTTTACATCGTTAAGTTTTTCTCTGAGTATTCAAATTAATTTGGGAGAAATTTTCGTCCGCTGCAACTTTTCTGTATACCTAAACCTGATATCAAGTGATTGATAGCGTTTATATTTCACTCACAGAGTGGACACATGATAATATAGACAATGTATAGACACATTATTGCCGGTGTAAAATGAAATTGAATTTAAAATGACAGAATTTACGTAAAGCTGGCAATGATGTTTTGTATTTTTGTCTAAATCCAGTATGTGATAATATAATGAGTTAATTGAGGTATTCATTATAGGATAAGATGCATATATCGTGTTAGCAAAGACGCTCACTATTTGTGACTGTATTGCTAAAGAAAATTTCATAACATTCTGTAACATTTATATTCTCACGCTCACTAGGTTCAAGTGGAAAGGCATTAGAAAAATATATTTTCCCTCAGAGTTTCGTCACTGGATGCGTAGATATCGATGCAAATGAGGTATAACAAAACGGACACAGATATGGAATATGAAGGTACGATTTTTGTGGAATGTTTGAGATTTTGCGTATTCGTTTGTACTGATTATTTTGAGTGTTTACTGAAATGTATTTGGGTGAGAAAATTGAGTATCAGTGATCCTCTGCGAAAGTTTCGCACGGGGCAACTAGTAATAAAATAATATCCTCCATAGATTTTACAGGGCCCAATCTTGTCTATGGGCAGGTTTTTAAATTCATCAAACTGATGGATTACATCGATGTTTGTCTGATTACTTCCATGGATTATCGATTATCTTGATGAATTTAAGAACAGTCCGTTGGTTTGTCTGCTGCTTGACAAGATGGCTGCTGTTGTAGTACATACAACTAGTTACATCTACATAAATCTTTAAAATCTGTTAAAACGTTAATCATCCCATCTTTTGTGTTCGTTGCATTATAAATACCTTATATTCCCCATTGTTAATTGCCATTTACTTCCTTTTTATGAGGATGCGTGTATTAACATTTGAATGACCCGCCACTGTCATCGGAACGGGTATTAATCACGATGGACATCGGTGGAAAGCATCTATCGGTGAATAGAAAATAAACAGTTTGATGGATCCATCGATGAATTTAAAAACGTTAACTATATATTCGTATGAGAGTCGAGTTCAACAATCGCCTTAGTCGTCAAGGTAACTGGCCGTTAATAAACCTAAAATTGTACGAAATTTCCGCCATTTCGTCCGAAATCTTGCTATATGGAATCAACTAATATTAGAAACAATATTCGACGACGAACTTCTTTGCCTGATGATGACCCAACGGTCGAGTGATAATAAAAATACTTTGTGTGGCTTAGCGTAGAAGTGTATTTCTATTTGTCATTATAATTGAATTCTACAAAAGAAAAATTTCAATCTATCAAAGTTATCTTTACGTACCTTTTTATACATTTCAGATTCGAAACAAGGGTACTTTTGATTTGATTTATGTCACTGAACCTCTAATAGATCTCCGAATTTCTGACACCTACCTCGCTGGAAAATGCATGAAATTAATTTTTTCAAATTGCTTCCATGTATTTCTCCATGCATTTCAGACGGGAATAACGGAATCTTATTTTTGGACCTTCCCGATAAGAAACTGAATTGAAACTTTGAAACACGTCAGTGTGGGACTTATCTAACATTCCCATGCCATTGTCTCCAACAACCGGGTTCTGTGTTCGACGCCAGGCGGTCTTTCGCGCGAATTTTCGAAAATTGTTTCGAGTCCTTACTCGGAGCGATAGAACAGTGAAAATCACGGTGTTTGCAAATGAGATGGTTATCTATTGTACCAACTGAAGGAATGTTACCAAATGTCCGTGTGTTAGACGCCAGGTGGGTCCGAAATGCTTCCGTAAGAAATGCATTGCTGATATCTTGGAACATTTTTTTTAAATGCCTTCCCGTTAAGCTGGAAAGATAAAACCCGGAATTGTGACAGAGGCATTTGAAATCCTTCTTTCAAGAAGTTCACTGTTTCTCTAGTTGTCTTTTGTTCGATGCAAGAGCGTCATTCCGATTCCACCATGCATTTGAAACGGGGAAAACGGAATCTTAATTTGGGACCTTCCCGATAAGATATTGAATTGAAACTTTGAAAAACGTCAGAGTGCACTTTTGTAACATTCGTATGCAATTGTCTCTCACAAAAGGGTCTTTTGCGCGATTTTTTGTAAACTGTAGTGAGTCCATTCTAGGTGCGATAGAGCAATCAAAATCACTTTGTATGCAGAGGAGATGGTTTTCCATAGTAGCAGAGGAAGAAATATTACAAATATCCGTGAGTTCGACGCCAAGTGGGTGCAAAATTCTCCGGTATAAAATGCATGGTGGGCAATTATGACATTTAATTTTAATGTTTATTCGATAACCGGGAATGTTATAATATGGAATGTACATAGAGTCAATTCATATGTTTCATATACGCTGTTCGCCGTTCCCCTGACGGTTTTTGGTTCGATGCCTGAGCGTCATTTCTTTTCTACCGTGTATTTCAAAGGGGGATAGCGTAATCTTATTTTAGGACCTTACCGATAACATATTGAATTGCAACTTCGGAACAGGTCAGAATGGCACTTATCTAATATTAATATGCAATTTTGACGCACGATCGGGTCCTTAGTTCGACGCCAGGCGGTCTTTTGCGCGAAGTTTTGAACATTTTTTTGAAGCCTTTCTTGGTACGGTTTTGCATTCAACTGATAGCTTGCAGTATGCAAGCAACTTTTATTCGTATATATATATATATATATATATATATATATATATATATATATATATATATATATATATATATAGGTATATAGGTATATCTGGAGAGTTAGCAATACTGGTATACTATATAGTAGATATAATAAATATATAGATTCCACACAAATTATTGATGTGGTGAGTATTTGTTTATTTGGTTGCTAACACAATATCGCGTTTTATTTATATCTACAATTACATCTACATGAATACCCTGCAAGCCGCCTTTAGGTGTGTGGCAGGGGGTGTGAACACCGAACGTTTGAGCTACTTTTATAGCCTATTACTATCGCGTATTGTTTGCAGAAAGAATGAGTTCTTAAAACGACATGTTCTAGCGTCTCTTTCTCATATTTTGCTCTCATTATCTGATCGGCCGAAGTAACAGGGGGGTCGCATAATATTAACTATGTCATGGGAAAACGTGCTTTCTCTAAATTTGTTAAGATGTCGCAACCTAGCTTCTAACTGCCTTTCTTTCAATGATTCCCAACCTGTATCTGAGAGCATCTTCGTGACGCTTACCTTTTTCTCGTAGCATTTTTTAACGAAACGTATCGCTTTGCGTTGAATTTTCTCAAGTTCGCGGGTACCCGTTTCATCTGCTGGGTCCCATATACTTGCCGCGTATTCAACATGGATCAAGGAGAAATAACATCGCTCTCTAACCTTCTCTTTGTATCTACTGACAAAACACTTTATAAAGCCAAGCTTTTTACTTGCTTTACTGCAGATTTTGCAGATGTGAGTGCTCCAATTTAAATTATTGGTAAGAGTAACCCCAAGATATCAACTGATTCGACTACATTTATGACTATTCCATTTATTAAGTATGGGTAATTATGATGTAATTCTTTCTTTTCGAAGAAAGTATCTACGGAGCATTTAGCCACATTGAGATTTAAATTATATGCTTACTTTCGGTAACATTTTGACGAAAATCGTCAAAGATTTGAGAACGAAAGCATTATTATCATCGTGCAATAAATATATATTTTTAATCCTTTTAAGCCAGAATGCCTAATTTGTAAGTCAGTGAAAATTACAAATTTCTTATTTGTAATATTAGTAAGATTTTTTCGCTAGCATATTTGATTGGCACTTCATAGATTATAAATATCAACACCGCCTCAAAAAAAATAAAAATTTGCATTGGAATTACTTTCTTTCGGTATTTCGTAGGACCGTTATTTCTCACGTTATTCTGCAAAGGAAACAAATATCTGCGATAGATCAAACTGAAATTTACGTACATTTCTTACGGGAGAATTTTCTAGACATCGGGAGTCGAACACACACTGGAAAAAATACCGATTTGTGATAGGCTCTCTCTCTAATTCCATCCTGTCGAGAAGTACGTGAAATTAATTTCCAAAAATAGCTTCCATGTACTTCTTATGGGACATCGGATAATTAAAAGTACACACAACAGTGAATCTTATATACTTTCTTCCAAAGTCAGTAATTACAATGAGCAGCCATAAAAGAAGAGACGGAAATGAAGGGCGGCAAAAGGAAACCACACAACTATTTTTATTAGTGCGAAAATCCCCTCCAATCGATTTGCATTTGTCTACCCAAAAGTATTTAATTACTAGAATTTTCATTTCTTCCATATCTAATTAAGTTTGTTCCAAATATCTGCTACATTTTATTTCTCATCAAAATCATTTTCTTTGAAAAATAGTTACCACAGAAACATATGAGAACGCTTTTATTTGCTTACAAAAAGAAACAAAATGGCGATGGAACCAACGTATCAAAGGAATCACACTTTGCAAACTTAAGATGAGATCAGACATTTGCGAATACCCATTCAAACTCAAGAGGACTTGCGATGTTTTCTCAGCGGACTAAAAAAAATTTTTCAGCGCGTAAACTGTGGAAATTTTATTTGAAACTGAGCTTATATTTTTCTGAAATATATATTTCCCGTAAATCGTATGAATAAACATGGTATTAATACACGGGTGTGCGTCCGTGAGTATGTGTGTCTTCTCATACATACGTATATAGAAACATCTCCGGATATACCTATATACAAGGTGTGGCTATAAAATAACGAGACTGACGCTGCTACAGAAGAAAGGTGCATGCGTCAAACGCTAGCAACTGACAGTTATGTATAGTGAAGTCTTCTCTTTCGAATGCAGTACCTCTCGCTTCTGTAAACAAATCAGTATAGCCGTAGCTTTCGTTTTCATTAGAGTTGTTTTTTTCTTTCGCCGGAAAAATGTCAAGTGTGACAATAGAGCAACGAATTGTTGTGAAATTTCACATGAAACTTGGAAAAACTGCTACTGAATTTTAATTTATTGAAAGAAATGTATAGAAATGAATTTTTATCGCGTGCACCTATTTTCGAGTGGTTAAAACATTTTCAAGACTGGTGAGAAGATGTTCAAGATGATTCACGCCCGGGTCGCCCTTCCACCTCAAAAACGGATAACAATATCGAAAAAATCGGTAATCTGATTCGATCTGACCATCGATTAAGTATTCGTGCAATTGCTGATATTGCAGGAATCGATAAATAATCCGTCCGGCAAATTTAAAAACAATTTGTGGAAGGAAAAGTAATGGGTTCTCCATCAAGACAATGCGCCGGCTCATTCTGCGTTGTCTGTGAGGAGGTTTCTAGCCAAGTACAGCATCCCAGTGTTAGACCATCTGCCTTATTCGCCGGGTCTTGCGCCGTGCGATTTCTATCTCTTTACCAAATTGAAATCTGCGTTAAAAGAAACAAGATTTGAGTCCGTTAAAGCTGTCAAAAAGAAAGCGGCACGCGCCCTCAAAGAGCTGACAGAAAAAGACTTCCAGCACTGTTTCAAACAATTGAAGATTCGCATGGAGCGTTCACAGTGATAGAGGAGGGGAGTATATTAGAGGTGATGATAAGTAAATATGTATCAAATCAAAATAAATTGTTTTACAGCGTCAGTCTCGTTATTTAATAGCCACAGCTCGTATATAGGGTGATATTTTACCATAAGTATCCGATTATTCTCCGATAAGTATATGACCACAGTTCACATTCCGGATTTCATCTTCCCGTGTTATCGCGAAAGTATACGAAACAATTCTTTAAAATTCCAGAATTACATTTTAAAAAGGAGGATTTAGCATCCTCATGGCCTTGAACCCCCGGTCATTTGGTATCATTTCTTCCTTTGGTACTAGAGAAGATCACTTAATCTGCCTGATTTTGAATGGTCTATCGCACCGAGAAAGGCCTCCATAAGTTTTAAAAATTAGCACGAAAGACCGTCTGGCATCAAACTGAGGATCTGTTCGTGAGAGACAATTGCATATTAATATTAGATAAGTGTCATTCTGACCAGTTCCAAAGTTTTGATTCAATATCTTATCGGGAAAGTCTTAATATAAGATTCCGTTTTCCCCGTTAGAAATGCATGGTAGAATCGGAATGACGCTCTTGCATCGAACTAAAGACCACTAGACGAACAGTGAAATTCACGAAAGAAGGATTTCAAACGCCTCTGTTCTAATTATCCAGTCAAAAAATATTGAAAATTTCCGAAATGAATTTTATACATGAGAAATTCAAACCTACCTGGTGTCGAACTCATGGTCATTTGGTAACATTTCATTTATTAGTACCATAGAAGATTACCCAACTCTGACCTCCGAGATTTACGTTCCTCTATCTTACCAATAAGTGCCTCAAAATAATTTTGAACAGAATGCATTCCTATAGGAAACGTCAGATTTTTGGGACCTTCTGGTATCGAACTCATGATAGCTAGCGTCGATGTCTTACTTATTCTGGTATCTACGGGGTGGGGGCAGTACGTCGTAAAAATTTGACGTCGACGGCGCTTATATATCCCCTATATATAGGTATATCCGGAGAGTTAGCTATACGTATATAATACGAGTAAAAGTTGCTTGCATACTGCAAGCTATCAGTTGAATGCAGTATCGTACCAAGTTATGCCTCAAATCAGTTTTGAAAACTTCGCGCAAAAGACCGCCTGGCGACGAACTAAGGACCTGATCGTGCAACACAATTGCATATAAATATTAGATAAGTGCCATTCTGACCTGTTCCAAAGTTATGATACAATATCTTATGAGGAAGTTCCTAAAATAAAAATACGCTATCCCCCTTTGAAATACACGTTAGAATAGAAATGACGCTCAGGCATCGAACCAAGAACCGTCAGAGGAACGGCGAACAGCCTATATGAATCATATGAATTACACCTATGTATATTACATTTTGTATTATTCCCGGATTTCGAATAAGCATTAAAAGTAAATGTCATAATTGCCCGCCATGCATTTTATACCGGAGAATTTTGCACCCACTTGGCGTCGAACTCACGGTCATTTGGTAAAATTTCTTCAGTTGGTACAATAGATAACCATCTCATCTGCGTACACCGTGATTTTGGGGGATAGCGTAATATTATTTTAGGAACTTCCTTATGTGATAATGAATTGAAACTTTGGAACAGGTCAAAAAGGCACTTATGTAATATTAATATGCAATTGTTTCTCACTATTGGGTCCTTAGTTCGACGCCAGGCGGTCTTTTGCGCGAAGTTTTGAACATTGTCTTGATGCCTTTCTTGGTACGGTAGTGCATTCAACTGATAGCTGGCAGTATGCAAGCAACTTTTACTTGTATATATGTATACGTATGTATACAGATGAGTAAAAGTTGCTTTCATACTGCCAGCTAATCGGTGAAAATTTACCAAACTATCCGATTATTCTGAGATGCGTATATGTGACCCCTGTTGACATTCCGGATTTTATCGTTTCATGTTATCGAAAAAGCATTCCAAAAAATTCTTCAAAATTGTAAACATTCATTTTATAAGGGAAAATTTAGCATCCCAACAAGAATTTATCGTCCAAAGAACACTCACTTAGTAACATTCATTCCACTGCTGCTAAAGAATACCACTTCATTTTGAAATTCTGTGATTTTGAATTCTCTATCGATCCGCGAATGGCCCCAATTCTGTTTTCAGAAATTTGCCCAAAAGACCGCCTGGTGTCGAACGCTGGATCATTTTGCGAGTGAAGTTTGTTAATTAATTTTAGATAAGTGCCATTCTGATCTGTTCCAAAGTTATGATACAATATCTTATGAGGAAGTTCCTAAAATAAGATTACGTTTTCCCCGTTAAAAATACATGGTGGAATCAGAATGACGCTCCTACATCGAACCAAGGATAGTTAAAGAAACAATGAACTGCGTGAAGGAATGTTTTCAAACGCCTCTGTTACCATTCCAGGTTTCATCTTCCCAGCTTATCGGGAAGGCATAAATATAATTGTCCAAAATTGCAGCAATGCATTTCTTACGGTAGAATGCTACGCCCACCTGGATTCGAACTCACGGTCATTTGGTAACATTTCTCCCATTGGTATTATGGAAGGGTACCTCAAACGCATCCTTCGAGATTTTTTTTCTTCCTCTATCTTACCGATAAGTGCCTCAAAATAATTTTAAATAATCCGAGCAATGCATTTTGAAGGGAAAATTACGATTTTTGGGACCCTTTGGTATCGAACCCATGATAGCTAGCGTCTGAAAGTCTGAATTATTACATGCTTTATAGGGTGTTAAATTTCGTAAAATATAATTTCGTCGTAAAAATTTCTCGTCGACGGCACTTGTGGAACATGCTTAGAATTCGTATCCCATATATATGAATAAATAAGTATATCCGGGTAGCTATATATAATAGATGTATATATAAACATTGTGTATAAATGTAGGACATCAGGAAGCCGATGAGCAAGACAATGCGGACAGAGAAACGAACGTGGTCATCGTATCGTAGAGTTTGCGATACACTTTTTGATTTGCAGTTTGGATTACGTCGTGACAATTGTCTTTCAACAGGATTTTGCTCACATTCATATCATCATACAATCTGCAATGTAGTGTATATCCGCTATAATGTGTTTCCAATGTATTAGAATTGAATTTGGTCTCCTCGCATACATTTCCATATCAGTCATAGTTTTCAAACTATGGTTCTGTTGAGATGTTTTTCTTTAAAAGGGAAAGTAGATATCACTAATTAACTGCAGCAAAAGCTTTCTGTGAGGGTTCTTGCAGAGAGCGCTTTAAATTTGGATGACTCCATTCGCAAAAATAATAAAATATAAAAACCAAATTTTGATATTTTCCGTGAAAGTGGACTGACGGATAAATTTAGCCGCGTGTTTCAGGTTGCCATCGATGAAGCAGTTTTTATTGGTTTAAACAAATTCGGTCTCGAAAAATTCCGGGCCCTATGATTCAGGAAAAAGCCTTAGAAATTGCCGCGGAATTGAATGTCTGTGCATCGAACGGATGGTTCAGAACACGTCATGGAATAACATTCAAAGCTATTTGTGGCACATCGACATCGGTGAGTGAAGATATAGTTACTGAATGGAGAAAAAAATGCAGTGAAAGTGTATGTTCCTGAAAACGTGATTAACGCTGATGAAACCGGCTTGTTTTATCATGCCCTTCCAGAAAAATTTCATCCATCAAAGGAGAAAAATTGCCAAAGAACATTTGACGGTTCTTTGCGCTGATATGAATGGAGTTGCAGTCATTGGAAAAGCCAAGGTGCTTTAAAGGAGTGAATGCTCTTCCAATCTCATGGAAATTTAATTAAAATCGTGGATGACAACTAGTATCATGACTGAGTTGTTGGAGAATTTAGAAATGAAGAGAAATGATGAATGAGCAGATGAAGAAATGCTCCGGGAACCGATAAAATCATCTAATGAGTATGAAAGCTTGCGAATACTCAAATATAGACAAAAAATTAAATACGGAAGATAGCAGTTTGGAAGTAAAAGATATACTAAAATCTTTCTAAGAAACAAATGTCCCAAACGAAAATAAAGAGCCAGACGATGCTGTTAAATAAGAAATAACAAAACGTTTTGCTTAATCTATAATTCCGTAAGTAAGTCTTCACTAAAACAAGTTTCTCTACATTTCAGTTGACGACATCATTAAAACTTATAGTGATTATAGTGATAATCTTAAAAAATAAAAATATTTTTACGGCAGGAAGCATGACATCAAAGGATATAATATCATATGCGATGCCATATTCATCACGAAAAACAAATTATGGTTTCGAAAGAGAAAAAACAACCCGAGATACCTTCATATTTTAGAAGGGATCAATTTGATTCTCGAGAATAACGATTAAATTGTAAATAAAACATATAAATAAAACTGTTTCAAATTATTATTTAGTTGTTTATAACTTAATTTGTGCCATACTTTAATGCTTTGACACGTCGATTACATCGAGTATGCAAGTTTATTTGTAATTACATTGATATAATTTACTTATGTAGGAAATATATATCTCTTTCTGTAGAAAACCTCTCTTCAGCGAACACCTCTAAGCAACGGACTTCCCTTGCACAGCGGTTTCACTATCAAAGTAATTTTTCACCAAAGAACTATGTTTCTTTCTTTTTAGCGACGATTGTTTAATTACTGTTATATTTAAGACAATTTTCTAATTCTGATATGACGCAAACTGTTGGAATTTCTGTCACGATGACGCCACAATGTTGTGAATATCACTGAGACCAATGACCAACTGAGAAAACTTGTGGTGAGAAATTTGCTGATCGGAGTTAATGTTTCTCGAAATCAAAACATTATTTTCGTCGGCGGTTATTTCCCCTTAAATACCATTCAATATTAAAGATTTTCTTCGAAGAAATACAGGAAAAATTCTATTAAAGAAAGAAGAAATTAACTGCGGAATGGTTCTTGCGAAGCAATTGCTAAGGTACGATGATTTTATGTAATCTGCACGAGATGGATATAAGAATGGTAAAGAAAAATCTGCCTTGAAACTTTCTTTGGAATCGAAATCACCGGTTTTACTTTATGTATTTACTTCATGTGAAAACGCAAGAATTTGGAAACAAGAATGCATGATTAAATTCTTTTAAAATCCAGTTTGAGCTAAATACGTAGTCTATAAAAGATATGCTTCAAATGAATCGCTTAATATTCGATACATTAATCCTTCAATGAAAACGAGGGCTGGTGGTTAGACAAAGGAGTCCATAAAATAAAGGCTTCATTTACTTTGAAAATGATATTCCTCTCTGAAAACCTTTATTTTAAGAAGGAAGGGTAAATTATTCCAGTTAATATAAAAGTTTGAATAGATTATAAGTCATGTGACCAAGCGTATGCTTCTCATCACCTTCCACCATTTCCTCCTTTTAGAGAAAGTTTCAAATCACATTATAAATTATTATATCCGATCTTATCGATCGAAAAGAGACGTATGTAAATAATTGTAATTGTGAATGCTGGTAAAAAGGAAGGATTGACTATTCCAGATACACGTGGTGGCGCCTTTGTATAGGCAACCCGGATTGCAGCGGTGAGCTGCAGTGTGCATAATATTTCAGGATGCCTCCATCGAACGTAACTTTAAATCGCCTAAATGAATTCGAGTCAAATCAAATGAGAATTAAATTAAGAGGAGTTTAAATTAAATGATTAAATATCAGATTAACTGATTAAATATTAGTTAGTACTTGTAAATTTGAATTCGTGTCACTTTAATTATTCTTTTCAGACGCGAATAAGAGAGTGGTTCATAAAATTCATCGAAATGGCAAGCTCTGAAATCACGCTGAATCTAAAATTAAATTCTTGCTAAAATTCTCAATTTAATTATTGAAAATGAGCCAAAAATTCAGTCAATAATTTCGTATACGATCAGAAAGTGAAAAAATTATATGCATCGCTCAGAGAAGAAACCCTCAAATCATTAAAAAAGTAGCCAATGTTACCCGAGCGAGGATATTACTTGTTAAAAGGAAGAAAAAGGATTTCGCATCCATCTTTAGAATAAAAAACTCCGATGAAACGATCATTAAATTTAACCGACATCATCGGATAGATGTTAATTCCACGAGAATACGAGTGAGTGCACTCACTTTGAGGGAGTCCGGAAGATGCTCCGCCAGGTAGTCCAACACTTGAGGCAATTCGTCCTCTTGAATCAGTCGGAAGTGTCGTCCTTCGGTCATCAGTTCCATGGTCTCTGTGAGGGCAGTGGGAGATCTTTAAGAAAAAGAAGAGAGTAGGGGTTGCAGGTGCGCATTCCCCTAAAAATATCAACTTTTCGATCAAGTGTCTGTGTACAAATCCGCTCGCAACGATTCGATGTTTGAGCGGCACTTTCCAAAGTTATTCGGATGAGGTCAGCAGGCCACTGCAGTGACGTTGGCGAAAAGCGTGCCGCAACGCAAATAATTGACAATCACCTCCTAATCATAGACAGACAAATAAAAACCGTCTCAGACGAAAAGTTTAAAATTTTACAAATAACGTAAATGAGTAACATATTTCCTTCTTATCTTAGAAAACATTCCACTTTTTCCTACGCAAAATCACTCATTCGTTGTCATTCGAATTTTGCTAACCTTCAAATATTTGTTCTATTCTAAGACACTATTGCGTGTCTATTCTATACTTTTTGTTCTTTATCACATTCCACGAGGAAAATCGCCCATGACCTTTCGATTTGAAAGAATCATCGGGAATTGTCCAAAAATTTCCCTTTTGAAAAGGTTCAAAATATAGAGCCAAAATCAATACAACTTGAATAAAATCGATGATTTCGAGTGGTTCCAATTACTTTTCAGTTCATTGAAATAGCTGCTGCATGTTAAATCGTATTGCATTAATCATTGCGAATTGGGTCACCTTAAAGCTGCTTCATAACACACAAAAAAATCTTCAAAAATGTAAAAAAAATCGACTTATCGTCATCACCTCAAAATTCCGCTAAAAATAAACTGATCGACAGCGTTCTACGCTGTTTAAGAACAAATTCGTAGGAAGAGTATTCATGTACACTGGATTGGTCTATCTAAAATTATTAATGCAACATTGATATTTAACGAACGCCATGGACTTTAATAATTGAAAGTAGAATTGCCAACTTCACGCAGCGAATTGGATGAGCTTGAATATTTATTCAAGTAGTATTTAATGAATCGCGGCTTACTTTAAAAAGAAGGAAAATCATTGAATTTAAAAAGTAAAATGCAACGGATTGAGTCGCTGCCGAAAAATGAGTAAGATGGTGCATAAGATGTCAATAGTATTCTCCGAATCAACAATTATTCTCAATTTTCTAATTATTGCACTGACAGTCACCCAACGAATCAAAAAGGAGGAAATATGGAACAATTGCCACATTTCAATGGCACAAAATAAACCCGAACCAATGACTCGAGGAAATAAGATGTGGTACTCGACGCGATATGCAACATTTAAAATAAGAGTTTACCATTGTAAATACCACTACTTAATAATGAAACAAATGAAAGCTTAGCGTAGTAAATCCTCCGATTCGATTAAAATGTTGGGTGGGTTTTGGGATATAGGTTCGGAGGCAATATTTCAGAAAATTAAGCTGATGCCCAACCCAATTCCCGTCGTGATAAATTTCATGCATTTTGAGGCATCTATTGACGTGACGGCTCTCAACCCTTGCTCCCCTACCCCAAACAACCCCTTTCAGAGCAGTGGAACAACTTTCGGTGCATTTCCACACCTTTACGGAGCAAATATTGGGAATGAATCGCTTCTTCGCTACGAATGATCCATCTTCGTGGTCTTTAATCATAGAAATATGCTTTGCTAGTTGTATCTGAATGATGGTGTCTTCCCTACCGATGCATTAGCTATGCTACAACACACCCCCCCTATTACCGAGGAAAAATAATGCCTTGGCTGACTGACCTGATATTGCCTCCTCTCCCAACAGCCGCACAGACCCGGACTGCGGCACGAAGGCCTTCGCCTCCTAGTAGGTCGGCATTGCGTCAAGTGCAAACGACGAAAACGATTTTACCGGAAGGACCGCCTTATCGGTGGAATTTGCCGCCACTATCTCCATCTAGCAGCGGAAAAGGAAACGAACACTGCTAATCAGCACCACGAGCGGCAGATTTTCGAACTCGCAGGCTTTAATCGATTGATGTCCTGGTAATGGTAGGGGGGCGATGAAAGTACTTTCATCGATTTCCGCGGAAATCGGTATCTTTACAAAAAAAACTCCATACCGAGTCACTAATTTTCCTCCTGTAATTCATGAAACTGGTTTTGAGTGAAAAAATTGCATCTTCACGAATCAGATCGTGTATCGATGATAATTTTGCAAGAATTTAGTTTTTCGTTGACACCTTATATTTTTGTTCTAATCACACGGTTGATTGTGCGTAATTTATCTGCTGAATAAAGACATTTTACACAGGATTCGATGATCTAAAAGATCATTTATGAAATTTAGCTTGATATTTTGGTAAGTAAGTAGGCGATTGTAGACGTTAGCCGACAATGTCCTCCTAAGAAATAAAACTTTTTGAGTGTTTTATATGATCTAACTCGATAAAAAGTACTCGTTATTGCATTTCTCGATTAAAAAAATAATCCTATGTCGGCGAGTTCTTTTCCGCATGTGCGGTACCCTTACGTTTTTGCCCTTTCCCTTTCGACAGCTATGATGTGTTGATAGGATAGCTGAGCTTTGGCTTGTTATAGTCAAGCTTTTGCTTACGCCGAAATTCTAACCAATGAAATCTTGAAAATTGAGATATTTAATTGTTTAGAATGCGAAAATTTGCAGGTTCATAATTAATTTTTAGGGCTGAAAAAGTGATGATTATAGCGTAAGAAGAATTGTTCACGTAAAATTTTACTTGCATCTCTAACTTTTCTTTAGATTACTTCCTTCAAACAGCGATGGCCAGAAAGAATGCATCAAATTATACTAGGGTCAGCTACCAAAGAGTTGCTACTGCAGATGATGGCTTTGTAGATACACAGGTAATTATCATTGTTTTCTTGCAAACGGATTTTTCCTGACGTCTCAGCTTTCTTTAGTAAGGAAATAGCGGCTAAATTGTTGAATATTCATTAGTTTAACGTATTTGTTTTACTTGATTTAAGTATTTGTTTGTGTTTTATTATTCTTTTACCTGAACAAATCACACATTTTGCAACGCAAAATTAGATTCCTTAAAATCAACTCTCGTTACAATAGTACTTATTCAGCAGCACTTTGCCTTTATTTACTTCAATGTTAGGCGCTTCAACTGAACACTACTGTTTTATCATCCAGAGAGACGTCAAAACATTTTAAATGCTGTCTTCTTTTATACATTCATGCAAAATAAATATAACGATAGAAATGCCTCGTTACAAGCTAATGTTAATCTGTTTTCAGTTCGAGAAAGTTCCCACTAGAATTCCTTGGAGAGCCATCATTCTAGCCGCTCTTCTCTTCATCGGAGGAATTATCTTATTAGTTGTTGGTAGTCTTCTGGTTAGTGGTCATATTGATTCCAAGGTAAACCCATCAAAATGTGAATTAAATTCAATATATTTAGCAATTTTCTAATTTTCATCGTCTGCATGTGTCTTCATTTGGGATGTTGAGATTACATATTCACAAATGAAAATTTTTCATACTATGCTAATATTAATTTGAAGTATAATTACAGTGACCATTTAAATAAATTTATTTTTGAATACGAATAATTAGCTGTTTTGGTTACCAGCTATAATTGTTGATTAACCTTTATTTCTACGATTTCTACTTTGCTGTTTACGCTCTTAACTTTGAGGCACTATAAACCAACATGTTAAATCATGTTAATTGTTATCATTAGTAAAATATTAAAATTACCAATTAATTATTGGGCACTCAATCTGAATAACATTGAGAATCAGCTTGGTAAGCTATGTTGTTATTTAGATATTCTTTCTTTACCTCATTTATTAATACTTGAATTGAAAAATTATTCAAGTTCTTTCTCATTAATATTTCAAAGAGAAAAAATCTTTGATGTGGCTTTTATAAATGCAAGTTCTGTTACAGTCAATGTTACTGAAATACTTAATCTTGGAGATGAAAGCAGATCTTTTAAAACCATAGAAATCAATATTGCAAAATGCAATTATATTACAGAGGCTAACTGGCTATTGCAGTCATAATTGAAATAAGTCTTACATCTTAATGACTGTGGTTTTCAAAAGGTCATGAGAGACAAGATTGTCTCAAATCACTGTAAATAGTAGATAAATATGAAAGATAGCTCACTGAAAAAATTTAAATAATTATCCTTATATTTATACAGGTTGACAATGATAATTTCATTCTTGATGATTGAACAAAAAGTATCTAACTATTGTCATATATGTATGATACCATTCAAGATTTATAGGCTTAAAAGATTGCATTTTATGCAGCTATTTTCTGCTAATTCACATTAGGTTTGACAAAAGTCACTTGAAATGCAAAGAGAAATACACTAATATTCACTAAATTTTATTGTGCCAATGAGAAATTGAAAGTTAAATAGCTCTTTTCCATTACAAGCTGCTTAAAATGATTTCATCTCTTACAGTATTCAGACAGGACATGGCCAATAATTATCCTAGGAATAATCATGTTTTTGCCTGGAGCTTATCATGTTCGAATTGCTTACTATGCATTCAGACAATATCCTGGATTTTCATTTGATGACATTCCAGAATTTGACTGAAGAAGTGTTTTCAGTTGTTCAGCATTTTCTTCTGTTCTATCAAAGTGTTTTTCTCATCATTTCAATTGTTTGCAGAATTTATAGGACAAAGTCTTGTAAAGTTATTGTAATTGTTTACAACTTTCTTATGAATAAAATTTTGAAACTTATTTGAGCATTATAGGCCTCACCAAGATAATCGGATCACAAATACATAGCCATTTTATAATTTACAAATAAGGGCTATCTCCTTTTCCAACATTTATTTTGCAGGACAATCTTACAAAATAGATTTCTCACTTATGTAACAAAAAATGAACTCTGTATCAGAAGTCTATTTAAATTTCATACCTGTAGAGCTTTTGTTTTATAGACTGATCAAGGTGAACTTTTCGCTCCACAAAAGGATATTACTCAAGTATGGCACTGAAATTTAAGCAACGAGGGTAAAATAAAATGGAAGAATTAAAACAAAAGTGTCCACAATTTTAAAAATTGACAAAAAGTGGATTTTCTGTTAATTTTAGTCATTCATTAGACATCATTTGTGCACATGCATCAATTGAATATTAAACTGAGACTAAATGTGACAAAAAATCTTTATTTCAGGATCAATTATCACAGACAAAGAATTCATTATTATAATAGTTAATTTGTGTAGTCATAAGAAAAAGGAATTTTGTAAACCTATGTGAATAATAATACCAAAACACGTTGAATTGTAAGAGCTGATATGTTATCTTCAATTCAAATACTTATTAGCACACACATTTCCATCGCTGCATTTGGGCCACATAAATTGGATGTTTATTCATAACATCGAAACTAATTCAATTTTACACTAATAAATCTACTCTTTTTGATTCATTATCTGACACAAAGATGTTGATTTTACAGTTTTAGGAGACCTGAAAATGTTTGCCAAATACTACAGTGGCACAGAAATATCTCTGAAACTTATAGAAAAGAGTAAAGCTTGAGTAAGATCATACTTTGGCCACAATTTTCCAAGAATATGAAATGGGATGCTGAAGTCTCCTATGAAAAGTTATTATCTCTTTAGAAGATGACTAAATCTAAACTTGATCTCAGTATGACTTTGATATAAAAACATTGACAAGAAAGAATTTGGAGGGACTCAATGCTGAGACTTATGCAACCCATTGTCAATTTGGAAATCCCCAAATACATTTAGCAATAATAATTTCTTTAATAGAAACAGGATAACCCCAATTACATCCATTTTAATAGTTATTATCAATGATGAACACACACAACCATTCCCTAACCAGAAAATTCAAGTTAGCTGGGATTCGAACCTGGGACCTTGGCACTGTAGCGCTAACATTGTAGCATACTAACCGCTCACTGACACCTTGGCCAGTATTTCAAAATATAAACATTTTACACCCATCAAATATTTATTGAAACTAAGATATTACTTCAAATGAGGAGCAAAATTGGTGAACTATTCATATTGTGCATGAGAGAGAAGCAAATTCTTTTCAGTGACTTGCATAAGTTAACAAAAGGACAAATCAGGAAGCAACCGCTTGGGTGGAAAGAAACTTTGATGTCTATATTCATCTTCATTCTTTAATTGACAGAATTTATACTGCAGACAATGGGAATTATAACTGAAAAAATATCTCAATAAACATGAGCTCTGATTGGTGATTCTTACTATTGTTACTCTCATTTGCACTCTGGAGGCATGAACTCAATGAACTGCGTTATTACAAAAAAATTGCAAAAATGGCTGAAATGAAATGTAGCAAAGTAAAGATGTATAGATTCCGTTGCAATAGCTGACTTGGATCAATTTGAAGCAACACATTGGCTAGAGCAATATACAGCTTCTTACTTCCATTCCAATCCTAAACTCTGTTCATTAGAAGCCCTAAATCATTTGTCCTCTTGCAAAAAAAGTTATTTTTAAAGTTTTTTCAGTCTACTTTATGGGATCCCTAAAATCTACTCAGGAATCTTAGGTGTTAAGTACAAATGCAATTAAAAAAAAACCTATATAGGATACATGTGTTAAATCATTTGTCTTGTTTAATAAGCACCGTAGTTTTCAGTGGAATCATCCTCTGTATCATCTGGAAAATAAAAAGTGGGCTTAAAACAGTCAATTATATATATAATTCAATTACTTCTTTTGTATCAATAAAACTATCAGAAAAATGTAAGTATTGCTAAGAATAGGTTTTAGGTCCATATTCTTCTTCACATACTCATATTAATGTTATAATTAGGACCGAATGTACGTAATGACTCATTGATTTTTTTAATGAAGAATGGAGAAAATGAAGGAAGGACAGATATAAAAGCGAATAAAATCAAGCCAAAAAGGGAATTTACTAAAATAATCAGTTATGAATGAGGCTGATTGTATGGTCATGCTGTTAATGGTCACACTTTTCTGGCCTATTTCAAACTACCTATGTATTTGTCCATGGTTTATTTAGACATGTTTGGTGATCAACTTTGCTTAATTTAATTTTAAATTATTCATATAGCGCACCAAATATTTCATTTTGTAGAATGTAATGGACAGCCCAAAGGTCTTTAAAAATGACTTTTTCCATTAAACTTTTTTAAAAGATATCTTCAGATAAGTATGGAGCCCTTTCTTGATTGTATGGACTCCTGAATTTTTACCTACAAGTGGCTAATTTTGAAATGAAATTTCAGCAGTTGAGAAAGAGAAGCATTACTTTAGCCATCCATCCTCACTCATCACAATTATGCTTAGCTAAAAATGATCCTTTTCTCTACAGACCAGCCTATAATGAGAATAATTCCCAACCTCAAGAATGGAACTCTCTTTAAAAATACATATTTATATGTAAAAATATATCATTTATCTTGCAAAACAAGCCATCTAATCATGCATTATGCTATAACTATCTAATTAATGCATTTGTTACAAAAAGATGATTAAACAGTTCCTGAACCACTAATCTAAAGTAATAAAAAGGTTGTGGTTCCTTAAAAGGTATCTGTATTAATAAATTTTAAACAAAATGTGTCACATGGGATCAAAGGCTGATTTTCCACGTTCAGCTCTCCTCTATTTGCTCAGCAAATGTTTTCATTCTTGTATTGTAAAAGATTTAAATTGGCCAACTCTCTCACATCATTCCCTTTGCATCCCTTGCTGACTACTAATTATAATAATAACTTCTATAATGGAAACAAGAAGTTAATCCCAATTCCATCCATTTTAATAATTATTATTACTGACAGACACACAACCATTCATTAACCAGAATTTTCTGGTTAATGAATGGTTGTGTGTTTGGGACCTAAACATTGAAGTACTAATGCTAACCACTCTGCAACAGAGTCCTCTCCTGGGTATTACACACTATGTGAGCAATTTGATTTGCATACTCAAGTGCATTAAAGGTGTCTTATTTCAATTCATTTATATTGTTTCAAACAGTGATTTAAGAGCTGCATTAGAAATTTTGGTTGAATAACATTTGAAAATGACTGTAATGGCACCAATAACAATCTATTTTTTAGGCTGATAGTAATTAAAAGAATATGAACATTTGAATTTAAACTGAAGGTCATCAGTTTGTCAGTCATCATCACATTACGTAAAGTATTCATTCCACGTATTCACGTAGTTAAAATCTGGACAGTATCAATGAAAATCGAAACAAGGTTAATTTATAACAAGAAAAATTAAAAAGATATTGTGCAATAAATTCAGAGATGTATCAATGAAATTAAGAAGCATAAAATATGAAGACTAGATCATTATTAAAGGGAATAGAATTGGAAAAACGAATTGTGAAATACTCCTTTAAAAAACAATTGTTGACAGCAATTGATGGAACTTTGGAAATGGTTACAGAAAGTTGTGTGGTGAAACTATGATGGCAGCAAAGATTAGGGAATGAATGGTTGAGAAGTCTAATTAATGAAAAGGGTAACGGATGAGAAATACTTTGAAGAGAAAAAAGAAAAATTTGTTGCTCTAAATAGATAATAAGCTATTATGTTGAATGAGAAGCCACGATGATGTGAATATTCTTACCTCAATACACATTAGCCTGTATTCTTCATCTGTGGTTCCTTTGGGTCTTTCTGGTGGAGAGATGTGCCTTCGTCTCAACTCTGCAACCGCCTCTTGATGGTCAAACAATGGAGCAGGATCCAGACCAGCCCTTCTCATCACACCAACTAAATACTCTATGTAATGTAACCTAATAAAGGAGCATCATCACACTGTAAATACTGTTTCCATTTTACAGTTAATAATGCTGATTTTCAAATATATTTGCCCAGGAGCTGATATCCAAAACATAAAACTCTGATCCTTGTGAAAGAATCAGAGAGGAAAAAAAAACAATTTTGTGTTGAGGGGATCAAGTGAGAGGGGGCATTTCATCATGTATTTTATGGCCAGTTACATACAAATCAAGGGTTCATACCTCAAAATGAAAAGGAATTATTTATAGCTCATACTCATTCCATTTATCAACTATTACACAAGATCTGCGAGCTATAATCAGCTCTGACAATAGCTTCATGAGTAGCCTCAATTATGAGGCCATTAAATGAAGTGAGGCCACACAGATTAGGTATCACCTAAATGGTGTGGCAATTTTTCAAATTTCAGTCTTGTAGCAGCACCTCTTGGGTTTTTTTATTAAGTTTCTGAGGGAAGTTCAAAGAATTAGGAGAAAAGAATGAATTTTAACCATATTTCCTCAACATGACAGATTTTGGTGATACCTAATGGAACTCATTCATGATCACACACAAAGAAAACTCACTAAGTAGAGTCCACGAAAACTTTTATTAAACGACCTAGGTTTTGTTACAGTGTAACATCATCAGGCGAAATCACCAGAAAAAGACCATGTTATGTAGCCACAGAGGAGATGGAGGTGTCTCATTCCACCTTACTATATTGAATATCAGCTCTATAGTTAGTGTCTTACTCTACATTTGAATTTACTCTTTGGGCTTCAATTCATTCTAACTTCACTCTGTATATTTTATGACCTTTTGCAACTACTGTTTGTTTACTGATTTTTGTAAACTTGTTTGTGTTCATTTTGGTTCTTGATATGACAATAGATGGGATAATTACTATGTTGGTGATTATGTAAACATTTTGTAACAAACAACTTCCCACAGTCCTATTTACCATCCCCTCTCTCTATACCCACCAATCCTAATTCCTCTCCCACTGCCATCTCCTCTCCTCTATGACTATATAACGTGATCTGTTTGTGGTGATTTCCCCTGGTGATGTTACTCCATAACAAAACCTAGGTCATTTAATAAAAAAGTTTTTGTGGACTCTACCCAGTGAATTTTGCTTTGTGTGTGAAATTTCCCCAATATTTTACCATAGGAAGTATGAACACTGATTTTCTGCTGGTTACACATAAAGTGTGAGATAAACAAAGTACAAATGAAGAGTAATAATGTAGTTACCGACAGAGTCCAGCATGATCATCAGGCACATCCTCCTCACAAAATCCATCAATTAGTCCAGCTGGGCCCTCCCTCTGAACCTGAACCTGACATTTCATATCTCTTTCCTTCTCCTCTGCTGTACCATTCTTTGTGTTATATTCCACTCCATTGTCCTGAAATCATCCATTATGCATCAAATAAAGATAAGAAAATTCAACACAGTCATAAAATTTCAGCTTCCTTTATATCAGATCATTCAATTTTTTTAACATTCAAGTAGATATTCAATTGAAGGCAACTAAAAACAAGAAACCAAAAAGACATATCTTCCCTTTTCTACGCCCTCCCCATGGAAACAAAGAATAGCAATCCCATAGGTTAGAGAGTTGAGCTAAACAAAAAGAAAGGAATTAATTTAACAATAAATATTTTGCTTTCATTCATTCAAGCCTATCTGCAACAAGAAATTAATATCCTATTATATTAAATTTGGACACTAAGCTATAATCTAATTGATCCTGAATATGAAAAGGATGATCGAAGGAGTAAACATTGGATGAAAATACTCAGAATAGTCAGACAGGGATAAAAGGAAAAAATTTCAATGGAGTAGATTAGAAAAACAATTAGGAAAAGACACCTTTATAGAATGAATGCATAGAGATTTGCCAAAAGACTCTTCAACTATCTGCAGGAACTTAGAATGACTAATACAAAGATAAAGACTTAAAGGTTCAACTCTATATCTTTTTTGATTATCATTCAATATGAAGAAGTGACAGTTTTAAAAATAAGAGGAAGACTGGTGATTTGATGGACTGAGGAAAGGAATAAAATTATTTGGAAAAAAGGATCTCTTTCCATAGTGTCAATGGATACCTTCAAAAGCTTTTGCAGTCGCCCAACTTCCATATCTCTGAGATAAAAGAGGCAATCCCTGGGATGGTGAGCATGAAGCCCCAGACGTGCACACGGATGACCTCCTACTCCTCGAGATAATGTCACTGCCACTGGCAAATCCTCATCATTCTTGTTTGCATCTTCAATACATTGCGTTCCCATTGCAAATGTCTGACCGCAACCCGAGCAGAACTCGTGACGGCACTGAGGGCATGTCAGATGCATACAGCCCCCTCTGGCAAGGGCAAATCTACTGTTGCAATGAGGACAAGATAGCATAGCCTCGGAAGACTCAGCAAGATGACGAGCTAGACCTGCAGCTTGAGTTGCCGGATCATTCTCTTCCAGCCATTGAGCAAATAGCTCACATGACACCCCTTCATGCTGCTTGGCCCACTGAAAACATTTACCTTTCAATTTTACGTTTTTTTAACAAAATTAATTTTAAATTTGATTTTAAAATTAGTTTACAATAAATCAAATATATTTAAAGAAGATGAAAGATAAATGTATATTCTAGTCATTTCCATTTTCAAAATCACCAAGATGTTAAAAGTATCAGTCAATGTCTGTATCTGACATAAATTTGCAAATCTCTTGAATGATTGTACAGTACTTAGATGAAAATCCCCATCCATTAGACTAACAATAAGTCATACATAGGCTCATATCAAGCACATTTTGGTGATTAAACATTAATCTTACTTCAATATAATATGAATAAAATTCTATACTAAATCTATAATTGATTAATTATCCAAAATTAATGACTTCATCATCAGGTTCATTTGTGCTAATTTTGGTTAATGAATGATGGAGGTTGAAAACAATATTACAAAATAAGACATTTTAAAATTGATTTATCCAGTGATTGAGAATGATATATAGTGAAATATTATTGAAGATTTAATTGCTTTCCCAATCTCTTCTATTTTATGCTAAATCCAGATTTGTGAAATATATCATTTGCATAAATAAAAAAGTCATCTACAATGGAATAATCTTATTTTTCCTTGCTATTTTACAACTGTTTAATACAATAGGACAAATAGTTGAGGTTTTACCATAAATTTGCATCCAGCATAAAGTATCTATACACAATAGATATTGCTCATACGAAAACACACTTACCGGTCTGCAACAAGAGGCACAGGTAACTGATTTACAGTCAGGACAAGCAAGCCTTTTCTGACGAGGATCAGCAAAAAATCCTGATGAACACTGTGAAGTAAGCATATTTGGAATTCATGCATATCTTAGATAAAGCCTTCACATATTTTTTCATCCAGCAAAAACATTAGTAATATTTTACTTAACTTCTAAAATTTGTTTACTTAAAAGTTGAACCTGAGGTAAATGATGCTTCCTAAAATCACAAATAATGCAAATACTATTTAAGCATTTGAAATTATTTTTGCTGTTATTTGCTTATATATTTTGTGTTTTGCCTGTCACATCTGTTGGACATTTATAGGGTAGCAGTTTTATGGCAGGAAATCTATCTTGATCTTAAATGATGTGAGAAATATTTTTAGCCATAAGTATATACTAATAATTCACTTTCCTGTGAAATGCATTTTAAGATAAAGACAACTCCAAAAATTATCTGAATGAGATTGATGTAGATACATATATATCACCAAAACTTAATTTAGACAGCATCATTAACAGAAAGTAAAAAACTATAAAAGTAGCAGTAGAAAGGAAAGTAAAAGAAATAAAAGGAAATGAAATTTCTCATATTTGACTCAATAATTACTAATTAGTCATTTGCAACCACTCAGAAAGAGAAACTTTGCAGTTTAATGGAGATTTGATAGTAACACTTGCAAAAGCAAGTATAGTTGATTTTTCTCCTTCAAGTAATAGTCTTGATGGTTATAGCAATAGTTAGCCCAGAGATTCAATCATCTTGAAAACAACCAAAAGTAGTTTATTAGAAAAATATAAAAGGGAAAATATTTTAATTGGAAGATAAATAAATTAATGGGAAAAAATAGAATCAAATAGAGGAAAAGACAACACTGACAAGATATGGCATGTGACTTTGGATAAAATTTTTGAATCACCAATATAAATATGAGTATAGAGACCTCATCTATCACTGCATTATAGATAGTGAATTGACAGATAAATTAAAGGTTTCGAATGATTTGACATTATGAGCCCATACAAGTAGTAAAAAAAGCCTTTGGATTATAGAATTTCTATCACTTGAAAAAGAAGATTAAATAAAAGGGAATAAAAGTCAAACTACCTCTCCTTTATCTCTTTTCTCAAGGATTATCATATGAACAATTTACTTTTAGTATTTGAAATTTGTTAGCAAAGGACATGAAATAGAAAGTAAACAGTAATTTTGCTAACTCTTAATGTCCTCATAATCTCTCCTCTAATGCACTTTCTGATTTGGATAGTTCATATTTCTAATTTTTGCATTAAAAAATTTCAAAATGCAAGAGAAATTACTGCATTCTATGCTGCAATAAGAATTAATGATGACATAAATCTCATCCTTTCCCAAGAACCAAGTTAATACAGGACTGAATCTCCATAGAACTAAAATCACTTGCCGAATGAACTTGCCAACAAATCGGACACTAATTCCCATAACAATTCTCTATCGGCAGAATTCAAATGGCTCCCTACCCAGCTACTTCCATCAAAAGTGACGAGAGAAGTCAGGACCTCTGTGTTGGAGCATTAGCATGCTCAACCATTACTCAACGGCATTTTGTACATATTGATATCTCTTTAAGAATTTATATCATTTCAAAGGGAAGGCACTTAAAATATTTTAATTAAGGGAATCAAGTCAATGAAGAATAAATGGGTTGCTGTCACTTTTCTCTTTCTAACGAAAATTTTGCTGTATAAAGGACGAACATTCTAATAAAACTTGTATGATGTACGTAGGATTGTATTTAGAATTTTGAAATTATATATTAACTTAAGTATTTAATCATTGTCTTAAATTTAAAATTTTTCTTTTTAATAACTGTAAAAAATTTTGTCAGATTAATCATTGTCATTTCAAAATTAAAGCTATACTAATGCAGCAGTTCCTAAAACCTTGAATACAAAGTTAAATGTAGAAACAAAATGTCTTTCAAACACAAGAATAGGATGATGCACAAACATAAGGGTATAAAAAGTAATTAAATTAAAAGAATATTCTGAAGAATGCAAGTCTATTTTAATGACATTCAAATAACTGCAAAGAAGAGGAAGTTAACTTTAAATAAAGGCAAATACCATCATGTTAGGCCTTCTGCTATCTCCCCTCCCAATGAATTTGAAAATAATGCACTTTTTTACAATTTTCAAAATTATTTAAAGAGTGAATAGTAAAACTTTCAACTACATTAAAATTTCTTAAGTGTGATCAATTCTTAAATCAGACGCTTATTAAAGGTATCAATGTTTATAAATATTTCACATCTCAATGCAATATTTGTTATAATTTTTATGCAATATTGTAAACATGACCAAGTGGTGAATTCCACAAAGTATACTGTGTATTGATTGGATTTACATCGACTTATTTTAACATCAACTGTATATTGACTCCTAATACATGCAATGTTAAAAGTAGATTAATGTTCTTTAATCATTAATAATTGCAGATCCCCATAAAGTCAAAGGTCAATATATTTTTAATCCGACTCAAGATCCATCTTCCCCTCCTTAAGATGAGTCCAAAGAAACAAGATTCTTCAAGTCATTCAACTGAAAATGAGGAGGGGGCTTGAATACCATGTTTTAACCACTGAATCCATGCATACCTACCTCCCTTTTCTAATAATACTATTCTGCTCTAAGTTCCACCAAAAATGTTCAAGTAGAAAGTGATTTTAATAATGATATCAAGAAAAATTCAAGCCAACACTGCAACTGAGTCTCCATCCCCTTTCTCTTTAGTTAAGGCTCACCAGGCTGTAGCTGCATACCCTTGGTGGTCATGGAACTAGCTGTACTATATACGTATGCATTACAGTAATTCACATGTAGTACATATATTTTCTAACTACGATATTCAAATTTGGAACATTTTTTATGAAATTCTAAGATAAAACAAGAAAACAATATTTCATGAAGAAACTGGGAAATTATAACCCTGTCATAACGAGAGGATTACAGTACCTTTAGTCTACCACATATAGAATGTGACAGATGTAGGAACAGGTTCCACAAACCTGTTCCTACATGCAACTTGGCTTATTCTAGGGCCACTGCTCTCCTCATTATAAATTTACACATGTTCATTGAAATTTAAAGTCCAACCTATACCAGAATATGTATGGTAAATTACTATTAAAGGTTGAAATACATAGAAAAAACATGACAGAACTTAATAGATTATACAAAAACAGTTAAATGCTGACCTTGGTGCACCACCTGAAGTTAGGATCATTAGCCAATGTTCTATCCCTCAATTTCCTAAGGAAGAGCTCATGATCTTTGGAATCTAGAATAGCTTTGAGAAGAATGTCAAGGTTGCTGTAGTAATTGAGAGCTGTCTCTTCAATGTCACAAACACCTTTTTTCATTGGCTTCTTTGGAAAGTTTGGCTCCTTGCAAAATGGGCAAACAGCATCTTCTATGCTGCGATCACGAATTTGCACTGTGAAATAAAGGCGAGCACAGCCCTGACAGCACCGATGCACACACGTCAACATGGACACCATCTGTTAAAGAAAACCATTTAACACTTATCCTATGACCAATCAGACACATTTTCTCAATATGATATGTACCTCGTGCATCGGATAATGCCCAGTGCAAAGTAAGCACTCCTGTCGCAAGTAACTTAAGGCAGCATCTACAGAATTGCACTCTTGAATGGCTAATAATGACTCAGCCTGAGAAATGCCTTCCTTCAGCATGAGAATTGCAGCTATTTCAGCTCTCTCGTATGAATTCACATGACCCTCAGCAAGCAGCTGACGAGCCAACCTCTGAAAATATTCAATTGCGAAATAATTTGATAACATGAGAACGTTTGTAAAGATTATGGTGCAAGATGAGCCAGAATATCGTGAGTGGAAACAGAACAGCACAAACATCATATTTTATAGCATTTAATTTAGAAAAAGAATAATGAAAAGAAGGGATGAAAACTCTTCCCTTAATATGAAGTTTTAGCGGCAAAAGAGCTCCAACCTAAGAAAAATAGATAACAGATAACAGCTACCATAAGGGAAACTAAACTGCAGTGTGGCAGGTGAATTGGCTCACGATTTAGTTGTGAACAACAGAAAACATGTTGCTGATTGTCAATTGGGAGGGCCTTTGCAGGTTAACTGTCGTAGCGTTTGTAATAAAATCACAGAATTAGGTACATTAGTAGACTCATGTAATGCGGATATAGTAATAGGAACTGAGTCGTGGTTAAATGATGAAATTGGTTCATTTGAAATTTTTCCAGAAAAGTTTGAGGTGTATAGAAGAGATAGAGTAAAGGCGGAGGTGTGTTTATTTGCGTCTCTAAACGGTTTTCGAGTTTCCTTATTTCGAAAGATAAAGACTATGAAATTCTGAGCGTTAAAGTTGAAGACGGGCTAACAAAGAAAAAAATTCAGGTAGTGGGAGCGTACCGGCCCTCCGGGGAGGACCTCGCTATTGTCGAGAGGCTAGAAGAAATGACATGCTGTGATAGGGACGTTAGGAAATCGCTCGTAATTGCAGGAGATTTGAATTTACCACAGGTTAACTGGTCAGGAAAAGAAGAGACTGGAGGTAGGGGGCAACAGCTAATAAACGCTCTAGTGAGGGAGGGTGGGTTCATGCAGCTAGTCAACAACCCCACTGGAATGAATAGTTTATTGGATATGTTTCTTTTAAAAACACCGGAGAATCTAAAAGGTTGTGAGGTTTTACCTGGAATAAGCGATCATGAGGCAGTATACTTAGAGTTTTATTGGAATAACAATAACAGTATGAAAACTGAAAATAAAGTAGTATACAGTTTTCATCGAGCTAATGTTGATGCTTTCCGTAGTTACTTAATAAGCGAATTTAAGGGTTGGGCCAATAAGGGATCAAACATGAAAGAAATATGGGAAAACTTTAAGCAGATTCTAAGTAAAGGAATAGAGATGTATGCACCAATGAGGAAACTAAAACGGAATGCGGACCCTGAGTATTATAACGCAGAGATTAGGAGATTAAAAAGGAAATCGAGGGAATTGCATAAAATGAGAAAAATCAGCGAACAGCACGAAATTAAATATCGGGAGATAGTAAAGTTGTTAAACAGCAAGAAGAAAGTGGCAGAGAATAAATCTCTAGAAAATTTAATGACCAATAATGGTAGCAATAGTTTTTATAAGTTTGTTGAGCGTCGTAAGAGAGGAGAGCGTGAAATAAAAGCGATAGAGGGATCTCGTGGAAATACCTTAACTGAAAACAATGAAATTGCGGATGAATTCAGAAATTATTTCGCAAGCACTTACAAAGTACCGGATAAAAGGAATGATTTGAATTCACTCGACTGCAAACCGAATTTATACATACCATTTATGATAAACTCTAAAGATATATTGGAAAGAATTAATAAGTTAAAAAATAATAAATCACATGGTCCGGGTGGAATAAGGAATGAAGTCTTAATGCTAGGAGGCCGGGAGATAATTCCGTATTTAAAACAAATATTCAACATAACTATCAACAGCGGTCAGATACCGAAAGATTGGAAATCTGCAACGGTAGTTCCTATACATAAAGGAGGAGGTAAAAAGTCTTTAAAGAATTTTAGACCTATCAGCCTAACTAGCGTCGGGTGTAAGGTTTTCGAAAAAATAATTGCGGACTATTTGAAAAACTTTTGGGAGTCAGAAGGGTGGCTTAACGAAATTCAGCATGGGTTTAGGAAAGGTTTTTCTTGCGATACACAAATGCTAGGGCTATATCAAGATTTAATAGAAGCAAAGGACGAGGGAGAACAGGTAGATGCGGTAGTAGTAGATTTAGCAAAAGCCTTTGACGTAGTAGATCACAGCTTGTTAATCCAAAAAATGAGTATGATGGCGGTAGATCCAAGAATAGTGAAATGAACGGCCTTCATTCGTAATAGAGAGCAGAGAGTAAAAATAGAAAACAAGTTATCAGACCCAATTCAAGTAACTTCAGGGGTAACGCAGGGTAGCGTACTATTGTCCATTCACCATCATGAAGGCACAGATTTTTCCCATTTAAAATGCATAGGCCCGTGTATTTCAAATGGGAGAAATTAGTGCGCCTTTGCAAAATTTGCGTACAATTTTGGAGTTGGTCAAATTTTTTTCATTTTTTTCTCATTATGTAGTATCAGTGATGCTACGCATAACGCCGTGATTATGTTTTGTTTATTTACAACATAATCTCAAAAAACAACAAAAATGTTACATCTCAAAGAAATACGGCGTTTTGTTCCGTTTCTTTTGGAACGGGTGCTATTAATTCTCAGATTCAACAAACATGGGATTTTTTATATCAATATCAGCTTCAAACCTTTCTGTTTCTTTTAGCGTTAATACATAGGCAGGTGAAAATATTTTAGGGAAATTTTCAACAGAAATTAATGAAAAAGTCAAGAATTTCTCGCAAAATGCATTGAAAAAAGTAGTCGCCTGCTACTTTTCGTCCAATTCGCCCACGTAAAAACATCCAGCGAGAAAGTTTCTTAGAAAATAGTGAATTTATTTTCTGTGCAAGTCTTTAAGTTCATAAACAATTTAAGAAAGACAATTTTACTTGCGGCGGTAGCGCATTACACGGCGCCGGTCTCGATCCCTCGTGCGGCTGTTCTAAGTTCTATTGCTATTTTATTAATTTTTCACATTATAGAATCCTATGTAAGTTGTTTATGATGTTTTTTGCCATTCTTTCTCTCTCAGACCCTTTTTCATTGAAAATTAACCCACACGTGGGCATTTTCCGAGTAGTCCCCTGGTTGAAGGGGTTCATTTTATGATGTGCAGCTGCCTTCTTATTCATTATTGGTTACCGTTAAAATTGTATTTTCGTGCTTTCTAGTGCTAATTTTTGCTAACTTCGACAGTTTCAGTTTTACATTGCCTGTGGAAAAGGAAACTTGTGATCTTGTGCTCTTTCTGCAGCTCTTTACCTTCCTTTGATAGTGTACTATAGGAGTTTCCTGCAGCATTTCCTGTTTGAGTTAAGGAAATATTTCTGGTGAGTTGTTTTATTACCTCACTGTCTCTTTTTTATTTGAAATTTTTAGTATATTGGTGAAGTATAGATATTTTCTATATAAATTTTGTTAAATGTACTCAGCGCTGTTTCGTACAGTCTACTGTACTTGTTTCTAGATTAGTTGCCAAGGGATTTACACAGAAGTATGGGGTAGGCTATGAAGAGACGTTTGCTCCTGTGGTAAGAGGCTCTCCCATCAGACTACTGCTTTCATCAGCTGTAGAAAAGGACTTGGATATTGATCACCTAGATGTGACAGCAGCTTTTCTTCATGGTGACTTGGAAGAAGAAGTCTATATGGAGCAACCAGAAGGGTATGTGAAGAAGGGGGAGGAAAGTAAGGTGTGTCTACTTAAAAGGGCCATATATGGACTCAAGCAGGCTTGAAGAAGCTGGAACAAGAGACTCCATGCATCTCTTCTGGAGGAGGGGCTGATCCAGTCTAACAAGGAGAGATTCTCACTTTTGTCTGGGGATTTTGATGAAACTTTTTGCAGTGGTGCAGGAAGTAGAGTAATGAAAAAGTGTAACGGCGTTTCTTTGAATGGGCCTTAGTTTCGCAGCAATAAATAATTGAAAATTGATAATCTGAGTATAGGCAACCCCGCAATACACGCCCATGCTAGCCGAGTATGCATGAAAGAATGCGATGTTCTCTGGTATATTTGTCATTAAATTTTTTTTCGTTCGTTAAATTCTTTCCTTGATACTTATTATTTGACTTATTAATAATAACGAATAGTATGCTCAATTAGTAATCCCGTTAAGTAACCTTCGTAAGCGATATTTTCCATTTAAGGTATTTAACGACTATCCTAAGAACGTAAAAGGAGCTTGCATTCAAGTAATTTAGAATTCCACAATAAAAAATAGCGATTGCTTTCTAAAATTTCATACTATTCATTATTATTAATAAGTCAAATAATAAGTATCAAGGAAAGAATTTAACGAACGAAAAAAAATTTAATGACAAATATACCAGAGAACGTCGCATTCTTTCATGCATACTCGGCTAGCATGGGCGAGTATTGCGGGGTTGCCTATACTCAGATTATCAATTTTCAATTATTTATTGCTGCGAAACTAAGGCCCATTCAAAGAAACGCCGTTACACTTTTTCATTACTCTACTTCCTGCACCACTGCAAAAAGTTTCATCAAAATCCCCGGACAAAAGTTAGAGTCTCTCCTTGTAAGAGAGAACCGTGCATCTACCATAGAGTGAAAGAGGAGAGATTTCTCAAGGACTGTGGCATAGTTCACCAAAGGACTGTTCCTTACACGCCACAACAGAATGGCATAGCAAATCTAACAGGTTATGGGCCCAGTGCACTGTTTAGTTCGATTAATATCGTGGTTGGATGATAATTTTACCGAATAAATTGTGGAATGCAGACCGCATGGCGATCACCGTGGTGAATAAGCTTTTCTGTTCTTAAGTGCTTAGTAAGGGCTTGCGCATTGAGTGAAGGAGATTGTCTCACATATTTTCCGAGATTTATTTCACGGCGGAAATTATAGTGCGTCGACAATGGAGTCTTTATCGATACCCTCGCAATCGTCAATGCAAGGAGCAGGAATGTTGCCTTCCATCAGGAAGTTGATCGGGAGAGAAAACTATAACAATTGGAAGTTTGGGATGGAAATGTTCCTGATCGCAGAAGACCTTTGGCCAGTCGTGGAAGGGACGGAGGCGGAAGGACGCGAAAGCGAGATCGAAGATTTGCCTAATGGTGGATGAATCCTTATATCCTATTGTTAAAGGAGGTAGTACGGCGAAGGAAGTATGGGAAAAACTTCAAAATACGTATGAGGATAAAAGACTAAGCAGAAGGCTAAGTTTGCTTAGAAAATTGTTCAGGATGAAGCTTAGTGATTGCTGTTCCATGGAAGGATATTTGAATGAAATATTGTCGCTGACGCAAAAGTTGGACGCCATTAATGCAGGAATCGACGATGAATTTTTCGGAGTGATAATGTTGAATGGCTTAAGCGACGAATACGATCCAATGATAATGGCTATGGAGAGTTCTGGCGCTAAGATAAGTAGCGATTACGTACGGTCAATGCTGCTCCAGCAGGATGCTAAGCAGAAGGGGTCCGAAAATGCGACGAAAAAGACGGCGTTTATGATGAGATCCAAGGGGAAGAAGTTTCCTCCTATGCGCGTTGTCTGCTACAAATGCAATAGGGAAGGACAAAAGTCGTTCCAGTGCCCAAAAAGAGACACCAGAGACAATGGAAATCTTCATGGGGCGAATGAGAAACAAGGAAAAACAGAGCATCGAGCAAAGAAGGCTTCTGTGCTCCTTGCTGCCTTGTCAACAACGACAACAAACGACGGCGATTGGGTGATTGATTCTGGATCCACATCACACATGACGATGAGGAAGGATTGGTTAGAGGAAGAACGCCCAAGTGTCCTGGAGGTGACTGTAGCCAGCAACAACAAAATCTATACTGAAAGCTCAGGTACTGTTCCAATTAAAGTGAATAGTAGTGGAAGTTACGAAACTACTGAGATTAAAGATGTTTTATATGTTCCTGATTTAAGTACCAACCTGCTATCTGTCAGTAGAATGGTGGAAAAGGGACTAGTTGTAACTTTTGACACTGATGGGTGCAAGATTTATGACAGTGACAAATGTGCCATTGAAGGTGAAGTGCAATTCAATGGAAGTAATGTAGGTGGGATCTACAAGTTGGACTTACTTCCTGAAGAAAAAGTGAATATTGCTTCCACACCAGATGGAAACAGAAGATTGTAGCATAGAAGATTGGGACACATGTGCAGAAAGTCTATGGAACTATTAGCCAAGGGCCTTGCTACTAAAGTGGAATTCACAGGAAGGGATGATAAGCCTTGCATTCCATGTATAGAGGGAAAGCAATCGAGAGTGATATTTCAAGAGAGTAAAACAAGGACATCCCAAAAGCTAGAACTGGTTCATTCTGACATTTGTGGACCCATGAGTGAAAAGAGTTGGGGTGGAGCAAGATATATGCTGACCTTCACTGATGATTTCACTAGGAAGACATTTGTTTACTTGTTGAAGCAGAAATGTGAAGTTGTTTCCAAATTTAAAGAGTCTAAAGTGTTTACAGAAAATCAAAGTGGGGAAAAATTGAAGGCATTAAGATCTGATAATGGGCAAGAATATGAGAACAGAGAAATGGAGAGATTTCAGCAAATCTAACAAGATATCGTTATGGAATCTCTGCTGCATTTTCAGACATGGGGAGCAGAAAGAAAGGGGAAATCCTAAAAAGCAGTGAGAGACAAATGGTGTACAGATACTTCAAGAAATATTTTCCTCAGGAAAATGAAAGGAATATTATAAAGAAAATGTGAGGCTACTGGTGTCAGCAAAAGGACTTTCTATCGAATTAAGAAAGAAAGTGATGAAGGACAACTTGTTACCCCACAAAAAGTCCATAAAACTGGCATTATAAACACCAATACTTTTAAATACGTGTTTTATATAGCTGATATAATTTTTGCTTACAGTAAACTTGAGCTTATATTAGAAATGTAAAATGTCGATCATGACGTGATTGACCTATATATCTATTTTCTATGAATAATGTTCAGGTATTTGATTGTGTTTATTGTTAACTTGTAGGCCCGCTACTCTTCTTAATATTTATTAATGATATGCTGAGCATCATAAAATCTCGTGTACGACTATTTGCTGACGACTGCGTTATATACAGGGTTATAAAAGGGAATGGTGATTGTAATAACTTACAAAGAGATATCGATGAATTAGATAATTTGGTAAACTCAAACAAATCAGATATCAACAAAGATAAATGTAAAGTAATTAGCTTTAATAAGAACAAATTTCAATATTCTTACAATATCGGCAGTAAAGTTTTATCAAAAGAAAATAATGTTAAGTACTTGGGAGTTACTTTCAGTAAAGATTTAAAATGGCATGCACACATTGAGTATATTATAGGTAAAGCCAGTAAAACATTAAATTTTGTAATCCCTACTCTCAAAAAATCAAGCAAGACAATAAAAGAAACTGCGTATAAATTGTTGGTTAGACCGATATTAGAATTTGGTGAATGCATATGGGACCCTTATCAAATAGGACTTAAAAAGAAATTAGAAAAGATACAAAGAAAGGCGTCTCGGTTCGTGTTGGGGAGATATGAAAAGCGTAGCAGCGTTTCTCAGATGTTTAAAGAATTAGGTTGGGATAGTTTGGAAAATAGGAGAGGGGAAAATAGATTATCAGTATGCTTTAGGTCTTTCGTAGGAATTCCTGCGTACAAGGAAATAAGCGACAGAATAAAAGAAGCAGATTACCTAGGTAGACATGATCATAAATGCAAAGTGAAATGTTTAAAGCAAAGAACCGATAACAGGAAACACTGCTATTTAAACAGAACTATCGAGGAATGGAACAGTCTACCCACAGAAGTCTTTGAACATTTCCCAAAAAATTTGAAATGTTTTATTAGGGGTATTTGTAAAATAAATAACATGGCGAGTGAGCCAGCCGATGACAAAATGTGGGACAAGCAGGGGATCGCCTGATAGGGTGATGTACGGCAGGGACTTCGTGGGCCCCGTGGCTGCTTCGGTAGCCGTGAAGGCCTATCAGGAACCCTGAAAAATCTCCCAGAACAAGATTTACTAACGTGATAGATATGACTTTGTATTCTATGTTTTATTATGTGGAACGGTTATTTGTGTATAGAGTCAAGGATTGTAAATGGATTGTGTAAATGTATAATATCTGTTTTATATATATATTTTTTAATCATATAAGTTACCACCAATTGGTAGTTACAGGTGGACAATTGTCCGCCTGTAACTATATTGTAATTAAAGAATAAAGCATGTAGGTAATTTATGTAGGTGATGATAAATCATAAATTAAATTTTATATTACTGAAATTTTACTTTTCTATTCTGTGTATTGAGAGCTTAACAATCTGTAAAAGCTATTCTTGCACCTTATGCCCTTGGATTATGTCACCTCATCTACACTCAATTAAAATGACTTTTATGAATAAAGGTCAGCTGTGAATAATATAATTTCTACTTCATTGATAAATTACCGTTAGCTTATAAGAAAACACATCATCCTTTAAGCAGACTTTCTCAGCTTTTGTTTTTCATGCTTAGTTCAGTATATTTGATTCGACATAGAAACATGAAATAAAAGGGAATTTTTAGTTTAAACACTACTGCATGATTAAGGAATTTTGTGTAAGATTGTGTACATAGTAACTCATTAACAGTAGTCTTCTATAAACAGGGAGAGAAGTAAGTTTTGAAGTGAGCTCTCAAAGTTTCAACTGATTAATTAAAATTTTTACAATGAATTGCAATGACGTTCACATTTTAAAGCCTTTTCTTTGAATCTGCATCATCAAGTTTCAAATCCCAGTCCAGAATCTTATTCATGGATTTTATTTAATTAGAAACAAAAACTGGAAAGGGTATGTTAATGCTATTCTGTATTTATTAAGTTACCTTACATCAGTCACAAAAATTTTTCTTTCGGTCCCACCACGCCCTACTTAGTAACCTTAAGAAAATTTTGTTAATAACATACCTGTACAGAAATGTTATGTTCCAAATTAATATAATTTTTTAGAAATATCTCACAATCTTTCCAATGAGATTTTGATACTACATTGCCTTCCTTAATTAATCCATCCAAAAGGAACACTTTATCACATTAACACTTGCAAATAAGATGTAATTTAAAATTTTTTAAACTTGTACAAAATAACAGATTCCCATTTATCATCCTAAATAATCATTTACAATGTATGTACCAGACTATTCTATTCTGAGCTAATGTCTAAACATTTAATATAATTTGATAACAACATTTCTGCACATTATCTTGTTCAAAGGAATTAAAAACATTTTTTTAAACAATTGATTGAGGAATTTTCCATATACTCTTCTATAAATGAACTATAGGAAGTACACAAGGAAAAATTACTGGAACTATCACTTGTTAATAGAGAGGTGGTGTAAAACAAATAGGAAGATAGGAATAGGAAAATTTACTTGAACATTACACCGAATATAAAACAGAATAAGTAAGAAGGTTCTTAAAAATCATATCATACTATTATTTATATTGTAAATGAAAGTATTTTTTAATTAAGTAATTAATGTAATTTTTCATCATCATAACTGCACTATTTACCTCTGAAAAGAGCAAATTATTTATTTTATTGAATATAAGGAAGGAAGTCCTTCTGCATTTCTATTTTTATTAACCTTTGAAAATGAATTATTGGAAGTACATGAAGAAAACAGACTGAGTTCATCATGAACAAGCAGTTAATAAATGATGATTTTTATCTTGATAATAGGTTGTATATAAATAATACTGTATTTTAGTATTGTTCATTTTCAGAAAAATCAAGATCAAAAAATGTATCACAAATGAATGTGAAACTCTATTAAAAATGAGAAAGCAACTTACCTCACATCCATCAAACTGAACAGATTTTCCTTCCATACTTTCATTGGCTCTTCTTTCTTGGATTTCAATTACTGTATCTTTCCCAAGATCCAAAGCTTCTTTACTATCATCTGCAATATCTTTTGGAATCTCCACATTGGCTAACCAAGGCCTCTCACATTCCAATACTTGACTTTCTTCACAGCAATTCTCCTCATTTTTTGCAGTCTTTTCTTCTTCTTTTAAATCACTGGCAATTCCTTCACTTCCTGAAAACAATTTGATCATATAGTTTTGATTAAGCAACAAATTTTCTCCAAAGTAAAACATTTTCTAAGCAGTTTCTAAGCATAATTCCAGTAGAAGTCTGTTATAATGAGTACAGCATGTAATCAGAGTTGAATTATAGCGAGTGATTTTTTTGGCTACTGTCTGTCTCATAGCAAAAAGGAGTTAAATCCATTATAACAAGTGGCTATTTCTGAAATATCGCTATAATGAGTGCCACGTTTCTCAATAAGTCTTGCAGGATGCATATGTTGGAATCAACCATTGATATGAGGGAGGAAATCTGACAAGCTAACGGTAATCTGAGGTGTTATCTCTTCAAAGAGATGAAATGCAAAAATTATGCTCATCTAATTCAAGAATTTGTTTCCCACAACTCACCTTCTTGGCAAAAACACTTTGATTAGGGTCTTCTCACTCTCCCATTTGTCCCTTCATATATACGCACTTTGGTTATGGTTTGTGAATCAATGAAATAATATTTTTGAAAGGATTTTTTATACATTCTGAAGCATTTGCATAAGAATTAAAAACCCTACAGATCCATTCTACCTTGGTTTCAAGAGGATGGATTTCAATTTCAGGATTTAGTATTAGAAATTGACTATAAAGAGTATGCTTTATGATGAGTACTTTCCCAACTTTTGTCAGCTCTCATTTTAATGGACTTATACTGTGTAATAATGAACTGTGACATATTTTGAAGTATTTAACTGGCTTTATGGAATAACATTGCTGCCTTAGTATAGATTTGTCTCTTAATCCAGTTAATTACTCAGTGAAAAAATACTGTTTATAATGCATAAACAGATCAAATAAAAATTCATGTACTTTAGAAGCAAAATTTTTTAAAAAATACTTGTCAGAATTGACTGATTTTAGTCTATACTTTTTTTCTCAAGAAGTATAGACCTTTCATATTGGGCTCTGCTGGTTGATACTTAGCTTCTTTGAATTAGACACTAATTAGCAAACAAACAGTTCATTCGAATTGCATTCATACCAATGACTAGAATAGACTTCAGGTTTTACTTTCTCAACTGGGATTCAATATTTCACATAAAATGCAGCTTAAATGGAAGAGAGATAACAAAAAATCCTTTATTTGAAAAGTTAAACATGTATAATTTTCATTAAAACTACATTTTAAAGATCTACGGGGATAAGGAATTTCTTAATAATGTTTCCATAGCAAGGCAATCGTTCTATTTTGAGGAAAAATGATTCTATTTTGATGAAAAATACCCTTTTCTTTATATTTAGAAATTTTTCCTTTTTGGAGTCTGGAGATGGATATATTTCCCAACTTTCCTCAAACTTTCAAGTATTTTATGCAAAATCTCGTTGATTTATAAATTATTTTTGTAAAGCTTACCCTGACTTCTGCCTCGATTAGCATGATGGATTCTTCCTATACATCCTCTTCTTTTTGAGTTTTGTAGATCATACTACTATAATTTATTTTGTGTGGTAGTGATTTGGACATGCAAGGCAAGAATTCTACCCTTAACTAATGTATTGGTATGGGTCTAGTTGCTTCATGTAAGCTCGTATTGTTTGTGAGGAAATTTGCAAAAATAATTTATAAATCAACTAGATTTTGCATAAAACAGTTGAACATTTGAGGAAGGCTGTAAAACATATCCATCTCTAGACCCTAAAAACAAAAAAATCTAAATGTAAGGAAAAATGTATTTTTCCTCTAAATACAGCTTGGGGTGTATGGTACACCCGAAACAAGCACTACAAAAACAGACTAGAGGGTTAAGGACATCCTAAAAATATGTAATTTCATATTGCCCAAAATTAATATATCATTTTGATCAGACTTCATAGAGCACATTTCATCTTAATACTTCATTTTTATTGAAATAGTGTGTAGTGAACTGAAAGAATCAATCAAAGAAATCTGCAATTAAAATAAGGGCCCTGAAGGAATCATCAATATGAGAAATGGAGACAAACTAAATAAAACCTTTTAGGAACTAAACATTCTTTTAGCAATGTATAGATAAAAAGTAATCACCTAGAAATCAACGAAATTTGTAGTAAAAATATTTAACTATACCTACAATTACCACAAAATTCTATTTTAAAATCTAATAAAACTTTTCCTTCGATTGTCAGTCTTCATTAGAAAGAGTTAATGGCAGCAATAGGCTCTTTACCTTCAACTACATCATTTAATTCTTCAATACTGCTCGTTGGTGAATGAACTTGTAAAGCAGTATTTCCCGATTCATTATCTCCAGCTCCTGACACCGGTGGACCCCAAATGCGCATTAAAAATGGTTTCAGTTGCGATTTGCTCAGCTCATTAAATGCCGCCTCTACATTTCCTTGGCTATTAGACAAGGCTGAGACAATATCTTCTCGTGTGAAGTTTCCTCGAGAAACAAGTTCTGCATACTGAAATGGAATGACACATCATGGAAAATAGATCAAAGAGAGAAAAGCAGATTGAGCCCATTTGCTTACCTTTCTCTGTCTGGATTCAACACAATGAGTGACTGCAGCCCATACATCCCCACCCTCTCTCCTCAGTGCATCCCTCGCCTCCTCATTGGACACTCTGCCAACTGTATTCTCCCTTCTCTCCAAACCAAAATTAGTGGCCAGGGTTGCCACTGTGTCCACCATCTGCAACCAGTTTGCCTTGAGCCATGCCAATGGACCTTCCACCATCGTTCCATTCACCTTATTCCCACAGTGTTTCAGAGCTATTTCTACCTCTTCTGCTGTGAACTGAGACTGCTCTGCCTCCTTCATGACAAGGAGGAAATACCAGAGGTTAAACAAAGAAAACGGAAGTCATGGTGAAATTACACAAACTGTTCTAACTCCATTGAAGAAATACTTTCCAACTTGTTTGTGTAACATGGCATAATTTTATGCATTCTTATTATGTATATATTCCAGTTGACATTGAGTCGTCAAGGAGAGAGGTTGTCTGGGAGTGAAAGGAACAGAGAGTGGTCAAGTGAAAGCAGGTAGTGGCGAATTAGGAAAAATGGCAAACATTGTGAAGTGCGTTAACTGCAACAAGGTGTGTAAGAACGGGGTAAACTGCAGCGAGTGTGACAAGAAATATCATTTTAAATACACAAAAGAGAAGTTGGAGGACTGTACAGCAGAAAATTGGAGGTGCAGAAAGTGTAGGGGGTCCAAGGCAGAAATGCTACGGAGAAGGATAGAGAGATTGATAAGCTTAAGGAGGAACTACAGAAGAGGGACAAAATAATCAAGGAATTGGTGAGGGAACGAAGAAGTGAACAAGAGAAGAAAGAAGTGAGTGGGGATGTAAAGTGTGCAGTAAGAGTGATGGGGGACTCGATGATAAGATACGGTGGTGAATACTGTAGGGATAGTGATACAGTTGTGGAATGTTTTACGGGGATAAGAATGGAAATGGAATGGAAGGTATTACTAACTGTCAATTGAGAGGAGCTCTAAGGCATTTGCAGGTTAACTGTCGCAGTGTATTCCATAAAATAAATCAACTAAATACTTTGATAGATACATGCAATGCAGATATAGTAATAGGAACAGAGTCTTGGTTAAATGATGACATTAATTCAGCCGAAATTTTTTCCAAAGAGTACGAGGTGTATAGGAGAGATAGGGTTGGTAAGGGAGGAGGAGTGTTCATTTGCGTTTCTAAACAGTTTTCAAGTTCCCTTATTTCGAAGGACAGTAACTTTGAGATATTGTGCGTGGAGGTCGAGGACAGGGTGAATAGAAGAAGAATACAGATAATAAGAGCGTACATACCCCCCGGGCAGGATCTCGCTATGCTTGAGAGGTTAGAAGAAAGGACCTGCCGGGAAAGGGACATTAGTAAATCTGTCTTAATTGCAGGGGATTTAAACTTACCTCAGGTTAACTGGTCTGGGAAAGAATCAACAGATGGTAGGGTACAACATCTGATTAATACTCTCGTGAGGGAGGGAGGTTGTAAACAATCCCACAAGAATGAATAACATATTAGATATATTCCTCGTGAAATCTCCGGAACTCGTTAAGGCTTGTGAGAATTTACCGGGTATCAGTGACCATGAAGCTGTGTATCTGGAGCTCTTTTGGAACAAGTAGACATGGGCGCCGTCTTGATTTTGGTCAGCGGCGGCGTAGGGGGAAAATGAAACCGGCGGCGGCGGCGTAACGGCGTGAACGCCGAATGTTTAAGGCCTGAACCCACCGGAGTGGCGCCGCGGCCGCAAGCGTTTTTATGACACTTGGGAGGGGGGCCAAAGGTCCGTTAGGTGACGTAGAAACGCACCCTGGCCGCATAGTAGGCCCCACCGGCACGGCTGCGGCAAGAACGACCACCAGTCGTGATTTAGGAGCTCGTCTGTTAGATTTGACATTTCGCACGCGTTAGCAGCAGGTGCTAAAAGTGAAGAAGTCATGTCCGAAACAGAGGCCTATTTTGGATGACTTGAGAAATCATTTTTTTCGAAAGGCATCGAAATGCTCGAGGACCGATGGAATAAGTGCATAGCTCTAGATGGAGATTATACTGAAGAATAAAAAAGGTTTTCAGGTAAAAAATTGATTTTTTATTTGTTAGGCTCGGGACTTTTCAGGCCATGTACTAGATTACTCTTTGGCCCGCCTGGGATCGAAACGGGGACCAATATTACAAATGAAAAAATTATATCTAAATAGCGTACACAAAGTCGAGCTGATTAAGAAACTAATAAATAGTCGTTCCCTGCAATCACCTGTAAACCGATCCTGCAAATTGTTCGTAACTGCAAATGTTAAAATTTCAGATTATTAATGACTCCTATTAACATATTTTATTTCTTTTGGTGCTAGTTTCGATTTCGAACGACTATTATTTCTAATTATCTGCGCAGGGAGTATATATAACACACACTTGTTACTTTATTTTAATTGCCGCATATATTAGATTGAGGAAACATACAATTAAGTGAAGTAAATATGCTTGACATAAATAAATTAAACATTCTGTCGCAAGAATTTTTATTGATAATTTTGAACGTCTTCCGACAAAACTTATCAAAACTATAGAACTCTTGGCTGAAAACAGTCACTTGTATGCCAAAAACACTTCGTACGTATCATTTTTGCAGTACTTTACGGGGACGAGATTCTACGGAGTACTATCGCTTTGATTGTTCTGAAAACTTATCACGGTGTACAGATATTGATAAGGTATCGTGTACAAGCATCCTTTTGAGGAAATTTATCAAAATAACGACAATATTTGATTGCAAACGGGCTGCGGCAAATCGAAAAATTGTGCATGCAGAGTTCGTAGCCGTGCGGCCTTTTTGCCGGAGCGAAAACGCTGCACTAATCCCTTGAACTAATCTGCCGGACGGCACTTTCCGCGTTGGTTGGGTCGGCCCCATAAGAAACCATTGAATTTGAGTACGTGACGAACGCAGAGGAAGGATCATAAAACGCATCCGGCTGCCGCGCCGCACCGGTGGGTTCAGGCCTTTAATTGGCGGCGGCGTAACCGGCGCGGCGCGTAAAATTTCGTTCGTATACAGCGGAAAAAAGATGAATAACTCGAATTATTTTATTATAATTTTATCATTACTATGAAGAAAATGTAGAGTTATCTTGAATACTACGCAGAGAGATAGATTGGGATAAAGTCACTGTCACCGAGCCACCACTTACTGTCAGCTTTTCCCCCGAGGATCTTCAAAACATTAAAGATAATGCTAAGGAACCTATAAAGCAGCTTGCTACATTATTTGTCCTCCCAAATAATTCTCAAGCAGTCGAACGAACCGTAAAAGAAGTCGCAGAGGACTCACGGTTAGACTAAGGCCACGATGCAAGAGATGGGTTCATAGGCGATAGGATCCTCTCGCGAATACCAAAAACTGGAACAAAAGCAACCTTCAAAGGCATCAGCTAGTATTCTGGTATGCGTCCACGGGTGTGTAGGCGGGTGGGACTCGATTAGCAGGCTCTACCTCATGATGAGTCCTGGGTAGCTCACTGCAGCTGAACCAGCGAGGAGCTGCCACTTTTCATGGTGTTTCCAAAAATTTTAAAAGTACGATATCTCGTCATATTCGGTTTTAACGGCTCAATATAATTGTTCCTCATTCAAAACGAATTAAAACAACCATTTAATTAAATGTATGTATGCTCCGTCAAAAAATTAACTTACCTAAAAAAACGCAATTTTCACTAAAATTTCGAATTTTCGAGCTGTTTGGTCAGGCCCAAGACGAACTTTGTTAGAGCCCATCTTTTGCACATTTCTTATTGAGCCTAAAAGGCAACTTTTCCAACCTATTACGTTCCCGCTATTAAAAATTTTTGTTTTTCGGTACGCCCTAATGCAGAGCCTTATCCTGACGGTGGATGGCCACCCTCCATGGTGATCTTATTTTTGAAAGGACGGGCGAACGCGCTTCTAAATGCTTATATTCCGGGTATTAATAGCTTAAACGAAATATTTTAGTAACTAAAAACGAATAGATGATAAGATGAATAAAAGGTTACCACACTTTATCCGTTATTCAAAAGTATATTTTTCAGTAATCCATCACTGCTATGTTGGTGAAATATTCACTTCATGCAACATGTCATTAAAAGTCAAGAATTATTTCCTTTCTTCTTACAGTCATACCAAACGATAATCACTTAAAATCCCAGACCACGTGCGCTCGACTATAAGAACTTCTTCACAAAATTACAGACAATTTATTCACTCCTAGTAGAGAAGTTAGCAATGCATTCAATATTCTAAAGCTGTGATAAATCAACAATGTCGATGACCTTGCTTTTAACTTTTGCGCTGAAGTTCTAACACTTGCCATTTAATTTTCCACGTTCTCCTTTTTATAGTTTTATTCTATTTCTGGGTCTGAAGGCACGTCTTGTGGTTTTCTGCATTGTCTTCAAAGAGTATCCCTATTTATTTTTTATTAATGTAATAGTACAATGTATTAGAAACACTTCTCAACTGTCTTACGTATAGCTAAGGTTGATTATATATTCGTGCTTGTAGTTTGCGATCGTCTTTATTTTCTTCATGGGATAACCAAATTATCTCTTTCCCATTGAAAAGTGATACTTTTATTTTCGCTCCAGATGTTTTGAGTATCATTCACCTTATCTCTGCTATGGGAGAGAGTCCCAAGAGTTCTTCATTGACGACGAAAACTGCCCTCTGCGTTATTCGAGCATCAAAGATGAACAAATAAATTAATCATTAGATCTTTAATTATGTATCCGATAAATTCTACTAAACCTGAAAACAATGTATTGATTCAGATTAAATGATTGAAACAGAGTTACAATCTTCCACTTCTAATGATACGATGAGCAATTGAAGAAAAATTAGCCTTTTGTGTTGGATTTTAAGAATGTAATGGAAGTTTCAAAAATGTTGGACGATGAAACACTTAGCAATAGCAGGAACAACAAAGTTTAAAGCGAAAATTGAATGAACTCAATTCAAATGATCCGTCGAACATTTACGAAGCTAGTGAAGTAGTAATCTGGCTGAAAAATCAGCATTATAAGTTGGATTGTAAGAAAATAATGGCAGTGGATGACACGGCTGCTACACGGCGATGGACGGCAAAAAACCGTACGGTCGCTAGTGTGAAAGGCTCCATATACTTCTTCAGGAATTGCGCCGTGATGCGGTTGATAAGCTGTGGGGATTATCGACCGTACGGCAAAAACCGCTGTGTGTGAAAAGGGCCTTAGGGAAGCAGATTACTTAGGAAGGCGCGATCACAAGCATAAAGTTAGATATATTCGACAGAAAACTGATAATCAGAAGTATTAATTTTTAAATAGAAGTCTTAAAGAATGGAACAGTCTACCTGCAGACGTCTTCGAGCCCTTCCCAAAGAACACAAAAAGCTTTGTAAATAGTATAAGTAAAGCAAATAATTTGACGTGTGAGCCGGGTAATTACGAAATGTGAGTCGAGTAGGGGATTGCCTGGTAGGGTGATGTACGGTGGGGACTTGGTGTGCCCCGTGGCCGCTTCGGTAGCCGTGAAGGCCTACCAGGAACCCTGAAAAGTCTTACATGATCGGTATTAACAAGAGCTACTGCTGCCCGAGAGTGTTTTTGTTTATTTTACATTTCAATTATGTTCATGTTGTTGCAGTGATCTAAATAGGTATTTAAATGTTATATCATGTCTGTGTATATATGTGTAAATTGAATTCTTTTAGTGTATAAATTAACAAGTGTAATAGTTGATGTAGTGTGTGCATGCTGTAGATTACATTACAGACTCTATATTGTATATAACGTTATATTTGTACTGTTTATGTATTAGATAGTGTGTATAAAGCTATATCGTATAAACATCGCCACCTGACATGTCGTCTATCTGCGACGGTTTTGTGTAATAATAAAATAACATGCAATGGAAATTACCCTGAGGAGACGAACCAGCTCCAGCCCATGGACTTTGTCTTTTTCCTTGCGATCGTCGTCTCCACCACTCCATTCGCCATCCGCCTCGCCACTTGGATTGTAATACTCGGAAGACGTGGATGTAGTAGATGGGATTCGATGCCTCACTGGAGGCTCAGGATCCTGGAAAAAAAAAGATTGAAGAATGCCAGGATCCAAAAAAAATTCCCCACCTCTGTAAGTAAAACAGTATGATGTCATATACATGTGTAGTAAATTCATTTAAATGAGAGGAATCACTAGAAGACCATTTAAGCCCTGATTATGGTACTTGTTGTTACCAGTTGTTGTATCTGATTCACATGAAGGAGGTCAAACACATCATCAATAATAGTTCCACAAATATCATAATGAAAATAAAAACCAAATAAAATAACTATTTCTTACTCCATCAAATTCTATTAAAGCATGAGAATACCATGAAATACATATTCAAAATATCCAAATATATCTTACGCCGAATAATTTGTCTAAAATTTTTGCTCTATTTATTTCCTTCAAAATTAATTTAATTGTACACCATGCAAGGTGAAGAAAATTTAAATCAACATTTAATTGTAGTCCTCAATTTTTTAAAATTTCTCAATCATTTTACGGTATCAATGTGATGGAACATCTTACCTTGATATGATTGTTTACCAGGAAAAGGCCATGATGCAACTTGTCTTTCTCAGTTCACTACATTGATAAATATAGTTAAATGTTACAGAACAAGTTCCACTAACAAGCTCCAACAATCCTGATTTATAATACTTAGGGATATTTGGATACCCTTTCTACTTTTGGACAGATGTTTTTAATTTCAATTACTTTTCAGGAACTTTTCACTATCCTTAGATGTAATTACAGCAGTAATAAAAGCAGTGTGAGTGGATGTGCTGGAGGGAACTCTGAGGGGCCCAGCTAGAGATTGCCAACCTGGACACCCAGTCAGACTGCTCCTTCCGATGGGAACTGTTGACCCACGCAGGTGAGAGAGGTAACCAATTGGGGGGGAGGCCTGATTGATGGTCACAAGGGCACACTGCGTGGTGCAGGAGGCGGGCCAAAAATTTGAGGGGAGAGGAATAGTGTTAGAGGCTTGATGAAGGACGGATCATTGAGCCTTTTGTACCTTGGTATGTGAATAAATATCTGTCTAAGTCACTCTGGAATCCCTGTCTGTTCCCTTCTTTGTGGTCATCACAGACCCTCAAGTGATAACTCAACTTACAGCAGTTGTTTAAAATAAACAAATTATTCTTTTGATTGTTAAAAATAATCATTGGATACTATGAGGAAAGATCTACCTTTTACAATCGTATATGACGTAAATATAAAACCAAATTATACAAAAAGACATGCAGAACCTCTTTTACAAACAACTGACAACTCTGATAGATGGTTGGTGAAGAGAAAAGTACTTTTGCTTGAATCACACATTCCAGTTCAACTATCATTGATGTTTTACTAAAACACATATATGTTATATTAAGGTGAACCAACTTCTGTACCTTAAGACTTGTAGCAAAAATGGTTTATAATTATAGTTATTGTAATATTAACTGTATCACTTTACTTTTGGAGATATAAATGCATAGTAATTAATAGTCCAGTAATAATAGTCCAGGGAGATATTCAATTCCCATTAAATCTCTCCACACAAGCTTCATAACACTTCATTCATTTATACACAATCCATCTCACTAGGTAGTTTCTTTTTTTCTTCTTTTTCTCAGAAATTTGCTATCATCTTCAGTTTCATTTATTTTCTCCTCTAAATCAATTCTCTCAGATCTCTATGAATACATTATATATGTGTCGAAAATGAAAAGGTTATTTTCAAGGTATACACGAGGATTGCATTGTTTGAGGAATTAGCAGCAGAAATAAAGAGAGCAACATTTTTTGGTAGAAAAGAGCATAGACATAAAGTTCAATTGTTTAAAAAATGAACAAATACAAGCAAATCATCATTTTTAAATCAAACTCTTGTGGAATGGAATAATTGGTCTTTGAGCCCTTCTCCCAAAAATCATAAAGTTTTTAAAAAAGATTTAGTAGATCAAGGGAGCTTGATTCCATTAAGGAGCTGCAGGTGAAGTTGGGGATTGCCTGGTAGGGTGATGTACAGTGGGGACCTGTCCCCCAGACCACTATGGTAACCATGAGGTCTACCAGGAACCCTGAAAAAACTTGTAAGACTGAGGGAGAATGTTTGGAAGGGGGCAGCAGTTAATGTAATTTATGTTGATTGTGAATGAATAAGTATTGTTTCTGTGGGAATTACCATTGTGATTTTGTTGTATTTGGGTTTCGAATTTTGAGAGGGAATTTGTATTCTATTTAAGTTTTGTAAATTTTCAGGGAACAAGTGTTGTAGTAGTAGTAGTAGTACTGTATTTGAGTTTTGTCATTTGAAAGGGAATTAGTATTGGAGTAGGGAATTGTGTTGTAATTGAGTGTTGTATCTTGTAAAGTAATTAGTATTGTAATTGTATTTAAGTATTTAATGTTGTAAGGGATTGATATATTGTATTTGTTGCCACCAGACAAGCATGTCCATCTGCAGCAATGTAATTAATAATGAAAATAATAATGATATCAACAGCCTACTATTTACTGGTTCACAGAATTCTTAAGTTGCATTTTGCATGCATACATTTAACATTCTGCAAGTGAATCAAATGATAATTTTCTACCCTAAACTGAAAGAATATTCTCAATGGGCTCAAGAATAACTGATTGGTAGGTAATATGATTCTAAAACAAAATCTTAAAACCAAGAATGGGAATTTTCAACACTTGATGAAAAGATTTAATACAGGATTAAATGGAAGACAATTTCCCCCTTTGATGGAGGAATAGAGGCTAAATTACAAAGAAGGAATATTTCCAGCTCCAGAAATAGTTTTCATTTTTATCCTGATGATTGATGAGACCTGATCTGAAATTAATTGTAAACTTTCTCATTAATGCTAACATGCAAATGTTAATATCACTGGATAATATAATATTCATGCTACATATAAGAGCAAGCAAAGCCATACATGAAAATAGTAGTCAGACTGATGGAAAGCTTTCACTTAAGATGAGAAGACAGAGTAATAAAAGAAGAGAGAAAAAAAATGAATGATTATATATGATTTAATCAATCAAAAAGAGGGCACCCTAAACTAACTAATCTATAATGAAGTCTTGAACCTTTCCCTTGCCTCTCTCACTAATTATTTAAGAATTTAAAATAGTTTCCTAATAAATTCATTCATGAAATTACTGCATTTACTTTACTATGATACATCTGTTATTTGTGAAAGTGGGAATACAATTTATTTTACTTGAGCATCTGATTTTTGTGGTTCTAGGGTAATTGTATCACCGACATGAAATAGACAAGTAAGACCCTCATCACCCAATACATGCATTAAGTCTACTGATATTTCCAAATTATTTCTACACATGAGTGAGTTTTATTCCAAAATAACTTTTTTCAATACCAACTTTGTGGCACAAAGGGATGCAATTATCCAAGGCACTGTCCTGTCACCTTCAGTGGATTTCATTCAACAAAATAATGTCAAAGCATGATAGATATATCTTACCCCTGAATTTCCACAAATCGAATGCCGGCTTTGGCTGCGTAGAAATACATTGGGTGTGGTTTGTTTCGAGGCGAGCGTAAGAGACAGTGTCCTTCTCAGACGCCTTCCAGCTCCTCCTCCAAATGAACATTGAGATCCAAATTCACTCGTTCTCAACCAAGCAGATTTCATAGTGGGTGGAGTTTCATACGTCTAAATTTGGATAGAAAATCAAGTTGTGATTCGGAAGGGGAGATTGTTTTCAAATGCCTCAGCAATTTAATTTTTTATACTTAACAAACTGGTGAGGTGTTACATGGAGGAATTTCTCCTGTAAAGAAATACACTCCATAAAATAATTTATCAATTTCTGGAGTGTGCCAACTACATCTATACTGGATATTGTCCTGCTTCAATTTTTCTAGAGAATTTCAAAGGGTACAATTCAAAAGTAACCAAGATACCATTCTCCTGTTTGGCAATCTTTCTGCTCCCTCAACAAGTACTTGACATTCTTCAAATACATGAGATTTTCATTCATTTTGCTCTCAAAAAAATAAAATGTATGATTTGAGAGCAAGGAAGATTGAAAATCTCTTTTGTTCAGCCAAAAGCATTTAAAGTTGGGCTGATTGAGGTGAGAGTTGAGCCATCCAAATTCATAAACTGCTGACAATTGTGGCAACTACAGCCATTTTCAATAGACTTTATGAGCTGGTCAAACACCATGCCCATCTCATCCACTACATGTTGGTGTGTATATTTTTTAATTGACTGAAATTATTACTGATGTTCATAGCTTGAAAAACAATGTCGCAAAGATCTCATTCTGGTTATCATTTTAGCAATTGCTGATGAACTCAGTTATCCTCTATCTATTTTGTTTAGCAAAATTAAAATTTTAAAATTATCACACTTTTCCTCAGGTGTGGAAAGAAGCCATAGTAACACCTATTTTTAAAAGTGGTTGCAGAGCTAATGTTTGTAGTTATCATCCAATTTTACCCACCTTTTCAAAGCTGTTTGAGAAACTTTTACAAGATAAATTAATGCCTCATTGCAACAGAAGTTTCTGCAACAATCAACATGGTTTCCTTCCTAGGCATTCAAGAACTTCTAACTTAATTAAACTTCTAAACAAAATTGATCATGCTATCCATCTTGGCTTTCAGATGGATGAATGGAAGGTCCCAAAGAGTGGCTTTTGATGGTTACAAGTCAATGTCATCTAAAGTTACTTCTGGAGTGGCTCAGGGATTTATTCTTGGCTCTTTTCCATTTAATGTTTTTATTAATGACCTGCCGAGTATTTTTTACTGTAACTGTATAATGTATGCCGATGACTGCAAAATTTCGATGGTAGTAAGTTGTTTAAATTTAAAGTAAAGTAGTTAAGTTTAAATGGCTGTGTGGACTTGCAAAATGATTTAAACAAACTTTTCACTTTTTGCTGCAAATGGAATCTATATCCAAATATTTGTAAATGTAAAATTGTCTCTTTTTCTCTGGAAAAATGATGTTAAATAAGATAACTGTGTTAATGCTATTTCTGTTAAGTGTTTGTCCTCAATTACTGATTTAGGTGTCACTATTGATTAGAATTTTGGCTTGCCCATTCAGCCAGTCTTTTTGAAGGCTTACTGTTCATTGAGTTTTCTAAAAAAATTGTCCCCTGCTTTCAGTAGTGCTACCATTTTCCAAACTTAATACACTTTCATTAAACCCATCCTATGTTTTAAAACTGACAGAGTTGTTGTCAGTGAATAGAGTAGTATAATATATGTAGATTTTTTAAATCTTGGGGCAACAAGCTATGTTTTTGATTCTATGTATCTTATTATTGTTAAATGTGGAATTAAGGGTGATCTTTTATTTGTGTTTGAACAATTTTACTGCAAGTGAGGATTTTTTCCCTCCGCAATATATGATAAATATTGTCTTCTTTACTGATATAAAGACAATATATATATCAGTAAAGAAAACAATATTTTGACAATTAATAAACTAAGAGGAGCTGTTATGTCACCTAATTTTCTTGAATTTATTAACTTTTCCAAATAAAAGAACTCGGCATACATCTCTTCTCCAAGACATTTTTGGAAGAGTTGATAAAATTAAGCATGAACCTTTCTCATGGACCATGACATTCAATAAAATTTTAAAACATTGTTATTGTGATATTTTTACGACTACCTTTATGACTCATAAGAGGAAATTTTACAATAATTTTAATATTTTAAAATTTTTCATCATTTTCCATATTTTAGTGTATTATATGTATTTTATGTTAATTATTTTCATTATTGTTTTGTATTGTAATTGAGGCTACCTATTAGCATTAAATATATTGATAATAATAAATAAGGTACTGATATTTAAATATCCAAAAAATCACTAAGAAATTTAATCTGATTGAGGATGTGAATGAGATTATACAAATTATATCAATATTGATACATCATATTGAAAAGTCCTTCTTTAGTTGTAAAATTAATAAAAATAAAATTTCATTCCTTTACCAATTAAAAATTTACACATCTATATTAGGTGACATAAATACCTGTAATTTTGTAGCCCTCTTTAGATGTGGAAATAAAAGTTAAATTATTATGAAAATAAATAGGAAATGAAAGAAAATGAATGCATCATGCAGAAAGCACTACTTAAAATCAAAATAAAATCAATTGGTAAACAATCAAATTTTAAAATAATTGTATGCCATCTTAACAGCGTATTACCAACATTATATGCCTTGGTTGACATTTTGAGATATGGCAATAAATTACTTTGTTAGCTCATTTTCATGCAAAGTATTAATGAGAATCATTCAGGGTACTGAACCACTTTTTTGGCCACAAAAGCAAGCAAACACAATTGTTTTTTATTCAAATAAATGTGAAGCTTTATAATCACTTTCATAATTCTGATCTGAAATTTAATTCTAGTAAATTCAATCATAACACTAAACATGACTCTGGCTGGAATTGTCATCATTATTCATGATGAACAATTTTCTTAATGAAAATGGACATCTTTTCCTGGGGAGAAAATCTTTCTTGATCTTCAGTTGCATAAAATTTTTTACCATTGTGTATATTATATTGACAAGGCCAAGGCATCAAATCCAAACCAAACTGAAAAGAAAGTTATTTTTGCTGAAGCTCAAACCAAAAATAAAACTTGAGCCTGAACTAAACCTGAATCTCAAGAATATTTCCAATGATGCAGATTAATGAAGTGGTTGGAGGAAAACTTTCTAAACAAGAGTAACTACCACTTACAGTTAAATTCTATTATCTTTTATTCTAAAATTTAGTGTGATGTTGTGAAAACTAATAAGTCTGGAATTAGTAATACAAACTTACAGAAGCATATAATATTGCAATGGTTGAATGGAAATAGAACAATATGAACCAGTTCAACATTGGCAGTAGCAAAACCAGAACTGAACCAATATTTGTATTTCTGGTAGAGTAAAAACAAGAATAGAAAAAATTCAATATCCTTTACAATGCTTGATGAAATAGAATCATCCAACTAATATTCTCTTTGTAATGGTAAATTTAAAAAATAAGAGATATATAGGGAATCTTATGCTTGAAACAAAAAAAAATAATACAAGAACAGTTTAAAGATGGCTTGTACATACATCCCAAAAACTATATCTCAATCAACAGAATCTTCTGCTTCAGGATGGATGAAAATGATCTCCTTTATCTCAGTCTTGCTCATGGCTGTGATTATATGGTTTGAGTTTGCTGATTTCGTCATTCCTCATTTTGAAAGGTGCTATTTAATATTTTGTGTACTCGTACTTATACTAACAATACAGAAAATACAATCCAAAAACAGCCAATAGGAGGAAAGATTGTTTCAACCAATCAGAGAGCGAGCAGCCCCCACCCAACAAGTGTAAATGTTGGACCAGTGAAAATGGCATCAGAGGCCAATGCAGAAACATTGCTTGATTCTAGCAAACTCACCTGGTTGATAAATCACAAAGATATTTTAGTCACAACACACTGGGATAACACCACATCCTTCTTCCTACAAGTCTTTGTTATGATTATTGAGCAAACTGTATAGATGCTGTAAATATGAAGAATACACTCAGTGATGGATGCAGATTAACTAAATGTTTTATACTTGGTATTTCCATAGTAAAAATGGAAAGAGGTTCAGTGTCCTGGATTTTACTGTAATAATAATAATGCTATCTTTTTTCATTGTCGAATTTTAGCTTTTCAAGAACATTCTTCCAACTAACCCCCATTTCTATTTTATTATTTTTTTTATTTTTCCTTTAGTAATAACCACACCATACACAGAAAACCATTCCCATTCCGATTAGCCAGGATTCAAACCAGGGGCCATGAGGTTGGAGAGTATGCTAAGCACTCCGCCACCACAGAGATATAAGTATAATTTTTAAATTACCTGGGTAGAGATATTCTGAGGGGGAGGAGAAGTTCCAACAGAAGTCATGGAGCCTTTGATTGAGCTTTTTTTCTCCAGCCTCACTTCCTTTGGGGGAGACGTACCAACGCTCATGGATACCTTTCTCACTGTCCTCTCAACAGATGGTGATTTATTCTTTTCTCCAATCCCTTTCTTTCTAGGCCTTGGAGAGTATGACTGCCACCTGTTCGACTCTTTTACAGACAACACTACACTGCCTTCCTGGGAGCTTTCATCTTCATTACTCTTCATTTGGGAAGATATTTCCTGCACTTCTTTTGGCCTTGCTTTCACTGATAATCTTTCACCTGAGGATGGAATTCATAATGGTTAGAGAACCGCAATAGGCTTCTTGAGTAAGGATGACCCACCAGAACAGATAATCATTACAATTTGAGAAATGTATAACCAAGGGGGGGGGGGGGATGCAGAGCCAACACAAATTTGCTTATAATGCTGGGGCAAGAAAACTTCAATTAGTACCATGGCTGTGGAGTCAGAGTCGGAGTTTGACCGTGAGTTTGATGCCAGGTGGGTGCGAAATTCTTCCATAAGAAATGCATTGCTGCAATTTTTGAAATTTTTTAAATGCCTTCCCGATAAGCTGGAAAGATAAAACCCGGAATAGTGACAGAGGCGTTTATGAACATTCTTTCATGAGGTTCACTGTTTCTCCAGTGGTCCTTGGTTCGAATTAAGAGCGTCATTCCGATTCTACCATTCATTTCAAACGGGGATAACGGAATCTTATTTTAGGACCTTCCCGATAAGATACTCAATTGAAACTTTGCAACACGTCAGAGTGGCACTCATCTAACATTCGTATGCCATTGTCTCTCACGTACGGGTCCTGTGTTCGACGCCAGGCGGTCTTTCGCGCGAATTTTCGAAAATTGTTTTGAGTCCTTACTCGGAGCGATAGAACAGTGAAAATCACGGAGGTTGGAGAAGCCGTGGTTATCTATTTACTAACTGAAGAAATGTTACCAAAAGACCGTGAGTTCGACGCCAGGTGGGTGCAAAATTCTCCGACATTAAATGCATGGCGGTCAATTTTCACAATTATTTTTCATGCTTTTCGAATAACCAGGAATGATATAAAATGGAATGTACATGGAGGCAATTCATATGTTTCATATACGCTGTTCGCCGTTCCTCTGACGGTTCTTGGTTCGATGCCTGAGCGTCATTTCTATTCTACCATGTATTCAAAGGGGGTTAGCGTAATCTTTATTAATATACAATCTTTTTGCACGATCGGGTCCTTAGTTAGACGCAAGGCGGTCTTTTGCGCGTGTTTTTTAAAACTGTTTTGAGGCATTACTCGGTACGATACTGCATTCAACTGTTAGCTTGCACTATGCAAGCAACTTTTACTCGTGTGTGTGTGTGTATATATATATATATATATATATATATATATATATATATATATATACATACGAGTAAAAGTTGCTTGCATACTGCAAGCTAATTGGTGAAAATTTACAATAAGTTCCCCTTACGGGTATCATCTTCGAAGCTTATCCAGCAAAATTCTTAAAAATTGCCGCAATGCATTTCTTACGTGAGAATTTTTCATCCATCTGGCATCGAACTCACGGTCCAATGTAACCTTTCTTCCACTGGTTCTATAGAAAACTATTTCAAACGCAAACGCTGTGATTTTGAATGGTCTCCTGCATAGAGAAAGGCCTCAAAACAATTATAAAAATTAGCGTAAATGACCGCCTGGCGTCGAACACAGGACCCGTTCGAGAGAGAACCTCATGAAAGAATGCTCTCAAACGCCTCTGTCACTATTCCGGGTTTTATCTTTCCAGCTTATCGGAAAGGCATTAAAAAAAGTCGTCCAAGATTTCAGCAATGCATTTCTTACAGAAGCATTTCGAACCCACCTGGCGTCGATCACACGGTCACTTGGTACTATTTCTTCCTTTGGAACTATTAAATACCATCTCATCTGCAAACACCGTGATTATGATTGCTCTATCGCATCGAGAACGGCCTCAAAACAGATTGCAAAAAATCGTGCAAAAGGCCGCCTAGCGTCGAACTCAGGACCCTTTTGTGACAAAAATTAACATATTAATATTAGATAAGTGCCATTCTGACTTCTTCCAAAGTTTCGATTTAATAGCTTATCGGGAAGGTCCTAAAATGATTCCGTTTTCCCCCTTTGAAATGCATGGTAGAATCTGAATGACGCTCTTGCATCGAACCAAGGACCACTAAAGAAACGATGAGCCACATGAAAGAATGTTTTCAAACGCTTCTGCCACCATTCCAGGTTTTAACTTTCCAGATTATCGGGAAAGCATTTTTTTTTTAATTTTCAAAGATTTCAGCAATGCAATTCTTGTGGAATAATTTTGCACCCACCTGGCGTCGAACTCGCGGTCATTTTGTAACATTTCTTCCATTCGCAATATAGAAGGCTACCTCAATTTCAACCTCCGAGATTTTGGTTCCTCTTTCTTACTGATAAGTGCCTCAAAAAATTTTTCAAAAATCCGCGCAATGCATTCTTATGGGAAAATTGCGATTTTTGGGACATTCTGGTATCGAACCCATGATAGCTAGTGTTGATTTCTGAATTATTCTGGCATCTACAGGGTGGGGGCAGTGAGTCGAAAAAATCTGACGTTGACGGCGCTTGTGCAACATGGTCAGAATTCGTATCCCCTATATATATCTATATGTATAGGTATATCTGGAGAGTTAGCTATATATAATAGATATTATATTTAGCTATAATAGATATAGTTATATCCGGAGAGTTAGCTATATATAATAGATATAACGTATAATAACTATACTCCATAATAGACACTGCATAACTTACTTTTGCCATAACACACCAGGAAGGAAGGAAATATTTACTTTTAATGAGTGTATTACTGTCAGTATTTACAATTACATCTTCACAATTTGGGAATACAGGATCAAGAATCCTCCCATGGGAGTTATTAACACTGTTAAGTTGTTTAAGATTAAAAAAGTTCATGTATTCTTCCAAGATTCTACACATTTGGAATGTTCTACAGAGATTTGTATTAGTAAAATGAATAAGAATTTGTTAATAATTGATTGCAAAAGAAATTTTTATTCTATCTATCTTTAATACTGGAATGTTTAAATATCATGCCAGTTCCTGCAGTTGATTGCATAAGCCTGCCATGTTGCAAGTAATGTCATAGTTTTTGTAGAAAACATTTATTATGATATTATAATTTCCTATTTTTTTTATATTCCATCTAAGCATTAAAAACAGAAGAAGTGCTTTTCAATTCTAATTTGGATGCTTACAAAGATAAAAGTGAGGAAAGCAATAGCAAGCCAGATGAGTAAGAGCCAACAGTAGCTAATTCCTAATAAAGTGTTACAGAATGGATATTTAATCATAAAGACATGATAATAATTAGAGACTATGACTTCAATTGTGGTCCAACTACTTTGAAGGTCCGTGCAGCTGCAACTATTTCAAGTACCTAATTCGAATAGTAATTATGCTTTTCAAACAGAGAGTCATTTTCAATTAGATATACTGTTAGAACTGAAATAGCTGATTGAAACAACCAAATGAAATTATCTAGAGTGTTACACCAGATTCAATCAGTTCTTCACAACCCCTTAAATATCAGATGAAGACTTAATTTACTTCAATTAAAATTAATTCTGTGTTCACCTTTTATGTAAGTTCATTTTTAATTTATGAATAAATTTTACCTAAATTATATAAAAGAAAAGAAAGTGGAAGAATTAGCAAAAAGTAAATTTTCACCAACTTTTGAAATTTTATATCCAAAGAGGAGAAGAGTATTCACAGCAAAGCTCGCTCTCATAGAAATAAGTGATCATGCAAAGCATTATTTTAAATACAAAGCCAGACTGTGAGACCAAGTTTCTAATTTCTTTCCTAGAAATAGAGACCATCTTCAGATCAAGGGTACGATCATCTGCATTTTGCTTTTCATATTCAAGGGCTAGAATTTAAATAGTGGCAACATCGCCTTAGAGACACCATATAACCAAACCAAATAATGTCTCTTATAACACACATTAGTTACACATGGGTGGTCTGAAAAGTTTCCAACATTTAGACATTTCTCTACATGTTTTCTGAAGATTTCTGAAAAATCTGGGGTCGGAAACTTTTCAGGCCACCCTTGTTCACAGACCTTACCTCAGAGTAAATGGACTTCCCACATCACACACATGCGCACTGATGAGAAAACAGAGGAATGTGTTGGTCTAATGTAGTGTTATCTAATATGTTTTTGAAAGAGGAACAATGAAGTTGGATAAAGATTGTCAGAGCATATGACAGTGTCATCAAGGCTTGAGGGGGATCTGCATTGCCTTAAGATGGGTAAAAGCCTTCAATGATGGATGGGTCATCCTAATATAAGAACACTTGCTGCCTCAGTGGACAGTAGTCGACGCCATATGATTCATGAGCTGACAGTGAGAGATTGGATTAGTGACTGTGCTTCACATTCTGAAGTTTAGGCAGTGGACAGCTCCGTTTGAGCTATCAACAAAACAGGCTCTACCAAAGGTATTCTATTATTTCCACATCCTGACAATCAGTTGCACACAGTGCTAGTGTCTGCATTGAAGGACAATAAAATCTTGTATGACATATGTCTTTTATATTAGTTGTAAATAAATAGTTGCCACAATTAAAGTTTCAACCCTTATAAATGCAGGTAAAGCTTAAGGAAGGATGTTTAATCAGTCAAGTGGTCCACTGTGTTTCCCAGGAATATTTCTCACCATTTCACGGTCACTGTCAACTGCCATTCATCTTGATTTTTAAATGGTTTACTTTACAAAGTATAGAATGTGAAAATATTAGGAAATATGGATCTTTGGATATGAATTTTTTCACACTTAATTCAAGATTATACAAAAGTTTGGTTGTAATTTTCAAGCTTCTTTCAACATATGAGAAGAGCATAGTAGAAAATAATTTTTCTTTCACACATTCATTATGAATATCTGACCATTTACAATGGTAAATTATAAAATTTTATATTTACTCAGAATAGACCTCTATTGATTGTCACTTCCTTTGTTTATAAGCACATATGATTTTTAAGCATATATTTAATCCCATACATATTTTGTCTTTACATAATATTATCACTCCATCATTGATTCCATAGCTACAGGCTATATAATAGCATCACAAACAAATAAGAACTACAGACAAGAGGTGTTTTCAGGGATGTTCTCCACTCAATGTCTGCTCTAATACTAATCTCAGTAAATTAACTCAGAGATGTAGGATTAAAACTGACTGAAAAATTATTTCATCTGATAAATATTACAGCCGTAGACAACATTCTGAGAGCAAAGAAATGTATTACTTCAGCAAACAAATGCCCGAGCCAATTTTGTCACACACACATTTCTTCTAAATCCTCAAAGAATCTTGAGTTTTTACAAATTTCTAGAGCCCTTTTGGTGGAGGCCAGGTGAGGAAAATTCTATTAAGTCTTCTTCATTGACAATCTCCTCCATAAAGAACATCCCCTGACATGCACACAAGTATACCCTCTCTTTTCCTTTCTTTACTTAAAAGTGCTTCAACAGATTATGTTAAATATGTGCTCTCACTGAAGGCAAACCAAAACCTATCAACTGGGCAGCTCCCTATTCACCTGCCCTGAGTTGTGCTGTTTAATGTTCTTGTGGATGTGCACTAATTTATCTTTGCTTTATTAAAATAAATTTTCCAATTCAATCTAGTTCTACATAGGGAGGCCTTCAGCAATTGATTTGTGATTCCATTAAAATATAATAAAAGAGGAGAAAATTTAATGATGCACACATTAAGGCAAGATGAATAGAAATGAGACGTTGAGCCATGAGAGACAAGTCATGTTAGTTAGAGCAAAACGTGAGGAATTTTCTGTGATGGGAAAGCTGCAACAATTGCTGATGATTGACGTTATAATTTAATTGGGAGGTAGAGGAGTCATCATAAAGGCAATCTTTCACATATATAACCTAAGAACACAGCATAGATACATATAAAATATATATTTTTAGTTAAAACGAAATTAAAATACCTTCAGATTTTTGGCTAATGTGACTCCTAGCATCCGACCAGTCTTTTGCTCTTTTCCCCTCTGGTTCCACATCAGCAGATGGAGTTTTGCAGCAAACAGCACAAACCCTTGTTCCTGGCTTGTTCACAAATGTGCAGTGCTCACAAGACCAGCGGAAATTTGGAACAAACAAAGGAGCTTTTTCCTCCTCATCATTTTGTGTTTTCCCATCCTCCCAACTGCTCCACTCATCAGCATTTTGCTGAATCTCGGGAGAAGGATGAATGATGTTAGAAGGGTGAGGCCAAAGATGCATCATTGAGCCTCCCCATCCATGAGGAGGCATTCCACAATGCCAGTGCTCTGACCAAGGATTCCCCCCTGGATTCACAAAACAGGCTGGGCAGTGCAAATGTGCCATAGATTGTGTCTGTAAAAAGTCATTAACACTTTATAAGAACAGAAAAATATATAAAATACATGTGATCATTATGTGATCTCAAATTATGTGTTCATTTTTAGTTTCAAATCTTGAAATAAAATATTCCAGATGTGTTCTTTCCATGGTGTATAGGGTGAGCAAATTTGGTTTTGTGCTGTTCATAAGTAAGAATTTGGGATATTCACCATTAGAGAATAATTGCACTACTATAGTCAAATGATCAATATAAGCAGTGGTACGTCTGAATTGAGGATATTCCACAGCAATGTCTCGTAGAAGTAAAAGTCAGCTCAGACCACTAGTCTATTAGAAATGGAAAGCACATACAATTACAGGGATGAGAAATTTCCATTTATGGCTGCTTTTCAAGCTCCTTTCAGAGATATTTTAAGCTTTCATTTATATGATTTTCAAAAGAAAATAAAACTTATGATACTTAACCAGATTTGAATCCAATATAATGGTTTTGATTATTTTGACAGAATGTTAAAGTCGATATGAAATTTTTAAAAGTCAGTCTCAAACCAATGGAGAGGAGACACTGCAATAAAATGGGATGGAGCCACTGTTAACTTAATTCTCATTAGGAACTGTCATTTCAGCCGACCAACAACCTATAGAATACATGGAAAATAAAGTCATACAAGAGCACAGGAAATGGGTGAAGTGAAAACTACAGAAATTCAATTTGTGGTGATTGTAGGTATAGGAGAATTCAGACATGGAGCAGAAAAATAAGGAAGAAAACATAGTGATGGAAATACACTATATAGGAAGTAAATATGGGAAAGATGATAGGAGATACAATGAATAAAAATTAGGAAGTCTATGACTGAGATGCTGCATCCAATCTCATAGAATAAACTATTGAAACAGATAAAAATAAATGGAAAACCAGGATGATGTAAGGGCAAAATGTGTCAGAAGAAATGGCAAAGGTGTTGCATTAGAAATGCAGATTAGAATCGATGAAACTGATTAAAATAATACCTGTTGCATGATTCCAGCCCATGGTCCTCCCATGCCTACATTGAGATCAGTCACAGAAGCACTTGCCATCATTCCCCCTCTCTGCCAGCTATTGTTCCATCTCCTGCGATTCAGAGTTGCACTCTCAACAGATCCTGGCTGTACCCATGGAGATGACCTTCCATCACTTGCGTTTGACTACAATTGTTCAAATACACACTCTGAGCACCTACTTCATTAAATCATCAGGCAAAACCATTTTACATTTGTTGAATATACACATTGATGAAAATAATAACTAACATAAAAAATTTAACATATCACCAAAGGATTCCATCTATAAAATAACTGTTCTATTATCTCCAGCCACCTGTTTCTTCTGCTGATTTGATAAATTAACGTCACTTTGTAAAGAATAAATATTTGCTCTAGTCTCAAAACCTTGATGCTGATGATTCATACATGCAAGATGCACTGTGCTTTAGCATCACTGCACTTAACTTCAGCTCTGCTTTTACTTCAATATTGTTATAATTTTGAGGAAAAAAACAACAAATTTTGCAAAATGCATCAAAGTTATGAAATTCTAAACACTGAAAGGAAATAGCTTTCTGCATGCATCTCCTAAAAAATAAGCAGCTGCATACGATAGAGGTGATCATGCAGTATTCAATGGTCTTATTTTAAATTATTTAATTACAGAAATAAACAGATGATTCCATAAAAAATTATTTTTATGCATATTGCTTTGACTGAAGAGGAATGAAATGAGCTTGCCTTCCAGGTTTTTCCTCCAGAATCTAAGTTGGAGTGGTGTTCTCTGCCTTGCTCCCAAAGATCCCCAACAGATGTCCTTCTGTGTCCGTTTATGGTTGGAGGCTTCGATGGATTCGGGTGCTGCCATCTACTCATGAAATCTGAGTTATGGCGTAATGATGAATGCCCACTGCCTTCTCTCATTGCTACAACATAATCATATTGATCATATTTGGCAATTTTACATGTGGAATTGAAAAATAAAGTAGTAAGAGTCACGTATGATTGCATTAAAGTCAAACAAATACATTAGTTGAACTCTTAGATTCTGAAATATAACTGAGGTTTTGGCCTTCTTTTAATACCCCCAAAATTGATAGAACTACTTAATGGTGAGAATACTTTTTGCATGATAAACCAGAGCCTTTTTCTCTGAGTTCCCAACATGGTTGCTTCTACTAGCATATTGGATACTTTTTACCCTTCTATGTAAAAAGAAAGACTATTCCCACTAACCAGTATATTCCACACAAGTTTTTACTAGTTTCATTGCATTTGTCTTGTGAAGACATCTTCAGATGCACTAAAATTCAGAGCATAAAAGAAACTGAAACATTCATACCTCTACTGCAATTTCAGAGTGTCAAGTGAGAAAGTTTTATAAAGTTGATACCATTCATGATCTCTCTCTCTTGGCACTCTCACACCTGAATAATAAACTTAATTCTGTGAGCTTTAAATTAAGACAATTGTGCCTAAGTGTTAGTAGGAATGTTTTCTTTTAAATATACATGGGTGGTCTGAAAGTTTCATACACTTCACCATTTCTCGACATTTTTCTGAAAATTTTCTGAAGATTTCTGAAAAATCTAGGGTCGGAAACTTTTCAGACCACCCTTGTATTATGCTGAACTCCATTCATGTAATTTATAGTATTATTTTCTGGGGTCCATACACTTTATCTAATACTATATTTAGAACATATAAGAGGAAAATCCACACTATGACAACGTACAATGACCCATCCTTCACAACAATTTAAATATTCTTCCAATTCCCAGCATTCATATCCTTTCCCTAGTCTCTTTCCCATTCTCAGGACACTTTCTACCACAATTATTCTACCTGCAGTCACATTGATTATAATAGTACAGAACTCTCTTGGGGCCAAACTAATGGGTTTAAAACTCTACAACAACCTATCAAATCAATGTAAAAATGCCACTAACATATGGTTTAAAAGTAAAGTGAATAAATTTCTGAAAAATGTTCTGTTCTGTTGAATTAGCATTTGCAAGCAGTTAAGTTCCAAAAAATCTACGTGATAAAGATGACTTTGTTCTTTCTCACTTAATAATTGCATGTTATCTCTATGTTTTCAATATGTTTATATTACTATTACAACTTTATATATTCTTGACTTATCCTATAAAACTGTATTGTTGTCTCTGGACTAAATAAATCCTATTCTTTCTGTATTAGTTAAGTTTTAACAAAGGATTATTGTGATGGATGGTGAAATTTAGTCAGTTTGCACTAATTGCTTCTTAAAATTACCAAAGGTTTGCAATTACAGGGTTGTAATTTAAACGCAGTAGCATAGCATACTTCATTCTTAAAAAATCGTAAAGTTCCATAAACATATTTATAAATTAGAATAGTAAAGGAAAATCTAATTCAAATTGCAGTTTTTGGATGCATGCTCTGTAGGGATAAGGAGCCCTTCCTAATATGTATTTTTGAATCCCAACATTGATTAAAAGTGACATTGTACACACCTTACAGCAATTGTTAGGTATAGCTCAACTGATTGTCACTAGGTGGTGTATTTTACATTTAGTTAGTAATAAGAACCATAGATTGTGGGGGAAATACTTCTGTTCATCTAATGTTTAACTTAAATTTCAGTTACAGATGAAAAATTCAAATTTATTTTGTGAAACTGGATTTGTATCTCATTGCATTGTATTTCACACAGTCTTAATAATTCAGAAAACAAGAAAAGAACTGAAATTTAATAAGAATTAGTTAAGTTTACAGCAAAGATACTCCATTCACAAAATCCCCGAATATCAGGCAATAATTCTTACTGTGAAACTTGGATGGTTGGCTCATTTCAATGTCTATTTGCTGGTTCCCACGGCTCATCATTGGATTCTGTTCCAAAGGTGATTGGCTTGGAGGTGGAGGAAGTGGCCGATTTCCCATCATTCTTCTTAAACTCCCCATTTTTTCTGAGAGTGAAAATTCTTTACGGGATGATAAGGAGTCCTGATAAAGAATTTATTCTTAATCACCAGTCTGCCTAATAGCAAGTTATTTATATGGTTCCATTATTCCACACTCCATACTTCAGGAATCAAATATTATTAATCCTAAGAAATGATCAAGGAGACACATTCAAAATCTTCACAATAAATAATATTTAAAGATAGAAATGATACAGAACTGGGGTACAAAAGATGTATTTAAATATCCTTAAATCAGTAACATATGTAGGAAGAATGTAGAATAAAAGTAGAATAACTAATTGCTATAAGGAAAGATCTGAGTCATTAAAAGGATTTCCTTATAAAAACATAAAAGCAATCAGTAGATAGCTGTTACAATGAATAATGTCCTGTATTCCTTTCTGTTCGTTATAATTGAAATAACTCTTTCACAATTATTTGAAGGAAGCTTTTAAGGGATATAGCTCTAGGGATATACACATATTAATAAACAAACATAAATGACAGAAGAAAAATAAAATTGTAAGCTATTAAATTAATCAATTCTGTAACTAATTTGTAATTGCTCTCTGATAGAACACTGAACTCATTAACATACGCAAGCTTTTCTTGTGTCTAACATATTATCTCCACATTCTAAGGCAAACCAAATCCAAATGAACCTCTCCCTGTCTATACTTTCAAATAATTTTCAATCGATAAATATGTATCTATGTATTCTGTCAAGTAAAAGATTGAAAATATTTGCTTAAACCTAGTTTTCACTATGTGAATTTCCTCTTAAAAAATTTGTATATATGCATTATAGCGCTAAAGGTTGGTCTTCTCACCCTTCCAATAGATCACTTTCATTCAATCACACGTTCAAAATACATTTGAAAACACTATTCATGCAATCATCAAAAAGTATGCAATTAAATTAAGACACTCATTCAAAGGAAAAGAAAGATGATATATTTTACTCTTCTTACAATTCATCTCAAAAATCTTACCCAAAGTTTTCCATGCTCATTCTTAGGCATGACCTGTAAGAAACTAACAAATTTCAAATCATGATTAAAAATGTATTAGAAATATAAGTACCACTATATATTTGGAATGAAATGCATTATATATATATATATATATATATATATATATATATATATATATATATATATATATATATATATATATATATATATATATATATATATATTATAGATACCATTAGAATAAAAACATATTCGAGACAGAGCTTAGTCTTCTAGTGATTTTCTCAATGTTTAGTAGCAAAAATACAAGGAAAAATGGAACTGATGTTTCTTATACTTACCATTCAATACCTCCTTCACATACTAATTCCTGAAACATGTTAGATCTTCACTCACAAGGATATCTAAAATCAATTCTCTTATATTGATACCAGCAAATGCTGAAATTATTTACATTTCCTGAAGCAATTGATTGGTAATTTCAATACATTTACTACAATGGTAATGGACCATCTTTACTACTATTTAATGCTTTTCCAAAGAATTGAGCCCTCTACTTCTGACAAACAACTGTTATCAGAAAATACTATTCTATTTACCATTGCTTACCAGTATACTAATTAAGAGCTTAGAGGCGGAGTTAGTTTTTCATATATTTATCCTTTGAACTGGACTCAATTCTATATGCTACATAAATTAAAATAAAATTTCTGATTATGAAGAAATATTTAGATATCTATATTATTGTAAAAGTTACTCTGATCAAAGACTCAATGAAATGAAGAGTGAAATTTATTCAAAAATGAAAAAGAAGTACCTGTCTTTCTTTGGCAAGGGAAGAGAGAGAGGGCAGCCTGAATAAAGTAGTGGATCTCTTTGGACGGCTTCTCGGAGGAGGAATGGGAGCCAATCCTATTTCACCACGTGGAGGCAATGGTGGACGTGTACTTGTTTCTAAAACCTAATTTATAATAAATACCCACAATTAACATAGAGACATTTCTCAACTAACAAAAGTCAAAGAATTATATGTAAGCCAGACTCAAGCTACTTTTTACAATAGAGTTGCTTCTCTGAGTTAGCATTTTCCATAAACTTTTCATAATTCATTTAGTAATTCTAGGTATAAATAAATCAATCTTACATAAATCAGAAGCTGTCAATAGATAGAAGCAAATTCCAATCATGAATTTTTCATTCAGCATCAACAATCATTATTTTGTTAAGTGGGTGCACAAAAAAACTCAAATAAGTACATTTAGTGCCAAATAGCTGATGGCACTACTACTGTACTACTACACTACTACGGTGGCACTAGTACTCACTTTCTTTTCTGGTTTCACTAAGAATATTTTGAACATTTTAAACTATGAATTAATATACTATTGGTTGGAGGAATAACAGAAAATTCTTTTTACGTTCTTTTTTATAAAAAGAATGGACAAGTATGTTTTGATGGGATTTGAAAAGTAACTGCTTGTTAATAACAATTTATTTTCAAAGTGTAATTTAAAACTTTCCAATAATGTATTTGCAACTTGCATCTGTCAAAGCAGCTGTATATTTGCTCATTAATATATTGAGCTTCTGTTTGAGACTTGCTTTATACCCCATCAGCATCATTCAAACTACCAGTAAGGTAAATAATCTCTGTCTGGAGTAGGTATTGATGTATATTTTTTATGATTGAAATATCCCACATCAACATGCAATTGCCATCTATGTGTATATAGCCTTTACATAAAAATATTCCCATTATAAATGAATACCAATATGATGTTAAATTTTAGATGTCCATCCTTTTGGAATCTTGGAATATATCCATACTATTCACAATAACCTGTCATGAATACTGTACTTATACAGTTCAACACAATGCAACATCAATCATGGAACTTATATTCATTTAAGGACTACTAAAGTAGTAGGATAGCAAACGGATGTTTTATAAGTAAAACTATTCTGTTCTTGAAGCATAAAATCAACATAAACCACTTACTCTCCTCACATGTGCCTGCCGTTTTGGATGACGATGATACATGTCATCACAGGTAGAACAAAATATTTGACCAGAGCAAAGGTCGCATTTCACAACAGGAGTTGAACCACCGCAAAGATCACAATGACGTCCTGTTCCTTTGCGAAGTGAACCTTAAACAAACATTTCTCTTTACTTTTCTCATACTTCATTAAGTTTCAAAATTAAATTTAACTTTCTACAGTTTCCTCAAATTTAAAGGAACATAATTTTATAAGAAACCCTTTTACAGCATTTCTATTGTATTATCCAAACTTACCACATAAGTTGGTTTTCTTCATCTTAGAGAAATTCTGGATCCTTTGAAGCCATTTGCATTATTCGGGTATTTTTGAGCGTATCTTATGGCATAATGACTCAATGTTCCTTCTAAGTGAAGCATACATATAATAAAAGTCATGAAATGTATGTTCCCTCTAATATTTTCCATCTTTGGACAGCAAGGAAATGACAGCAGAATCTCAGTTTGCTCCACTATTGCCAAGAAAGTTTTTTTTAAAAGGCAAAATTTGATTGAGCGCACTATTTGTTTCAAACATACACATTTTTTCCATTCTTCTCAATGAATCTCATACCAATATTCATAACTTATTCAATGAGAAAACTAAAGTTTTCAAATTTTTCAATAAGTAGTTGAAACTTGACAAATTAATTGGGCATCAATTAAAAAATAATTGTACAACCAAATGAAATCTGGTCAAGAGTACCTTTTCTTATGCACCATTGATTAGAAAAATAAGAGGTTTCATACATATGAGAGTGTGTGCATGCATAAGCCACAGATTCCCCATTTCACAGTTGAATGGATGAAGTATAAGTTAATACATCCAGAAAAACATAATGAGGATGAAAAGAAAATGTAAAATAAAAACTGACAATTGCAAAGGAGTTATTGAACATCTCTACATTTACCATGTTGTCTTTAGGCTATAATATCATTATCATAAATCAGATGATATCCATTCATTTGAAAATATTATATATATATATCCCTCCTCACACTGCCACAGTTCAGTGCCTCAACGGGGTGGAGGGGTGTTAACGGAGGTTGGAGGCGATGCATAGCCCAGGTTCAACCATGCTAAGAAGGCTTCAACAATATCTCCGGCCAAATTGTGAAAGTGGCATTCACCAACCGGCAGTTGGACAGCCTGGTGAATTATTGTCCTTCATCCCCCAAATGGAAATACAATTAAATACAATTTTCATGATGAACTTCTGTAATGAAAATTTATCCGGACGTAAAAGCACCACCCATTCGGATGTCCGGGAGGTGGTGGCATTACAGAGGTCCATCATGAGGAAAAGATCTACCACCCTCCACTTTGCGACTTACAATTGCCGCAGCTTGAAGAGTGAGGACAGACTACTGGAACTACTGAATGAAGCAGAGAAGATAAATTGGGACGTCATTGGTCTCATCGATTATAGAAGAAAGTCAGAAGACTGGATTACACTCAAGGAAGGTAATTTATTTTATTACAGGGGTACTAAGGATGGAAGACTAGGAGGTGTCGGGTTCCTGATCAACAAGAGATGGAAAACAATGTACAGAAGATAGAAAGTATATCTGAGAGAATTTGCAAGCTCATACTCAAGATAAATGAGCGTTACTCTGTTCAGATCATACAAATCTACGCACCAACAGCAGCAAGCAGCGAAGAAGAAATTGAAAAATTTTACCAGACTCTGGGCACTGAGCATGATAAGGAAGCCCACTATTATAAAAAAATTATGGGCGATTTTAACGCTCGTGTAGGTCAGCAGGAAGCCGATGACACCGTTGCAGGACAATACGGACTGGGCTAGAGAAACGAACGTGGTCACTGCTTGGTAGAGTTTGCTGAATGCACCGATATGCACATAACAAATACATATTTCAAGAAGAATCCAAAAAGGAAGTGGACTTGCAGGGGACCCAATGGAGTAAAAAATGAAATAGATTACATATTGGTTAATAAACTCTACACAGTAACAGACTGTGAAGTCTTGAATAACTTTAGCACTGGAAGTGACCACAGGATCGTAAGATGCAGATTGAAGATTAATCTCCAAATGGAATGCAAGAAGTTGATTTCATGCAAGAAACATGAAATAAGCATCAGAAAACTAGAAGAAAACAAGAATAAATATCAGCTTGAGCTAAAAAATAGATTCTCAGCACTTCAAGAAGAAGGACTAGAAACCAAAGTCATGCAAGCTGTTAAGGAAGCAGCAGAAGAAGTGGCAAACTCACCAAGAAGAGCTAAAGATATAAAGCTAAGTGACAGCACCCGACAAATGATGGAACGACGTAAGGAACTGAAGAATTCAGATACACAAAAGGATAACATCGAATACGTCGAGCTTAGTAAGGCTATCAGAAAGGTAATTAAGGAACACATGAGAAAATTCAATGAGAGAATTGTGCAAGAGGCTATAGAAAACAGCAAAAGTATGAAGAAGACCAGACAATGCCTAGCAATTGGAAGAAAACAGATTTTAGCCATACAGAAGGAAGATGGTACAAGAACTTGCAACAGACAAGCAATACTAAGGACGGTAGCAGAATACTTTGGCAACCTATACAAGAAGGAAGAAAATGCTGAAGAGGAAAACCAAGAAGAAAGCCAATACGAACAAGATCCCCTCTCTATTCTCCCAGAAGAAGTAATTGCAGCAATAAAGCAGATGAAGAACGGAAAAGCAGGGGGCATAGATGGAGTGTTAGCAAAATATTTAAAACTTGGTGGAACAGAAGTTGCACACGTTTTAGTGCAGTTATTCACTAATTGCCTGAAACAAGGAAGAATCCCCCAGGGCTGGAATCATGCAAAAATAGTCCTTTTGGACAAGAAAGGAAGCAAGGAAGAGCTGAAGAATTACTGCCCCATCAGTCTCCTTCCTGTTGTTTACAAAACATTCATGAGGATAATAGCTGAAAGGATAAAGTTTACTCTATCATCTTCCCAGCCTAGAGAGCAAGCAGGATTCTGAAAGGGCATCAGTACTATGGACCACATCCACACACTACAAGAAATAATCAGCAGGACGAATGAATATGAGATGCCACTAGTACTATGCTTTGTGGACTATGCTCAGGCCTTTGACTCGGTAAGTACCTCCTCTACACTAGAAGCTCTGGAAAAACAAGGAGTAGATGCAGAGTACATCCGTCTCCTACGCAGCATTTATAAAAATACCACAGCCTCAGTGTAGCATACACAAAGTTACTGAAGAATTCAAGATTGAGAAGGGAGTTAGACAAGGAGATTGCCTTTCCCCAATTCTTTTCACGGCTGTTCTGGAGGAAGTTTTTAAAATCTTGGACTGGGAGCAGAAAGGTCTGCAGATTAATGGGGAACACATCAGTCATCTGCGCTTTGCAGATGATATGGTACTCTTTGCAACCAACGGAGAAGATCTAGCTTCAAGACTTCATGAACTGAACACAGCGGGGCTGAATATATGACTCAAGATAAACAAAGGTAATGTATAACTCTTTTGCAGCACAAGAAACGATCAAATTTGAAGGGGCGCCTCTGGAGTTCTGCTCAGAATACACATACCTAGGACAACTAGTAACCACAGGAGAGAGCAACAGGGTTAACGAAGTAAACAGAAGAATTAAACTCGGCTGGAGTGCCTTCGGAAGAAATGCACATATTCTAAAGTCACGAATGCCAATGGTCTTGAAGAGGAAGGTCTTCAACCAATGCATTCTACCAGTGTTGACATATGGAAATGAAACCTGGGTTTTAAATGCAGCAATAACCCAGCGACTTCAGACAACGCAAAGAAGTATGGAAAGATGTATGCTTTGGGATCACAAGAAGAGACAGGAAACGCAAAACCTGGGTGAGGATGAAGACAGGAGTGACAGACATCATAGATAAAGTAAGGTCACTGAAATGGATGTGGGCAGGCCATGTGGCGAGAAGAAATGACAACCGTTGGACAAGAGCGGTTCTGAACTGGACCCCAAGAGATCTGAAGAGACCAAGAAGAAGAGCAAAGGACCAGAGATGGAACAGAGACATCATTAAGTACTTAGGGGTGACATGGCAAAGAGAAGCTCAGAATAGAGAATTGGAAAGCGCTTGGGGAGACCTACATCCGACATTAGATTGAAATTGGCTGATATATATATATATATATATATATATATATATATATATATATATATATATATATATATATTATTGCTCAAGAACATAAACAACTAGTATCTAAAAATACAGTTACCCATGGGAGGTGGTCTAGGGGGTCCATTGACATAGGTTGCAGGCTCAATCACTTCGTAATCAGGGTCTTCGGGAGGAGGCGGAGGGGGTACCACCGGTGGGCTGTCACCTCCCACACGTACCTGTAAACAGATCATTAAATAATTTCAAAGAAATATGACCATATATATATGTATATATATATATATATATATATATATATATATATATATATATATATATATATATATATATATATATATATATATATATATATATTTCAAATAGTCTTTTATAAAAAAATATTTCATGATATTTTCTCCTGCAACCAATAATCTGTGGCTAAGTGGAATGGCATCCTCAGGCAATGATAAATAGAAATATTTTTTATACACACTAAGTAGCATAAATTATTTTATTATACTAAGTAAAGCCGAAAGTAATAAGATGAAATATAGAATTTCATTTATGAAACGAAAAAAAAATAAAATGGTTTACTTTCCACAGAATTTATTACTCTGGAATGTAAATAAATAAATACTTGGTAATGTAAATAATAAATATTTGGTATGTATGTTCTGCGGCGTGTATTATAAATAAAATAACTCTGTGGAAATACAATAAATTCTGTAACAAAATGTAAACCTTTTATTTCTTCTTCGTTTTTAATACTTAGTAACCTAACGTTTCCAGAAAAAAGAGTGGTAATAAAGGTAGAGAATTATTCGTTGGATACATCAATAATGTATTTACTATAATCATTTTCATGAGCGATTCTTTAAATGTGAACCAATATAAGATAAAATTATGATCGCTTACAGCGAAAGATCTACAAATCTGGAGGAACAGAAGGTTGAGATAATTACAATACAAAATATATCTTTGAAAAGCAACTGGTGCGGCGAAATAACTTTTGTAAAGTTCATTTTAAGTGATTATAACCAAGTTTACCCTGGCAAATACTTATCGGTGACTAACAAGCATCCAGGAAATAGAACAGAAAATTTAGTATCTTCTGCTTCTTTCTAAAAGTGGAATATCCAGAACTATTGTCTCATACCAGTAAATAGAAAAATAACACTCACCCCAGCAGCAGTCGCTGCTATCATCCAATGTGGCATGGGTCGTGAAGGTCGTGGACGACTTGGTAGGGGTGTTCGCCATCTCTCTTGCTGATATATAAAATTAAATCTCTTTCAGTTGCACGAAAATGGAAAGATATCGATCTATTTCGATGAGGTCGTAACATTTAAATTTAATATGACTGATAGTAGTTTCCCTCAGAAACAAATACAATGCGCCATTATCAAATGGGCCTTAAATTCAGATGTTAGATTCAGAGTTAACCAAAAATTTTCAAATTCATTTTAAGTTGCTTCAATGAGGTAGCATCACTCCTAAAAATTTTGGAGGACGTTGCTTATGTAAGTATATGCATTCCACTGGGGTTCTGTATCGTTGCCAAAAACAGGGAAAGAGCAATGTAAAAACAGCGGAAGAATTGTAGTTTGAAGTAGTCTCAAAATGGGATAGAAACAGGCAATTCGTGACATTGGCCATAAAGACTAACTTGAAGCATGAGGTAAATACATTGGATTCTTAAGGTGAATCAGCTGATTTGAAAAGGAAATATTTCATTCAAGTGCCAAATTATTAAAAATTACAGAAAATATATATATATATATATATATATATATATATATATATATATATATATATATATATATATATATATATATATATATATATATATATAGACACACACACACGGTTAAAAGTAATATAATAATCGAATACTTTGGTAAATTTTCACCGATTAGCCTGCAGTATGCAGGAAACTTTTACTCGTATGAATATATAGGTATATATGGAGAAGTAGCTATATGCATTACGAGTAAAAGTTGCTTGCATACTGCAAGCTATCAGTTGAATGTAGTATCGTACCAAGAAAGGCCTCATAACAATGTTCAAAACTTCGCTCAAAAGACCGCCTGGCGTCGAACTATGGACCCACTGGTGAGTAACCGCGTAAAGAATGTTTTTAAACCCCTCTGTTATCATTCCGGGTTTTATCTCTCCAGATTATCGGGAAGGCAGTAAAAAAATGTCAAAAATTGCAGCAATGCATTTGTTCCGGAGGAATTTCGCACCCATCTGGCGTCGTACTCACGTTAAATTGGTGATATTTCGACCATAGAAGAGTACCTCAACTCCAACCTTTGAGCATTTGCTTCCCCTACTTACCGATAAGTGCCTCAAAATAATTTTCAAAGATCCGCGCAATGCATTCTTATGGGAAAATTCCAATTTTTGGGACCCTCTGGTATCGAACCTACGATAGCTAGCGTCGAAGTCTGAATTATTCTGAATTCTAGAGGGTGGGGGCTATTGATTTTATTGATGTTAGATAAGTGCCTGTTCTAAAGTTTCAATTCAATATCTTATCGGGGAGGTCCTACAATAAAAATTCCAAATACGTATATTGTCCGTTTCAAGCTTCCAGTCAGTATTGTCTTATGGGAGAAAGGCCGCGCGCCGGGCCGCCTTTACGCGAAGCTACGGATTCGGACGGGTATAATTAAGATTTGTAGTTTACATTGACCGATTCAAAATTAAGTTCTGATGTAATTTGAATGAAAATAACTCTATCAACACAACAGTGAAAATTTTATGCATTTATAGCAGAAACAACAAAGTCAAAAGCGAAAATTGGATGAATTGCCGAGTTTTCACCCGTGCGCATTTTTGAAACTGCCATTACTCTCTTGCAATCCAACATAAAATGCTGATTTCTTTCTTCCGTTGCTCATTGTATCATCTTAATGCATAAAAGTTACACGAGATTCATTTTAGAGCAACTAAATTTTAGTAAAAAATTATTTAGTTGGAACGTAACTCAAGAAAAAATTCGTCGTGCCGTCCAATTTATACGTCGCCTAAAACTTTTTGGTTTCTCACGTGAGGAAGAACTTGTCTCGAGAGAAATCGAATTACAATAAATGTTGTAATTTTCATTTGCAGTTTGTTTCGATGCGATATCTTGAATAGAACTTGAGTTTTTGACTTTTATATCTAAGAGCGTAATTCGCTTCGCGCTTCGAATCGCCGACGCTTCGAAACCTCACAGCTTTACAGAAATTTCAACGTCACCTCACTTAAAGTAGGAGTGATCATTTAGTCTTCATTTTTTTAAGAAAAAAATTTTAAGTAAATGAGTCAACTTTGAAAGAATGAAATTTGAAAAAGAATTTATTTATTAATAAATATATATGATCTAAATGCAAATTTAAAAAATAATGATATAATGATTGGATTAGTTCCTACATTATTATTTTAAACTTTTAAAAGTCGTAAACTTGCTGAAAATAGACCTCTATCGCGTACGTCCGAATCGATTCACATAGATCGGTTCATGGATCGGTTGGATGCATCGAATCGGCTCGAAAGATCGGTTCTAAAAGATCGATTCAAAATAATCGAGAATCGGGTTAAAAGAATCGATCTTGAAGTAGATCGGATCGAATTCGCTTATAATAGGAGGAATTTAATTTATAAGATTTTAAGAGAAAAAGTTGATATTTTCCTGACTCCGCAAGATCTCGCCTTCATTAAAGTTAAATGTTACTGGAGCTGAAGACATACACTAAAAACTCTGAGTAAACGCGTGTAATATCGTATAGGAAATTATGGTTGGACGCATTTGTATATCGTTCAAGTAAGAACGATACTGAGGTCAGAGGTTTCAGAGCCACTCGTGTTTTTTCCTTTTGTAATTATGATTGTATGTATGGCTTGCACAAATGTATGACAGAAAATGGCGTTCAGCGTTAAAACTGGATCTCATCAAATATACTGTCAATGTTTTTACGTGCATTTATCAGTAAAATACTCTTTGTATGTTCTCTATGACAATGAGATTATCGGCTTTTTGTCGAATACTATTGCAGACCCCTTCCCTAGGTCTCTTCAGATTGATTGTGCACATTGCAATTAAGTATTTTTCAACAGTTTATTGCTGAAGAAATCGCTCATCCTGCCAATAACATTAATCCTAAGTCCTCACAAACTCTTAAAATCTTCAAAAAAATTTAAGAAAGATTTGAAGACAGCCCTCTGAATGACATTTAAATCATTACCAAAAATAGCTTGGTCACGTACTTGCGACAAGACTGCCGTTTATAGCTCATTAGTAAAATTAATTCTTCTTCTGAGTCAGTCCCCTTCCACACATTATGTGATACGCGCCATTCAGTTCTGTGCCACCCTAACTTCCCTCTTTTGGGGCCTAACCACCTTAGTCGTTCATTTTATTAATTAATGGTGTTACTTTGAGGATTTTTCGTATTGTGGTGTTTCATATTCTGTCTCTCTTTGTTTTATTCTCGAAATATCTCAGAAGTCTCATCCTCATTGTTTATACTTTCTTTATATGTTTTTCACTCTAAGTCCATGACTTGCATCTACTATGTGATTGTTAGAGCATATACTGCCTTGTACACTGCCAGCTTAGTCTTCTTAGTTATTTCTCTTTGATTTAAAAACTTTAGGCTGAGGACTCCATATAATTTGCTGGCTGCCGGGATTCGGGAATTAATCTCTGCTTCCAACTTGCCTCCTTCACTTAACAATGCTCATAAGTACTTGAAAGTTGCCATTCGCTCAATTTGTGTATTGTAGACAGCTATACTGCGTTGTCTCGCTTGCTAATTGTTTTTGTGGGGTTGATTGTCATTTTTTTAGTAGAAATAACTTCATTCCATACATATATGTTATGCTGAAGCTCCTGTTCAGAACTTGCAATTAGAACATTATTATCAGCAAATGCAAGATGAAAAGAGAACAGGCTGCATCCTCCTGTTTCCAAACTTGAATTTATGCTTCATTATTGGCATTCTTTACGACAATACACATACCAGGGGACAGGATATCGCTCTGTTTTACACCTGCAGAAGTTAGAAATTCACTTGATGTAGCATTTGCAGTTCTTTTACTATAGTTCCTACGTCCTACGTCTTCTATAAAAGCTGTGAATTCCTTTTTATGAGCCAGATAACAGCAAGTTTTGCCTCAAGTGTTTGTCAGAGAGTTTCCCACTAAAATTATCGCTCTAATTAATTGAAATCTGAATTTAATTAATTAATAACTTACTTTATTAACTTAGTTTATTAACTTAAAATAACGAATTGAGTAATTATTAAAGTTGCATGAAACATGCACATTGGCTTTTCTTGATAACACCTAATTAATATTTATCCGTTTTTCTTGATCTTATCCTCCGATGGCCATTTATTTTTTATGAAATCACATTATTTATGCCATTCTGTCTGAGATTTTCAACTTGTCTCTAATCTCATCTTGAAAAAAAGCAATTTCGATGTTTTCTTCCAATCTGTTTATCGACGTAGTTCATCAAATCCTTCTTTGAGACCGTTTTCACTCGGAATGTTTTATGTTGCTTTAGAATTGAAGCCGTAGAGAATTAGGTAAAAATAACTGCTTTACTCGGTTCCATAGTATGATTGTAACAACGAGATTAACGTCAATTGTATGGCCTCTGAAGACTACTTTTGCTAAGTTATAATTTTTAATTGGTATTTTTATATCTGTTTGGGATGAAAATATGCAGTACTGCAATTCGCGCATTTAAGTCTTTTCTGATAAAGAAAAATTTTCTGAGATTTTTTTATTTAGAATGAAACTCATTTATCGGTATGAATTATACACGTACTGTAGTTTGCTTGATCACACGAACAAGGGATAATTCGACATTTTAAATATTTTGTTCCAGTCACTTGAGCACTTACTTGGTAGGAGTAGTAGTAGAATTGTGAAAAGTGCCTCGAGATCATTTCGAACGTGGGCTCGAACCCGGGACCGCTTTCATTGAAGTTAAACCACACGGGGGCGGTAGCAATTTGTTCTTGAGGCTTCAATGACAGCGTGGCATCGCTGAATAATAAATCTTTCCCGAATGCAATTTTAACTCTGCTTTCACGTCTAAAACTTAAGCGGTCACAAATAATGAGTGAGAAATTCACAGTTCGCTATTCCGACCGATTTTAAAACCCTTAGAAGAAGTCTGATGAAAGTTCACGTTGGCAAAGGTGTCTTTTAGGAAGCAAAAATTAATTCTTTCACGATGTAAAGAATAATTCGTAATCAGTGATTAGTTTCCCTTGTCGAAAATTCGTCTTGCAAACACGCGTTTTTCCTTCCTGTTCCATACAGGCGTTTTTAAAATTAATCTATCATTCGTTTCACAAATCATTCAAAACTGATATTCGTTTATGTTTCAAAGTAAATCTTCAATTTCGACCGTAATATACCAATGGCATGAATTAGACGGAATGAATTCTAATTCAATCTTCTATGCTCGCAAAATATAAACTAGAGGTCGAAGTTGATGCTTTCTGTGGATCCGTGCCATTCAGGTTCATGTCATCCTCACATGAGTCTGATTGTGATTTTTAATCTGCACGCAAGAAAGCGATTCCAAAAACTGCATTTTCATCACACAAATTAAGTGATACGTAAGCTCAGAAGGATGAATTTTACGAGATAATTTAGTCGCTTTGAATTGTGTCGCCGTGTCGTTAATTACGGTGAGAAGCAATTTTCCATAAATCATTAAAAAATTAGCTTCTTGATGGGATAAATTGAACTGACGTTTCAGGATCTTGGAGCACTTCCTCGCCCACAAATCCAAGCGAAAAGATTAGCGGCCATTTTAAACAAAGACCGAATTTTGGATGTCAATACAGCTATCTTCATCTATGAAGAATGTTTAATAAAAGTCCCAGGAAACTACTCCTTTCTGTTCACAGTTCTGCAAAACTTAATTTTTTGTCCACTGCATAGGTGTTTTCTACTGATTTTAATGTTTTTGAGTGTGCGGAAAATGACCTTCATTTTTCCCTATCGCGTACATTTTTATAGCAAAATAAGGAAGTTGAATATGCTGATTTTTCAATAAAAACTGTATCTTGAACTCTTAAAATAGGATTAAAGTTGCCATTCGTGACAAACTTGTGATTGAGAAATGCTCAGTAATCCCTCTGTTTATCTCTGAAACCTTTTCTTCTCTTTCATCTTTATCCTTGTTTTCTTTCGGTTTCCAGTTAAGTCGAGAGTATTCAACCACCTTCCTTCGAAACGGTTCTCCACGTCCATGAAATATTTGTGAAATCTCACCCTTGCTTTAGCATCTTAAGGCAATTAGACTAATATTGCAAATAGACCTTCAGGTTCATGTTACAGCCTTGAGCTTTAAATGCCGTCAGTATACGTTGAATAATATTTATTTTGAGATGCATCCTCGTAATCTCCCAACAATTTATGCACCATATCTTTAAAGGTAACTTCTGCTTCTCTTTCAGTTTTTAATCTTCGAATTATAATGCAAGGAACCAAAAGTTTAAATATTTTCGGTCCTACTGAAACTCCCTCTATAAACTTTCCTTCGGGAAATCTGGGGAGCTTGATGCACAGGAAATTGAAGCATTTCCCATCTATTCATATAGATTTCATGATCAAAACACGGCATGATGTGAAAAGGTGGCAACAAAAATTTTTCATGAGGTGACAAGCTTCACGAAGGACGTTTTTTCACTTTGAGTAGAATCTTCTCCAAGTGACAGTTTTTATCAAATGAAGATTTTCTTCTCAATTATCCCAGAAGCACAGGAATCAGGGCTATTGTGTATAACCTGACTGATGTCTCAAAATATGGACCGTATTTTGAAGTCTCTACAAACCATCCATCAATGATCTTCGATTTTGTCGGAAATAACAACCAAATAACAGATTTCCTCCAGAAGCACCGAATTTCGAACGGAAGTCATCTCCTTCAAGCGGTTTGTTTTCCAAGAGCCTATACATAAGCGTCACTGGGAAAGTTAATATTCTCTTTCAAATTGTCTGATGAGCCCAGAGACACTGCAGAATTCCCTCTTTCAAACGATGTGAAGTGTCTCTTTATATACACTTAGTTGACAAATATAACATTCGAGGCGATGGAAAACTTTCGTTCCTGACATTTGATCACAGAAATTCGGCAACAATATCTGTTGACAGGCCTAACTCTTTGAGAAGAGTCCACATCAATTCCCTACCTAATCTGACTGGGTGAAATCCAATAAAAACAGTAAAGTCGCGAAAATTCGTGACTCTGGCACGTTTACGCTATTGTTATTAGAGTAACGAACATTTTTCACAAACTAATCTTTAGTGAAATATTGGTTTATAGTACTGAAATATGCTCCTCCTTTTCTGAGATCTATTCATAATTGATTTAGCTGAAAAAACTTCCGAATTAAAAATCGATTTCTTTATACAAATGTTAAACCACGGAGTTGAATTGCATGATCTTTAAATAATTTACAAAAATTAACAAGGGCGATTTTTTTCTAACTAGTTTGGGAGGGGAGATACGAGGGTTCTGTTATGATGACGTCACTCTGGCGAAACGTCATCGTCGAAACTAAACTTCCTCAATTTGCAAGTAAACCTGACGTGATGGCATTTTTTGAGTATTTTTTCTGTACCCAGCATTCAAATAACTATAAGAATCAGTAAAAAGTTCTTCTGCAGTTTTTTGGTAGCAGACCTCTGTTATTAGGAAACCTTCCAGCAAAAGACACGAATATATTTGTTACTGTTGAGGAATTAAGAGCTCTGATTCGCCACATCTGGAATGCTTGAATCGGCGATAAGGTTTTGCTAAGAACTGTATTCTAAATAAAGCGAGTCAATTATTTAGATGTAATGTGAGCTATGCAGGGTAGTGCCTTTAAAGTGGTACCTAAATTGCTTACAAGTAGCAATAATTTCAGTATTGATATTTCCTCTCCTGAACTGAATTTTTAATAATCTTTAGCTTTCATTATCCACCGACGCATTTAGCTTCCAGATAAAAAGTTGGTATGAATGTGTTGTAGAAAATTATTGAACGCCGCATGAAAAGATGTATTTGGATTCTTTATACATCATAATTTCACTGCAATCATTTGAAATTTTCCTTCCTGCAATCACTATTTCCTCGCGAAAAAAAGCAACCTTGTAAACTTGAATAGCGCACCTCTCTTACGGAATTAAAGTGCAATGTTAAGCATCGATGCATTTCGATAAACGATGCGGGAACGATCTATAACTTAATTAAAAATACTTCAAAATTCCAATATTAGCTTCGATCATTGGAATGGGGTTTTACCGTCCAATAACTTGACCCTTCCAAATCTACCCTACAATTTCTCATTTAATTCTTGGTTAAAGTTGAGTCGCCATTTTTTGACACATGTACACGGTGGTATTCGTCGGCGAATAAAGCAAATTTAAAATTCCATCTCCACGAGGAGATTTTTTCGTTTCCGAACAAGCTAAACAATATCTTATTTAAGGGCCTCCATTGATTCGACTCAAATGCACGTCTCTCACAAAATTTGATTCCGCAAAATGGTCCGATAGGAAAAGCAATGAACGAATTCAATTCTGAGCGACTGAATGTTCAGTGCACCGGCGAATCTCCGCCATTACGTAAAGAAATATTTAAACAACGGAAGAAACCGTCCCAAAATAACGTTTTGCCGTAATGAAACAAACTATCAGTGTCGAAAAAAGTCAATCCCATGCAATGGTTGTGGTTTTGGATGAAACTCACCATAGACATCCGAAATGGCGAGAGGTTCCCAGGAGGGCGAAGTGTGGACTACCAAGAATAGTAGCCGAAAAGGGGGAGAGGGAGAGGCAGGAATAGGCGAGGTGGGGTGCAAGCAGGAACGCGAGTTAACAATGGCAGCGGTGCCAACGGAGTAAATTCCTATTCATAGAAAATAAGATCGAGTAAAAGACCTTTTTATGTGTATTTAGAATAACCAAACCTTAAGTTCCAATTCATGAAGTTATGCCGCCGAACTAAAGAGAAGTTTCTTTCGCGAAAACAAATCATGATCAATTAGATTGAGTGAAAACAAGAACGTTTCAAAACAAATACAGGGAGTGAGTTGATAAGAATAGCGATAAATCGAAAATACACTTTTTTTCCGGCTTCCATATCTGATGAATCGAATGTCTCTATTTCATGACTGAAGCATTTATTTTCGTCATTCTTCGTTTGATGTGATGTTTGGATTTTCGTTTTCCACTCAATGAAAATCAAGCTCATCTTATTTCATTCTTTCTTCCAAGATTTTCACAGCCAAAAAATTTGAGAGGTTTAAAATGTGCTGCATTCATGATTCATTGCCTTTTTGGGTCCAAATAACTTTGTTGTTAAAGGTTGTCTTGAAATGATCTAAGACTACAAGATCTCCAAGGGATCATCCTGTAATGTGTGTAAGCTTTAATCTACTGGAGGAATTATATATTTCAAGCATTGCAATTGCCTTACTTTCCCTGCAATAAATCTAGGTAGGGAAAAAAATTAATTTTGTGGATAAAATACCCACATAGAAATCAACCACTTCGGAGCTTGAAAGAGATTATTCTGTTTTCCTTTCATGACTATTGTTGATTACCAATAAAGAAAATAAATTAGTACATCCTCAAAATATCAAGGTGAATACCATACATAGAGCAATCAACATTAATACAACATTACTTTCACTATTCATAGTTCAAATGCTAAATTGAAGAGGGCTTTGATTTGAAGTTCAAACAATATATTCAATTTGCACGCCCACTGAAAATTTATTGATCTTTAAACCGTTGTGCACACAAGTTATCGAGATCATTTTTAACAAGCCCATAGAGCAGTCTATCTTAGAAAGTAGGATAGAAATGCATCTTCAAAAAGAAAACTTCCCTCTCAAAGCTGTGATCATTGCTGCTTCCATTAAAAATCCCCAGAAATAATAAATAAACTAATTACATACTCTTCTTCCAAAACTATGAGCATCACCAGTTGTGATAACTCTCAAGAGATTGTAAGATTCTTCAAAAGATGAAAAATTGAAGGTCATGAATACTAACATACACAACTAGAAATCTCAAGCTCAACTTTTAAACATAGACACATACATATAGACCGTCACTTACAAACAGGTTACGTTATAAGCACAATTTTTTTCCAATTGGTCAGATATAGGTTGTGAAGGATAGGAGGTTGGGTCTAGACAATTGCCGAGATTATAATACATTATTTAACCATTCTTAGTTATTTTAATCATGATAAATAGTAACATTTGTTATCAATACACTGCCCCCTCTTGCCTTGTATATATGTATTAAATCAAGCACATTAGCTGTTTCAGTGTATACAAATTGGTACTATTTGAGGAGTAGAATGGGAATAATTAAGGAAAAGGGTTCATAAATGAAAATTCTTCCAAGAATCCAAATGTAGGAATCCATCGTGCATAAAATGGAGCATCAAACACTATGAAAAAGGTATATTGAAAGATCAGAGAAATGTATAGAGAGAAGCAAAGACTCCTTGGTGTCCTTCCATCAACCAATAAAATGGGACTTCTTCTGCTTTACACCAGCTATTGATTAATGATGAACAGCAATTATTCAAATAAAATATCTTGTAAAATAAATATTGTATCCTTTCTATGAGTGTAATGTTAGAATGATTTGACTTGAAAATTAACACATTTAGTTAGGAATCTACAAGTCAGTTATGGATATTTGATTAAAAGTAGACTTTCTTTCCCCAAAAATTGCCAAATTCATTTCATACTATGAGTAGAAGGCACCCAGCTACTTTCTCTACATCACTTATCTATTTATATTCAATCTCACGATAACAAATACATCCTATTTATGACCTCTTTTTCAGAAATAAATACTAAGGGGAAAAAAGACTGAAAAACATTTCTATAATTTACTCTCATAAAATTTTGAGAAGATTTACAATAAAGGTGTATTTTTTGTGTGAATACACACACAGACAAAGGTAAGTAGAAGACATAAATATACACTTGCTCACAAAATCAAACAAGAATAAATATTTGTCATGATAAGCCAGCAAAATGGGCATCATAACATTAAATGAAATTAATGATATAATACGTCAACTATCAAGTAATGCTACATAAATGAGAAATGAATATTACAGAGATTGTTTCATTAACATTCTGGAAATATTTAACATTAATAACTAACATGACTTGATTATATAATGGAGACATTTATAACTCTATCAATATGTTTTCCTTTAAATTGGGAGCAATGATTAAAACATCTTCTACCCAAATTCACATAAAATAGCTTTTTGCTAAATTAGAAATAATCACATCTATGACATACGTCTTCATAAGTCTTTGTTTCTATGCTTGCAACTTTATATTTACATGTTCCTCATGAGCAAGCATATGAAAATATGGTTCAAATGTGAACCATTGTAGTTTCATCAACTTTGTACAACTATACAATTTTTCATAAAAATAAATTGTGATACTTTCTATAATATAAAGGACAAGAAGACAAAGGCATAACAACAAAGATTTTAAAAGAACATTATGTTCTCGTTGCTACAAACTTGCATCTATTAAATTCTAGACACAAAATTCTGCAATTAAAAGTTAAATAATGAGATAAAAGCACTGGTAAAAAAAACTCCAATTCGTATTAAATACTAACATGTGCATAAAATTGTACCTGTGAGTGAGACTTTGTATACATACAGGTTAAAAATAATATACGATTTAAGTATTTCACAAAGAAAGCAGTTCAGTATTTCAGTAGCTGAAGGAATTTCTCAAATGGCAATCAACTTCAGGTCATTGTACACAATCTTAAAGTGTTGAACTTTTGGAGAGAAAAACTGTTCATGTTCAGATAACTTGTTCACTTCAAAAAGAGTTCCTGATGAAGGATCCTACTTCAACAATTACTTGAATGTATCATTGCATGTACATGTTATCCAATTTTCCTCATGTTTATTTTCATTAGACCACCTGAAAGAAAAGAATTCATATGAATTACGAGGAAATTATGATGTTCAAGCAATTATTTTCTTGAAGAGCTTACAATAACAACTCTTACAATTTACAACTCCCCCAGCTCATGATAAACAAATTGGAACATGTATTCATCCTGGTGTCCAGCCTGGAACCATTTTGGATGACCTCGTTGCATATTAAGACGTAAGCCCTCTTACCATAAGCCAAATTTCAAGTTTAGCCTTGTCTGATGGGACCCACGTCTCCTGTCAATTGCTCTGTCCGTTCACACCGGAACATTCTCTCAAGCTATTCAGGAGACTTTGTGATTTTGTCGGTGGAGTCGTTCACAGTCACAGAAGCACCAGCCACACAAAGTGATCCCTCTAAGATTAACAAACAAGGAATGGGTGAAGTTGAGTTTTTGCACAATATGACGTGCACCCAGGAAAAATCCCAAGGAAGAAGTCAAGGCTACTTTTTTTAAATAAAAAAATATCCATTAGAAACAAACCAATGGCGTGACTAAGTAACTGCTTATCTGTCTTCCTTTCCTTCCCGGTCCCATCAAACTTTTTTCAAGTCTATTCTTCCTTGGGATTTATCCTGGATGCACGTCATATTGTGCAAAAACTCACCTTCACCCATTCCTTGTTTCAAGTTTATATCTTCCCAGAAAGGTCCTCAAAAGTGTTTCCGTGCTCCCTATTTAATTCTATGGCAGAGTGAAAATGTTTCCCTGGAGTATAACCAAGGACTATTTGGGAAACAATAAGCTGTGATTTTAAAACATATGTATGACTGTAGTTCACATGCCGAGAAATAAATATCTATATTCTCAGGTGCTTCACAAAAATATTGGCTATCTCCACCATACATTTAATATGGGAGCATTAAGACCACCTGGAGTTGAATCCAGAACCATTTACTTAGATGTGATGGTATGCTTATAATTGTTGAGGCATTATAAATCGTATCCGTAAGTTTCAGTTTTTTTTCAGGAAGGTCCCCTAATGAAATTCCGTATTTTTAAATGCATTGTAGAATGCAAGTGGTCATCTTTCCTCAAACCAAGGATCAACAGGGGAAGGTAAAGTAAGTTTCAACTATCCTATATATAAATTGACCAAATATTTAAAACAAAAACTCAAATAACCATAGCCAACATACCAATGTCAAAATCCTAAACAGCTAGTTTATCTTTTGTCAACAAAATATTCAAAGCTTCAAAGAAAGTGAAATATTATATGTGATTTTCTAGCTGAGGAGGAAAAATATAACTTTTAGGTGCCAATCAATGACAAATAGATTAAAAAGTCTTCAACCCTAAATACTCATTATGTTTCTTGAATTCCAAAAAAATATTTCTTAGAACTCTTTGTTATCACTTGTAATGTGCAGCTTCTTTATTTTTTAACTACTACACAAGTAAATTTGAATTGACCTCCAATTGAGCCAATTAATAATATTATTTAGAGTCCTGTAAGTTGATAGGAAAGCAGAGAACTACACAGAGCTGACAGACTTCTCTTGGAGATCTCTGAATTTACCCTTTAATTTAAAGATACTTAGTAACCTTTGTCATATCTGAGTTTTCCATAATAGAATCTGATATTTCTAATATTAATAGAATCAAATTAAACTGATGTGGCTCAATCTTGTAGAAGGGGGCCATACTAAAGAATGAAATAAATACCTAAATGAAAAAGAGGTTTCCTCTCAATGGCAGTGTCAGGAACATTGGTCATCAGAAATTCAATCTGATGTAAATACTATGTCACCTAAATTTTGTTTCAGTTGATTCCACATCATACAACATTCCCTTTCAATTTGATTTCATGCACAATGTATAAAAGTGAAAATCCATATAATTCTAGTGATGAGTAGCCTCAAGGCTTTGAAATATGTTTGGAAGTCAGTACAGTTTAAATTATTAGAATCCATTCTCCATAGATATACTAGGGATAACATTTAAGAATATGTGGCTGTGAAGTACAAGGAGAAATTGTCAAAATAAAATTCTTTAGGGGAAATGCAGTTCTGTAAGGAAACTATTTGATGCAACTAGTTTAGGTCATACCTACATATAGTAGAAACATGGACTTCTTCATGACTTAAAGCATTAGAAATCTTCATCCATTGCTAGCTCACTACCAATTCCAGAATCCAAAGTGTGTATAGAGTAGTTGGGGCTGCAAATGAGAGCATATTTTACAGCAACATTTATAAAACTGTGAGTCATATTAAAATAATACACTGAAGCATAAAATACATAAAATTATAAACTGAATTAAAAGAGAACTTACTTGATGGCTCTACAGGTGAAAAAGACAATTCTCTTGAGTTTTCTGTTGTAGAAGAAATAATTGAAGGACCAAAGACAGCCATCCTCCCCAAATGGATCTGATTCTAAATCTGGGTTGTAACTGCAACCAAAAATTCATATCTATACTTCAAATATACACGCAATCCCATCAAAATTTTATCATTTTTAAGCTATACTCTGTTTTAACACTGATGCTTTACTTAAAGACAACATAACATTGTAACAATTATGGGCTCATAAAAAGAGCATTGCTAGTGTTGGAGACAGCTTACAAAGGTACTGCTATTCACTTTTAAAATCAATTTGATCTGCAGACCACCTCATTCATTTTAACAATTCATATAATACACCACATTCACTTTCAAAAAACTGTACTTATGTTACATGGTGATTATAAGTGAGGCCTTTAAATAGTATTTCCATAGCTCTAATCAACTGAAATGAATAAAGTGAGTGAGTTGAGAAATAGAAAAGTGGGGGCAAACAGCAGAGGACCTTTCTCATTGTCAAATTCAAACTTAATTAACATAGTAATTTATTGATTCTTCATGCTCCAGTTATAAATACTGAGAGATAGAAACAGGATGACTTCTTTTCTGAGATTGGTTGGTTTTTCTAGAACAAACAAGAACAATGCTATTCAGAAGAAACTTTGTAGAATGCATATGAAACCGAGCAAATTAAGCAAAAAAAAAGTCCATGAGTCTGAAGCTCAAAACTACCTGTGGGTGCCTTCAATTTCCAGTCATTACTCTATTTGCCATTAAGCATTCAAAGAAAAACAGAATGACGCAGGATTTAACAGTATATTTCAACTGGTTAGAGCATCCATGAGCAAACAAGGACAATCCCAGTTATTGACATCATCACTCAGGGCATCTACCATGATATATTTATATGTAATCACTGACCACAACAGAAATATTCAGCCAAAAAGAATTGTGCAGAATAGAAAAATTAATCTAAAATCAAATGAACATGTTTATAATAGTTTTTGGGCAATTCAGTCAAAACAAATCATGGAAAAAGGTGACTTAAGACCAAGCAGAAAGAGAGAGGATTGAAACCGGGACTGCCATTTGGTTGCCTTGAGCTATGTAACCAATGCATAGTCTCCTTTAAGTCTCCTTGAATACAGCATGTTTTGAGCTTAATGGGAGATCCAGGTTGGAGTCCTGGCCCTGTAAGACTTTTTTCAAGTCTGTTTCTCCTTAAGAAAACAAACCAACAACAAAAATAACACACATGAGCTACAATATAGCCACCCTTGGCAGATGGCTATAGTAGTGTTCATGTTCCATACTGCTCTAGCAAAGCAACTGGAAATATTATGTTATTCTGAGGAAAGTTAAGTATTTTCCTCCTTCTGAGTATTTCAAAAGAGAATTTTAAGAGCTAAGGCAGTTTTCTAAAAGGGATTCCAAGAAGATATGATATCAATAAAAAATACAGACATCACTACTTTTAAGATGGAGCACAATAATATCAGTAAGTTTTTTAAGTTTTTGCAGTTATGAAATGTATCAAATGACCAAAAAAGCAACAACAATGATGCAATTAAATAAACCACTTATCAACATAAAATAGAGCTGGGAGCATTAAGCAGGAAGCTACATTACCTTACAACTCATATCAATCCCGATAGGAAAAGAAAACAATTTTCAATGAACTACATACTTTCACCCCTTCTACGGACTATACCTTGACCTAGAGAGCTATACTGGCTGGAACTTTGTTCCTGGTAGGGTCACTTATGACAGAAAGGTCAATAGGTAGGGGCCAGACAAATAGTAATCAATGCAGTATCTATATTTCAGCGAGGTGGCTGCAAAGGCGTCTCTAGGGAGAGTATCGTGCCCAGTAGGGATGGTGGATAGGCCATCCCGGTCGCGATTCCACGAAATCCATACCCAACAACAACACAAGAAAAGAAGATGACCAAGGAAACCAGGGTAGGGACCTGGAACGTGAGAGCGATACTTAGGAAAGGTAAGTTAGAAAACGTAAAGTTAGAAATGAAGAGGTCCAACATTAACATTGTGGAAGTACGGTGGGAGGATGGGGGAGATTACTGGTGCGATGATGTAAGAGTAATATTCAGTGGGGGAAATGATAGCCAGAGAAGGGGTTGCTATAGTGTTGGAAAAGGAAGCGGGAAATGCCTTAATAGCTGCCAAAATAATAAGCAACTGGGTAAGGTCTGTAGAAATTAAGGCTGAACCAGTAAACACTGTTATAGTTCAAGTGTACCTTCCTACTAGCGATTACAGTGAGGATGATATAAATCTAATTTATGAACAAATAGAAGAGGTAATAAGAAGGGTGAAAGGTGATAAAAACCTTATTGTGATGCTGAATACAGATTTTTACTTTTCCACAAAAATGTTTTCATTCAAGAACTACCGGTTTCGGTGTACTACCATCTTCAGGTTCTAACAGACTGAATCCTCAAAACGCCGAGACTTACATTGCAATTTGGTTGATTATAGACAAAAACACAATGTAGAAGAGTTGGAAATTAACATATAACAATAACAATCAATTAGGAGGGGGAGTGGGAGGGGAAATTTACTGGTGACTATGGGATGGGGGAGAGGGCGGATTCCAAGATGGGGAGGGAGAAAGAAAAAGATACTCGTTAGTAAGGAAACAATTGGGATAGGAGAGGTGACGTTTAATTTCAAGCTGTTCCAGGGCATTGAATCGAGGACTTTTACTTTGAAAGTGAAGGATTTCTGGGGAAAAATCACTTAAAAGACCGTTTTCAAAGAGGTGTTTGGCAAAGTGGGAGGAGGGAGATTTATGGAGGAAAGCTCTATGGTGTTCTTGTGTTCTGATGTTAAAATTGCAGGTTGTCATTCCAATATAAATTCCATCACAATCGTTACAATTTAGTCTATATATTCCTGGTATATCTAAAGCATTGAATTTATCTTTTGAATTAGCTAGTATTTTCATTAGCCTGTTATTATTTTTATACCCTGGAATCACGTTATATTTTTTTAAAAGGTTTTGCAGACTATAAGAAATGGCGCCTTTAAATGAGAGGGCCACATGTCAAGGGGTTTCTATATTAGCTACAGATGCAAGGGGAAAAATTCGTCTGGTAATAGGGTTCTTTTCTTTCCGTGAAAGTAATTTGTAAATTAACAGAACAGAAGACAGAAACAACAGAGAACAAAAACTGATAGATTTTTGCAAGAGCAATAACCTCTGTATCACCAAAACTCTCTTTCAACACCATAACAGATGGAAGTACACATGGAAAAAGCTGGGGACACAGATATGTACCAAATCAATTACATTTTGGTAAGGAAGAGGCTTAGAAATAGTGTTATAGACTCACAAAGTTATCCAGGTGCTGATGTAGACTTGGATCATAACTTAGTAATGATGAAAACCGAGCTTAAATTTTAAACAATCTATCGGACCAAAATGGCTCCTAAATGGAACATAGAAAATAGAAGTCCTCAGGTGTAGAAAAGGTAGAGTTTCAAGAGTCAGTCAATATGGCTCTAAATGATAATGAAAGGAAACTTACAGTAGATGAGTGATGGGAAAAGATCAAAACCAGCATCAAAGATAGTGCCCAAAGAACCATTGGGAAGGTCAACCAAAACAAAATTAGGAAACCATGGGTGACGGTAGAAATGATAAATAAAATGTAGGAAAGAAGGCAATGGAAAAGGGTCAATACAGAACACGGGTGTAGAATGTACAGGGCACTGAACAATGAACTGAGGAGAGAAAGAAATAGAGAGAGGGTCAACCTATTATATAGAAAAGTGAAACAATTAACGGGGAATAAAATTAGTAATAAAATGGCCAGTGTGAGGGATAACAAGGGAAACATCTTAAGGGAGCCAGATAGCATAAGGAGATATGGTGGTGGAAAGTGGCCAGAGCATTTTGCTAAGTCAATCCTGAATCCGTTACAGAAAAAGAGTAATGCAAGGATTACAGCACAATTAGTTGAATATCTCATGTGGCAAAAGTTATGCTAAGGGTCTTGAATAGAAGGATTGATTGAAAAAGTAATGAACTTATCAGAAATTACCAGTTTGGTTTTCAGAGAGGGAAAGGGATGAGGGATGCAATTCTGGTAATGAGGGTATTTGCAGAACGTAGCTCAGAATTTAAAAGGGATGTTTGTGTATGTTTTGTTGATTTTGAGAAGGTCTTTGATAAAGTTCAATGGCCAAAACTGATGGTGATACTAAAGGGAATTAGGTTGGGTTGGAAAGACAGGTATTTAGTGCAAAATTTGTATTTAAATCAAACCGCACAAGTAAGAGTTGCTAATGGAGAATTAGAGTGGGCAGAGTTAGGGAGGGGAGTAAGACAAGGTTGTCCTTTATCATCATCTCTTTTTAACATATATGCAGAAGAAATGATCAAAGAAGCCTGGGATGAAATAGAGAAGGAAGTAAAAGTTGGAAGTGGAGTGGGGAAGTAGTGAAGTCAGTAAGATATGCAGAGGACAAGGTTATTGTCTGAGATTCTGAAAGGGGTTTGCAAATCCTAGTAAATGCACTAAAACAAAAAGCAAAGGAGTTTGGGATGAAAATAAATGTGAGAAAGACTAAAATTATGAGGTTTTCATATGGAATCATATCTAAGTTAACGATAAGAGTGGATGGGGAAAAACTAGAACAAGTAGATCAATTTTCATACTTGGGCATCCTTCTTTCTAAAGATGGGAGATGCTCAACGGAGATTAGAAAAAGGATAGCATCAGTGAAAGAAACACTCATGAAGCAAAGGGAACTGATGACAAAGGGACTTGATAAAGGAATCAGGAAGAGATTGGTAAAATCCTTGGTGAGGAGTGTAATGTTGTACGGGTGTGAAACGTGGACTTTAAAAAATAGAGGATATCAAAAGATTAGAGGCTTTTGAGATCTGGGTATGGCGTAGAATGGAGAGAGTAAACTGGGTTGGGGAGAAAAGAGTAATGATTGAAGTAATTAGTAATTATTTCAAGAATAAATTCGAGTTATTCATCTTTTTTCCTCTGTATACGAACGAAATTTTACACGCCGCGCCGGTTACGCCGCTGGCGATTAAACATTCGGCGTTCATGCCGTTACGCCACCGGCTTCATTTTCCCCCTACGCTGCCGCTGACCAAAATCAAGACGGCGCCCATGTCTAGTAGTAACACTTCTCCCAAGGATCTGACATGCATTACAGAATCGAAACAATTTTCCAGAACAGAAATGTCACTAGAGGGTGGGCAATAAAAAATACCAACGAAGAGCTTCTTTGAGTGGCCAGAGGACGGATCACTATTAAAACTTAACTCAGTCCATAGCAATTCACAATTCGGTTCAAGATCCTTATATTCAACCAGTTGCATAACTTCTCTCTTTTAATTTCCAAACATGATTAACTCGGACAACATGAGTTTCATGAAATACATACCTCAACCCAAAGCAAAATAAAGTTAATGAAGCTCACAAATGGGGTTTCTCTACATCTTTCAGCACCATGACACTACTTTCCGAGTCATTTATATTCTTGGAAAAAATAAATTCTTGAATCAACTGGTTGTAGTATCTATTTTCTTATTTTTCTTGCGGTATCAGAAAATCCTATATAACAAGGAGGGTTCATAATATCGGTAATATCATCTACGAATGTACCCTCCCTGAATTTATCAAGTAAATTAAATCTCTGATTGGGCCTTCTTTCTCTAAAACAAGATAATATGTAATTGTATTTAAACACTTATTTATGTTATGAACATGTTTCTTTCTCTCTCTTTCTTCTGTAATCACAATGATGATTATAAATTTTTTTACGAATAAATATTATTGTTATTATGCAGCTTATCATGTTTAATTGCAACACTACAGACCAAAAAAAATCATGACACATTTTTTACACTTTGCCATCTGTTTCCTCTTCTCAATCTGAGATCAAATATTACTTACCAACAAAAACAACAGGACTTGAATTGTCTTTTCCTCCAGAATATTTAATTTCAAGGAAAATGGGAGGCTCCTGTGAGCCCTTTGCTACACTTTTAAGTGTAATCCCATTTTTATTGATTCTGCCCAAGCCTTTCTGATTGAGGCTCCTAACGATTCCCATCCTGCCTCCTAAAGCACCTGAGTAACACTTACTGATTTATCATAGCAATTTTTTGTGAAACATATTGCCTTTTGTTGTGCTCCTTCTATTTTGCAAATACAACACTTTTCTGCAGGGTCCCATAAACTGCATGCGTACACAAGGCCTAACAAGGCAATGTAACATCGCTTGCGGATTTGTCTTCGCTCCTACCAGCTATTCTTTAAATGAGTTTCTCAAGAGCTAGCCCACGTATATTATGGATACCCCAAGTTAAGTTATTCGTGAGGGTTATTCCAAGATATCTTACATAATCGACTGCTGATCTCCCTCAAAGGCTATACCAATTATCATTGGCAAAGGATTTTCTTTAAAACAAAATTAGCTACCATACATTTGTCTACATTGAGGTCCGATTGCCAGTCATCGCACCATTTAACAATTTTATCTAAATCATTTGACAGGTTTAATCTAATATCATTATCTTTTATTTCTATGTAAATAAGCGTGTCACCCACAAATATTTTACCTTTACTGTCAATGAGTTTATTAAGGTTGTTAATTTATACTAAGAAAAATAATGGTCTGATTATGCTTCCTTGTGGGATGCCCGAGGTCACTTAGTTGGAACTAAGACCATCCAATATTACTTGTTGTTTTCTATCTCAGAGTTCTAATCCAGCTTATTACTTCTTCGTTGATACCCACAACTTTTAATTTGTACAGTAATTTATGATTTATCATCGTAGCCCCAGGCTTGACACCTATTGAGGACTCTCAAAATTCCTTGTAACCATACTACAATGAATAAAGAAGAAGAACAAGTTGAGATATCATTTTGTGACTTATACAAGATTGCATAAAAGAAGCAAATAAGATCCAGACTTAGTTATCATGTAACTAGAACATCTCCTTTCATACAGTTCTTCTGAGAAGGGCTTCAATTAATTATTCTGGATTGGTGTTTGCACTGTAATGTAATATCAAGGAGGCTGCATATGGATGAAATCATTCCATTAGGTGACAATCCATGAAAATAAGTACTAGAAGATGGTTGATTGGCATTTTTGCATATAATTTTTAAATGTGCTTAATACAGCTCTTGAGAATCATTATTTTTCTAGCCATCAGAAAATTAAGCAACAAGACAGTGGATACGAATTGATTTTATGATATTGTGTAACTTGCACTAAGCAGAGTTAGACATCAAATTCAAACAATCGTTGTAACAATACAAACAGCTAACTTATTACAGGAATAATAAAACTTCTTCATATATTCAAAAATACTGTTTGAATTCATACACATAACAAATTATTAATAAACAACTATGTATAGCATTACAAATGTTACCTTTTCAATCAAGAGTAGTTTTGTTTTAAAAGACAATTTCACAATAGCATAATAATTGTCTGATGAAATATCTCCCAGGGTACCAGAGTAGCTTTTATTATTCTTTCTCTATACTTAATTGAAGATTAAATGCAATTTTAAAAAAGGCAACAAAAAAGAATCATAGCAGATTTTTAGAAATAAAATTGACAACTAGTGAGGAACAAAGACGTTTTGATTATTTGCTTCTTTGTGCTTGAGACACTCTTCAGCATCTATACTTTGTTTTTCAATATTCATTTTTTCATCTGAAATAGATTCTCTCTCAATTCACTGTGGTAAATGGCCTTTTGTCCAAACTTGATGAAGAGATAGAAGCTGTTTACATGAGTGTGTGAGAGTAAAATCAAGCGACAATATTTCTGGAGGTGATTAACATAAAGATACATAGAGACTCAAATTTTTCCATCCGAAAAATTATTGTAGGCTTATATTAGAGTTTACATACCTATAAATATCGCAGTCGGAGAGATTAATCTCATCGTCTAGAGCAGCCCAGAGCTGGGAGCGTAAAGAACGGAACTGCTCACCAGCTGTAGCACTCAGGTTGCTATCTACACAATTCATCACCCACTGGAACAAAGATGGGAAATATTTTAGGAATTCTTTATAACTAAATCTTTGAGGAAAATCGTTAAGAGACTCATTCCTGAAAAGTTTATGTACAATTTTACAGAAAAACAACTAAATAGATGTTTTGCAAGTTAACTTTACAAATTAAACAAAAAAATATTAGTTTGATTTACAATTTGTTCTGGTGTTTCACAATCAATCAATTAACTAACAGACCCTGTATTTGAAACATGACAATGCTTACTGAAATACAAATTAGTTAAATATTATGGTAAAAAAGAGAAGCTTTTGCAAGAAGCAATAGGAAGAATAATCACCTGAGGGCTTGGCTCCTTGCTGAATTCATGACTTCGTGCATCCGAGAAGTCATAGTCAGGATGGAAGGCAGCATTGAGAGTGGCAATTAGATTGAAAAGTAGTTTCCTGCTTATCGTGTCACACAAGGGGCCTTCTTCATCACCTGATGCACTGCGCCTAAAGAATATATCACTCTCTTCAAGGGCCAAAATATTTAAACTATGTCACCATACACAGAGGAAGATACTCAAAACCAAGAGATATAAATGCAAAGGGCTGTTTCCTGCATTTACACAATCAGTTCCATCGCAAGATTCATCTTTCAACAATTTCCTATGCCAAAGTGAAATGGCAAATATCTGCTGAAATCCATCCAAATGAGTGAAGTACAAAATTGACTTCACTGATCATCATTATTTTTCCATTTGCAAAGATCACGCATTTGAGTTCCACATTTCTAGTTGGAGGATGGATGATTGTCAATAATAATTATTATTAAAATTACGTAATTGAGGGCTTCCATTGAATATATGATTGTGGAACAATAATAATGTAATGAATTAGTGACAGTTTGAACCCTTTCGAGGCGGCATATTCTCTTAAAATTGTGCTCTGGCACCTTTTGAAGGAAGAACTTCTCCTGGAAGCATTTTGCAACTCAGATGGTGGCAGGTATAGAACCCTTCTGAGTCCATAGCAGGGCTCCTTCCTTGGCAACTGCAATCAGGGGAAAACCATCACCTGGTAATTCACATTCCCTTTCAAAGCATGGGGGCACTGCTACCTAAATGTTATTGATGTCATTTTGCCAAAGAGTCATTTGTTTCAGTAATTGTCAATATTACTTATGAAATTAAAATATTGTACCTTGCCGAGCGGTAGAATTTTGTTTAGAAGTTGTACATAGTCAGCAAAGAACAAGATTTTAGTATCTAATGTAATTTTGACAATTACCACTAAAGAAACTCTTTTGCAAAACTGGTGCAATAACATTGAATTGGCCACGGTACCATGCTGTGAAAAGGGTTATGAATGACCCTAGGGGATGAGTTTCCTCTGTGTGGTGCCTAAGGAAAGATCAGAAATCACCCAGATAAGGGTCAGAATGGTAAGATTATAATACCCCAATCCTCTGATACTGCATCCACCCGCGATTTATACCTGCATCATCTATAGACAACTGTCATTCATTTGCATGGGAAAAACTCTATCATCTATAGCCGACAACAGTCTCAAAAGGGTTGAATTGCAAGTGTCCCACTTTAAATCTTTAAGAGGTTAGTGTAGTGGAGATAAGACGCCTGCAGAGAAAGGGACAATGAGATTACAACTCTTCTGATCTTTGTAGAACCATCAAGTCTTCCATTGCTCTTCATTAATGCAGATAAAATCAATGAATTAAAGCTAATATACAAGCCTTGCATTTGATTTGCACACACAGGAGTAAGGTTAAGGAATTCCTAGATAAAATAGAGCCTTTTTTCTCTCAATAGAAAATGGTTAAGAAGTTGAGGACAGAGTAACAAAGAGAAAAGGTAGTGAGAGCACCCTGGGGAGGACTTTGTTATGGCCAAGAGGTTAGAAGAAATGACATTCTTATGTTAAGGACGATAGTAAATCGCTCCCAATTGCAGAAGATCTGAATTTACCACAGGTTACACTCTAATGAGGGAAGATGGGTTCACGTAGGTAGTAAACAATCTCACTGGAAGGGATAGTACATTGGATAATTTCTTATAATCACCAGAGCATGTCTGTAGTAGTATATTTATAGCTCTATTGGAATATATAAGAATATATACAGAAACGGAAAATGATGCTCTGTAGTTACTTGAGAAGCGAGTTTGAGGGATAGGACAGTAAGGGATCATGCATAGAAGAGGTATGGGTAAGCTTTAAGCAGATTCTAAAGAAAGGAGCAGAAAGGAGCAGACCCTGAGTATTATATTGCAGAGATCAGGAGATTAAAAGAAAATTAAGGGATTTGCTTAAAATGAGAAAAATCAATAGTGAAATATGCCTTTATTCATAATAGAGTAAAATAGGAAACAAGCTATTAGTTCAAGTAGATTAAGGGGTGCCGCAGGGAAGTTCACTGGGCCCGTTGCTCTTCTTAATATTTATTGACGGTGTTGCATGTACTTAAATCCTGTGAATGACTATTGGCAGATGACTGCATAATCTACAGGGTTATAAAAAGGAATGGCGATTGCACTAACTTACAAATATCAATTTATGAACTGAACTGAAAAAACAAATTGGATATGACCAAAGATAATGATTCGAGCGACTTAGTTAAGGCTGCTGATAAGGGTATTAGCACAGATGCCTTACTTTTAGATTTTGGAAAAGCTTTTGATAGAGTTTCACATGTAAAAATAATTCATAAACTGATGGCGTATAGGATTAATCAGCAAGTTATTGAATGGATAAAATGTTTTCTAGGAAACAGATCGCAGCGAGTTGCGTTGGACGGAATTTTTTGATGAGGTTTACGTCACATCCGGTGCTCCGCAGGGTAACGTATTAGGTCCTATTTTGTTCCTAATTTATATCAATAGTAGATAATGTTCGATGTAAGGTTAGGCTATTCGCATATGATACTTTTATTTATAGAGAGATTGCAAGCGCAGATGACATTGTTTGCTTACAGAACGATCTGAATTCTATTTCAGGTTTGTGCAGTGATTGGCAGTTAGATTTGAACGTAAAGAAGTGCGTAGCCATGAATTTTACACGTTCCATTAATGTTACCCGCATACCGTATAATATTTCAGGATATCCGTTGCAGTTCGTGGAGCATCATAAATATCTTTGTATTACGCTCAGTAGTTATTTTTCCTTCAAAGAGCATATTCAAAACGTAGTAGGTAAAGCGAATAGGATGCAAAGTTTAGCCATTAGAATCCTAAGGGGTTGCTCATCTATCTATCTATCTATATATATTAAAAACGTAACGGTGTCTGTCTGTCTGTCTACAAAAAGCGTTTTTCTCGCCAACGCCAAGAGCTAGAGCGATGCTGAAACGTGCATTCGATGTAGACTGCTGCACCCTACAATGTGGCAGAATTTTCTTTTACCTGAACGGCCCCAGTTCGAACCCAGAGAAGAAAAACCGTTCTCATAAGAAATGCACGTAAACCTCACTTTTATCGGTTGCAGGCTACGTTTCTTTTGCAAATTTTAATTAGAAACAATAGGCTTACGACATCGAGATAAGCACCAAAAGAAAGAGAAATGAATAGAGATTCTTATTTTGGTCGTGAAATATCGTTATCGAGTCGAAATGGCGAGAATTCGGTTAAAATAATCGGAAATTTCGTGAAATTTTCAGGCTGTAAACAACCAATCCCCTTGACGACGAATGCGATTGTTGAAACCGAGGTATTGCGTTTTTCCATAGGAATACACTATCCTCATAAGAAATACACGTAAACCTCACTTTTATCGGTTGCAGGCTACATTTCTTTTGCAAATTTATATTAGAAACAATAGGCTTACGAAATCGCGATAAGCACCAAAAGAAAGAGAAATGAATAAAGATTCTTATTTTGGTCGTGAAATATCGTTATTGGGTCGAAATGGCGAGAATTCGGTTAAAATAAACGGAAATTTCGTGAAATTTTGAGGTTGTAAACAACAAATCCCCTTGACGACCGAAAGGATTGTTGAAACCGAGGTATTGCCTTTTTCCATAAGAATACACTATGATTGATATGCCCATATGAAAGTAATGATTAAAAATGACTGATAGTACATGTTCATAGTCCAGATGTCTGGTCCAGACCAAAGAACTGCACCCAGAGGGTGCATGCACGCTGCTAGTCTATATATATTAAAAACGTAACGGTGTCTGTCTGTCGGTCCGTCTGTCTAAAAAAAGCGTTTTTCTCGCCAATGCCAAGAGATAGAGCGATGCTGAAACGTGCATTCGATGTAGAATGCTGCATCCTACAATGTGGCAAAATTTTCTTTTACCTGAACGGCCCCAGTTCGTACCCAGAGAAGAAAAACCGTTCTCATAAGAAATGCACATAAACCTCACTTTTATAGGTTGCAGGCTACATTTCTTTTGCAAAATTAAGTTAGAAACAATAGGCTTACAAAATCGAGATAAGCACCAAAAGAAAGAGAAATGAATAAAGATTTTTATTTTGGTCGCCAAATATAGTTATCGGGTCGAAATGGCGAGAATTAGGTTAAAATAAGCGGAAATTTCGTGAATTTTTGAGGCTGTAAACAACCAATCCCCTTGACGACGAATGCGATTGTTGAAACCGAGGTATTGCGTTTTTCCATAAGAATACACTATGATTGATATGCCCATATGATAGTAATGATTAAAAATGAATGATAGTACATGTTCTTAGTCCAGATGTCTGGTCCAGACCAAACAACTGCACCCAGAGGGTGCATGCGTGCGGCTAGTGGAGAGTAATAGAAATAGCGTACTTCTCCCTGATTCGACCTCTCCTTAAGTACTGCTGCGCGATTTGGGATCCGCACGAAGTGGGATTGACTTCCAGCCCTGAGATGGTTCAACTTAGGGCAGCTAGATTTGTTAAGGGAGATTACAGATTTGATAGCAGTGTTTCAGCTATGATAGAATCCCTCGGTTGGGATTCGCTTAGTGATAGAAGACTTGATTACCGTAGGAAGCTTTTTAATAAATTTATCACTACGGATTTCAGGGAGGAGATAGTTGATATTGTTATACCAGTTTCAGGCGTACGTGATCTTCGAGACAAAATGATAAAGCGTTACAGGGAAATAGTTGCCAGGACAGATAATTATTTCTGGTCATTTTTTCCGTGAAGTATTAGAGAAGCCAACAGCAGTCAAAGGTAGATAGGGTTTTTGGTGTTTCACACCCCCTGCCATGCGCCAGTAAAGTTTTAGAAAAGGAAAATAAGGTGGTAATCCTTGGGAGTTACTCTCAGTTGAGATTTAAAATGGCATACACTCTTTGAAAATCTTTGAGAATATTATAGGCATAGTCAATTATATTTTAAATTTTGTCATACGCTCTCTTAAAAAACCCATACAAGAAAATAAAAGAAACTATGTATCAATAGTTTGTTAGACCAATACTGGAATACAGTGAATGTTTATGGGGCCCTTATCAATTAAAAGTGAAAGGAATTAGAAAAGGTACAAAGAAAGGCAGCTAGGTTTGATATGGGTATTATACTGACAAGTGGCTTCAATGCAAAGCAAAAAAAAAATTAGTATTTCTAATTTACAGTTATTTAACATGATGGTTTTAATTAAATATAATGTAAATTTAATTTCAGAGGGACCCCTGAAAAAACTTGTATTACAAGGGGGGTTCAAGTAGTTGATAAGTTTATGTGTAGTTATATGTAAAGTATCTGTATCATTGTATTTATTACTTTGCATTATTGTTCTTATTATTCTATATTAGTACTAATACTAGTATTATTGTATTGTTTAGTGTGTTTTAGTTAGGTTGTAAATTTAATGAATGTATTTAATATGTTTTATGTGTTGCCATCAGATGAATAGTCTAACTGCAATATTTTTATAAGAACATTTACTTTTGTATACATATTTCAGAATTTTTGCATAATATTTCATAGCTGTGCAACCAGCTAATATTGAACCAATTCACAAACTGATTTACACAACTATTTAATTTTCATGAGTGCATGCTCACCTAAAACTCTGCAATTAGAGGTTAAATAGCAACAAAAATTACCATACTAATTAATATAAACAACCTGCAGGTGACTGGTCAGTAACCATATTTTCGAAAAACTTCATAGGATATCTAATTTACATTACCTGATCATCAAGCCAAATAACTTTTGCCTTCAGTGTAGAGATTTTTAAATTTTAAAATTTAGATAACAGTTATTTATAGCTAGCAAATAGCATTTTCTTGAATCGAATAACAATAAATTAATTAGGTATATATAAATCTGTTATCTAAATATAATAATTTGAATATCACCACACAAAAGCCTAAAAAGAGCCATTTGTAGGAAAATACAAAATAAAAATTGTAAAAAAATAACGCATCACATTTTAAATACAAGTGATGTTCAAATGAAAAGTTACGAAACGACACTTTGCTTATAATTGAAGTCTTTATTCAAAAGTAATCACCAGAGGCCTTAGCACAACTATCCCACTGTTTCACAAGCCAAATGGTTCCTTCTTTTCCGGAATTCCTGTGGCTTTGATATATGTGAACAGGCATTATTGTGGAGCTGAATCACTCACTCTATAAGCAGCCCTGCCCATTTCCTTTTGATGGACTTGCATAGGCTACATCCTTTCTAATATGGCCACCATTGGGTGATGAATATTGGCTGCTTTAACACCTTCAGCAGTCAAAATCTGATGACACCTTGCTGCTCCTCAATTGTAGAATTTTGCAATGTGAATACCATGATGTCCTCATACGCACTGCCACATCAATTGGATGGAACATAGAATCAATTGGTGAAGGACTGGCTCTTGTCACAGCCACAGGAATTCCAGGAGCAGGGAATCTTTTGGCTCATTAAACAGTGGGATAGTTGTGCTCAGGCCTCTCGTGATTACTTTTGAATAAAGACTTCAACTATAACCACAGTAGAAGAAAAAAGGAACTCAGCAGTCAATGAACTAAAAGACAGAGGTTCTCCAAGCGCCGACAGCGGCAACCGTCTAAGGGCGTTTCCCGGGAATCACCCTTAGACAGTCGCCGCTGTCGGCGCTTGGAGAACCTCTGTCTCTTATAACCGCAGTGTCTTTTTGTACCTTTCGTACCTATTTTTGATAAAATGATAATCTACCATATACCCAAGTAAAATCAATCTACTCCATTGACATATGGAGGAATTGTAAAATTTAGATACTGAAATAAATGGACAGATGATTCTGTGTCTTCTGCATCATCTACTGTAGATTTCTTGGAATGGGATGAAAAAATCAAATAAGAAATTCAAACAGAATGATGACAGTCCAGATATTAGTGAAAAGATTGGGCAAAAGAGAAGGAATGCTAGAATTCTAGGTTCCACCAACAAGAAAAATAGCTGGAAATTATAAAAGAACAGAAAGATCTTAGGCTTTCCTACTCTTAAAAAGGATTCTCAGGTTTTAGTAACATCAGGTTTTAACCCTGCAACTGTTGTGCTAATAGTTGGAGAATCCTTTTCATATAGAAGAACATGTCCATTGGAAGAATCCCAATGAAGCAGGGGCATGTATGACACTTAAATTCAGTGTTATATATCTTGATTATAAATTTGTTTAAAAGAATATATAAAAATTTTATAATTACATATAGGTTAAGTAAATACGACATAAATGAGGTCATATTTAAGATAGTGATTGAGGTTATTTTAATATCAGAGCTCAGAAGGAAGAGTAAAACAAGGAAAAGGCAAAAGAAAAATATTTTCCCAATTTCTAAAATATTTCCACTTCATCATTTGGTATTATATGACCCAGTTATATTTTTCTTTCACAAATCAAAATTGGAAATAATAATTGTATATGGTCACTCCGAATACCCATGTAAAGAATATATAGAAAAGATTACTATTTATGTCATACTTCAATCATGCAAAAAGCAAAGTTTTCGCATCACCTTCTAAAGCAATGGAACTATTAAAGTCAATTCATTCTAACTTCCTAATAATATTATCAATATTCAAGATAAATTTTGATAAATGTGACTTGGAGCAATTATTTTCCCATAATTATTTTACCAATTGTAGGTTAGTTTCTTTGCTTTCTCAGCATTTTGATGCTGTTATGTTTAGGAAATGAATTGAATTTAATGGATATATAACTGCAATCTGTTCAAATGGTGTGTATTTCTGAGGAATGGTATGAACTTTCCCTTTCTTGATATATATTTATATAATATCCACTCCAACTAAGAAAAATGAATTTTGTTAAAATTACTCACAAACTACAAGTCAAATTTAAGTTTGATTAATCATTCTGCTTGAATAAAAAGCTTAGAAATAAGAAATGAAAATACACATTACCCATAATGAGGAGAGACTCCCAGTGAAGTCTGAGGAGGTGATAATGCTTGGAGATCATTTGGGGCCATTCCTTGCTCCGAATTAAATCTCTTGTACAACTGTTTTTCTCCTCCAGCCATTTTGCATGAATAACTTTCGATCCTAAATACAGAAATCTTCATTTAAACACTATTATTACTCGGAAAAGAGATCTATGCTTATAGTCTAACGCACTAAGCGGTACAATTCCATAGCAGGACAATCTATGCCAGGGGTCAAATTAAATTGCGTTTATCATTTTAGAAAACAAAATTAACTACGCCAACTAGTTGCGACTCTTTCCATTTCCATACCATGACCGATGCAAGATCCTGTGGGTAGCGCTTTAAGATAGATTTTATAGACGCGAATAGACAAAACAAACAGCTACGTTAAGCAGTTTAATAAAACCCTTGACCGAAGCCCAAAGACTTTCGAACAAAATATTAAAATGAGTGGTGGTACAGAATGACTTCCATGTTTCACGCCCTACACATCCAAGGGAAATACAATTCTAATGTTGCTCCAGAAATAAATCCGAAATTTTCCTCGAGTTTACGATCTGAATGAAAATTAATTCTTGGACTGGCTTAAATTGAAAGCAAAAATTTCAATTTTACGCGACAAATACGATTCGACATTACGAGTGAACGCCTATAGTGAATTTTGGTATTTCCTAATGCCTATTCAATGTTATTTGAGAAAAGCAATCATAAGATGGCAAGATATACAAATTCTATTCTTAATCAAGTGAGCAATTTAAAAGGGAGTAAATAAATACTTCTACAAGTAAAATAAATAGATCAACAGAGAAGTTCAAAAAGGGCGCCAACTGACAACTTACAATAAATATAAACGAAAATAAATGAACGAATTATTCAGAAGGTTAAAAATTGAGACTATTTCAGAAGTAAGCGTAATTCAATAGAGATTGAAATGAATTTTCACTGGCAATCATATAAAGGTTCTGGAGACCTAGATAGCCACCCACTCTTATTCAATTACAGATCAAAATTCTTCATGAAAAGATTATTTAGTAATGAAGGTCGTAGGAAGGGGAAAGATTTTCTTTGTCTTCACAGGTATTTCCCAATCCATATCCTGAAAATGCACTCATAAATTAAAAAACTGAACATAAATGACGGTCACTGGATAGAAAACTCGGCATTACCTTCCAAATATCTTGCTGTCTCCAGTCTCAATCGACAGTGCTGAATTTATCGCTTCAAATCTTGTACTTTCCAGGAGCTTCATACCTGACTTAATAACTTAAGAACTTGTTAGCCTAAAAATTCACGCTTATAAACGAAACAAAAATACCATTCACAAGCACAAAATGAGTTTTCCAATCACTTCTGCACAGGAAATCATTCACTGTATAGTATTGTTGTGATCTTAAGTTATCTCTTGAACCTCTTAATATCAAATCAAAATATTAAAGATTTCGAGATCTTTGCTTGATTTTTCCAGAAGAGAGAGTTTCTGTTCATTCTTCTCGGGAGAATTTCGACCCCTTTGTGTTTCGAAGTTATGAGACTAGACGTTAAGAGCATAAGTTTGTTCTCCTTAGAAAGCCTTCCTTTTCTTTTGTCAAAGCAAAACATTACAGATTTCAAGTCAAAACTCTGCTTCATTCAGGATACAACTAAAAAAATATCCACAAAATTGACGATAAACTTCGAAACTTTCGCCAGCTATCTCACTCACTTTTCCAGGGGTAAGATTGTTTACAAACACCGTAAGAAATGGCGTCCTGCTCTTTCTTGTTGCTAAGCGCTATAGGTTGGGGATCAGCCAATTAAAATGGGGGAGGAGAATTCGTCCCGTCTGTCCTATGGGAGAAGTAGGTAGAATATAGTTGGAAAATATCCAAGTTAATTTCAATTTTCTCCGTGTTAAGTGCGCTCCGGTACTATTATGTTGCAGCTGTATTTGGGGAAATATATTCTTTGCCTTATCATGAGACATAATTAAGACATGTACATGAATAGATGTTACTTAAGAAAGATGTTCCCTGTCTTCCAAACACACTAAAAAAGAATTATCTATTTGTGTTGTAATCTTTTAAAGGAGTGTAATGAAGTTAAGGGATGGATGAAGTGAAAAATACCATTGGAATCGATCCATCCCCAAAACGGGCTCAGAGACAAGTATCCTGATTCTCTTAATGCCAGTGGTAAACTTTTTCCTTTAAGTGAGACGAAATATGTATCTCGAAAGATAAAAGTGAAAATCATTCATCGAATAATTGAATTTTAACTTGGAGAGTTTTAAATAATGGTGTTATATTTACATTATTCCGGTAGTTAATAACGAAGCAAGCTAGCAATTCTGCAGAAAACTACTTGGTTGACTATCGATAAAAAGTTGAAACCGTTGAAACCTTGTTTGGCCCTCACCGTCGTGTACCGTTTACTTCGAAAATGTCCACGAAGAATTAACTAATATATGCCGCAAAGTTGTATCAAACTTTACATGTAGATATATAAGGCGCACTTCGTAGAACCATATAATCCATAAACCATATAATCCAACCATAGCTATTAAGTTATGGACTTAAATGTTTCCGCAGTGAGTTTCTTTCGTATCTTTTACGCAGTGTACTTTGCTTTTACTTTAGTATGCTGGTTAAACTGAGGAAGCTGAGGAACTACTTGCGATTGATCGGCAACTTCACTGTGTTTATGGGCATCAGGGTCATAGGTCTAGCGGAGTAAGTCTTGATGTTTACGTTGAGGATGAACATTTGGCTGACTTAGGCGGCTAAGTGTTTGGCTCACCTTCCTTGTATATCTTATATATCTTTATGAATTTAATCGGAATTTAAATAGGTCGCCCGAGTGACAGCTTGTTGCGGAGAAATGGGAAATATGTCGTAAATCCTGTACCGTATGTACGTAAGTAATTGCTATTATCTTATGCATTAAGTTCTACATTCGTACTAGTTTTTATTCAGACTTTGTTCACAAATACACTAAACTTAAGTAACATCATCTATTTCAAATGTTATTTATTATGTTATTCATCATTATTTCGATGCAAAAATCTCTTATGCCAGTATGTTAGCGACTGATTCTGCTATAGCATCTCGCTCATAAGATGATTTCACAAGTTTTTACTACCCTCAACGTCAAAGGAAGTACCCGATCATGTGATTCACCTGTTATTTGACGCCTAATGAGAGATTTATTTTGAAAGAGTGTTGGGATGGTAACTTAGAATCGTTCTTGGAAGTCTAAATAACAATGTCATGAATAAACGAGCAAAACCTAGTAATCAGATGTAACGAAATGTCTTAAAAAAACATCTCTATTTATTTGTGTGTCGGGGGGATGTAATAAAGCGAAGTAGTAAGTTCTTGGATGCTCCTTATTTTGCGTATGAATAAATTATGGAACGAAAACTAGAACAAACACAATTTAACAGGTGATTTTATGAGTTGAATGAGGTAAATAGCCTCCTTTACAAAAATTTAGGTATTGAGGTAATGAGACTTTCGCATACAATGTTAACTTTAACGAAGCAGTTTGCTGAAATAACGTAACATAATATTCCCGTTCGAATATTTTGCTTTTGGAATTAGTAAAGCACCAAAAAGTTCCTTTGATTCACGAGACTAATGAAACGGTTTATACACTTTCCTGAGGCTGGTTCTTAATGTGAAATTTATTAATAAGAACGTTATCAATAGATATCCCATGAAATATGTTACTGACCATGATTGAGGGATCACTGTCAGGAAGAGGTCATATTGCCAAGAGATGTTACAGAGTATGTAAAATATCGAAATCGTAAATGACAAAGCATAATGAGTACAAAGTTGAAATTATTAGCGTAATATATCATTCTACGGATTGGATTACTGTACATTTAATCGTTCTGGAATTGATATATTGGGAGATCTTTGCTTTCTATGGTTCCACTGTGGATTATTAAATGGCTATAAAGAAAAGGATGGTTCTTTGAATGGTTTAACAATTTTCTTAAAAAATTCAAATGAAAAACCTCTTTCTTTTGGACCAAATAAGGCCATTTAAACGTTTGTCTCGTACCATCATCGCCATTTTTAAGTATAATGTAGCCTAATAACACAAATGTAAGGGGACCAAATAATGACTTCATATTTAAGGACATACCTAACTACGGTCTTATATAATAACAAAAGTAAATTTGGATCTATAAAATCTTTAATTCCATAATAGAAACGTTCAATTATTTTTTCAATTTTAAAAGAGAGATCAGATCACACTTAAATTTATATTTATTTTATTAGCTGCTTTCAGAATAATTAACACACTGATAGAATGTTTCGAAGTAAAATACAGGGCTTTATGTCGTCACCACTGCTATGCAGTGAAGAAGGGGGAATCATTAGAAAGGGTATATGTATAGGAGGAAGGAATTGCTACAAATCAAGATTTGCTGATGATATAGCAATTAAGCCATCTTCATTGGAGGAATTACAGTTAGCAATGACAAGAGTTGAAGTGGAAACAAAACTTGGATTGAAAATTGATTCGGATGGAACAAAAGTAGTGGTTGTGGCTAAATAAGAGAGCAACGTTGACTGCAATATAAAAATTAATGCAAACCGATAGAACAAGCCAAACAGTTTAGATATCCATGAAGTTTAATATCAGATGACGGGTTCTGCAATCATGAAATAAAAACAAGAATTGCAATGAGAATTTCCTTAATACAAACCCAAGGATTTTCAGGGCGAAAAGCGTCACAAGCATCGTAACTGGTATTTGTAATGCATTACATCATATTTATGAACACCGGTCTGATTTTCGCACAAACAAGCCTCTCCATTATTTACTTTACTCATTTTTACTCTACAACGCAGCATGTATACAGTATTGACAAACAGGGGAGAATAACAATCTTTTTAAAAGCAGTGGTGACCATGACAAGGCATCTCTTCGAGAATACGCTCAAGTCCATGAAGTACTCCCTTAATGGCTTTTACGATATGTTTACCTCTTATGATTGTCATCAAAGGTTAAACCGAAAAGCGTCTTTTTAATCTACGTTCTGCGGTGAGGGAAAAAGCGATATGGAGAAGATGTCACTTTATCTCAAGGCCTCTTTACACGGTACATTAACTTGTACAAGTTGTACACGGTACATTACTTGTACCATTTCATGCTTGAAATCATGTACGTTTGCGAGAACGGAATCCGAGAAAGAGCCTTGTATAGTGCGCGTTTTCGTGCAAGTTTTCACACATTTTGTTGGAAGCGCACCGTGCGTCTGTTTTTGTTTTCCCTTAGCGTCATTTAAATGTTTCAGTTATATCAAGAATTTTGAAATAGGTAATTTAGGACATATGCCATTAATGTTTTTCTGTATATTATATTTCTGTATATTCTTCTTGTGTATATCTTGCAGTAGAAAGCGTAAACGTCACTTTTAGCAAGCTTCCTTAGGTGATATGGAGTGTTTTCGAGTGAGTTTTTTCTGTGTCTTGAGTTCTGAGCAATTTATTTCATCTGGTCTAATATATAAATGTGTATAAGTATTCTCTTAATCAATAGTCAAACTACAGCTACCATTTGATCAAATCACTGTAAATATGAAGCTTTGATAAAATTTGCTGTCTTTCTAATTTCATTAATGTTATTTGTATGAACTGTGTGAAGATATGGGATGTCAGTGTGGTGATCGTTCTTTCACTTCAGTTTCAACGCATTAGTACTTTATATGTTTTTATGTCTCGGAAGGACTTCGAAGGGAAAAGGCAATTCCTCTCATTCCGGTTTGAAATTCGCGGCATTCCTCGTCCAGCTCTCTCCTCTATGGCGCGGATATTAATAGATGCGACCGATGCGACCCTATATATAGGTGTCAGGATTGTACTTGACCGTTGGGAAATTCCGTGCGTGTTGGAACGATGTTGGGAGTATTTCACTTGCTTAACGATTAGTTATGAGACTTGCTTTGCTTTGACCCGTTGGTCCCTGGTATTGCGTGGAACTAACATATCGCTTTTTTCAATTAGAAAAATTATCAACAGGAACGCAATGGCAGAAGAAGGTAAACATGCTTTTCAGGTGTGCATCATTTCAGTATATTATTGACTCATTAACCAGGAAAATATGACGACGAAACCTATGAGAACAATGAGTATTTCTTTCAGAGAACATACCAGTGTTCGTGTTGGAATTTGAACGCGGGTTAAGGCGCGGCTGGGAAAAAGTCTCGCCGAACAGGAATTACCGTTGGATTGAGGAAGACGATGGTTATGCCGAAGTTCCTCCTCAGCCGTTTATGTATTCCCGTGAAATGAAGGATGAGGACGGAGTGGGTGAGTGATCAAAATTCATTGACATAGTTATGTAGGCAAGATGCGAAATCTAATTGTATCTCTCAGATTTCTATCCTGTTTCTTTCCAGCAATTCATTCCATCGATCTCGAATTTTCGTCTCACTATAAAGCGAGGCTGAATATCAATTGAAATTTCGTAAAAATTAAGCGCTTTCTTTGGTAGGTTTTTGGCGGGGAAGATTATTCAACGATCGTTTAAAAATGAACTAGGAATATTTAGTTCGAATGAAAACATGACAGGGATAGAAGATATGCATAAAGGGGATTCTTGAAGTGAGATTGTTTTCATCTACTTTCCCGCCCATGGTGGATGGCTCTTCAGTTCAAAAACAAATGAGAGAAATGATTGTCATGCTATGTAGAATAAATTAAAGAATCAAAAGATGAGTGAGGAGTATAACACCCTGAATTGGCTGGGATTAGTTGGACTGGCAATTTATGTTTTACAGATTATTACTACTTTTGCAGTTTTCTTGTTTAGATAAATTAATGGAAACACCCAATTAATGAGAGCTGGAAAACCCCCTCTTCCAAAACGTTTGAGTACCTTAGTACAGCTTAAAAACAAAGCAGTTTCAGACAGTGGGTCTTGATTTTTGGTATTTCATCTCTATTTGATATTCTTCTGCTAAGTTGATCTTATTTATGATATTAAATCTTGCATAAGCTGCTGGATATATGAGAAAACTCATTTTCACAAACTACATTCCTTTCATCCATTTCATACACATACATTTCTTAGCTTTGTGGAATTATGACAGTACCCTCATGTGCAGGTAGATGAGTAAACACGATTTTTTATGGAAAATATTTAAGTTAAGCTATACTCAGAAGTATTAATGGTCTAAATAAATCAAAATTTAATTTAAGTTTGTGGGAAACCTCTTCAATATCGTATATTTTTCAATTATTAAGTATATTTTTCCTCTTTGATATCGTATATTCAATATAGTATATTGGTCAATAGATGGCGTCAATATTGGCCCATAGCATTAGCATGCTACCATGCAAACATTCCAACACCCTGGTCCTGGGTTCAAATTCTGGCTAATTAGATTTCTCTGGTTAGGGGATGGTTGTATGTGTTCTTCAGTTGTTATTATTGTTAATTAGTCAGTTGTAAAGGCCTTGGGCTGTTTATGGATTTATATAAATAAATAAAGAAATAGATTAAAATCAACTAAGTAAATCTCTGTAGCTAATCTAGATAAATATATATTACAGCTTAATAGACACTTTTGTATGTAAAAGATGAAAGCATTGAAATAGTTGAATAAGATCTGGTTGATGGATTTTATTACTTTTACTCAAGATCAACCTTGGCTTACTTTCCAATGTTGCCAATTGTCATTTTTATCGATTAAATTAATTTATTTTATTTCCATATGCCCTATAATTATTGACATATACTTTATTAATTAAATAAAGATAAATTTCCAGAAGAAGCTCATACAAAATCATTGTTCTGTGATGTCTTAGGGATGATGTCCCCTGATGTGGTGGATGGAGAGTGGGAATGGAAGAAACGAGATGAGTGGAGAGATGAGGAAGAAGTATGGAAAAGAGAGAGTAGGCGGTGGGGAAGAGAGATAGGCGTTGGATCCCACGTCCAGGTGGAGGTGAATGGTGAGCCTCGCTTTGGCCAAGTTCGATGGATGGGACTCATCCCTGGTGAATGGCTTACTCCTATTGTTGGTATCGAAATGGTTTGTATTACTCTGCTCAACTCACTTTGACTTGCTCATGAGAAACCACAAGTCATTTTTATGGATAAACTTTTGACTTAAAACTAAAATATGTGTCCCAGATGCAACAGTGATTGCTTGACCATTTTTTTAAACATAAATCTCGCAGCTTCTGTGCTGCATATTCTGTTGTTCTGAGTCTGTTGAAGCAAGTTTTGTTTTATTTACAAATGAGAAAATTTCTAATATCCTATTCAATATATATATACACATATCTATTATATATAGCTAACTCTCCGGATATACCTATATAGATATAGGGGATACGAATTCTGACCATGTTCCACAAGCGCCATCAACGTCAGATTTTTTCGACGTACTGGCCCTACACTCTAGATGCCAGAATAATGCTGACTTCGACGCTAGCTATCATGGGTTCGATGCCAGAAATTCCCAAATATCGCAATTTTCCCATAAGAATGCATTGCGCGGATTTTTGAAAATTATTTTGAGGCACTTATCGTTAAGATAGAGTAACCAAAATTTCGGAGGTTGAAGTTGAGGTAGTCTTCTATGCTTCTCATGGAAAAAATGTAGCCAAATGACAGTGAGTTCGATGCCAGGTGGATGCAAAATTCTTCCATAAGAAATGCATTGCGGAAATCTTTTTAAATGCCTCCCGATAAGCTGGAAAGATAAGACCCGGAATGGTGACAGAGGCGTGGGACCTTCCCGATAAGATATTGAATCGAAACTTTGGAACAAGTAAGGATGGCACTTATCTAATATTATTTTGCTGTCTTCTCTCACGATCGGGTTCTTAGTTCGTCGCCAGGCGGTCTTTGGCGCGAAGTTTTAAATTTGAACAGAGGCAGTACTTGGTATGATACTGTATTCAACGGATAGCTTGCAGTATGCAAGCAACTTTTACTCGTATTATTATACAGCTCTATTGGCTTTTAATTCCAGTCATTGCTTCCGAAAATCGTCATTAATTCAAAAGATATGGAAGAAAACAAATGTTACATCAAGAATTGTGGTTTATTTGATTTAATACACATATTCTACATGTTTAAAAGTGCAGCATGGTTAGGACTTACACCAAGATCCTGTGGAAACTGCATGATGTGAGCCTTTTTAGTCATAAGGACACAAAAATATATTACATTTAATCACTTGTTTAACATACAGCACCATATAATTAAACAAGACCAATGAGTATAACACGGCAATACCAATAATTCAAAATTATCCTTGAGATGATCTGCAGTTTAAATACGATAACATTGGTGTCCAATATCATTGGTAATAGCTGTTATTTCCACATTCACCCTGGAGGTAAACAGCAGGAATGCGTTTCTCTTTTTAATGGAAAGAGATCACCCAGAGGCCTATAAGAGAGAAGTTATTCCTACAAAGGAGAGAAATATATATAAAGTGTTCTACCTTTCAGTAGGTTCATGTGGCCCCATATTCCCTATTTAATTCCCTCTCCTTCAATTCCTGGTAACTTGTCTGACCCATTAATTCGTCTAATAACTTTTGTCTTTGTCTTCCCCTCTGTCTTTTCCCTAGCATTCTTCCCTCGATCGCTTTCTTCGATAATCTCTCTCCTCTTATTATTTGACCCACCCATTTCTTTTGTCTATTTTTAATTACTTCAATCATTACTCTTTTCTCCCGACCATCTCTAACACCTCCTCATTCGTTTTTCTATCGACCCAACTTAATTTCTCCATTCTACGCCATACCCACATCTCAAAAGCCTCCAATCTTTTGACATCCTCTTTTCTTAACGTCCACGTTTCACACCCGTACAACATTACACTCCTCACCAAGGATTTTACGAATCTCTTTCTGATTCCTTTATCAATTCCCTTTATCATTAGTTCCCTTTGCTTCATGAGTGTTTCTTTCACTGATGCTATCCTTTTTCTAATCTCTGTTGAGCATCTTCCATCCTTAGAAAGAAGACTACCCAAGTATGGAAATTGATCTACTTGTTCTAGTTTTTCCCCATCCACCCTTATCGTTAACTTAGATTTGATTCCATATGAAAACCTCATAATTTTAGTCTTTCTTACATTTATTTTCATTCCAAACTCCTTTGCTTTTTGTTTTAGTGCATTTACTAGGATTTGCAAACCCCTTTCAGAATCTCAGACAATAACCTTGTCCTCTGCATATCTTACTGACTTCACTACTTCCCCACTCCACTTCCAACTTTGATTCCCTTATCTATTTCATCCCAAGCTTCTTTGACCATTTCTTCTGCATATATGTTAAAAAGAGATGATGGTAAAGGACAACCTTGTCTTACTCCCCTCCCTAACTCTGCCCACTCTAATTCTCCATTAGCAACTCTTACTTGTGCGGTTTGATTTAAATACAAATTTTGCACTAAATACCTGTCTTTCCAACCCAACCTAATTCCCTTTAGTATCACCATCAGTTTTGGCCATTGAACTCTATCGAAGGCCTTTTCAAAATCAACAAAACATACACAAATGTCCCTTTTAAATTCTGAGCTTCGTTCTACGAGAACCCTCATTATCCCAATTGCATCCCTCGTCCCTTTCCCTCTCTGAAAACCGAACTGATCATTCCCTATGAATTCCTTAGTTTTGCCCTCGATTCTTCTGTTTACGACCCTTAAAATTACTTTTGCAGCATGAGAAATTAAACTAATTGTGTGGTAATCCCGGCATTCAGGGGCATTCTTCTTTTTCTGTAATGGAATCAGGATAGATTTCGTAAAATCCTCTGGCCACTTTCCTTCGTCGTAAATCTTCCTGCATAAATTATAGAATTGCTTTTTACCCATTCCTCCCAGATTCTTAAGAAATTCTCCTGGGATCTCGTCCACACCCGTTGCTTTCTTCCCCTTCATGTCCCTCAGTGCTCTATCAAGTTCACTATCTAGTATACTCTGCCCAACATCATCTTCCTCTACTTCTTGTATACTTTCTATCTTTATGTGGGTAGGCTTCATGTCTTTAGAGTACAATTCTTCAACATACTCTCTCCATCGTCCCCTTATGCTTGCTGGCTCCCTTAGGACATTTCCCCTGTTATCCCTAATAGTGGCCATTTTATTACTAATTTTATTCTCCGCTAATTGTTTAACTTTTCTATATAATAGGTCAACCCACCCACTTTCAACCATCTTCTCTATTTTCTCACTCTGACCCTGCCACTACGATTCTCTTGCTCTATTTGTTTCCCTCCTCAGTTGTTTAGTGCCCTGTACATTCTAGGAGAGAAATAAAAATCTTTCATTACTATACTTTTCAGCAGCAGTTATAAGTTTATAAATAACATAACCAGCTCCTTACCATGTACAATGTTGCACCAAATAGTGGAGGACATGAGCAGCAGGAAACAGCCCTTCCTTTGACATGGCTGGAAAAGTCAGAATTATAGATACAAAAGATTACAGGGTATGGAAAACTTATATTTTATGAAATGGAAACACACATACATTTATTTTTTTATCTTTCACTGTATCCTCAAAAACTTGTTCTGACATTCCCAGCATATTACTCACCATCACTTCCTATTCATTTCTCGGCACCAACGGACAATTGTCTTCCTCACCAACACCTCAAGAATGACATTTTTAATGTCATTCCAGTGAGGAGGACATTTCCTTTCCAGCCACTGAAATGAAAGTTGCGGCTCTACTGCTCTCACTATGTGATGGCACAACTTGCTCCTCTGTGGCTCTTCATTTATTAATTCTTCATCTAACTGAGATGCAAGAAGAACAATGGCAGCTAACTTCTTACTGGGTCCACAAGTCTCAGTCATTATGGCTGACTTGCATTGCTCACAAGTTTCAGACTTTCTGAAAACTTGTGAGCAGACAGCAGCTAGTACTGGGTTCATCTCTGCCTCTGAAGCATCTATTATGAGGAAGCCACTGAAGTTCCACTCTTCCTCCCTCCCTAACAGCACTTCCTCATTTGTCCCTATGAGAGCCCTGAGGAAGTCCAGTACAGCCATTTCATCATCTTCACAGTTCCTGCGGCTGGTGGATGCAGAGAAGGCTAACCCACTGATGACCCCAGATTTCAGGCTTCCTATAAATTGAGTTGGTGTGGGGTGGGTGTTGGACCCATAGCTTCCCCTTATGCACCCAAACAGGTTCTCCACTGGATCCTGATTGAATGCCCTGGTGGAGATCTCAGTCTTAGCATCAACAGTATTGAGAATCTCCATACATATCAAAGGAAAAGCTTTCAAGTTCAAGTTTCAAAACTGGGAACATAGTATTTTAAAGTACCTCAGTCATCCTAGCACGACGATGAATAGAATTCCTATCACAACAGTGTAAGGGAAAATATCACAATGAAAATTATTATTTAAAGAAGTTGTGCACACGTGCTTCAGCGGATGCAAGCTTTACTCGCCAAAACTTGGAAGAAGCTGCTTTACAAAACGTCCAAATTGAATACATCCATAAACCCCTTAATTAATCTCACAGACTAACCCGTAGTATGTTGAGTTAACTCTACCCTCAACGAGAAACTCATGAAATTCGTAAACTGAAACACCACACTTGCACTTACGCTACTCTTTCTTTAGGGAAGCAAAAGAGCAGCTTATCACCCACGCCAGAGGTACTCCTGCAATCCTTCACAGCACATGTAAGGATTTTTCTCAGCATTTTGGCCACAAAATATAACGAAATAAATCGGTAAGAAGCTACCAAACCACTACTCCTGCGAAAGGTTGCTGTAACCCCTGTAACCGTTATGAAGCTATGACGTCAAGCTAGGTGTTGGGAGCACGGCTACGAGTGAGTTAGGAGAAGTGCTGGTAGAGGCGCTACTCGATAACAATTTCCCTATCTAAGTGAACAGAGCCTGTAATGATCAGTTGTCTGCGCTCAATTGGGACGCGCTCAGTTGTTATGGAACTATGAAACACTGGTATTCCACTGTGCAAATATGTTGTATGGGGAATTTATAGAAATGCTCACTCACGTTCATGTCATTTTACAAACCGGTTTTATGGAGAGGGTCTTTGTTTCGTGCTAATATTAAATAAGGTCACGGAAAATCCCCATTTCCCCAAAAGCCCCATTTTCAAACATTGGTGGTCAAAAATGTTGAAAAATTTCTTGTTTATTAAAGTATGATGATTGTTACGGCATGGATGTTGAAGTAGCAGGGCTACACTGGTATGACGCTGTACTGCAAAAGCTATGCTTTCTTAGGCTATCATGGGTTAGAACCCATATAACAGAATTTTTTTACCTGTTTTTTCCTCATTTGCTATGGTAAAGCTGTTCTTTCATGCAATACAATATTGAAATATTTTTCTGGTGCAACGTATGCAGTTTTTTAAATATTTATTTTTTAGCTTATAAATAAATATTATGATGGAAAATGAGAAAAAAATTGTATATCAATGGTATAATTCCCCCTATGCTACTCACAGCTCATGGGGTACTAATCTAAATCTAAATCATCCGAAGAGAATAAGAAAATGGTTGCCTAGCATCTCATCTAATGGCCATTTTGTGTAATTTGGACATCCAAAGCATTTCCAAGCAAAATTGAAAGAAGTTCATGAGGAAAGCAAAAGGAAAAAAAATTTTAGAATGAGTGATGATTTTCTTTGAATATAACCAGCCGTCTCATCGTTTTCACAAACAATCTGAAACGAAAAGGCCCTCAAAGTAGAGAGGAAGGTTTTGAGGAAGAGTTTCACATGGTTGCCACATATGCAGAGCCCCCACATTGTGCATTCAGGGAAAAATTAGTTGTATGATGTGCGGGTTTGCATAAGATTAAGGATAACCAAAAATAATGGTCACCTACAAATGTGGCAACCTTGTAAAACCCTTCTCTCTCCCCCCCCCCCCCCCCCCCAGACCCTTTGCCCCTCCTTCTAGGCTACAGCTCCACTAGCAGTAAACAGCCAGTTTAGTCCCGTCAGTGATGGAAAGGCTGGTAGTGAATTCAGGAGAAAAGAACATCACACATATTCCCGAATTTTAGTTCCTTTCTCCATGAACCTCTTTTATACCTCATGCCCGATTTACATCTCCACAACAATGAAGATCTTTAAAAAAGAGGCTTTTTAAAAATTTTTGGCTGCCTTCTCAGACAAAATATAACTTATGCTGCAATAGGTGAGACTGATGAAAGTCACAATGTCAAATTCGTGTCGCTCAGAGTATAGTTTGCGTATAAATACATTAAATTTTGTGTAATTTGGATCAAGGACTTACAAAAAGACCAGTTTAGAAGAAAATATGTATCAAAATGTAGTTCTTTAACAATATTAAATACAAATACTTAACAAAGGGAATAAATAAAGTTTAAGTAATCATATAAATTATTTTGGGGCTTCATAAAATCCAGCATACTCCTCGCTTTGTGGCTATAACATATTCTCACTTTTCCTCATTTTTATAAACTAAACCATTTTTCTATTTCCACTCTGATGACAGAGTGTATTCCTTTTACACCCATTATTTTTTCATAGCAAGCTGATAATTTTATTATTCCTTGCTTTGTATGGTTATAGCACGTTCTCTGTTTTTGTCGATCCTCATTTTTATAAAAAAAATCCTTTTTCTGTTGAGCTGAGAACTTCTGTAAACATTTCAATTTTCATTATCTAGTTGAGCAAGGTCTGAAATGGCTTATTCTTCAGTCTTTATAGGCTTATGGATTGTCAGCTGCTGACCATGCGACTCTAACAGCTCGTTGCCATCACTCACACGTTATTTTATCACGTTTTTGAGAAAATTTGAACAAATTCTCTTTCAGGAGAGATCAAAATCAAGAACCGTGTTACTCTGAGTTCACGAATGTTGTGATATAGGTGCAATTTATACTCATAATATTCATGTAAGTGGGAGAATATCTCTGAATATAATAAAATTACGAATAGATGAATATATGGGATTTATTTTCAAGGATATTCATAAGATTTTTCTTCCATTTTCTGGAAGCTTAGGATTACACCTTACCCAAAGAAAATTGTTTTGAGGACTGGAGATGATAACTATTACACAAAATAACGAGACTGATACCGTGGAAACAGATAAGATTAACATTTTGGGAATTTTATAGTGTTATCCATGCCTTTCTTTTCGAATTATTATAGTCTCACTCAAGAGACATTTATGAAGAAATTCTCATTTTTTCCATACTATTCCATGTCTGAGAAGGAAGCTTACAAACAGAGCTGAAGCAGTGGGGAAAAAAGCCAAGAAAGGAACAGCTAACCTTATGTCGACTCCATATTTGATAAAATAAAGGACTTGGTATTACCACTTGGAAACAGTCACCCTGCAACTTCCATTTGTTTGATCTGCTAAAAATCATCTCATAACTCAAATGATGAACTGAAGGACCAGCTCTTGTCACGGCTACAAGAATTCTGGTTGTAGGGAATCTTTCGGCTCGTTAAGAAGTGGGATAGTTGTGCTCAGGCCTATAGTGATTTCTTTTGAATAAGGCTTCAATTATATCCAGTTTGGAAACTCCTCAAGTGAGAAGTATTTGCAACATTGAACTAATCACTCTTGTCTAGTTTTAAACTAACATCAATGATTATGCACATTAGTGCACGTAAACAAATAATTTAATTTATGTGTTACAATTTATGGTGTTATAGAAATATTTTTTTTAGATAAGCAGCTATAACTTAGTGAAGTTTTTGCTTTTTTTGTTGAAAGGTTTTGATATTTTTAAAATGAATGACGCGGCTGCTGATAGTTGTGTTAATTAAAGAATGTGACACTCCAAAAACCATCAAAGAATAAACTTACTACTATACGTATTTCGATCCTGAAGGGATCATCTTCAGCAACTAGAAAAAGACAGGCAGTCTGTTTCCAGTTGCCTCAAGGTTGAAATATGTATAGCAGTAAGTTTATTCCTTGATGGTTTTTGTAGTGTCACATTCTTTAATTTGTTATTTTTGTTTGCTAATTCTTAACTAATATTATTGTGAAGGTTAGTTCCATTGCAAGTATAAATTTAATTGTAATCAAGTGATTAAAATCTTTTCACATAATAAGGAAAATTTAAATTTTTTCTTTATTTTGATTCTTTAATAATTGCTATATTCTATTTGTGCCATACTGAAGTCTGAGCATTGAAAACAATAAAATTTTTATTTAATATTTTAGATGAATTGCAAGGCAGGTTTTCTACATTGAAATAATGTGTACCTGAAATGTTGGCCATTAGGTTGCTTATCTTTCACAGTGGTGCTTCACTTTCCTTCTTCTGATAATGCTTGTTATATTTCAGTAAAATATTTTCGTTCTTGGAAATAGTCGCTGTTTGATACCACAAGTTAATTAATGTGATAAGTATCCAGACCATTGCAATAGTCAAATAAAGCTATGCTAAGAGGTTTCAAAGTTAATTCTTTGCAATGTATGGTGTCACTGCAGCTGATGATTGAATGATTTTTTTGACTAATGGAGATTTATTTGCTGTATTTTGTTCATGGCTAACAAATCAGGATTTGGCTAACAAATTGTTTGACTGTTGCTCGTTCAAAGACAAATGAATAAAAATGTAGAAATCAGAAAAAAAAATAAACTAGTTTCTCCATGCAAAAATTTTGCAGACTCAATTTCCTGCCCAAATACATTTCAACAAACACTCCAGTCACTACAAACAAATACACAAAACATATCTAAATAAACACACCTTCATATTCTGTTAGTATTATAGTATATAGTGTCTGTTTCGATATACCTCTATTGTAGAAATAGATATTGTTATCTACACATCCAGTAATGAAACTCTTTGAGCAAATTCAAAGTAAAACTGTTTCTTCATTTTAAGATTGAGATTAAATATCAGTATCTGATGGTAAAAACTATTTACCAATGTAACTAAGTAAACAAAAAGTTCTGTATATAGCAACCCGGGTATCTACACATCCAGAACAAACACAAGGATGAAAATATTAACTCATGTTTTTGACCAAATGGTAAATTATTCATTGGTGTAACTTTTTAACAGGAATTGGGAAAATTTTCTTTCAAATGGTCATTCATTCATATGTATTGATAGAGCAAGAAGGGAGAAAAGCCTCAGTCTGGTCAAAGTCAAGTCAAGGATGTTTTAAAGTAATATATAGAGGATTGGCCCTTTCCTTCTTTTGAAAAGGATTGTGATGGTACTTTTTGTGTATGTATTTACAGATAGATTTGGGAATGTGTTGCAACTTTAGTTATGACCTGCACTTGTTTTGGAATGAATTATCTTTCTTAGCCTAGATATCATTTTATTTACTTCATTTTTTCCTAACATAAATACCAACTATAAGAATTATGAGTTTAGCAAGAAGTCTACTTATTTTCTATCATTTGATAAGTACATTTAGAGAATCAAATTTTTCCTAATAATAACAAACGTTTTAATCTCAGGATTAGATTGAGACTTATAAGTCTCTTCTTACATTTAACACTAATGATACGGGTATAAGATTTTTCTCAAAGTAATGTTTATTTTAAATATCGATATGCCATGATACATTGTGTAGATGTAGTAGAGGGGGAATTGCTTTATATTTCGTCATTAATTCTTGTAATTCAATAGTATGCTTGCATCTGTAAATGCAAGAAATATTTATTTGTAGTATAATTATAGAATATGGTAATATAGCTGTAACAGGTGTGAATGTTAATTTTGTTAGGAGTCTGAAATAGTTGGAGCCACTGATGGAACTTTTCATGGCAGACGTTATTTTCGCTGCAGTCCTATGCATGGTTTCTTTGTGCCAGTGGAGCATTGCTGTCTGGACCACAGACTTTCTTCCACCTCCTTCCAAGGTTAGTCCTAATAATTTATTTATCACAAACAGGTTATTTAACCCCATGTGATATCCTCTCTATCAGGGTTCACAGCAGCCCATCACTCAAATGAGTCTCATAAATACTTTTATCTCATACAAATATTTTGTATTTTTGTATAGCTATTATTGTGGTAAAAAGAGCAAAATGGTTAAAGATGGACTTGTAACATTAAAGATATGCACACAGATTGAGTAACAAATGAATTGATGGTTGAGATAAGGATAATTTTAAGAAACGATTGTGTAAGGTTTTCATTTTGCTCACTTAATCTAACCAAGCTTTGTAGATCAAAATTTATTTTTACCAAACTTTGAGAAGATTGACAGTTTGATTCAGTAGCCTGTATGTTGTTAACTCTGATCCCATTGTTTACTCTTTAAGTGTATCTTAAGGAAACTTTCTTATTTCTTTATCTACTCCTGTTTTAAGGGGATTCCATTTGAGGAATCCTAAGATATCCTTCAGCTTGTTTCCATGGCTAATTTCCTTTATATCATTCATAACCAAGGGGATTATATTCAATGTTGCTGCTTATTTAGATAATTTTGTCTATATTAGCTCATTATTGAGTATCCCACTGAACCAGTCCTGTCTTGAATGACTCTGTTCTTTCCTCGACTTATGTACTTCTTCCATAGAAAATGACATATCGATATAAAGAATGTCTCTCAGAAGGAATGAGTGTAGGCATAAGTAATTTGATAAATTTTTTAGCTGTGAATTATATGATGAAATACATCATTAGTCCCATACTGAACTATTACAATTTTGGAGATTAAAGTGAGAACAAATAGTAATTTCTGGTCCCTCTTTCATGATGGTATTAGGTATATAAATCTGATAGCCAACTAGGAAGTTCATTTTTTTTCATACTCCCTGCCATTTGCCATATGGTGGAGGGTATTATTGTAATTGAGAAGAAGGTCTTCGGAAGGCCGGATAATATCTCGACAAAATAAGAACGTGGTATACACAAGTAGTTTATCTTGTTGAGACTGGGTAATTTGATGAATGTATCACGGAAAACTTCTTTTTAGAATACATATGGTTTTCCTTTTTTTCTTCTTATCCCAGTTATGTAGATGAATCCCTTCTTTAACTCCCTTCCGACACACAATCCTTTTCCTGATGCTTGTTTTGTTTAACTGATTTAAATTATGAACCATTTGCTATTAAATACATTTGACTTTATCCTTCATAATGTATCACTGTATGCATAATCATAACTCACCTATCAGACTTGGTTTGGAGCACATATTTCAGTCAAATGCAGCTGTGCTTAAAAATAAAATGGGCTTTAAATAGTTTATGAATTACCTTAGCTTTTAACTACTTTTACATTTGATTTCAATGATTTTATTCAGTATGAATAACCTTATGTTTTGCTTTCATTTATTCCTTATGCTTATTTTTATATACTGTATTTTTAACTAAAACTTGAGTTTGTGTCCCTAATAAATTCAGCTCAATTTTTGTCATGATAATCCTTTTTCATCAACCTTTATACCCATTGTTTTCTTAGGTATGTATGGTTACTTAATTTAGAAAAGATACTGGGAAACAAATTTCAAATGAAGTATTATTTAAAACTTATTAGTAGCTGATTTAATTAGAAGGTGTTAGTAGCTTTAGCATCATGATGTTAATTAGCTTCAGTTTTAAACTCATTACATTTCAGTCACTATTATTTTACTTTATCAGAGCTATCCATTCAAAACAGGAGGATATAGAAAATTGTTTAGAGATGGAAGTTATAGAGAAAGAGGAATAGCACTTGAAACAGGAAAGGGTATCGAATCCCTCTGTAAGAGAGAGAAATCATCCTTTTCATGATTGTAATGCTGATCATCATTGGGATTGTGTTGAATAGGAAAAGAATTATGGGAGATTCAAGAATTCTCTAATTGCTGAATGCTATTGGGTGCAGTTCCTCAGAAAAAGGATTAATAACAGGTTCCAGAACTTTCAGGAACTCCCATTTTGGAGACTATGCCTCCATCATCATAAATGCATAATGAAAAGAAAGTGTGAGGTATATGTAACTGTTTGGGGGAGGGGTTTTGGGGTATGGTTTTTTTGGTGTGACTTACAGGGAGAAGGTGGAGAATGGGAATTCCAGGATTAATTCCTTTTAAGAAGCGGTGTCCAGAAGAGAATATAATGAAGAAGGTGGAATAGACCCATCAGAAATTTTCAAAGCATATTCTTTCTGTCTTCTATCATAAAATTTTTTGGTAGAATGGCTAATATATCTGACCAAAGCCAGGAGAGACAGAGAGTCGAGCGGGGCAGGAATGGGTCACCACGGGGATGTATTAAATTATGCTTAAAATAGTGAAAAAGAACTAGTGTTCTTTGCAAGGGTTTTACTTATATAATATTTACTTTATTTTTACTTATTATAATATCATTGTAAGAAGTAATCCTTAGTTAATAATTAGTCTTGTGGGCTCAGTATGATCTTTTATTACAACATTAATTTAAATCATTGTATAATAAGCATTTTATTTAAGCAGTAATCTACAAAATAATCCAACAGTAAATATTAGATGCAGAATGAAAAATTTGGGAGTTCACATATAACCAGAATTTTGCTATATAATGATATGAAAAGCCAATTTGTTGATTTAATCGATAAAATGCATCAAATTTTAGCAATGTTACCATATTTACAAAAATAAATGTAAATTATTATATAATTAACAGATCATGATTTTTAAGTGCCCTTATATTAAGTAATCCATTAGTAGGTACCATGTAGAGATTAAAAATCAGATCATGCATACTAACTGAGAATTCTATGCATATCAACTTTTCATAAAAAATATCCCTTCCTAGCTGATCTTTACGTAATTGACTGATAAATTTCCAGCTGGTCTGTACCCTAATAATTTTTACCCCTGAAATACAGAAAATGTAATTAACCCTTTATTAGTCACGAGGGGTCAGTATGACCCCAGGTAGTGTATTCCCCTCGGTAAAACTAATCAATATATTTCAACCAAATTTTTTTGTTTTAAAGATTTTTACCTTCTTATGATTATCTGAGAATTTACTCAATTGAAAATAAATTCTTAGAAAAGTGTGCAATTTTAGCAGAGTTACCAGATTTCCAGAAATAAATTTAAATATTTTTAAAACAATATTTCAATATATTTTAAGCTTTATTTTTTTACAATATTTTAATATCTTTGATATATAAGGCAGGGTTTGCAAAATTAAAAAAAAAGATATCACAATCATTAACCCTTTGTTAGTGTGTTAAAGAAAGTTTAACAATCACTCACGTGTTGTCAAAATGACTTCAATATTCTCTGAAATTTTAAAGCAGTTCAAAATGCTAATATAATTTGTTCAATTTATCATAGTTCATAAATGATCTTTTAGCAAAATATATACAGCTATATTTAATGTTTTATCTTATTCAAAAAATTAAATAAAATGTTTTAACACATACCAAGTTTATGTAATTAATCTAATATAATAGATATTTTTCATCCTATAAAGTTAGCTGAGAGTTACACACTTTCAGAGAATGTAGAAGAGAGTTTATTATTTTTTCTTAATGTCTTTCATAAGAAGCCATTAGTGAAGCTTTCAAACTCCATTCCTCTCTCCTAGTGCTAACTCTAGTTAATTAATCCTGATATCTCTCATTTCTTATATAGATGTAAAGAGCTGAAAATTGTGTAAGATTTTCCAAATGGTAAAATAGAAGCCTATAAGAGAGAGTAAAAGAAAAGTGTTTGATTGCAGATACAGTGTTTGGTGTGATGGATAGTCCAATAGTGACGGGAGTAGTGGCTCCAGTTTCTTCAGTCACTTGTCATCACAATGGGGATGAAGAAGCACCATCTCCCATTGGTCGCTACCGTGGTATTCAAGGACATAACAATTCCTGCTATTTAGATGCCATGCTATTCAGCATGTTTACTTTTACTAGGTGAGTACTTCATTCCTGTCTCCACATACTATGCTTACTTGTTTTGAATTTGCTCATCTCTGTTATCACCATTTTTCTTTTAAATGTAAATTTTTAGAACTATTCTTAATTAAAATTAACAAATGGTGATTTCTAAAAGGAAAAAGAAATAAAATATTAAAATTAAAAAAGCAAAGTTACTGGACGATTTTGAACTTAAGTTATAAAGTTTCTTAAATTTAGTATAATGGCAACAAATAATAAGGATATTGTAATTCATCTGAAGATTGAATTTCTATGAATGGTTTTGGGGATTGATTACCATCTTCAGGTAAAAAGCAAAGTAAGCTAGTTAAATGGATTAGGGAGTGAGAGTATGACCTTATGAAATTTCTATTTAAAAATTTTAAATATAATAGTAGCAAATGTTACACAAGGAATCACCTAGTGCTGACCAATTATCTTTCTTATTAGAAATACATTCTTAGTAGATTCCTCCTTTGCAAATACTGGCTATTTTACGTTAAAATAATTTCCCTGATAATGTGGATTAACTTAAGAGATTATAAATTTAGAAAGATATTAATTACTTTTCTCTCAATAAAAAACTGTTAGAAAAATGTTGAGGATGCTTTTGAATGTAAGAATAATTTGAGTAAATGCATTACGTCTCAAGACCATAATACATTTTCCTTTTATACAAGAATGATAAAAACTCTGATTTTTAGCAAGATAGGAGAGAAAAAGGATGATTATATAGTAAAAGCCCATGCAATGATGTATCCTTTTGCCGCATCGAATAGTTTAGTGTTATTTTAATGTATTAATCATCGTATGAATGAGTATGATATAAGGACTATAATTGCAGTGTATTTGATGGACTTCTATTCCGTCCACCATCAGAGGATGACATGCCTGAGTATTTAGAGGTGCAGAGAGTACTGCGTGAAGAAATTGTAAACCCTCTTCGGAAAAATCTCTATGTTCGTGCAGATCGAGTCATGAAACTTAGACAGCTCCTAGATAAACTGAGTTCTGTGTCTGGCCTCACTGGAGAAGAGAAAGGTATTATCCTCTATATATTATTTCTAAACATCCATTTTCTGTGACCAGGGCATTTATCCTTCCACACTCCATCAAAACATACAAAACATACATACCATTTGAAAGTTCCCAGGTTCCTGCTAAAAATGGACAAGTGAAAAATGTACTATTTGATAAAAAAATTGAGAAAAATTTCATCTACATATGTACCCTGCAAGCCACCTTTCAGCGTGTGGCAGGGGGTGCACCATGACTCTATTTTTCTAGTCGATTGTTTTCGCGTATTGTTCTTGGAAAAAAAGAAATCTTGAATCCACTGGTTTTAGCATCTATTTCTCTGATCTTTCTCACTGTATCACAATGGCCTATATAGCAAGGAGGGCGCATAATATCGGCTACATCTTCTATGAACGTGCTCTGTCTGAATTTATCTAGTAATTTAAATCTATGATTGAGCCTTCTTTCTTCGAAAGATTCCCATCCTGCCTCCTGAAGCATCTGAGGAACACTTACCGATTTATCATAGCAATTTTTTACAAAGCGTATTGCCTTTCGTTGTATCTTTTGTATCTCGCGAATACAACACTTTTCAGCAGTATACTATACATTGCATGCATACTGGAGGTGAGGCCTAACTAGCGTAAAGTAACATCGCTTGCGGATGTTTCTTCGCTTTTACCGACTATTCTTTTGACGGAGCATAATTTCTTAAGAGCTTGCCCACATATGTTATGGATGTGGGTACCCCAAGTTAAGTTATTCGTGAGGGTTATTCCAAGATATTTTACCGAATCGACAGTTGATAATGTTTTCCCTCGAAGGCTATATGAATTATGATCAGCAAAGAATTTTCTTTCAAAAAAATTAAATACTGAACATTTGTCTACGTATAGCTCCAATTGTCAGTCGTCGCACCATTTAACAATTTTATCTAAATCATTCGGCAGGCTTAATCTATCGTCATTACTTTTTATTTCTCTGTAAATAATGGTGTCGTACACAAATATTCTATCATTACTATCAAAGTGTTCATTAACGACCTTAATGAACACATATACACAAACGACCTTAATGAACACATATATACATTAACGATCTTAATGAACACATATTAAGAATAATACGCTTCCTTGTAGGATGCCTGAGGTCACTTTCACTAGGTTGGAACTAATACCATCTAATACTACTCTTTGCTCTCTATTGGACAGGAAGTCTTTTATCCAACTTATTACTTCTTCGTTGATGCCCGCAAGTTTTAATTTGTATAACAATTTATGATATGGGACTTTATTGAACACTTTCCAAAAATTGAAAAATATCGCATCAACTTGTGTTTTACTTTTGGCAGATTTCAAGATATCGTGAATTAATAACGCTAACTCTGACTCGCAGGATCGTGTCTTACGAAAACCATGTTGATTCTTAACTATGAATTTAGAGGTTTTCAGAAAACCCATTAAGGAACTAGTAATTATATGTTCCATTATACATTTATATAAGTTAACGAAATGGGCCTAAAATTCGATGGATCATTTTTTAAAAAGCTTTTAAAAATTGGGGTGACATTCACAGCTTTACAATCTTTCGGGACCTTACCTTTGCTCATAGATTTTTCAAATATTACTTTAAGAAAAGGGTCTACCCTCTCTGCTATTTCTTTAAATACTCGAGCGTATATCCTCAGGACCAGCAGCTTTATTTGGCTTAATCTGCCTTAAAAGTTTAATAATTCTGTCTTCTCTAAATTTGAATCATTGAGTTTCCTTACTGGATGTGTAGATATTAGTATTGCCATGTTTGGAGCTTGTTTTCTTTGTTACGTTTATATATAGTTTTTATGATGTTGATATTTATTCCCGGTCTTAAAATGATTGAAACATTTTTTGCCAGTAATATTAAAGTATCCAAAAGTAAAGACATCAATGTCGTACACAACATATATAACATAATGTATAACAGCATTTTAATAAACCATGTATCTTTGGAGAGCAGAAAAACAACCACAGAAACATTGCTGAATATGAATGTTTGTGTCACACGTACAACTTATATTTTCTTACTTACTTTGTAATCCTACAGCTTATGAAGCAGCTTATGTTATCATTTCATTTACTACTGCTTTAATTTAATTAATTGCATACACCGCAGTGACCATTTCTGCGAAATATTTGCACGGACAACTAGTCATTCATTCATTTAAAAAACTTCTTTTATGATTCAAGATGTGCTCTTATTTCTGTGGCACTGAAAGAGGCACTTAAGCTAGCCCTAGGCTATTTGCATAGCTAGTGTATATTAATAAAAATAATGCAGTATAATATTGCATCTAATTAAGAATTCTATAAGAAATTTTGTCACAAGATTAAAGGCACTCTTGAATGTAGCATGGGCCTAGCTAATAGTTATAGATGGAGTCAATATAAAAGTAATTAGTTGATTTGATTAGTGATTGTAGGATAGAGAATTCAAATTTTCATTAGCAGCTGATTACTACTGTAGAAGTCTCTGATAACGAGAGTTGTATCATAGCGAGTGATTTTTTGGTCATTCTCTGTCTCACAGCAAAAAAAGATAGGGAGTATATAATGAGTGGTTATTTCTGAAGTGTTGGTGTAACGAGTGCCACATTTCTATATTTGCCTTGCAGGAGGAATATCACAGAATCGTCAATTAAGGTGAGAGACAAAATCTGACAAGGAAATGACAATCTGAGGCACATTATCTCTTCAAAGAGCAGAAAAAATTGAACGAAAACATCATTGTCACCTAATTCATGCATTTGTTTCCCACAGTTCGCCTCACCCCTCCTCGGCAAAAATGATTCAAAGGTGCTTTGATTAGAGACACTCCCATTTGTCCCTCCATATATACACACTTTGTTTATGGTTTGTAATGTAATCAATGAAATAATGTTTTTTACCATGATATACTTTTTACCCATACTGGCAAGAATTAAAAACCCTACAGTTCCATTCTGTTGCACCCCCTGCCTTTGGACTTGATTAGAAATAGTATGCTTAATATTTCTAGTATTAGAAATTGAGTATGCTTAATACGAGCACTTTTCTGAAGTTTTTCAGCCCTTGTCATAACGGACTTCTACTGCATATTATATTACTATCATTAAAATTTCCTAACTCTTATCTTGTTATCTGAATAAAATCACAAAAGCAATTCTAGCCCGCTCACTAATACCAAAACCATTTAATTTCACATCAGAATCCATAAATATATTCATCGTCATAAAGAAAACTTGGTTGCAACAGATGCTTAAACAAAACTGATGAAAAATTTGATGGCCCTCAATTTATTTATCTGTTTATAAGACAAATCTTCCTATATATGGCAAAATGCATCTGTGAAAAGGCTAATTTAGATCAATATTTGAAAAGCCTTCCAAAATAAGGCAAGGCTCATCCAAAAACAAGCTTACTTAGCTTGACGTTTGAAAAAGCTACCAAAATAAGGCAAAACAAATCCAAAAATAGGATTATTTAGTGCAATAATTGAAAAGTCTTCCAAAATGAGGCAAAAGTTATCTATCTGAAAACAAGCTTATTTAGCTATATTTGTGTAATGAATTTATCTTTATTCAACATGCTTTTTAGCTTTAGCTGATTAGTTTTTGAAAATGATAAGTAATATCTACTAATATATTTAAACTATTTTATAAAAATAAAAAACACGAAGGGAGCATATACTCAAATAAGGAAGGCGTTAATACAATGAATTGAGTCTTTTAGATTTGCCCAGTATGTAATATTCAGTGCTGCAAAAAGATGAGATTCATAATTTAAAGTCAGAATATAGTATTAAGAACGTCCTCTACTTACACAGGTGGTGTACATACAATCTCTTGATCCATAGAAGCATTTTAATTTACACAATATCACTAAAAGCTTACTCTTTCACAATAGCATCCTCTATATATTATTTTAAAACATATATTTTTGGTGACCTGGGATTTTCTCCTTTCTCACTCCACCAATACATATATATAAATGACCATTTGAAAGCAAAGATTTTCAGGTCCCTGCTAAAAATAGTCAGACAAATGAAAAATACACCATTTGTCAATCAAATTGAATTAATATTTTAATCATCGCATTGCATACTGGACGAAAAGATAATCAGGTTGATATATACAGAATTTTTTTTTTACTTGGAGACGTATGTAAGCAATTTTTAAAGTAAAGTAGAGATAACTATTCACAGTCTTACAATGATTGAAACAGGGTTTGCAATTAGTATTTTAGTCTTCATGAACGTAGACCTCAATGTTGTATGCAACTATTAACAATATTTTAATGAACTGATATAAACTTGCAACTTTTGGGAGGAGAACAACATTCTCAGAAACATGAGCACTGCTGAATACAAAGGTTTCACTTTTGTATTATACATTTATGATAAGTTTTCACTTCACCTAAATTGGTATTTAACTGAAGACATGTTTATATGGATGGTGAGAATTATAAAATTGTTTACATCCCCAATATATATATATATATATATATATATATATATATATATATCATGAATTTCCTCTATGCACAATCCATTTTATATCATTCCCGGTAATCGGATATACATTCAAAATAATTTGAAAAAATTGACCGCCATGCATTTTATACCGGAGAATATTGCAACCACTTGGCGTCAAACTCTCGGTCTTTTGGTAGTATTTCTTCAGTTAGTACAATAGATAACCGAAGCATCTCCAACCTCCGAAATTTTCACCGTTCTATCGCTCCGAGTAAGGACTCAAAATAATTTCCGAAAATTTGTGCAAAAGACCGCCTGTCGTCGAACACAGGACCCGTTCGTGAGAGACAATGGCATGGAAATGTTAATTAAGTGCCACTCTCACATATTTCAAAGTTTCAATTCAGTATCTTATCGGGAACGTCCTAAAATGAGATTCCGTTCTTCCCGCTTGAAATGCATGGTAGAATCGGAATGACGCTCTAGCATCGAACCAAAGACCACTAGAGAAGCAGTGGACGTCATGAAAGAATCTTCTAAAACGCCTCTGTCACCATTCCGGGTTTTATCTTTGAAGCTTATCGGGAAGGCATTTAAAAAAATCGTCCAAAATTTCACCAATGCATTTCTTACGGAATCATTTCGGACCCACCTGGCGTCGAACATACGGCCATTGGTAACATTTCTTCCTAAAGTACTATGGAAGACCATCTCATCTACAAACAACGTGATTTTGATTGCTCTATCTCATCGAGAACCGCCTCAAAACAGATTGCAAAAATTCGCGCAAAAGACCACCCAGCGTCGAACTCAGGACCCTTCCGTGAGAGAAGATAGCAAAATAATATTAGATAAGTGCCATCCTCACTTGTTCCAAAGTTCAATATCTTATCGGGAAGGTCCCACGCCTCAGTCACCATTCCGGGTTTTATCTTTCCAGCTTATCGGGAAGGCATTTAAAAAAATCGTCAAAGATTTCAGCAATGCATTTCTTATAGAAGAATTTTGCATCCACCTGGCATCAAACTCACGGTCATTTTGTAACATTTCTTCCATTCGTAATATAGAATACTACCTCAACTTCAACCTCTGAGAATTTGGTTTCACTATCTTACCGATAAGTGGCTCAAAATAATTTTCAAAAATTCGTGCAATGCATTCTAATGGGAAAATTGCGATTTTTGGGACATTCTGGTATCAAACTCATGATAGCTGGCATCCATGTCTGAATTATTCTGGCATCTACAGGGTGGGGCCAGTACGTCGTAAAAATCTGATGTCGATGGCGCTTGTGGAACATGGTCAGAATTCGTATCCCCTATATCTATTATATATAGCTAACTCTCCGGATATACCTATATATACATACGAGTAAAAGTTGCTTGCATACTGCAAGCTAATTGGTGAAAAATTTACAATAAGTTTCCCTTACGGGTATCATTTTCGAAGCTTATCCAACAAAAATCTTAAAAATTGCCGCAATGTATTTCGAACGTGAGAATTTTTCATCCATCTGGCATCGAACTCACGGTCATATGTAACCTTTCTTCCACTGGTTCTATAGAAAACTACTTCAAACGGAAACGCTGTGATTTTGAATAGTCTCCTGCATTGAGAAAGGCCTCAAAACAATTTTTAAAAATTTGCGTAAATGACCGCCTGGCGTCGAACACAGGACCCATTTGTGAGAGAAAATGGCATAAGAATAATAGATAAGCGCCACTCTGACGTGTTTCAAAGTTTCAATTCAATATCTTATCGGGAAGGACATAAAATAAGTTTCCGTTATTCCCGTTTGAAATGCATGGTAGAATCGGAATGACACTCTTGCATCGAACCAAGGACCACAGGAGAAATGTTGACCCTTATGAAAGAATGTTCTCAAACGCCTCTGTCACCATTCCGGGTTTTATCTTTCCAGCTTATCGGGAAGGATTTTAAAAAAATCATAAAAGATTTCACCAATGCATTTCTTACGGAAGCATTTCGAACCCACCTGGCGTCGAACACACGGTCATTTGCTAACATTTCTTCCTTTGATACTATGGAAGACCATCTCATCTGCAAACACCGAGATTTTGATTGCTCTATCGCATCGAGAACGGCCTCAAAAGAGATTGCAAAAATTCGCGCAAATGACCGCCTAGCGTCGAACTCAGGACCCTTCTGTGAGAGAAAGTAGCGAATTAATATTAGGTAAGTGCAATTTATGACTTATTACAAAGTTTCGATTCAATATCTTATCGGGAAGGTCCTAAAATAAGATTCCTTTTCCCCGTTTGAAATGCATGGTGGAAACGGAATGACCCTCTTACATCGAACCAAGGACCACTAGACGAACTGTGAAATTCATGAAAGAATGTTTTTAAACGCTTCCGTCGCCACACGGAGTTTGATCTTTCCAGGTTATCGGGAAGGCATTGAAAAAAAATGACAAAAATTGCAGCAATGCATTTCTTATGGAAGAATTTCGGACCCACCTGGAGTCGAAGTCATGGTCATTTGGCAACATTTCTACCATAAGAACCATAGAAGACTACCACAGCTTCAACCTCCGAGATTTTGGTTCCTCTATCTTACCGATAAGTGCCTCAAAATAATTTTTTAAAATCCGCGCAATGCATTCTTATGGGAAAATTGCGATTTTTGGGAATTTCTGGCATCGAACTCATGATAGCTAGCGTCGATGTCTGAATTATTCTGGCGTCTAGAGTGTAGGGCCAGTACGTCGAAAAAATCTGACGTCGATGGCGCTTGTAGAACATGGTCAGAATTCGTATCCCCTATAAATATATATATATATATATAGGTATATCCGGAGAGTTAGCTATATATAATAGATATTTATAGGGGATACGAATTCTGACCATGTTCCACAAGCGCCATCGACGTCAGATTTTTTCGACGTACTGGCCCTACACTCTAGATGCCAGAATAATGCAGACTTCGACGCTAGCTATCATGGGTTCGATGCCAGAAATTCCCAAAAATCGCAATTTTCCCATAAGAATGCATTGCACGGATTTTTGAAAATTATTTTGAGGCACTTATCCTTAAGATAGAGTAACCAAAATTTCGGAGGTTGAAGTTGAGGTAGTCTTCTATGCTTCTCATGGAAAAAATGTAGCCAAACGACAGTGAGTTCGACGCCAGGTGGATGCAAAATTCTTCCATAAGAAATGCATTGCGGAAATCTTTTTAAATGCCTTCCCGATAAGCTGGAAAGATAAAACCCGGAATGATGACAGAGGTGTGGGACCTTCCCGATAAGATATTGAATCGAAACTTTGGAACAAGTAAGGATGGCACTTATCTAATATTATTTTGCTGTCTTCTCTCACGATCGGGTTCTTAGTTCGTCGCCAGGCGGTCTTTGGCGCGAAGTTTTAAATTTGAACTGAGGCAGTACTTGGTATGATACTGTATTCAACGGATAGCTTGCAGTATGCAAGCAACTTTTACTCGTATATCTATATATATAGGTATATCCGGAGAGTTAGCTATATATAATAGATACGAGTAAAAGTTGCTTGCTTACTGCAAGCTAATTGGTGAAAATTTACAATAAGTTTCCCTTACGGGTATCATCTTCGAAGCTTATCCAGCAAAATTCTTAAAAATTGCCGCAATACATTTCTTACGTGAGAAATTTTCATCCATCTGGCATCGAACTCACGGTCATATGCAACCTTTCTTCCACTGGTTCTATAGAAAAGTACTTGAAACGCAAACGCTGTGATTTTGAATAGTCTCCTGCATTGAGAAAGGCCTCAAAACAATTTTTTAAAATTTGCGTAAATGACCGCCTGGCGTCGAACACAGGACCCATTTGTGAGAGACAATGGCATACGAATAATAGATAAGCGCCACTCTGACGTGTTTCAAAGTTTCAATTCAGTATCTTATCGGGAAGGTCATAAAATAAGATTCCGTTATTCCCGTTTGAAATGCATGGTAGAATCGGAATGACACTCTTGCATCGAACCAAGGACCACTGCAGAAACGGCGAATAACATGAAAGAATGTTCTCAAACGCCTCTGTCATTATTCTGGGTTTTATCTTTCCAGCTTATCGGGAAGGATTTTAAAAAAATCATCCAAGATTTCACCAATGCATTTCTTACGAAAGCATTTCGAACCCACCTGGCGTCGAACACACGGTCATTTGCTAACATTTCTTCCTTTGATACTATGGAAGACCATCTCATCTGCAAACGCCGTAATTTTGATTGCTCTATCGCATCGAGAACGGTCTCAAAACAGATTGCAAATATTCGTGCTAATGACCGCCTAGCGTCGAACTCAGGACCCTTCTGTTAGAGAAAATAGCGAATTAATATTAGGTAAATGCCATTATGACTTATTCCAAAGTTTCGATTCAATATCTTATCGGGAAGGTCCTAAAATAAGATTCCGTTTGAAATGCATGGTGGAATCGGAATGACCCTCTTGCATCGAACCAAGGACCACTAGACGAACAGTGAAATTCTTGAAAGAATGTTTTCAAACGCCTCCGTCGCCACACCGGGTTTTATCTTTCCAGCTTATCGGGAAGGCATGGAAAAAAATTTTCAAAAATTGCAGCAATGCATTTCTTACGGAAGCATTTCGAACCCACCTGGCCTCGAACACACGGTCATTTGGTAACATTTATTCCTTAAATACTATGGAAGACCATCTCATCTGCAAACACCGTGATTTTGATTGTTCTATCGCATCGAGAACGGCCTCAATACGGATAGTAAAATATCGCCCAAAAGACCGCTTAGCGTCGAACTCAGGACCCTTTCGTGAAGGAAAATAGCAAATTAATATTAGATAAGTGCCATTCTGACTTCTTCCAAAGTTTCGTTTCAATATCTTATCGGAAAGGTCCCAAAATAAGATTCCGTTTTCCCCGTTTGAAATGCATGGTGGAATCGGAATGACCCTCTTGCATCGAACCAAGGACCACTAGACAAACGGAGAAATTCATGAAAGAATTTTTTCAAACGCCTCTGTCTCCGTTCCGGGTTTCATCTTTCCAGCTTATCGGTAAGGCATTGAAAAAAAATTTCAAAAATTGCAGCAATGCATTTCTTATGGAACAATTTCACACGCACCTGGCATCGAACTCACGGTCATTTGGTAACCTTTCTACCTTTGGTACTATGGAAGACTACCTCAACTACAACCTCCGAGATTTTGGTTACTCTATCTTAACGATAAGTGCCTCAAAATAATTTTCAAAAATCCGCGCAATGCATTCTTATGGGAAAATAGCGATTTTTGGGAATTTCTGGCATCGAACTCATGATAGCTAGCGTCGATGTCTGCATTATTCTGGCATCTAGAGTGTAGGGCCAGTACGTCGAAAAAAATCTGACGTTGATGGCGCTTGTGGAACATGGTCAGAGTTCGTATCCCCTATATATATCTATATAGGTATATCCGGAGAGTTAGCTATATATAATAGATATAGGTATATCCAGAGAGTTAGCTATATATAATAGATATATCTATTATATATATATATATATATATATATATATATGTATTATCAAGTCACAGCCAAATTGAAAGTTATTGATTAGTCTTCTCAAATGGTTGAAAAACAATACTCAGACTCATCATCTTCTCTAGTGTATATGGCAAAGGTGGCATTAGATGAAACCATCTTGAGTTGCATACACATTTAAAAAGTTTAACATCAAAATTATGTATGAGAAAACAAAAGAGTGATCTAGAAGAAAATCTCTTTTGTTTTCCACTTTGTGATATTAGAAAGGGTATAAAACATAAGGCATATTCGTAGAGACAGTAAGGAACCGTGCGCCTGATGATTTTGCTCTTTTTTGGAGCATTTAGAACTAAATTCTGTATTAATTACTAATTCAGAATTGTTCGTTACAGGTTCTCTCGCCTCACTAACGTGGGGCTAATATCAGAATTCGGTTCTGATCTCTTTTAAATGACCAAAATCATCACGTATACGAGTCACAGTTCCAGACTGGTTCTTAACTGTCTCTGCAAATACACCTATAGTTTGTTCGTGAGTGTGCCCTATCAAGGAGAGATTTCCTCTCTTATATATTTAATCATATGTATGGTTTGTTTACTTTTTACCTTATTTCATCATATCTTTATCTATTGTCTTCTTCTTCTTCTTTGTTCTTTCTGTCCTAGGACAGGTTTCAGCGAAATTTTTGTCTCCACAGTATTCGGTTTTGCGTATCTCTCTTCATCTCGACATATTTCCTTCCTTCTTTGATGTCTGTTAGCATACCATACTTCCTCCGTCCTCTTCCTCTCTTCCCTTCTATTTTCCCTTCTATTATCACTTTCTGTATTCCGTTCCTCCTTAAAATATGTCCTATCCAATTTGCCTTCCTTTTCCTAATTTCTTTCAGAATACTTCCTTCTTCCCCAATCCTCCTCAGTACCTCTTCATTACTAATTTTATCTTTCCAACTAATCTTTTCCAGTCTTAGTCTTATTGTCGTACATAATAAATTATATTTTATACACAAAAATTGTGGAGTGTTATTCCTTTTTCCATCCAAGAGACATTCTGGCCATGGATTAGAATTTCCTACACATTACACTTGAGATTTTTCACCCAAGACTTGCTTTTTGCCTATAAGTTATTTGCCCCATGGGATATTTTACCAAAATTGTATTTTGAAAAGTAAGTAATCCATAAACTAAGATTTGCTGCTAAAAAATTAGAACAGTAATTATAGTTACCTTAAAATTAACTGCAATTGTAAAACAAGCAGATGAAACTGATTGAAAAAAGAAGCATATTTTAGTTGTGTACGCTGCAGTTACACAAGAGTAAATTGCAGGGAATATAAAAACAATGATTTATATGTAATACTATTAATCTCTTTCTGACTAGTTTGAAAGAATGCATACAAGTTATCTTCTATCTGCGGTTATTTTTATTGCTAAGGAGTTATTGAAGTTACAAACTTTAGTTTATAACATTCATAAAGGTTTAAATTTGAGCATTTCTTTTTAATTGAAGGCAATTATCAAATGCTGATCAAATTTCTTAATCTAATAGCTGAATTTGCATTTGTAAATTGTTGCTAATTTACAAGTTTGTATTGGTCAATCTGTCAGACATCAATTATAAAATCATCTATATTTTTTTACACTCTCCTAACACCTCTTTTCCAACAATTTAATTGCTTTGAGTATTGTGTATTTATGATTGCCAATATAAATAATAAAATAAATCTGTTAATTTTAATTGTAGTAGTAGTGTTGTTAAATGCTTCTTAGTTATTACTTTGACATATAAGGTCATCTCACTGTGGATAGATATGCTTTTACCTAAGTTGATTGTATTGCCCATTCCAGGAGCCCCTAAGTTATTTTAAAATAAGTGTAAGTGATTATTGCTCTTGCTTATTACTGTTTTTCAAAATACCATTTGTTGAAATATTTTTAAATATCCCTTTGGTATTATATGCTTCAGACCAATGTGTTTCTTGAGAGGCAAAACATCAGGACACCCCAATTCTCAAAACAAGAATCTTAAGTGTTGTAGAGGTTTGCAGAAGATAGAAGGCAAATAAGAAAAAAAGGTAGGCTATGTATGTTGCAACCCTGTAAGAACCATTTCTACTCGTATTAATTTTGACTTCCACCCTTCTTATGCTCCAGTTAATCTCTTCCTAAAGGAGGGATTCATCATTTTCTGTGACATAAATAGAAACACCTAAAAAGCCCAACTTACCTATCTGCAAGCAGGATTAAGTGAGGAAAAAGATACCCGTGTACAGTAATATTGTAGGTTATCAATGAAAATCACATTTTTTCAATTGGTGTGAAATCCAACTTTCTTTATTAGTACAATAAATTTTATATAATTGGAATCAAGTAATGACAGAGAGACCAGTTTAGAAAAAAGATTTAATAAAAACTAGTTTTTTATGCATATTAATACAAAATATTTAAAGAAAGGATAGAGTTACCTAAAAAAGATACTTAGTTGACTATGGATTCATAAATACTTGTATGGCTTCCTTTTTGGATGCACAATTTCTTCATAGCAAATTTCTTCAATTTTACTATTCTTTAAATGAAGCCTTCGTGTTAGTCAATATGTATATTTACTTGTACAATATTTTTAGCTCTCATTGCTGTTTCCTTTGGTTGACACTAAACTTATTTTCCTCCTTTCATAAGTGAACTCATTTTATTATAAAAGTAAATATGCTGCAAAAGTCAATTCACATCAAGAGAATCCATATCTCAGAAATTTCAAATCTCTAAATTACTAAAAATTATTATCGTTCAGTCATTTAGACTAAAATATCAAGTCCATTTAAAATCTGTCAACATCTGAAAAAAAGATAATATACATAGCCTTCCCCTTACAAGCAAATCACCTGATTATGTCTGAAGCATAGCTGTGAAATGACAATGCTGCCCTAGCTCAGCTGCATTTACTCAGCAAACATCTATGCTTGAAGACAATTTCAGCCAAATTATACACAGCTCCAGATTTTAATTGAGTACAAGTAAAGCCATCCATCATGTTTACCTGGAGAAACACAGGAAAGCGAAGTGCTGGAAGGTGTGGGGTTAGGGGGCAGTTTTTACATAGTTGCAACATATCCCTCATTATCCTTAGTCTTCTGCATACCCATAAAAACAATATCCAAGTTTATTTTATCTTTACATATTGAAAGAAGTCCATAAACATGGGTATAGTTAAAGAGTATCATGAAATTTTGCACTACCAATATTTAATTTGATCATGTGAATTTTGAATGAAGTTGATTGGAATCCTCAGTTCTCTTTGTTTTCCTTTTCAGATCCAGAAGAGTTCTTAACATCTCTGGTGGCACAAATTTTACGAGCAGATCCCTTCCTTAAGCTGAGCTCAGGACAAGAAGCATTCTTGTATCAACTCTTTGTAGAAAAGGTAAGTCTTAATCACTTCTGGAACATAGGTAGATATGGTATGTAATTTTGGATGACATTATCATACAATTAAATGGAGAATCTTGAATTTCATTTAAGGGCCTTGAGGATATGATACAGACTCGAAATTCTGCATAAAGTTAGAGGGGTCTTTACCGCAACTTAATTAGCGGTGATATCTACAGTAATGGACCTTGGTTAAAACCATGCCAGTTAAACTTTTCTATTGTAATGTATAATATAATACACTTGAGAATGTTTTTGCTATCACTCTTGAAAGTAATTTGGTACTAATGGACTATTTGGGCTACACAAGTCTACAAATATATATATATCTATTATATGTAGCTAACTCACCGGCTTTACCTATATATATATAGATATCTATTATATATAGCTAACTCTCCGGATATACCTATATGTATAGATATTTATAGGAGATACGAATTCTGACCATGTTCCACAAGGACCATGTTCCACGTCGACATCAGATTTTTTCGACGTACTGGCCCCACCCTGTAGATGCCAGAATAATTCAGACATGGATGCCAGCTATCATGAGTTTGATACCAGAATGTCCCAAAAATCGCAATTTTCCCATTAGAATGCATTGCGTGGATTTTTGAAAATTATTTTGAGGCACTTATCGGTAAGATAGAGGAACCAAAATCTCGGAGGTTGAAGCTGAGGTAGTCTTCTATGGTTCTTATGGAATAAATGTTGCCAAATGACTGTGAGTTTGACGCCAGGTGGGTGCAAAATTCTCCCATAAGAAATACATTGCTGCAATTTTTGAAATTTTTTTTTCAATGCCTTACCAATAAGCTGGAAAAATAAAACCCGGAATGGTGACAGAGGTGTTAGAAATCCTCCTTTCATGAGGTTCACCATTTCTCTAGTGGTCCTTGGTTCGATGCAAGAGCGTCATTCCGATTCCACCATCCATTTCAAACAAGGAAAGTGAACTACATATATGAAATGTATTTATGACCTCTGATTTCTAGCCTGGTCTTACATTTCCTTGTTATTGGGAAGGCCTTCAAATAAATTCTTAAAAATAATCACAAAGTATTTTAAAGGAGAGAATTATGCACCCTCCTGGTGTCAAACCCATGCTCATTAGGGGTTTCTTAAATTATTAATATTTACTTGTTAGTTTTTGGCTTGCTTTTCTTCTCTTCAGCATTTTGATCCTTCTTGTATAGGTTGCTGAAGTATTGTTACTCTCCTCAGCATTGATTGTCTGTTACTGTGCCATCTCTTTTCTGTATGGCTAAAATCTGTTTCTTCCCCATTGTCATGTCTTCTTCATGCTCTTTTTGTTTTCTATAGCCTCTTTCACAGTTCTTACATTGAAATTCCTTCTTAATTGCCTTTCTGGTAGACTTGCAGCACTTATTGATATCACCTCTTGGTATGTCTGACTTGGTTCCAAGTATCAAGTAGGGATAAATGTATCCTAAGAACAATTAATCAGTGGGAGAGTTAGTTCAAACACAAAGGAGTAGTGACAGTAGACAGGGTATATATGGGTGACCATCTTGGATGTGAAGAAGACTGCTGGGATGTAGTAGGAACGTCCACTTCCACTTATAGGATTATTCTTGTTATATTTATTCATGATGTACATATTGGTGCCTTCTGCAAACTCTGCTGGGCAAAAACTTCGTTCGTTTTCCTGGCCTAGTACGTAGTTTCCTGCAACACTGTTGTCTGCTTATTGCTCGCTTGCACAAGCTTTAAAATCACCCATATTGACATTTATTATGTTCAGTGTCTAGTGTGTGGTAGAAGTGTGTTAAGTCAGTCTCATTGGAATTCATGGTTAAAGGTGAGACAGTTAAGGAAAAAGAATGTTGGTTGGAGAAGTTGAGAGCAGGGGGAGGTAATGTGATTGGGAAATTCACTAACAACATTGTCACTGGAAGAATGTTTGACAATTCAAAGGTTCATCTAATTTTCAACCCTTCTCCCATAAAAAAATTTTTGAACAAATTGTGACAAAATTTTGAAATCACTACTATGCCCACAGTTCTAATAAATTTTTAAAGAAATGGGAAGTGGCAGAAATATCATTCACAAATGTTCATTCTTTTCTGAGAAGTATCTTCCAGTTTGTCTGTTATAAAAGAATGGCATTTTGAACAATGGAAACCCCACTCTGCTCCATCAATTCTACAGAATCATGAAATGAAGCTACCTTGATAGTGGATTGAAAGGGACACAATATAGAAGTCAATGAGCTGATCCATTGCAAATGGTAAACCTCATTGGAATGTTGCTTTTTTGTTTCTTTTCCTTGTTGGAAATGATTCTTTGCCTCATCAGCAACGTGAACAAAGAGAAATTATCACAAACAATTCCTCATCAAGTGAGTTGCTAAAGAAAATAAACAAGAAGAGAATGCTGCATCCTTAGTTGCAAAAGAAAATAAAATTTCTATGAAATCAAAGTGATCAATAGAAATATATGAATATTGCAATTCGGGAAAATGATTTTAAGTTTGTTCTGGGAAATCAGTCAATTCTGATTCCTGAGTATAATTTATGTCTAACATCTAAGACTTTTATACTTGTAAAGAATAATCTCAATTATTAGCCATTTTAAGATTTCAAAAGCAATAATTTTCCTCAATAAATCATTTTTATCAAACTTATTATTGCTGTTTATAGTTTTCGTCATGACTCATTTGACAGTAGTTTTAAAATAATTTCTATCTATATTTTATTTTTGTTTTAGGATGATCGCCTCACTCTACCCAGCGTTCAACAGCTGTTTGAACAGAGTATTTTGGCTAGTGATGTGAAGCTGAAGGAAGTCCCATCTTGTCTCATTGTTCAGATGCCACGATTTGGCAAATCATTCAAAGTCTATCCTCGTATTCTGCCCTCGCAACTATTGGATGTCACAGACATCATAGAAGATTGTAAGTTATTTCTCTTAGTAATGAAAGTAAATAAGGGTGAAGTTTGGAAAGGTATATGTTTGGAAACTACTCTATTAGTATGCATTTTAAGAGTTACCAACTATTTAAGCAAAAACAATACATTTGCTGGATAGGAGACTGGTAGAAAAACAGCAAAGAATTGTATTAGGTGAGAATGTCTCATACACACAGTGTGAAATAGAAATGATGATAATCAGCTAGACTATCAGCTCTATCATGGAATGAAAGTGATGTTAAATAATGATACTCCATTGAATTTTTGTATTCAATTAAGAATATAAGATGGAATTACCATGACATACATGATTGAAAATGATAGGAAGTTCTCTAAATTCAATGAATTTAATCCTCTTCTGTTTGCATATTTATTTATTAACTTTTAAATTTTTCCAACAATTATTTATCTCCTCCTGTGACAAATTTTCTTGAATTATTTATCATCTGAATTCTTTTCTAGACAATTGTAGGATGTATGTGTAGTTTTTATAAAAGTTGTAATACTCTTTTGGATTATTCTTTTATAATATAGGCTATATCACATGGACTATACTTGCAGAGAAGTATTGTAGTTAGATAAGTACAGTGAATTTACCACTATTTGAGTTTGCACTTTCCCCTTTAGCACATTATTTTTTCATGGACCTGTTTATGAATGCAAGTTTCGGAAGAGATAACAATTCAAATGGAGAAAAAGATGCCAAATTACCATATTCATTTAATACTTTGCATTTATAGAGCCAAATAAATATTACCTTTATGGATGGTCCTCTATAAATCAAAGCTCCTTGAAGAAGGGTGAGGCAAGTTGTGGGAAACAAATGCATGAATTAGTTTGAATTCGTGTAAGTCATGTAATATTATAAAAACTCCATTGTGTTTGAAATTTATTACCATTTGTAATTACCATTAATTTTAATAAATGTCTCGCACATTTTTGGATTGTATTCCCAGAAATACCTGCATTGAGATGTCGGCATATTCGTGAAGACATTGCTATGTCATCATTTGATATTTACAAAATAGAAGTACCTTTTCATTTAGGTGATATGTTTGACTGTGTATGTTAATCACAGAACTTTAGGGTAACTTAATCTTTTGAGTTTTTTGATCACTTTCCTACTGTCTTCATGCTGAATTTAAAAGACCTAAATGTTACTCTTTATTTTTATTAAGTAAGGTATGAAATCACCTCAACTTGCATTCTTATGTATGGGCCATTCCACGGGAAATCGGACAGAAATTGACCTCTATTTTTTTAAATCGATGAAAATTTTTTAACTTGCGTACTTCTATTTTAAAACCTTTGTGTCAAGGTTTTAGCTCAGAAAAAATTTTTTTTGCAAAGTTATTAATTTTTAAAATTTCGAAATTTTTGCAAAAAACGGCGAACAAGGGTCGTTTCTAAGGGCTATAACATTTTAATAAAACGTGTTAGGGGAATTATGTTTTCCGTTTTGGATAGCGATTAAATGTATCTTTGAAATGTTATCAATGAAAGTTTCACATATTGTTTATAAATTTGTTTAAATTAGCAACAAATTATTTAATGCAACGTTTAACCACAATTGCCCCCAAAGAGCGGATTTTAAAATACACCATCAAATTTATCACTCTTTTTCCTGTAGAAAAACATTTTTTTTAAAGTGGGACAGCAATAAGAACATATTGAAAAAATTAAATACATTGAGCCGTGCTCGTCGCGCGCGCGCCTCAGCCTCACGCTTTCTATGGCTACGCGCTCGCTTAAGTTCGTAATAAGCCTACTGGTAGCTTCGTAGACAGAGTTACTCTACAATTAAGCTTAATTACAAGTCGCAGCAAGTGTAATGGTATTCTATGACAATAAGTTATCACAAATAATTACAAATCTGAACTATACATATTGGATATACGGTAGAATATCGTAGCCATTCTAAAAACATGTTATTAGAAGAAAATTGAAACAGGCTTTCTAAATTTTACTTTATAAATTACTAGCCATTCAATATTTAATGAAAAACACATATTATCATAACAACAGCAATGAACACATAAGAACAACAACAAAAAGTTCGCTTATTTAGGTTATTTATTACAAACTGTAGTTGTGTAGCTTTCTTTATTCAATGAATAAGTTTTAAATGAAGCTATGTCTCTCGTAAAAGGGAAATGCATGCGTGTATAGTTAACGTCCCTTTTACTGGTCGCGCAGCGGTAAGCCTTACTTTTAGAAGCTCTTCTTGTTTTTGATGATCGTGATTGGAAAAATAATTCTACGTTAATAGAAATATAGAACAAATATCACATCATGCATTTCTGTTTTTCACACCTTCGAGCTGAACGGTATTTATCTCAACCAATTCTTACCTTAATCTCGGAAATATATCAGCAAGCAGCTACGCCTGAAAGTATCTTAATTTCACAAGTACCACAAAACTCTTTACCACTGTGATTTCGGTTAGGTTAGAACTGTGAGGAAACAAGAATTGAACTGACAAGGGTTCGTATCTTTCTCTGCTGTGGAAAATGAAGCATAATGTTTATGTGATAACTCATCTGTCGAGTAGCGCTTATACTGCTTTCATTCTAATTGGAGCAAAACTTAATATACCCTAAACCAAACAGTGTCGAGAGGCAATAAATTTTAGGTCATAGGTTCTGGCATTTCGTAATTAGGAGAATATTAATTCATTAAAAGTACTGTAACCTAAGCAGTGACAGGAGAATGGGTTCATTGAAGTACTTCCCTTTGTCCAGAAAAGAGAGCGTTGATGAAAATGTATTAAGCTCTAGCTCTTAGTCGATGTTTACAAAAAGCAAAGAAATATAAGCTTTACAATCGTGAAAACGTCAGAGAGGCGAGCTATGCTTATAGAGAAATCTTAAGCCTGAACTATCGAAATTAGACCAGTTTACAGGTTTGATTTCGAGACAATTACACATTATATGAATTTATACATTATATGAATTTATACATTATATGTATTTATACATTATAGGTATTTATACATTATATACACATACGCGTATAATTCGTATATAATTCAAGCGTTCCTGTGAAAAGATTATTTCGGAAACATAAAACTTAGTCTTTCTTTTTCAACGTATATGATATTGAAATGAAAGAGGATTATTATATTGTAAATTAAATATTGAATGGCTAGTAATTTATAAAGTAAAATTTAGAAAGCCTGTTTCAATTTTCTTCTAATAACATGTTTTTAGAATGGCTACGATATTCTACCGTATATCCAATATGTATAGTTCAGATTTGTAATTATTTGTGATAACTTATTGTCATAGAATACCATTACACTTGCTGCGACTTGTAATTAAGCTTAATTGTAGAGTAACTCTGTCTACGAAGCTACCAGTAGGCTTATTACGAACTTAAGCGAGCGCGTAGCCATAGAAAGCGTGAGGCTGAGGCGCGCGCGCGACGAGCACGGCTCAATGTATTTAATTTTTTCAATATGTTCTTATTGCTGTCCCACTTTAAAAAAAATGTTTTTCTACAGGAAAAAGAGTGATAAATTTGATGGTGTATTTTAAAATCCGCTCTTTGGGGGCAATTGTGGTTAAACGTTGCATTAAATAATTTGTTGCTAATTTAAACAAATTTATAAACAATATGTGAAACTTTCATTGATAACATTTCAAAGATACATTTAATCGCTATCCAAAACGGAAAACATAATTCCCCTAACACGTTTTATTAAAATGTTATAGCCCTTAGAAACGACCCTTGTTCGCCGTTTTTTGCAAAAATTTCGAAATTTTAAAAATTAATAACTTTGCAAAAAAAATTTTTTCTGAGCTAAAACCTTGACACAAAGGTTTTAAAATAGAAGTACGCAAGTTAAAAAATTTTCATCGATTTAAAAAAATAGAGGTCAATTTCTGTCCGATTTCCCGTGGAATGGCCCGTATGCTTCTGTTAGTAAAATTTTTTTTCTTTACACATATACATACATCTATTCAAGCTAAAGGATTCCTATTTTAACAAAGATAAAGTAAAGATTGTTACTTTTTCAATTTAGGTTTTCATTCTAACAAACATATTTAAAAATAAACTCAAAAAAACACAAATGATTAATCACTTCAGGTCTCTACTCTAAGAGTTAGCCGTGTTGCTTACCTTTCCTAAAGTGGACATTTCATCATTGAATGAAACAAATAAATTAAGGGTAGCAAAACCTATATGTACCAGTTGTATCCTTTACAGATTTGTTGCATGCAATTGCAGCAAACAGAGGTGTAGATGATGAGAGAGAGGTGCTGATGCTTTCCCAGTGGATTTTTCTGAAGAAGGTTTCCAACTGGGTCTCAATTTTCGGCTGCTGCCAAAAGAATCATTTTTGGTCTGGTATATATATATATATATATATATATATATATATATATATATATATATATATATATCCTTGGATAGCCCCCCTCCTCCTTGTCTCTGATTGGACGACCTCTGCTGTTGTATATGGCATAATGTCCCATTCCCATTTGAGACAGAGGCATAGGAATTGTCCTAAGCAAATATTGGATCTGGACATTATGCCACATAAAACAGCAGAGGTCGTCCAATTAAAGACAAGGAGGAAGGTCCCTCTGAGGAATTATACCAGACCAAAAATGATCTATGACATCCTTGAAAATGGCAGTAGGGACCAACACATTGGACCCAGCTGGAAACCCCTGAAATCTTCCTTAAGATGCTTCTTTTGTGAGAGCAAGGGAAAAGTCGGTGATATAGAAGCAGCAAATCTATCTTGAAGACCCAGAAAAATAAGGCTTAGGTAAAGAATATTTGGAACGCATATATATTACAGAAGATATTAATGCCGGAATGATAAAGGAGCATAAATTTTCAGTAATCAATTTGATGCTCCAATGAAGAAATTGATGTCAAGAAAGGCCATTATTTTAAATAATTAAAGAAATGAGGCTCAAATAAACTTAACAAACCAATTAGAGACGATTACATGAATGTAGTAGGCTCCTAGTGTCATTGATGAAATCTGTTCCAGGCCGAGAGATATGCACAAAGTGACCTCAGCTCTCAAAGTACTTTTAACAATAATAGTAATGAAAGAAGATGTTTGAAAGGGAGAGGGGAGTACAGAACTCATTTTTTATTTTTTCACACCAGTGAGAAGCACACCTCAATAATTCCTTACTCTAAGCACTATCATTAGTATCATAGTCACTATTTTTGAATGCATCTTTTTTGCATTTTAAGCATTTGAGAATAGCACAAACAACTTCAGTGTTATTTATGTTTAGTGTTGTAGTATGGAAAGCAAATTTCCATACTTTAGAAATATGAGAGCACAAAGATTGTCTCCTCACCGGGGGATTCTGCTCACCTCCAGAAAGAAGGACATACAAGCAATTTTGAGCACTCATTCACAATGAAACTAGGGTGAAAGATTATACCTCTTAAAACGGATAGAAATTAAGGGAGCCAATGAATGCCTCTTCCTCATTCCCCTTTGTCTTTCTCAATTTTCAATATTTCAGTGCTTGATGATGTCTGATAGATGAAACTAGTTGCATTCAATATATTTGTGGAATTTACAAAGTGTTGTTTTTTCTTTGCATGACGGCACCATTCCACAAAGGCTGGAACATGTCACTTGTATAAAGGAAGTTGCTTATTAAAGAGTGGTGAATTCAGGGATATCATGAAAGATATTGGAGAATAGAGATTAGTGGAACAGTTTAGAGGCTTTCTATCATTTTGACTATGAAAATTTTGTTCTCAATATTGTGAAACTAATAGAATGGACGTGTTGTAGCTCCACGCCAGTGCATAGTTTGTGGGAAACTGGCCAGCCATGAATGCCGAGAATGCTTTGGACAATGTGGAAGTGGATTGGAAAGCATTGCATTTTGCTCTCCTTGTCTCGAAACTGTAAGTTTCAATGTGTCTTTTTCAAATTGTATGCATTTTCACTTCTTATTTGCAAGGCCACAATTTCTATTGAATTTCTGTATGGACCCTATTGATTCTTTATGGAAAAAAGGTCAACATATTCACATTTATGTTTGTTGACATTTAGATACAAAATTTCACGGAAAAAAGTAAACTTATACACAAAAGAGTGATAATTAGCACTAAATTCATGCATGGAATATCCTATGATTTAATTATTTGTAGGTTTTTAGGATGAAATATATTGATTATGCAAAAGTAAAATATGCCCTGGTTTATAAGTCTTTGAAGCTTTAAAATATATTTTCGTGGTTAAATGATTTATACTGACAAGGAGTCTACACACCGTCGGACGCGATTTAAGTGGTAAGACTCGGTAATGTGATAGATATCGAGTCAATATTGACGAATCACCCCCAATGTTGGGTTTTATGTGTGATAGTTTTCACGGAAAATGAACTTAAAGTTTAAGCAAAATCGTCAGCTACTTTATAATACTAAGGGTAACAGGTTTCGCCAGAGGAGCGCCTGGCGTAGTGCTATGGTGGCTGCTTCCGAAGTCATTATTGTCGGGTTCGAGCCCATCTGCCGAAAAAAATTTTTTCTCTTTTTTTCTTTAACGTAGTCTTTCGTAATCTTAATCTATATCTGTTTTCTTCTTTTGGTGAATTTTAAACTTATTTTCCGGAAGTTATAGAATTTTTTCCGCGGTGAGTCACCCATTTCTTCAAATTAAGCGCAAATACTTCTGTCCGCATATATAAGCGTGCTTGTGAATCCTAATTCCTGAAATTTGAAAATTACAATACTAGAAAGGAAACGCAGAGAAGATGTTCCCGGACGTGATTCCATGCCAGTGAACTGAAATTTTGCACATTTCAATTATTATCGATCATTTAAATAAATAACTGACTTCCCAAAGAAAGGATATGATTTAATAATAAACTTACCGGTTATGCGATAGATCAAAACAGTTTTTCTTCAGGTCCAAGACGAAAGGAAAGCAGACGATACTAGAGCTCCGATACTTCCGAAAGACGGCATAAAACTAAATATGTAGAGACATCGCTCTCTACAGTGCGTTCAGAGGGAGTTGGTAAGTGTCAGGTAGTGCAATAAAAGTTGTCGTTAGAACGAGCAGCTGGATGTAGGAGAGGTTTGAAAATAGTCCTCTGCGTTTCCTTTCTAGTATTGTAATTTTCAAATTTGAGGAATTAGGATTCACAAGCACGCTTATACATGCGGACAGAAGTATTTGCGCTTAATTTGACTTGAATGACTTCGGAAGCAGCCACCATAGCTCTACGCCAGGCGCTCCTCTGGCGAAACCCGTTACCCTTAGTAATATAAAGTAGCTGACGATTTTGCTTAAACTTTAAGTTCATTTTCCGTGAAAACTATCACAGATAAAACCCAACATTGGGGGTGATTCGTCAATATTGACTCGATATCTATCAAATTACCGAGTCTTACCACTTAAATCGCGTCCGACGGTGTGTAGACTCCTTGTGAGCTATTATTTCTTACAAATAAAAGTTGTACTTAGAAAATGTCAAAGTATCTCTTTCTCCCTTCTTAGTAAAGAATATGCATTTTGATGAATTTATGATTGATAATTACCTCGGTTATATAAAAATACAAATGTTCTTTAAAATTGTGTTCACAGGCACATGGTCATGAGAGACGTCGTACCCATCACCCAATACCCCTCTCAGTTCCTCCTGAATTTGCCATCCTTCAAGATCATTGTCCAATTCCACGCCTTTACATGGAACTCTTTGCTGTCATCTGCATTGAAACCTCTCATTATGTGGCCTTTGTGAGACAAGGATCAGGCCCTGATGCTCCTTGGTGTTTCTTCGATTCGATGGCTGACCGAGAAGGTATCTATTGGTTTTGTGTGCCAAAAGATGTGAAATTTTCCCCTAGGAAGTAATATTGTTCTTTGAAACAGGTAGAGGAGAAGGTCATAATGTGCCTGCTGTGACTGCATGCCCTGATCTTCCACGTTGGCTTTCCGAAGAAGGAGTTCGCTCTTTGGGAGATTCTTCTGACAATCGAAGACTTCCTGAACATGCTAGGAGACTTCTCTGTGATGCATACATGTGCATGTATCAAAGTCCTGATGTCATGATGTATAGGTGAAATTTCCTTGTTGTTTGCTTCCAATCAACTCACTACTTATCATCACGTTGAGTTGTATTTCAGTGAAATACTTTCCTTTAAAGTAACTATTTCCTTAGATGATTATGACTTGAAGGAATATTTGAGTAATCAGTTACTAACAATGGAAATTTAATTCTTCAATTCAATTGATAACAAATAAATTGTGTATTTAATTACTACTGCTGACTCATAAATTGCTAAATTAATCTGTGGAACTAATAATTTTTATGTAAAAATATCACTTGATGCTGTTTTTATAGCGTAAAAATTTGTCTGTGAAATCATGTTTTGATTTGACGTAGTCCCTTGGATGTTTTTATATGTAATAAAGTTATGATGGAACACTCAATAAAAATTAATACAAAATCATTTTTAAGATTTCTTAGTTTTTATATCCTTAATATCTTTGGAGTCTTTCTGCTATAGAGTTTGTAAATTGAAATGTGTTAATTTTATTGCAGAAATCTAACTAGTTCAATGATGACAGTAATTAGGATGTAGGTTCTTAGTTCTTCTTTACTAAAGAAAAAAAGCCATTAAACTAAGCAAACATGGAAAGAAGGATAAGCACCTAATTGGTTACAACATTTTTATCCTCTGTACTTGTATGCTTGTGTCACATTGATACACAACTAAATATCATCTGAAAAAGTGAGATTCTAAGATTCTTTAAAATTAGAAGTTTTCAACAACACAAATACCTTACAATAATATAATTTCCTTTTGAGAAATATGCCAGCTTATTTCAGTTTTTTCAATACCTACTCATTCTTGCATGTTACTTTTACTTTAGATGAATCCATAGTTCTTTTTACTAACTTCATCTTACAAGTTTTATCCTTATCATTGCTAATTCAACTAGCTTTTCCTTAGTCTTCCTCTCCTCAATGACCCTTCCATGTAAAATATCACTCTTTTTTTCCATATTGCTGTCTATGCAAACTGATTATCTCCTTTCTTGTGTGTCTTATACTTTCCCTACTCTCCTCTCAGATGAGTTGAATGTCATTGCTTACATGTTTCGTTAACTTTCCACATTTTAGCACCGCATATACTTTTGTTTAAGCCGACATTCACGTAATTCAATAGAATCCATAGTTGAAAAGGGCGACAGAAATATGATCATGACAAGCATCACAATTTATATTCAACAAGTGTTTTGATTTTCAACAGCCCGTCGATATGAAATAAACCGACTATATAAGTAAAGGAATTTATCTCTACTGAATATGAAATGTGCTTCTCCACCGTTGTTAGTTGTATATTTTGGTCTTCTGTGATATTGTTTATGAGCACACAAGAAATGCCGCAAGTAACACTTCAAAAATAAATGCTCAAACTAAAGAAAATTTTCAAGAATTTACTGATAAAAATCAATGCATAAGGCAACACAGTATGTATAATATACAATATATATTTTTTTGATAAACATGTTTTCAACAAACATTAAAATAAAGAATTTCAACTTCACTAAAGGTTTCATTTTGAATTTTCCTTGGAATGTGTGAATAGTGGAGCATTTCATTTCAAACCTATCTGACTGCACTCATTCCCATTATCTTTAAATGTTCTTCTTATAGTTGAAGCCTTAAGTAGTATGATACGTATACTAATAATGAGGAAGTGTTTCATTCATCCGCCTTCTTCAGAATTTAAAATCATTGGATATATATTTTCTTTTGATATTTGGAATATGGGTTTTTTCGAGTTTATGTATTTTTACGATCAGGGGGGTATTCTATAACTCGATTCCGATAGGAATGTCGGCCATGTTGTCGGAAAGTAAAAGATTCCGACTTGAGGGAATTCCTATGCGATTCTATAAAGTCAAAGTCGGAAAGTGGCCTAACTTCAGACGTCTGAATTAGTCGGAATCTTCTCGACACCAAAAAGGTGTCGGAAAGCTAGGACGGATTCCGTGCGCATGCGCCGTAAGATAAATAGCTCATTGCAGCGCGGTATCTTTCAAGGTATGTTCAGTAAAATAAAGCCATCTTTTAATAATAAATGTCAAATTGTCAATAATTCATATGAGTAAAATGATGGGGATGCTTGTAGCCCATTTCATATTTTGAATGCATGAGTTTACCAAAAATTTGAAGAACTTGTCCGACCTAGGTCTTAGACTAGCTTCCTTCAGTTTGTTGCTTCTGTTGCGTGAACATCGTTCGCAATGTAGACGTTATATATGATACTTGAAGAGTGCCATCCAAGCAAAACTTTGTACTGGTACTAATTATGTGCGAGTCCTTTACGCCGTTCCACATACAGACGTGGGAGGATTTTTCTTTGACACCCGATACAAATGTGCACACGTAAATTTATCTTTAAGTAAAGCAGTAGTAATTATAACTAGAAAGTCGGAATAAACACTGCGTGCGCGAAGTTTTACAGCGAATGATATTTTGCAATTTAATTTAACCTATGTACTCCATACTTGATTATTATGACAGTATGGCAGCAGCTCATTTCCAAACTCTGAGAATAAGAGGGAAAATGATTAGTCCTGCTACCGTGTTTTGATGAATGAAATATTTGTCATTTCCTTGTTTTGGATTTGAAGAGATGAATCTCCATTAAATAATATTTGTTCCTCATCGGTATTTATGAATAAAAAGTATAACCATCTAGTTATACTTTTATTGATAGATATTATACAGCTTCCACATGAATTTCCACAGAATGTCCTCGTTAATAAAATTTGAATCTCCCTCGTCATTGGGTTGCTTCCGTTTCTCCACTCGGAACGTTTTCATACCAAGGTGACAAACTTGTGTAACCTTGAAGGTCAATTTCGTAACCATTTAAGTACAAATCCATCAATGATTGTATGGTTTTCCATTAGTGCTTCGTAATAAATAAGGAAATTTTCGAATAATATCTTAAATGAATGTTTTGAGTCTTGACCTTCCATGAATCTGCTTAAGGAGAATATTTCATTTCCTCAGTCATTGAAGTCTCCGATGAAATTAATCGTTAAAGTCGCTCCTTATACACCGTGTAAATTTAAAAAAGACTAAAAGTTCAAGTTTTCTTTGATCGAAGATAAATGGCAATTACATATAAAATAAATATGGCCAATACCACCAATACATGCAAAAAGATAGACCAGATGTTTTTCTGTGCCATTAGAAGATTACCTTGGTAAGAATATTTACCTTACTAAGGAAAATATCAGCGATATGCTGCCTCAGTTCATTCAATAAATTAATTTTTTCTAGGTTGTTACCAACATTTTTTATCTTAACAATGGTAGATGCTTCTTTCATCAAGCTAGAGAATCAAGTTTTTATTGGAAGCCAAATCTAATAAACATTATTTATGACTTGTACGAAAGTAATAATTATGATCCTTTAGCAAAACCTGACGTAAGTATCTAAAATAATTTTTTACGTAGCCTTCACCATACTTGGAATTATGTTAGAAATTCCACGCCCACTGGTCCCGTTACGCCCACATGTTGACCGACAGTCGACATCTTCCATTCTCTGGATTGGGAGAATTAGTTCTTCGGTTTACGCTCCATAAAACTATTTCTGCATTAGTCCCAAAACATGGTAGAGTGAAGCAATTAAAAGATTTCTAGGATATCACATGGTTTTGCTGCTTACATCTCTTATTCTTGATCTAGATATCACGTAAGTATACCTTGATAATTTTCATGCTCAACAGTGATTCATAGCAAAATATCGTGTTAGATTTGCAGATCATTGAATATACTCTATGCCATTCCCATAAAAGTTTCTTTTTTATCATTTTGGGTTCTATGTACGAAATAAATTTCGGGTTTTATTTAATTAATTTTTGTGGTACAGATTTTTCATTTCTTTAAAGCTCAGTGACATTTCACATGGATTCATAAAGCTCTGAGTTCTGAATCATGATTTCATATATAGTATGAAGATTTATTAATTTACAGTGTTAAATCTCCTCGCTGCAACAGTAAAGTAACTTTCATTTCTTCCGAGCACCACCAACATTGAAAAAAATTAAGTCCTTAGAGTAATTTAAACATTTGTATTAACTCATTTTCTCATTCTATTAATTTATTATCCTACAAACGAAACATATTAGTAAATAAGTTTCGTTTTCAGTGTCTTTAAATGCCTGCAATTTTTATTTGCTGCATTTTTGCTTGTGTTTTAGATTTCAACCATGCTTAAAAAGGAATCAGTGAATTAATTCACCGAATTAATTTCTACCAGAAATAATAATAATGAATTAATGTTTCGTTCATAAGTTATAACTACATAGAAATTGTTAAAAAAAATAAATGGGAACATTGAAGTTTAATCCTGTGGTTGTCCAGAATGTAGCATCTAGTTTTCTCACTGGTTTTATAGAAACCTTTCAGAGGCTGGGTCTGGCCCATAGGTTAAACATTGGAGATCACTGTTTTTACTCCTGAATTTATTCATCTTCCTTAAGGCAAAACTGTGTATAAAGTTTGTTGTTAAATATCTGTTTCATGCTTTATATGTTATTTAAGATTCACACAAACCCCACATTATCCACTATGCCTAAATTGATAAATGATGTTATCAATCTTTGATTAATTAAGGGACTCCCATTCCAGAGTTACCCTTTGTTTTGTAAGACTATTATGTATATAAGCTGGAGGAAATTCTGAGCTGAAATTTAACCTTAGCTACAATTATTATCAAGGCTTTGAAGAACTAATATGTCTGCCTTTTGAAATCTCCAAATTAAGTGAGGTTGCAATTTATTTAACAGCTGCATAAAATAGAGATTAATCATCAGTATTTTTTCTCATTTTTTATTTGATTTTCACTATTTTTCTTGAATTCAATGGGAAATTAAGAGCGACTTCATCAGCTTCATTGTTGAAATAATATTTCAATAATTTTCTCTCCAGAAAATTCAAGAATTCAGTTCCATGTCTCTATATCTTTAAATTGATCATATTTTCAGTAAGAACTGGGAATTATTTACAGCCAATAAAGAGCTCTATAACACAAGAAACCTACATGGCCTTGGCTTATCACAAAGCAGACTGATATTTTATTATCAAGGCCTACATTTAACAGCTGTAAATACTTAAATGAACTCTCAGGCAATATTAAATGCATATATAACCCTAACAAATTTAAATTATTAATGTACGATATGTTAGTTGATAAATATTTTTGTATTGTAACCAGTTAAGTTTCTGATATATAATGGAATGGCATACATGTTAAAGCAAATCTGGGTGTAACACTAAAGATTATTATTATAAAGGTGAAAATGCTCTTTGATGTGAACTGTGGTAACTCAGATCTCTTTATTTTATTTAATTTGATTTCTCAACAGAGTGTGAAAAAAGCCTATGTGTAATATGTCTCTCTGGTTCTATTATCTTCTCCTGATTGGTGGATCTTTTAAGATTTTAGCAGCACAAAAAAGGTAAGTTATTTCCAGAATGACTTATTATTTCTGATAATTTATTCTTATTTCTCTGTGTTTTAATATTATCATTTTTAGTACAGCCACTGCATGAGAACTGTTAATTATACATTTTTAATTGTATTGTAGGAAAAAGTTCTGCTTGTGTAAGTACAAGCAAGTCTGCTTGTGAAGAGCTATTGTTGTAAAATATTTCATATAATTTTCTAAAGAAAGTTTCACTTTCTAATTTTTACAGTTTTAAAAATTCGATAGATAAATAATCTTAGATACCCATTATTAAACAGAGATGTCATTAGAAAAGTAATAATCTGGTTCTTTGGTGTAATGTACATTCTTATTATAATTGCAATCTCTTAGGATTGCAATTATAATAAGAATTCTGTTTGGTGTTACATTTTTGTAAAAGCAACATTGATGGAAGTTAGTTGGAACTGATGGCAAGATATAAGAACCAATAAATAACCATAAAAAATGTGAGTTAGCCACTCTAAACTAACATCACCAGGGGCAAAGGTAGATTAATATATACCTAAATGTCCTCTTTTTCCCCAGATGATGATCTCTTAAAGAACAGAATGTGTATTGGGATTACTCACATTTTTCATATTTATTGGTTCTTTTAATTTTTTAGTGTTAACATATATGGTATTAGTGAGATTTTTCAGGTATTGTAGAAATTTAACCAGATTTAATTCTTTTTTATTCTTTGAAGCTCATGATAGGGCACTCTTTAGAATGATATATTGTATTTCAAAAATTAATTGTACTGCTTTTAAACTTATATAATTTTTGGCAGTATCCTGTCTGTAGTGGCACCTCGTGCCCTGAGACCTCATTCTGAATATGCTGCAGCAGTATCTCTGCATGGTAGTGGATCCAGAGAAGATGAATTGGTGACTGTGGAGGTGAAAGGACTACAGAACAATGGAAATCTTTATCAGAAAACCAAAACAGTGTCTATTCGCGAAGGATCTAGCATGATCGCAAAGATTCCAGTATGTAGCAAGCCATAATTTCAGTTCATCATTGGAAGTTATTTGTTTTTACTTTTATTGGGGAATATGTGCACAAATATCTCAGATGCCATAAAAATGTTCATTATTATTATTATTATTATTATTACTTATCTATCAGTTTTTATACTATTGTCAATGATGCATCTTTCCTAGAAAAAAACAAACTGATGGAAACAAATCTTCAGTCATTGGGTAAAATTACAATCCTTAAATTGATTTTTGGTTATAATTAAATATTCTGTTTATTTTATATAAACTAATGTTTGGAGTTGAAATTATTAATTTTGGTTACCTCAGTTTATTGAAAATAATTGAAAGAAAAATATTTGACTCAGATGTATGTAAGTATAATAATGTATTATTCTATTATCTATAGTAATAATAAAGTTCTCAAAATTATCAGGGAACATAATTGAAACATACCTTTATCATTTTGATATAGCACAGGTTTTAAGTGAATGTTTATTCTACAGATCAAAGAACTTACATCTGGTGATTACAACTTGACTGTGTATGGCTCATCATCCTTCATCAGCTTCAGAAAATCAGTGAAGCTCAGTTATATTCCTAAGAGTGCCTCTGTTTTTCTTCAGTTGGATAGATCAGTATATAAACCAGGAAGCACTGTGAATTTTAGAGTTATTGTCCTGGACTCTCAACTCAGGCCAATGTTACAGCAGCCAGTTGACATTGTCGTGACTGTGGGTACTTTGTACGATTTGCATGTGTCTGATTTGTTGAATTTTTCGATTATGCTCTCTAATTTGTTATTGTAGGATGGGAAAGGGAATGAAGTTAGGCAGTGGAATAAAGTGATGACCCATTTTGGTTGTTTTGTTGGGGATATTCCACTATCTCACAGCCCTGTTTTTGGTGAGTGGAGAATCACAGCCACACTTGCTGAGGAGTCTTATCACAAGACATTCATCGTTGCAGAGTACATACTCCCAAAATTTCAAGTCTTGATGGATTTAACCAAACAAGTAACATTTCAGGAAGCAGAGTCATTGCCGATCAAAGTTACTGCTAGGTTAGTGGTCCTCATTACTTGTAAAGTATCAAAAGAAAGTTAGTGACGTGTAAGAAGTGACACCTTTCGTCAAGAAAAGAATGGTGAAAGGAGTTGTAAAAGTTTCAGTTATTCTGATTGGTTGGTCACAAATATTATTGTCTTCAAAATGAGATATTGTTGAGATGATCACTGTCACAGCTGAGAAATTCCATGATTCTGGAAATGATACAAAGCATACAAACAATAAATACTAACTTTAATTCATAATTTACTTTAAAAGTTATCAAAACTTCTTCTGATGTATTTTTTTTTTTTTTTTAATGGTAAATTGTGATAAGAATCCTGCAATTTTGTTCCTTGTGGACCTGCTTCAGCTTAATAAAAGTATTCCATTTGTGAAAGAAGCAGCATGATAATTAAATAATATAATTTTTCTTTCAATAAGAAAAAAATTATATTATTTAATACTTATCAGCTAAGCTATCATAAGTTCAACTTTTCCAAGTGACTGCAATTTCTCTATTTTTTAGTTTTTCTTCAGTACCATTTGTAAGAAGAGAGTATTTAAGATGTAATTCACATTTTCATCATCAATGATTTCCCTTTTCTAGATATGCAAATGGCAGATCTGTGAAAGGAGAACTCACCATATCTGCATACCCCATTTATCACACAGAAATTCTGCAACCTGTGTTCCACATTCCAATCAGAAGAGTTATTCCTATAGATGGAGAAATTAGTCTCACTTTCAATTTAGTTAAGGATTTTGGGTAAGAACCTCCTGTGTTGATGAACATTTTCTCTCTTTGTTAGCATTTGTATAAATATTGTGAAAGTGGGTTGAATTGACAGTTAGAAGTTATAGAATTTCTGCATGTCCAAAAATTTTCTTTTCATTTGGAAATCCATTTTTAATGAATGTTTGAACAAAGTATTCTATGCAAGTTATCTTGCCACATGTTTCTTGCAGAACTGTTTTGGTCAAAATTTCATTATGACTCTGCCTCGAAAGATTGCTCTTATCAAATGCAATATGTGTAAGAACATATTTCGAAAAAATTGAAATTATGTATGCTTTCCAATATGAAATATGTTTTATCTTTGAATATTTTTATTGCGTAAATGTTTTGAAAGAGAAGCAGGTGTAGAATTACAGAATGGAATAATCCATTCGACTGATTCATATATTCTTAAGAAGCTGCCATTAAATAATAATAATGTTTGTAATAATGATCATTCATGAATGTCTCCTAAACAGAATATCAGATGATTTCCAAAGATTGGTAAACTTTGAAGTAGGTGTAGAAGAAGCCATATCGGGCAGCCGTCAAAATGCATCTGCTTCTATTCTTCTTCACAAGTACCCCTATAGAATTGAATTAATTACACCATCTGATTTCTACCAACCAGGACTTCAATTCAATCCATCGGTGAGAGTTGATTTTATTCTATCATATTTTTCATTCACTACATTTTACTTTAATAAAAACAGAGCAACAAAAAATAAAGCATGAAGATAAGCTGTGATTGATTTCCAAAATTATTAATCATATTGAAGATATTCCTGTGTAAAATTACTGAATTGTTCTGATACAAAAATAATACAAATACAAATACTAATATATTTCATTTAAAGCATGTATTTGATTCCTAATGAAGTACTTAATAATTTAAGTACTTAATTTAATTCTGACTTATAAGATGCTGGATAATTTTAGATGACATTTCATGGACAAAAAAGAATTTCATGAAGAACTTATGTTCATTACAACAACATAATATAATGAATTGATCTATTTCGTCATAGATAAGAGTAACGCAGTTTGATGGTTCTCCCTTGGGAAAATTAAAACAGCCCGTTAAAGTAAAGGCTGGCTTCAGTGGCAATGGAAAAGAACTTACAGAGAGTTTTCATCTATTAGATCAAAATGGTATGGTGAAGCTGGAACTCAATCCATCCATCTCTTTTGACTCCATTTTGGAAATTGAAGTAAGGAAATAAGGCTTTAGCATTTTTGCTGTTTTATAAAAATGTGAATAATCTTTAATGGAAAACTATCAAAAGATAGCAAAAGAAATTATGGTAAAATTATTAGAAAGATAAGATATGTTCTGTAACTTATATATTTGCTATCATTCTTTATCCATAAAGGCAGAATACCCAGATGCAAATAAACTGCAAACTATAATATACCCATCACAGTCACCAAGCAAGTCTTATATCCAGATAATTTTGAGCAGTGAGGATCCCAAGGTAAGTGTAATGACCTTCAACCATATTACTATCTAGTAGTAGTAATATCTAAGTAATAATACAACACTCTAAAAACAAATAAGACTGATTTTATTTCAAATCAGACTAAAGAAACAAAGCAACAATCATTAACAAATATTTTATTATTACAGTAGTAGTATTTTACTGAGTTAAAGATATTAAATGAAGACACCAACATATTCCAAACAACCCTTCAAATCATTACTTTGCTAAAGAAACCCTAAAACAATGCAAACACTTCATTTCTAAATCTCTTAAACCTTAACTTCACATTTTCAACCAATTGTACCAAAGATTGTTTCCCTGCTAAAATACGATGGAGAAAGATATTCCACTCAAATCAACCATATACTCCCCAACTTATAATTCATTAAAATCATTGAACCAACTATTCAAACAATGGTCAATTAACCAGTAGGCTAATGACTGGCTCAAGGGATGAGCCAATGTGGCACCAGATCTTAAGGGGCACTATAACTCATATGTAGGAATAGGTGAAAAGTATTTGTAAAAATATGAGTAAAAAAAAATCTCTTCAAGAAATGGAACAAAATGGAGGCATCTACCAGTCAAATCAGAGCCACATTACAATCAGTCTTGGGCAAGATAGGATACAATCCAGATAAACCAGTCTCTTTATGTGACAGCAATCTTTAGAGCAAAAATGCTACTGGTGATAACTGATGTTGCAAGAGGGCTAAAAAAATATGCAATCCATTATTGATTACTTTGTCAAGATTGATCCAGTTTAAACAATAGATTGTAAGTTTCCAGTAACTATCCAAGATATACTATACAGTTATAGGTACCTGGCAAATGTATGTTTGCCTGGTATTAAAGGCAGAGTTGACTCAGAATTCTCCAGTGAAGACTGAAAAAGTGAGTCAGATCAAACAAAGTATTTTCAAAGAACACTTGACTTGCTAAAAAGACTACCAAATTAACAAATCACATGTGTTACATAATAATAAGCACTACAACATAGTTACCAAATTAACCTAGGATAACTTGAAATTAAATAAATCTGTTCCGAAAAAATCCCAAACTAGGAACTTATAATTGCGTTTTCATACAGAAACACAAAAAGAGACGTATCTGAAGAAGCTCATAAAGTGTTACTACTATGATTATTTTATTGCTATGAAAATTAAAAATTAAAAAACCTGTATCATTATTGTTTCAGCTGACTGATCTAATTATTTCTTTGTATTGAATAATGATTAATCTATAATCAATACAAAGAAATCAAATTGGATCATGAAAGACTTTTATCTATTCCATTGAAAGTTCTCCATTTTATGGGTCTTTTTTATATACAAATGAAATTTTAATCATAGATGGATTTATCCAATGCCTATGAAACTGAAATTCAAGCAAATTTTTGTTGTTAAATTAAATTAATAATATGTAAAAGATGCATAAAATTGAAATTTGCCTTTACTTTGTCCTGTTCATTCACTATGCCCTTCCTGTCAAAAGCAGTGATGCAAATCATACTGAACAAGATTTTTTGCTGCTTCAAAAATAATTTCCAATGATTACACTAATTTTGAAGTTCTCTTAAGAAATGTGTGGTTGTCTGAAAAATATTTCTGTGGGTTACAGGTGAATGAAGAAGTGCAATTGGAAGTATTATCCACAGTTCCCTTACCTCATGTCACATATTTGGTGTTGGGCCGTGGAGAGATTTTATATTCACGTACAGTGATTCCTACTAGTCCCTCACAATCAAGCATCCAAATAAAATTCTTTGCCACCAGAGCAATGGCACCAGCTGCAAGATTCATTGCTTATTTTGTACCTCCAAATTCCAAGGAAATTGTAGCCAATGGCTTGGTAATTCAATTCTCCAAGACCTTCCAGAATTTTGTAAGTGCCCTATTGTTTACAAATGAAACTAATTCAACTAAAAATACTCATGAAATGACAGGTAAACTTTGAATGTCAATTTATAGTGTTTGCATATTCAATTAATTGAATGCAGGCAACTCTACTCAAGAGTGGAATGATTGGTGTATTTTATCCAGCCCAATGTGTTTTCCTTTCCTTTTATTCATAGGAAAGCCCCATTTTCATACAAAGAAATTCTCTGGATTTTAATTGTTTGTCGTATTGATGTTAGTTCCTAAGTGTAGGGAAATTCTCAACTTCTTACTGCATTTGAAATGGAGTGACAATTTTGATATTATAAAATTTTTGTTTTATTAAAGATTTAAATTTCTCAATTTTTGTATGAATGTGTGTTTATCTAGAACCATTCTGTAAAATTGAATCAAATTAATCGAAAAATATTTTTGTAGTAGGAATAAAAAACATCTGTTCAACTTTTAATAGTATTGAAAAATAAAATCAATTTGTCCTAGAACATCTAATACTTTAAATGGAAATTTACAGGAATTCATAATTCATTGCAATATTAAATTCTATTTTAATTTTCACTTGATAAGATAAATTTTATTTTACTTCCTAAAAAACAGACATGAGTTATTAAAATGAAAATTTTACTGCTGATAATATTAGTATAATGCCAGAGCTAAATTGTATTAAAAAACGTCTATAGAAAACAAATATTACTAAAATGTAAGTTGCCACTCATTATACCCAGTTAAGCTAGACAAGCGTGAAGTGATTGTAAAAGGTGTTTCACTAAAAATACAATAGACAGATAATTTATACATAGAATATAATGAAATTTATCAAACAAAATATTGCTATTATTTACTGTTTACTAAATTAAAAATTCTCAAATAATAAATATTTGAAAAACTCCTTCCAATCTTATATTTGAAAAAAAATGATAGAAACCCCAAATCCCAAATAAGAAAGTATGTCCTCATCTCACTTCCAAATATTACTGCTTCTCTTTATAAACTTATAGAACTTCATAAAATAACTTACCTGGAGAATTTCTCATTCTGAATGCTCAAAGATGTTAACATTATAGAAAAGAAGCTTAAAAGCTGTGTATGATATTGTATGCTGTTGGTAAATTAATTATTACATAGTCTGGTTTAATTGTTGTGTTCTTCTGTAAAGTATCTGCAATTGTAAGTTGTAAAATTGTGGTTATAGAACAGTGAAATAAGTTTGTACTTCCTTTGGGAAAGCCTTTCTGCCAACTGGGGTGAATACAGAGATTTTGTTCTATTGCTCTCACCAGGCTAGATGCTTATCTGCCCTCATAAAAGATAAAGCTATGAGCTATCCTTAAGATTAGGAGAATAGAAATTTGGTAAATTTCTGGTTTTTCGTTTTCACACCACCATTTCACACCTGTGGTAAATTACATTATGAATGAAATGTTTGAGTTTTGGAAATGTTTTATTATTTTTGATTAGTTCCATTGCTACATTTTCTCCTTATTATTTCCATTCAGTTAAGAATCTATAACATTAAGTCATTCAAATTTCTGACGTTTTGCTATTCAACTTCTTCTGTTGGCATTATTTTCTCCCATAAATAGTGATTGTTCATCATTTTTCTCTTTCTATTATCTGAGTTGATTTCAGGTGAAAATCAATACAAGTCCTGTGATTGAGTCGAGACCTGGATCGGAAATCACATTCACTCTCTCAGCCAAGGCATATTCACACATGGCAGTGATGGCAGTAGACCAGAGAACGCTTGCACTAGGAAAAGATTACAATGTCTCTCCTGTAAGTTCACTTTGAATAATACTCATTCTCTGTCTTAACCATTTGAAAGTCAGTATATTTATTAAGTAAGGATAAGTTAATTTTATTGGACATGATTTGCAGCATCTTGATGAGTATCGTGTATGCTGATTTGTTTATTTAAACCATAGCATTCTACTTTTCATTATCTTGTCCCAAGACATGAGAGATATTTTTAAGTAATTTTAGTCATTAGATTAAGTTTTCAGGAATACATGTGCTTCAATTTGTATGGCAGTGTATTTGACTTAACTTAATGGTTTTGATTGTGTATAAGAACTTGAATCTATGATCCCTAAAATAATGAACTGATCTTCAGTTACTACATGCACACGTAGTTCCTTCTAAAGCTCTGCATGGAGTTAGAAAGCAGTATTAAGTTATAATCAAAGTTTTCATTTTATCTTGATAAAGGAGAAGATCTTAGAGGATTTGGATACCTACTTTGGAATACATGAAAGCATGCAGACATCTGATAAATCTGATAACTACAGAAGCCCATCTGTATCTTTTCAAGATGTGTTTAGCGTAAGTCTGAGCTGAGTCTGAGTTTGAGTAAACTATATGGGCCTTAGTAGTCTAAAGAAAACTTCAATTGTATATATTTTATCTTTTCAGAGATTCGATACAGTGATTCTTACTAATGGCGATGTGAAAGGTAATGAAATAGCTTGTGAGTATAACTGGACATGTCTGTATTTAAATTATGCCTCATTTGATTAATTTCTTTTATTTACTTTATTTTATACTTATCATTATCTTTTATATGTAAAATGGTGTGTTGTCCTAAAAACTACATACATTAATGCAAATATTTTAAACTTCCATCTTCTTTAAATTTCCTTTAATAATTAAATAAATGTAATTTATATTATGTATAATGTGTAACCATTTATTTAACCTCTCAATAAGCCTAGGATGTTCTTTCAAAAATTAAGGTTCTTTCCATTAATGCTATGTTTATATTTTTGAGGATATGTTCATTTTGTGAGAGGGAACCCAAACACTGCCTAAGCATGTTTGAGAAATGTTTGGGGAGTAAGTTAGTATTCAGTGGTAAGCAATTAGGAATTCTTAGACCTGCAAAATGACCAAATTCCTCTCAGTGATAAATGATATGATGTGTCATCTCTATTCATGATTTTGTTGTTCTCTTTTGGCATAGTTTTAATGTGAATATGCAGGTAACTCCTAATTAACACAAGTTCAGTTAACAGGAAATTTGCATTAACACAAGTCGCAACACATTCCTTTAACATGAATAATTTCCAGTTTTAACAGGAATTCATACTATTATCTAATGACAGGATATGGAAAGATTTTTAATCTTCGTTTAATAGGATTTCATCTTGTGCAACATTTTTTCAGAATGTATCTCTTGTGTTAAGAAGAGGATGAAATCTGTGTATGAAAATATACCAAAAATGTAAAATTCTAAAAAATGTCACTTCATTAGTTTCCAATTTTTGAATATTCTAGATAATGCAATGGTAGATAAATGCTCTCCCTGTGTAAATCATAATAAATTTATTTAATCTTGAATAATAATCTTTAATTTATTTATTCTCATTTTAATTTATATATTATTAAATCTTCCATTTGATCTTTTTTGAATGTGAAATTTGCATTGCAACAGAGTAAAGCATATCTTTTATTATTTGATCAGATTCAAAAGAGGTGCAATCAGTTGGTGGTAATCCTCGATTTGGAGCTACAAGACCACCTTTGGCTGGCCCATTTGCTTTCTCTCGCATTCCTGCTCCATCATGGGATTTTAGGCCCAGGGTTCATTTAATTGAACATCCATCTGATACTTGGATTTTTACCAATATTTCTTCTGGGTATGTTCATGGGATTTCAGTAATAAAGAATTCACTATTTAACTATACAATCCAAAATAATTTTATAATCTGAATATTATTTTCTAATTATAAATATATCATATTACAGTATAATATTTAATGTTAATCTTTTTAAACTTCATAAAGCTTTATTCTCTCTCTCTAAAATCCATGTTATATTTAAATGTAATTGCTGTGCAATTCCATGCATATCTGTTAGTTTTCCTTAGTTGATAATGGAAAAATTTATCGATTAAGTTTATAACAATTATTATACAAATATATTTGGCAAAATAAGCATTTTTAAAAATTAATCTTCTCTTGGAATGAAAGTTTTGTATAAAAATTCAGCAAATTGATATAAATCTAATAAAAAGTGGTTTATTATAAAAATATTAGAAAGTCGGCATAACTTGAGACAAATGCATGGCACTCCTTTTCAATTATTTTGTGAGTTTGCCACATATTGGAAGAGATGAAAACATTTATGGCTGAAATAATGAAATGCTTATATGTTATTTGGGACATGGGAGCACTATTCTTGATCAGTACTATTTTAAACATGGAATTTTAACTATACTTTTAGGCCCGATGGAAAGGTCACCCTCAAACGAACTCTTCCAGGCGATATGACTTCCTGGTTAGTTTCTGCATTTTCCATTGACCCTGTACATGGAATTGGTTTGCTCAGCCAAGAGGTCAAGGTAAAAGATGTTATTCAAATTCCATAATTTTGCTAAGGAGAAGAATAATATGTAATAAGGATTCTAAAGCCAACTAATCAGGAATTCCTAGGACATGAACAGTCATAGGATTCGTTCACACAAACCTGTTCTTAGAATATCCAAGGTTCCTAAATCTATCTTATACAATAGCAGCAGCATGTAGAGGTGCTACAATATTTTCTTCATTATTTTTACTTAGGAATAATAAGAGAAAATGTGGAGAAGGAAAAAAGCTTTGTCCAGAGGGGTGATTAAGAATGTTGTACAATGGAAGTGGTGAATGGTTGGTGAATACATATGCAGTTGAAGTATATAAAAAAAGTACAAAAAAATTTTAAATGAGAAATAAGAAGAATCCAATCCACAAATGGAGAAAACAGAATAATGTGTTTGAAAGAAAAGAAGTAAAATTACAAAAAACAAAATATTACTCACCTTGAAAAATAGTAGTATAAATCTAAACTGAATAACATGAATAATTTGTATGCATTAATTAATAATAAATATTTATTCCACCTTAAGTTATCTGTTAAATGATCAATACTCAATTCAGTAATCAACACGAATTGTAAAGATTGGGACCACAAATAAAAATGATACAAAGCATCACACAATTTTTTTCCATTCATTGGAAGATGATAACATGAAGTTGTCCATATTTTAGATACTTGTTTGATCTCTTCAATTTTCATTTATTTTATTTCATGAGTATCACCCTAAAATCTGAAGAAAATTGAGTAGTTCATAAAAACATTTCCCTCCAGTTCTATGCAGCAGAAATATATAAACTTCCTAAATTGTGAATTCTTTCCTGGATAGTTGTTTGCATTTTCATTTATTCAAACGGATGTTTTTACTAATATTTAAAAGACTATTTCTTTATACATTTTTCAATTTTGACCCTTGATTCTTTTAATGACAGTCTATCTTTTGAGAATACATCCACTGAAACATTGGAACTCATGCTGTACAAAGAGTATATGACATGTAGTATGAAGATATGAGTGAAAGGTCAAATGAAACCTTGTTCCTTTTACAATAGATCTAATCCCAAACAATTATTGGTCCATATTAAAGACTGTGTTGAGTTGACTCGAGTAGGTAAATGAGATTGACCATTTGTGAAATACAGTTGTAGTAATGTAAATGTGGAAAATTTGGGAGTCTTACTTAGAGGGATTGGAAGAATATCTGAGATCTTTTAAAATGGATTTCATGATGTATTTTGCACTTAATTTATTGCTTAATAGACTCTCGTTTGAAAAATTTTGCATTTTCCTGAAAAGACCATCCTTGATGTTCTCAAAAAGATGGTAAAAGTCTTTGACCATAATATACTTGAAGTATTGAATTAATTACTCTTGCTGCTCTACTTTGATTTCCTTGAATTTCTCTCATTATTATTTGTCTTCTATTTCTATACCTTCCTTTCCCTTACTTTATTTTCCACTTGATCATGTTTACACCATGAATCTGTTTGTTTTCTTTAATTTCATAACACTTATTGCTTGTATGTCTGTATGTACGATATATTAATTTATACTTATATATAATTTTCTCGATTTTTTGATATTTTTCTACAGATAATTGGAAAAAAATCCTTCTACATAAATGTAGACTTTCCATCGCCTGTATTTTTGGGAGAAATTGTTTCAATTACTGTTGCTGTTTCAAATTTGATGAATCAAGAACTGTCAGTGGAAGTTATGCTTGAAAATGGAGAGGGAGCTTTTTACTTTGTTGAAAATGGGGGCAAGGAATTAAGGAGTGAGTGTGTGAGAATGCAATGAAAATAGCCTCCAAAAGAGATAACCAACATTATATTATGCAACTATTCTATACAAATAGATGAGTGGTTCACTGTTCTCAAAGAGAACACAAATAAATGAACCAGACTTATTTGCACTAATCTCCAATCATTTTCATTTGTTTTATTACATGTTTGAACTTTAATAAATTTAAAGCAGATCAAAAATTGAATTTATTTCTTCTACCTAAGTAATGATGTTTTAAAGAATTTTAAAAACCTTTCCTGTTCTCTATTATCTTTAATTTGATTTAATTTAATTTCTTTTACTCATAGTGACTTTTAACTATGGAACTGTTATGCCTTCCTTATGGTAATTTCCCATCATTGATATTACCTGCTGATTTATTAAAATGTGTATCAAGTTACATGCTCCTGAGTTTTCAATTTCATTTGAGTGATTATTTGTAGTTAGTAAAAATTTAACAACTCTTAGCCAAAATTCATTATAAATTATTTTGACATGAGAATATACTTAAAGGAATAAAATACAAAATTATTTGTGGAATAGATCAATAGGAAATATTTACATTTTATATTTGTTTTAATTTTTTACTATCTTCCTTTTTTTCTGTTTTAGGTGTCCCTGAAAAGAAAAGAGTTGTACTTATAAAACCCTCCTCCACTTTAATCACTGTTTTTATGATAATTCCAAAAGAAATTGGATCACTTGAAGTGAAAGTCAAAGCTGCTTCTTCAACTCTGAGAGAAGCTAAATCTCGTAAGTTGACCATTAAGGTAAGTCAAATCGTTTAACTTTACATCATAATGGATAAATAAGAGTACACATCACTTAATTTTTCTGTTCTAAAAGGGACTTAAAACAATGGAAAATCAATGATTAAATAATAAAAACTTACAGATTGAATAGGGATGGAGGCATAGTCTTTGAAATGCGCAGCAGGAGTTTCTGAAAACTGGCGGTCGCAAGGGTTATAATCCATTTCCGAGGAATTGCCCCTAATGGTTGCCAATATTCGGCGTTTGGAGAATCTTTTGTTTCTCTTATGAAATTTGTTGTTGAGAATTTCATCATTGATGCAGTTATCATTTAGTGATGTAAGAATTATATTAGGCTCATAGAAAATGAATTTAAATTAAGGTTATACTGTAGAATATACCACTCTCATTTAAACAATGACCTCACTTAAACACAGATTTTTTTTTTGGTCCCGTGAATCACCTCATCAGACCCCATGTATTTCCAACCTCCCTTATGAAACTTCATTTATACGATGAACTCGGTTATTAAACGTATTTTTCTGGTCCCAGGACAGGAAACACCTCCCTTATACGACTTGCCATAGAGAACCAATTGAAATACAGTAGAATACCATTATAACGAGAGCTGGCAAAAATTGGAATAGTATTCGTTGTAAAGAGTACCCGTTATAGCCAATTTCTAAAACTAAATGCCCGTCCTTTTGAATCCAAGGGAAATGTGGCAATCGGAATGCAGCAATGGAACTGTATGGTTTTTAATGTTTTCACAAATGCTTCAGAATGCGTGAAAAGTACATTCGCATCAAAATTATTATTTCAATGATTTATAAACCATAACCAAAGTGTGTCCTCTAATATAATATGTGGAATCAGAATCAGCACTGCTTCTAACTCCAATATTCTTACCTATCCTGGATCAGACGATGTGGGCAAAGTTTTGATACCGATACTTCAGAAATAACCACTTGTTATAATGAACTTAACACCCTATCCTTTTTGCTTTGAGATGGGCAAAGGTTAATAAATCACTCCCTATAATGCAACTCTCGTTATGATGTACCTATTATAATGGACTTCTACTGTAATTGTATGAATGACAATCCAGCTGCAACCAACCAGAACTTGCTCTTCACAAGAAGCTTCACTTCTTTAATCTTGGTCTGTATCCTGGTTACAAAATGAAAACAGCTGTTCATGAGCAAAATTTCTTCAAATATTGGCTCTTCTGCACTCATTTAGCATCATCATCACAACATTTCTCAAGTGTGAATTTAAACTCATGTTTAAGCTAACAATTGGATCAAGAAATTCAACTTTGGAAACATTGTTCAGGAATGCAAATTTATATTTCTTTTTTGGTAACATGAAAATTTGTAGTGTTGCATCTAAGTGAATTAGAGTATTAAGTTTCATTTTCCAGCCTCCAATTGAGTAATTGCAGCCAGGAAGCAAACAGACCAAATTGGGCTGCTGAAATGGGATTCACACTCTCTTGCCATAAAACCTCAGTTGTGAAACTCCTTACTTATGAAACATTTTTGGGTGGTCTGCTGAAAGTTTCTTAAGTGAGGTTCTACTGTATTAATTTTCTTTTTATTTAAAACTAGTTATAGAACCCCTTTCTCTACCTCTAGAAAATTCATGTGAATGCACTTTGATGAAAAGATTGTGATCGTAAAAATGAAAAATGTGATATGTATATGTGATAGTATAATAAGATAGAAAAAATACATTCAGTGTATGATTGCAGTGCTTGGATTAGTCACTTGCTTACATTCTTAATAGATCTGGAATGTGATTTTGAGAATGTCTGTTAAAATATGAAATAATACTCATTCATTTACTGAAAAAGAGAATCTCATCTTTGCTAAATTTAATTTTTCAAAATGATTTAATAGAATAGGTGTATTAGATTTCCTTATGAGGACTTATAAGACATCCAGATTAAGTTAAATGTTTGTTATTACTTGTCTGGAAGGGGCATATAATTTGTAAGTAATTGATTATATAAATATTGTAAAAGTAATGGCTCTTGATTAAACGATGAATACTTTGAAGCAATCTTTGAAGAAATCTGTGTATTCACATTTTAGTATAAGAAAGGGTTAGTTAAAGGCATTGTATAATTACTAGACTTGTGATAATTACTTATAAATATGTTTTCTACTTTATAATTAATTTTTTCTTGCGTTGAAATTAACTTTTTTACAGGCTGAAGGGGAAACTATTTATGAAAACAAAGCTGTGTTAATAGACCTCCGTAATTCAAAAAGCTTTTCTACAAGGTTCTTTGTGAATCTCCCAAAATATTTTGTGGAAGACTCTGAAGTTATAACTGTGTCAGCTGTGGGTGAGTGAACTCAACTCTTCTCATGTCCACCCAAGGGAAACGGAGCTATCAGCAAGGAAGTTAATTGAATGAGCTGAACTTATAATTGAAATATTACCACGCTATTTCACATTTTTCAAAAACTTTTTACAATAAATCATATCATTAAAAGATTGTATTCATAATTTACTATCAAAATGTAGAATCATGCACCAATATAATAACCAATAACTCAATGTATAGAATTACTGGAATATTATGAAATCCTATTCCTACCATACTCAGTTTTCTTCTACTTCTTCTTCCTCTCTGTAAATAGGGGATTTATTAGGGAATAGCATTTCAAATCTTGGAAAACTCATCCGCCTTCCAATGGGTTGTGGAGAGCAAAATATGGCAACATTGGTTCCTAATATTGTTATCCTTGAATATCTGAAGGTTAGTTGAATATCTATGAAGTTATTTAGTCAAGACATTTGTGTTTTTTGTGCTGCATGATGTTAATTGCATTGCTTTGTTTAGCTAATAATAGTTTGTTTTTATGGATCATCAAAGATTTATGAATGAATTTTCTGGTAATCAAATTGGTTGGTGTTAAAACCACCATATTAAGAATAATAATATTGTGTGAGTATATTGTATTTGTTTGAATATCTAATTTTTGCATTTATTGTGATTATCTGTCTAGAATACAAAGCAGCTGACCAAAGCAATTGAGAATAAGGCCATTGAGCACCTAGAAATTGGATATCAACAACAGTTGAGTTATCTAAGAAGCGATGGCTCATTCAGTGCCTTTGGACCTCAGGATGCTAAAGGGAGTGTATGGTATGCATTATCTTTGCTTTCATACTATGCATACATAGATAAAAATAGTCTCTATTTTAAAGTTGACTCACAAATAGTCTAAAGAGTATTTCAAAGAATACATTTATTCAGTTTCAGTTCAAATATTTTTATTTATTGGTATTACTAACTTTTTATAGCTTTTATACAGTCATAAAAAGATATGTGAGGGTTGGAAAGTAGTATTTGTTGTTATGAATAATTTGCAGGGACGACCATTTGGGAGATTTTTTTAATCAGCTCAACCTTGCCAAAGCTATTTTAATATAATGTAACTACTAAGTGTGCTTTTCGTTGGACATGTCTACAACTTAATATGAATTCTGCAAGATTGGCATGTGGCAAGGACTGTACTCCTACTTAACCTCTCTCATTGTGTAGCATCGCGTATTGTAGTAGTATGTTGAGTAAATACTTAATCACGTTGAGTAAATACTAATATCAAATAAGTATCTAATCCTATACCTCTTTTCTTACATTAGCTTATTTACTAGAGAGATTTTTTCATAAGGGTAGAGTACTTCAAAATTGGTATTATAATTTTCAATGTTTACCTAATAATGAGAATTAATGGGCAGTTCAGCTATCCTATGTTGTAATTTGAGAGTGTGTGTGGGTTTATTTTACCTAAAATTCAAGTACCAGAAGTTGTAAAACTTAAAAAAATATATATTATGAAAATTCATCTCCTTAAAATAAATTTGATTTTTTATCTTTAATATTGATTCCTGGTTTGATCCTATGCAAGTCACAATATATTCAATCAAGATTCATATTTTTATCATCGGTTTAATAAGTTTCTTGGTTGAGAGTTATGTTGCACTTCAGATAGAAATATTTTAACTATATATCTTACAAATCCAATTTTTGAGCCAAATATCATATTAACCTGGAAATATAAATTTCTTAAAAACATGTAATGACATTTTTTAAGAAACTTAAAGGTATTTTTGTTTAAATTAATAATGTTGATTATTCGATGTATCTTTTTAATGTTGGAAAATCCTTTTCAGAGAGTTGTTTTAAATTATGATTTTCATAACGTACTAATTAGAGGGCATTTCTGTACCTAACTCCTTTTCAAGAATCATCAAATTGAAAACTACTGTAATGATTGAAAAGCTTTTCCTCATATGAAGAGACCAATATATATAGAGGAAATATTCAAGACGTGATAATCTCTTATATAGAGAAATTCATTGAGAGGGTATATTAACCTTTTAAGTTTAAAAATGAGTCATATCAACATCCAAGATGCAGTTAATATGGTAGATAGAATTTTTTATTTTCCTGTTGAGAATTATGGGGAAATAAAAAGAGTGAGGACTTAGATTTACTAAAGGAATGGTTTGAGGAGTAAATAAACTTTTGTATATAATTTTATTTATTAACTTTTATGATTCTCCTTTATTATATTCTTTTGCACATGCAGCTATAAGTATATATTTTAACTTTTGTTTCAGGCTCACTGCTTTTGTGGCAAAATATATAAACCAAGCTTTTATCATGTTACATAAAATTAGAGGACAGCCTTTACTCTTAAAAGGAAGTGAGAAGATTGTGGAGCAAGCTTTTGCATGGTTGAAATCAGTTCAGGCACCAAATGGAAGTTTCCCTGAAGTGGGAACGATCATTTATGAAGATATGCAAGGAACTCGCTCAAGTTGTTTTCCTTTGACTGCATATACGCTTCTATCTTTCATTGATAATCAGGTCTGTAATTTAAAATAAATAGTCTTATATTTTTACATCTTTCATCATTGCCCAATGCAAAAAATTAACAAATTTAATCTGCAAAATTTCTTCTTAATTATGTAAGAAACACCACCCTTTTAGAAGTCAAAATACTGAAATTAAATAAAGTTGTAATTCATTGCTTAATGCCAATGTATCTGTATAAACAGTTTAACTCTGCAATTTATTTGCTGAACTAGGAGAATGTAAGTAACTAAAAGCATAATTTCTTCAAAGAGATTTTGTGGAGTAATCTTGCCAGGATTCTCTTTGCATCATCTTTATCAAGTTCTTTCCAATTTTTTAGTCTGTACTGATGCATACAAGACTGTCAAATGGTATAAGTTCTTACTGCAAAATAGCCTCTACCTAGTTTTCCTTGATGAAAATTTTCTCATTCAGATGATTGAGATTCATAGTTGTCACTGTACCAAAGGAGTTATTTTCTTGGAAAGAGAGGAAAAGTAATAAGGATGGTAAAGAAAAAAAGAGCAAGCTGAGGAAAGAAACTACTTAATGACTTCACTTGTGTGTAATTGCTGGATTTGACAGTAGCCTAACTGAAAGAGGCATGTGGCTTAAATTTGATTTTTTTTATTGCTTCTTACCGTTCCCATTGGAATTTGTTATGCTTCCTGTAAGTCAATTTAAGACTCCAATTCTGGGAAAAATAATAAATTGATGGTATCTTATCCAGAAAGAATTGAAAAAGAAGAATACAACTGGGACACTATTGTGGATAACCAGACAGATGCTAATTGAGGTGTATGGCAGTAGAGCCTTCAATTGTTGCATTTTTGGAGGACTCATCAAATACGGCATTGCTCCTACTCATCCAAGTGACCTGTAAAGGCACATCCGTGGAAAATGAACTGGTATTAGAGAATGAAAAGAGAGACTGATGAGAATAGCAGAGATGGTCAATGAAGGATTCAATTCTTTGTTAATTATCAACCTTTACTCTATCTTTCTCACTTACAATTTGCTGTAAAATATCAGATGCACTGATAAAAGCCACAAACTACTTCTCACTTTTTGTTGTTGCCTGTTTTATTAATTAAATCATTTCCATAGAATTTAGCAACACATTGACAGAATCCAACTAGCGTTGTTTTACTCTAAGTTTAAGCATTCTTATACATATCCACAATAGTGTTTCTCATGTGCTTTGTTTTCAACGAAACAAAGGTTGAATAGCAGAAAAAAGAGACCTCCTTCGTTTTCCATTGCATTTCATCTGTCCTCTTTTTCTATTGTTAATCTTCTGTTTTGCACATTCCTTCCAAACACGTCATAATTCCCTTCCCTTTTACCATCTCTTTCCAGTGGACTCCTCTACAGCCCTTACTTTGTCTGTCCAACATATCTTCTCCGTGTCCACATTTCAAACACTGTACTTTTCTCTCTTCCCTAATGTCCATATTTCACACCTATACATAATGGTACTCCACATAAAACATTTTACTGGTTTTTCCTCAACTTGAGTCCCAAACTGCTGCATAATAAATTTCTTTTTTTTATAAGCCTTCTTTTGCAATTCTTGTTTTCATCTCATATTCTCTGTTATAATTCTCCCTAGGTATCTTTATTTTTATACTTGTTCTTTCCTTCTTTTGTTAATCCCTACATTCTTATCTTCTTTTTATTTCATTTCATTTTTTGTTTTCCAAGCATTTATTTTTATTCCTCCTCATAATATTTTCATTACCTTTTGAAGTGTTAGGGTATCATTTGCTGATACCTCCATAACAACATATTGAGGCAAACAGGGATGACTTTTATAATTTTGTGAGTAGCAATAGCATTGAGAGTAGCTGGATAGAGTTCCTTCGTATACTTAAAGAAGGCTTAGCTATGTTCGTCACAATTAAAACCGTGAGGCAGCGTAAGGAACCACATTGGATGAAACCTAAATTGCGGGCGTTGCATAGGAGGCAAAGGTTTTTACACGCACAGATGAAGAGGCTGGAGAAGATCGGAGTTGACTGAAATTGAGCGACAGAAATATGCAGAGGTACGGTTAAGGAGGAATCGCAGAATGAGTTTCTGGAATATAGATCTAAAACCCTTTTTGAGTCTTTAGGAAGCGACCAGAAGGAGTTTTGGTCATACGTCCGAGAATTTCGAGGAGGTCAGTCTTCAGCATCTAGCCTTGTTAATGACGGAGACTAACAGTTAGTGATTCAGTAGGTAAAGAGAACTTACTTAATCGACATTACCAGGAAAGCCTTACTTTAGACAATGGACTCACGAACGATTTTTCTATGAGGGTTGATTCAAAGATGGGGCCGATCGACTTGTCAGTGGATGGAATAGGAAAGGTGTTGCGACAGGTTGACAAGAAGAAAGCGCCCGGACCGGAAGGTATACCATTGCTCGTTATTACAACACTGGCAGATGAGCTCTCTCCCTTTCTTTATTTTTTCCCCACTTTCATATTTTCTTTTTTTTCCACAGTGTCTTTGCTCATAGCTCCCCATTTCTTTTTCAGCTCTTCTATGTTTTATTCATGTTCTCATTTCTTTCTGCCTATAATATTTTCTATGTTTGTTTTACACTTACCTTCACTTTTCCCACTTTCTCCATCACTCCATTCATTATCACTCTTGAAACAGTGAAATAACAGAATCTGTGTTACTTAATTGTTTTAAAACAGTTGCTCATATGAAAAATGGTCATTTAAGGTAGTGTGCAGTGGCATAGTTTATTTAATTATTTTTATGGAGAGTTCATGAAGATAGATTTCAAGCATCCTGTTCCACATATTTCGTCTCTTCCCTTTCAATTTCAATTTAGAAAGAGGTAATAGTGTTTTGTATAGTTTGGCCCAAAGCTTTGCCAACATGTGTCATGTGTGAATAGAGGTTCTGATCAATGCTATATAAGGAATTGCAACTTGAAAAATACTTTAATAATGGGCTTATTATAACAAGAAGCTCATCAAGGTTATATTGAATCTTTAATGTTCCCATAATGATATTACATAATATTTTTCAGAAATATCAACAGAAGCCAATTCACCAAAATACAATAAACAAAGCTCTTGATTATATCGCAAGAAATTTGGAAGAAGTTGAAGAGCCTTATGCCATGTCTTTATGTGCTTATGCTCTTCATGTGGGCAAACACCCTGCCAAAGAGACAGCATTTCATCTGCTGGAATCCATGTCAAAAACTAAAGGTAATCCATTAATTATAAATTACACAAATATCTTAATTAATACACCATTAAAAATAATGTAAATACTGAATATAGTGCAACCATCGTTATTGGCATATTTTAAAATTTAACAGCGCAAATTATTTTTTAGTCATAGTTGTATAGTGTCTTGAATGATTAATTTTAGTCTTATATTTTCATTTTATTTTAGATAATTGTAATAATATTGCTTATTTCCCAAGTCATGGATAAATATTAACAAAATTCTAAACATTAACAGGTCTTCTAATACTAGCTTTGACCTTCATTTAGATATATTATGTATTTGATTTCTATTTTCATGTGTATTTTTCGTTGAAGTATTTATTTACTTATTTTAAATGACACTCCTTATAAATACCTATTTTAGTTACTTAAGAATGAATTACCACATGTTCTCGCTTATTTGTTGCACCATAGTATTATAGAACGTGCTGTTCATAAATTTTGATTTTTACAGAAAATTTAAAAAATAAATTGCCTCCAGCTATAATTTGTAGAGAGAATATTAATGTAGTGGTTCAGATTTTCTATTGATTGGTATTATTTTGTGATTCGGCCTCAATATTTAATACTCAATTCCATTTCTATTTATGCCATGCTAGGCTCCCCCTTATACTTCAGATATTAATCCACATTTGCCATTTATTTGATGTATTTGAATATTAAATTATGTTATAGGCATTGTATTACAAACATGGAGCTTCATGGGCTCAAATTACCTTCAGTTGCAGTCAATTTACATTAAAATCCATTGCCAACAGATTTTCAGCACCTGCAAAATTCTTAGAAGTTTGAATTCTCAGTTTTGGTATTGAATATTGAATCTTCATGTATTTCTAATGTTGTTATATTCAATTCTTTCATTATATTCTTTCATATGATAGATTGATTCTTCACATTATTGTTTTATTTAATGCGAAGGTTGACTAAAAATATAATAGAGGCATATTTGCTCATTACAGTGACTGTCTAGAAGATAACTTCTGTGTTATATAGAATGTAGGAGAAAGTGGTGAATATTCTCTAAATGCAGTAGTCACCAGAAATAGAGTTTACTCACTTGGTGACAATGCCAAGAAAAGAATTGAGTGCCTCAAAGTTGTGACTTAAACTTATAAAAAATTGAACATTTACTCATTAATCTTGAACATATTTTGGCAGAAGTTATGTTCCTAAAACATGGCGCAACTTGACTATGTAATGCAATTTGGTTCTTAGATTGAATATGAAAAACATGCTACAGTTGAAGTCCGTTATAACAAGTATGGCATATAACGAGAGATGCATTATAGCAAGTGATTTATTTTTCCCATTGTCTGTCTCACAGTAGTAAGGATAGGGAGTTACGTCTATTATAATGAGTAGTTATTTCTGATGTATCACTATAATAAGTGCCACCATTCTATGTTTGTCTTGCAGGATGCATATTTTGAATTGTCCATTGACATGAGAGACAATGTTCGAATGGTTCCAAAAATATGGTAATCTGAGGCTTGTTATCTCTTCGAAGAGATGAAAAAATTAAATGCAATAATTATCGTCACCTAATTCATGCATTTGTTTCCCACAACTCTCCTCAGCAAAAATGCTTCAGGGAGCTTTGATTAGAGACAAGTTTCACTTGTCCCTCCGTGCATATACACTTTGGTTATGGTTTATTAATGAATGAAGTAATATTTTCATAATTTAATTAATTATAAACTATTCTGCCACACTTGTTGCCCTTCAAGAGGACAGGCATCTATCTTTGACTATAAAATGTACTTTTCCAATTTTTGTCAACTCTTGTTTAACTGACTTCTACTGTATTTTAATTTTAGGTGAAATGAAATGGTGGCAAAAAGAAATATTAGTGAGTGAAAGTAAAAACCCATGGATGAATAGCACGAGTAGATCTGCAAATGTTGAGATGAGTGCTTATGCTCTGCTCACATACTTGGAGCGTGGTTTGGTTCAGGATGCACTCCCCATTGCAAACTGGTTATTGAATCACCAAAATAGCCTTGGAGGATTTGCCTCTTCACAGGTAATTATATTTTTCATTGTTTCTGCTGATAATTATAGACTGCTACCTGGTAGTCTTTGGGTTGGTTCCAGTTTTTCTTTTTTGACTATTGTAAGTGATTCCATTCTTGTTGTTTGTAATTTCATGTCATGTATTCTTTCATTTATCTTTTCTCCCAACCGTTTCCTTAAAAGAGAGAAGCTTTAACACTTTCCACTCTCGTCTGTGGAGAAAGATAGAACCTAGGTAAACTTTAAAAACAAGTATTATTTTCCCAGAAAAATGAATTGGTAGGTTTCCATTCATATTAGGTGTATTTGTGGAGACAGTTCAGAACCTGTTTGCAACTGTGCCACATGTGTGTGAAGATTTTGGTCATTTACAAGAGTTCAGAACCGAATTCTGATGATTAGTCCTGTGTTCGAGAGAGAACCTGTAATGAACAATTCTTAATTAGTAATTACTTCAGAATTTGATTCTAAATGCACCAAAAGACCAAAAACATCACATGCATGCACTGCAGTTTCAAATTGGTTCTGAACTGTCTCTGCAAATACATCTATTATTGAAAAATCTTGAGGTGGCGAATATTATTACCTAAGATGAGATGGTCATCTCTTCCAACATTGCGATAAGTTTATCTTCTTATTTCAAGGTGTATGTCCGAGTTCTTATCCAGATATTTAGAAAATTCAGTGCTCAAATACAGTAGAACTTAAATAGATTTTTATTTTCCTCGTCATTGCATAATAATCCAGAGGTTCAACAAAATTTCTCAAAATGCTTTACTTAGAATGCAGGGATGCTTGGTGCCATTCTTGAGACAGTGCACTTGTAATTGTTTTATAAAAGTCCTTCACAGTTCATAAACAAGGCAATATGGCCCATTATGGCTGATTATCACTTGCCTGAAACAAATACATCCTTTTATGGGGTGTTTTACAGCTATGGGGAATTTTCATGGTGTTATTGCAATGTCTTACCTACAGATAGTAGTAAAAGGTGCTTTGTTTTCATTTATGCTCACATGGGTTGACAGGAAAATCAAATTTTGCCACAAACGTGTTTTAAGTTTAGGCACAGTTATGAGATATTTAAGGAAGACCACCCGAATTCGTCTGATATTTTAAAGTGTCTTCTTCTGAAGCCTCAAGTATATACAACTGAAATTAATAGATACTTTTACGATCCATAGAAAGTTACGAGGACGATTCGCGAAGGTTGAGGGAGTGTATTAGACCTACTAGCTACATCTCATTCGATGAGCTAAATATAATAGAAAGAATTTCAGACCACGATATTATTGCTGCAGTAATTAAAACGGATATAATAAAATCACTCAAGCCGCCTCAGCAGGTTTATATGTTTCGTAAGGCGAATTTTTCGGAATTCAGAGATTATATCAACGTTAACAGGGACGACTTTATCCTCAACGCTACTACTACTCACAAAATTATAAAATTATGTGAGTAGTAATAGCGTTAAGGATAGCTGGATAGAGTTCCTTCGTATACTAAAAGAAGGCTTAGCTATGTTCGTCACAATTAAAACCGTGAGGCAGCGTAAGGAACCACATTGGATGAAACCTAAATTGCGGGCGTTGCATAGGAGGCAAAGGTTTTTACACGCACGGATGAAGAGGCTGGAGAAGATCGGAGTTGACTTTGAAATTGAGCGACAGAAATACGCAGAGGTACGGTTAAGGAGGAATCGCAGAATGAGTTTCTGGAATATAGATCTAAAACCCTTTTAGAATCTTTTCTGGGAAGCGACCAGAAGGAGTTTTGGTCATACGTCCGAGAATTTCGAGGAGGTCAGTCTTCAGCATCTAGCCTTGTTAATGACGGGGACTAACATTTAGTGATACATTTAGTAGGTAAAGCGAATTCACTTAATCGACATTACCAGGAAAGCCTTACTTTAGACAATGGACTCACGAACGATTTTTCTATGAGGGTTGATTCAAAGATGGGGCCGATCGACTTGTCAGTGGATGGAATAGGAAAGGTGTTGCGACAGGTTGACAAGAAGAAAGCGCCCGGACCGGAAGGTATACCATCGCTCGTTATTACAACACTGGCGGATGAGCTTTCTCACTTTCTTTTCGTATTTTATAGGAAAACTTTGGATGAAGGCGTTGTACCAATCTCATGGAGAAGAGCGCATATCACCCTAATTCCTAAGAAAGGGGCGTTCCTCGAAACCGGAAGACTATCGTCCCATATCCTTAACGTCAATTTATTGTAAGATAATTGAACATATTATTGCCAGTTCAATAATGCGTTTTCTAGGTGATAAGGGGCAATTAGTGAATGTCAACACAGTTTTCGTAAGGGTAAGTTATGCGATACCCAGTTAGCCCTTTTTGTGAACGACTTAGGTAAGGCTGCTGATTAGGGTATTAGCACAGATGCCGTATTTTTAGATTTTAGAAAAGCTTTTGATAGAGTGTCACATGTACAAATAATTCATAAATTGATCGCTTCTGGGATCAATCAGCAAATTACTGAATGGATAAAATGTTTTCTAGGAAACAGATCGCAGCGAGTTGCGTTGGACGGAATTTTATCTGATGAAGTTTGCGTCACATCCTGTGTTCCGCAGGGTAGTGTATTAGGTTCTATTCTGTTCCTAATTTATATCAACGATGTAGTGGATAATGTTCGATGTAAGGTTAGGCTATTTTCAGAGGATACTGTTATTTATAGAGAGATTGCAAGCGCAGATGACATTGTTTGCTTACAGAGCGATCTGATTCTTATTTCAGGTTGGTGCAGTGATTGGCAGTTAGATTTGAACGTAAAGAAGTGCGTAGCCATGAATTTTACGTTCCACTAATTTTACCCGCATACCGTATAATATTTCAGGATATCCGTTGCAGTTCGTGAAGCATCATAAATATCTTGATATTACACTCAGTAGTAATTTTTCCTTTCAACAGCATATTCAAAACGTAGTAGGTAAAGCAAATAGGATGCAAAGTTTAGCTAGTAGAATCCTAAGGGGTTGCTCATGGAGAGTAATAGAAATAGAGTACTTCTCCCTGATTCGATCTCTCCTTGAGTACTGCTGCGCGATTTGGGATCCGCACGAAGTGGGATTAACTTCCAGCCTTGAAATGGTTCAACTTAGGGCAGCTAGATTTGTTAAGGGAGATTTCAGATTTAACAGCAGTGTTTCAGCTATGATAGAATCCCTCGGTTGGGATTTGATTAGTGATAGAAGACTTGATTACCGTAGGAAGCTTTTTAATAAATTTATCACTACGGATCTCGGGGAGAAGGTAGTTGATATTGTCATACCAGTTAGTAGCATACGTGATCTTCGAGACAAAACGATGAAGCGTTACAGGGAAATAGTTGCCAGGACAGATAGTTATTTCTGGTCATTTTTTCTGCGGATATTAGAGAAGCCAACAGCAGTCAAAAGTAGATACGGTTTTTGGTGTTTCACACCCCCTGCCATGCGCCAGTGGCGGTTTGTAGGGTCTATATGTAAATGTAATTCTTCAGCTCTTCCTTGCTTCCTTTCTTGCGTAAAAGGACTATTCTTGCATGATTCCAGTCCTGGGGGATTCTTCCTTGTTTCAGGCAATTAGTGAATAACTGTGCTAAAACGTGTGCAACTTCCGTTCCACCAAGTTTTAAATATTTTGCTAATACTCCATCTATGCCCCCTGCTTTTCCGTTCTTCGTCTGCTTTATTGCTGCAGTTACTTCTTCTGGGAGAATAGAGGGGGGATCTCGTGTAGTTAATCCGCACGAAGTGGGATTAACTTCCAGCCTTGAAATGGTTCAACTTAGGGCAGCTAGATTTGTTAAGGGAGATTTCAGATTTAACAGCAGTGTTTCAGCTATGATAGAATCCCTCGGTTGGGATTTGATTAGTATTAGAAGACTTGATTACCGTAGGAAGCTTTTTAATAAATTTATCACTACGGATCTCGGGGAGAAGGTAGTTGATATTGTCATACCAGTTAGTAGCGTACGTGATCTTCGAGACAAAACGATGAAGCGTTACAGGGAAATAGTTGCCAGGACAGATAGTTATTTCTGGTCATTTTTTCTGCGGATATTAGAGAAGCCAACAGCAGTCAAGGGTAGATAGGGTTTTCGGTGTTCTACACCTCCTGCCATGCGCCCGGGGCCGGTCGCATGGTCTAAATGTAAACTGAAGAAGTTCACCAGTTTGCTTCAGATCAATATCTAGGTTAATCAACAATTCAACACCTTAATTTTTTCTTAGATGCTTTCGACTTGCCAAGAAAAGAAAGTGTCTGTGCAATACAATAGCTCTTACATATCTTTTTAACAGAGTTCATCAAAAAATTAATTTCTTGCCACTTCCTTACATCTTGTGCCAGATTAGTGGTTAGAATTTGAAAAGGTGGATTCTTCTTGTTGGTCAGTTCATCAAAATCTTCTATAATATTTTCTAAAAATTCCTGTAATGAACTATACAAACTTGTATGTTCTCAAAAATAGTTCTGTGAATGGCTTTGCTGATCTTGTGAAAGCAAGTTAGCCAAAAATGTATCATAAAAAATAACTCCATTTCTTCATTTTTCTGCAGAATGTTATCAGCATGAACTTGATCAACATGAAGTCTCGCACAAAAACTACATTTCTATGATATAGTTTATTTCCACACAGTGACTTCTTTTCAATTGATTTTACTTTGAATGCTAGTCTAGCAAGTAAAGCTAAATTAATTTTAAAATGTAATGTTTGTATCTTTGGCATATACTTTGAAGTAACATTCTAATACTACCAAAGACCACCCAAGAATGTTTATTTTCCAGTGGTAAACAGGGTGATATTATGTACTTGTTAATTTAAACTTCATACAAATCAAATAAATTATTTGAAATCAAATCATTGATCATCTCCACCCAATAAATCTTTATTAAATATTTACTCACAATGCCTCTCTATCATCCTAAGTTAAGTCTGTGATAAGATCATGCATTGATATATATATATATATCAATAGTGACTTTAGAATATGTATGTATATATATATATATTATTATATTCTAAAGTCACAAATGCCAATGGTTTTGAAGAGGAAGGTCTTCAACCAATGCATTCTACCAGTGTTGACATATGGAAGTGAAACCTGGGTGTTAAACGCAGCAATAACCCAGCGACTTCAGACAACGCAAAGAAGTATGGAAAGATGTATGCTTGGGATCACAAGAAGAGACAGGAAACGAAACACCTGGGTGAGGATGAAGACTGAAGTGACAGACATCATAGATAAAGTAAGGTCACTGAAATGGATGTGGGCAGGCCATGTGGCGAGAAGAAACAACAACCATTGGACAAGAGCGGTTCTGAACTGTACACCAAGAGATGTGAAGAGACCAAGAAGAGGACCAAAGGACCGATGGAACAGAGACATCATTAAGTACTTAGGTGTGACATGGCAAAGAGAAGCTCAGAATAGAGAGAATTGGAAAGCGCTTGGGGAGGCTTACACCCGACATCGGATTGAAAATGGCTGATGATGATATATGTATATATATATTAGTTCTACCTTTTGGTAGGTTCATGTGCCCCCACATTCCCTATCCTTCAATTCCTCTTAACTTATCCCACCCCTTAATTCTTCTAACAACTTCTGTCTTCATGCATTGATACTGGTACAAATTTAATGTATTTTCATTTCTACTACATAGTAAATACTTCAAAATTAGTGATGAATGTAAGTAGTTTTTATTACAGTGTTTATTGGGATTAGCTTATATGAAAATAGTGAAAATTCTAAGTTTTATGGAGATGATATGAAATTTATTTACCATCAGAATTGCTGACATTAATTATAGATTAGTTCATCATAGTTGATGTGTTATCCTTTCTACAGGACACTGTTGTTGGAATTTATGCCTTAGCAAGACTTGCAGAGGTTCTACAAACAAGTAATGTGGATGTGACAATAAATTTTTCTCACTCCGGGAAGGTAATTTCTCCTGTTCACATCACCGCTGAGAATGCCCTGGTCCTGCAAAAAGCTAAGGTAACATTTATGATATTTGTGATAGATTAATACAAATACTTACACTAGTAAACCTCCAGGCAAGCATTGTGCAACTATTCTTGCTTTGAATAGTCATTAGGAAAATTGATGCTTCCATTACAAATACTAAGCATAGCAATCTCTATTACTAAAATACTTACAATATTGAATCAAATTAAGTCTGTAAAAGAATTAAAAAACCTTTAATTGCCTATAACGGACAACATTTTAACAGCTCCTATTAGGTGTATGCCTATTTTAATGTTTATAGCAATTTTTTTGAAAATCATTTTCTTCAAATTAATTCATTTTGTTCTGAATAACCATGTAAAAATCAAGAAATTTTTTTTATTCTTCCTTTAGTTGTGTCTAGAGGGAAATCTGTGATTAATCCATGAATTGTATGTATGAATTACTTGATCATATGTGACAGCATTTCTGTCTTTTCTCCTTGAAATTTTGGATACACATATTGGTAGTACTCCCTAATAGAGAAATTAATTTTTGAAGATGAATTTCTCTTGATTTTTGGCAGTTGTTTATGGGATCTCAATATTTCACCTTTTCAGGTCCCTAATGGTGTACAGGAAGTATCAGTGGAGGCTCAAGGCACAGGAATTGTGTTAGTTCAAATGTCTTATGAGTATAATCTGAATGTGACTGGTGCATGGCCATTGTTCACTCTTGATCCTCAAGTAGACAAGAATTCAAATGTCAATCACCTTCAGCTGTCCGTCTGTTCAGGGTTTGTATTGCATATTTGGCTCATAAATATCTTCACTGAACTTTACCAGACATTGATGTATTTAAGAACTTAAGCATTAATGGTGAAAATATAGCACTTTTGATATGGCTTCTTCAGTATTAGTCCATTTATGGTGATATTAAGTGATAAAAGTAGCATTAGTGAGAATTTTTGGTATGAGCATGAGAATCAGTTATTCATTGATTTTAACCTGAAAGTATGAACTTGCAGTTATGTTGGTGGGAACGTAAGCAACATGGCACTGATGGAGGTATTTCTCCCAAGTGGTTTTTATGTCGATCAGGATTCACTACCGAGTCTGCGAGTCTCACCAAGCGTCAAAAGAGTAGAGACATATAATGATGGAACCTCCATTGCTTTATATTTTGATCAGGTACTACCATGCCACAAAAGTATGCTCTATTTATGATATATTATTTAGATGTGAAAGTCATTGTTAGTGTTTTGCTATGTTCATCAGATGATGCTGAAGGAATATTGTCCGACTATATCAGCTTATCGAACTCATGGAGTTGCATGGAATAGACCTGTACCTGTGATTATCTACGACTACTATGATATGAGTAAGTATTTCTTCTTGATGCAACTTCATGGAATTAAATTATAGTAAAGATGAATTTAATGGCAAAATGGCCAAAGTGCCATTTGTTCCTTGCCCCCTTTTCCAAAATATGTGATGTAAAACTCTTTTAGAACTTTCTTAATGATGAATTACTGGCAGTAATTCACTGTGTCTTAGAAAGCCCTTATGAGAGAGAGAAATTCTTTAATCCTGAGTGCTTCCCAACAAATGGTTAAAACCAAGAATTTTGTAAAATACTTAAAATGTTAATAAGAAGCATGTTTTAAGTGATTTTTTTTTAAAGAAGGCATTCTTTGAATAATGAAAACAACTTTTGACTGGCATCATTGACGAATTTCTCAGGTACAAATGTAATTTACAGTTATTTAAAGATTAAGGTGGTTTAAGCAAAAGTGGAATCTACCTTTTATATCTTCACTTTTACCCTTGTTTTTATAACCTTTTCTGTAAATATTTCCTGCTCATCTGCTTTCCTTCCAGGTGATTATTAACTGTTTAAAAATATTATTTAATTAGAATAAAAGTGTGGTCTTATATGATCATTCCCTTTATTTTGTTTGCTCCTCATGCTCAATTCTTGAATAGGCCAAACATACCAATAGATCAATGAATACATACCAATCTTCTCTATGCTTCCAAAAGTTTACAAAACATTTTTCTTCTTTACATATCTCTTATATATGCACACCCTTAGTTCATTCATCCTTATAGTCAATTTAATTCCAGAGGACTAATTTTAATCCTGAATTGTGAGCTCATTTTAAATGTGTTTTCATTCAGTAAAGGCTTAGGGAGACGTATTTTAACTTTACTTGAGATTTTAAAGAAGAAAAGTGGAGTAAATTTTGTCAACTTTAGATGCAGGAAAGTTGGCCTAATATAATTTCTTGCACTGAATCCATATACACACATATATTAGACTCAAAATTGAGTGATATTCTAAGGAATGATCATTTCATAGAAAAAATGTATTTTCAAGGTCAATCTATATTCAAATGTATAATAGTTAATAACTTGTATAATAGAAGTGGTCATAGTAATGTGTGGCATATCATTTTAATTGTTTAAGTATTGGTTACACCCTGCCACCTCAATCATGTTCTAATTCCAACATCTACTATTCATTTGAAAATTGCCTCTATTTTATCATTATCTATTACACAGGTCGTAAGGCTCGGGTGTTTTATAAGCCAGTTAAAAGCAACCCTTGCGATTTATGCAATGAAGACAGAAATGAACTGAGTTGCTTGCTCTCCTGTGGAATTAGTAACCAACCTCAGGAAGGAGAAAGTGAAATAAGTGAATCAGTCCAAAGCAAAGCAAGCATTCATTTACCACTTTTTGCTTCTCTATTCACATCTTTTATGTTGCATAGTTGCTGATCTGACTGCAGCTGGGGCTAAGAATTTTTGAAGCAAAACTGATGTGATCTCTCTAGGTTAAATAGAATAAGTAGTTATAGTGGTTGTTCCAAAAGAGCTTGATGAAAAGGCAGGTTTTGAACAATGTTGGTTCATTTTGAAGCATGTCAATTGAACAAGCAAGTTTTATTTAAGGCATATTCCTTAGGTTCATTTGCTATGTTCTGTATTGATTTTTTCACTCAATTATGTAATCACCATTTCATAATTGTCAGCATTAAGCTTTTACATTTTTGTGCTTATTTTCAGTGTTTATACTGCAAATTATGATATTAACATTAGTTTAAATTTAATTTTTATTAATACAAGAGCATATACCCTTTCATAATTTTAATCATCAGGATCCTCTTTCTAAGAATTATTCAAATCTATCTTTCTAACATAACAGTTTAATTCTATTCACATTATTGAACATTTTCAAGATGGAATTGTATAAAACCTATCTATTGCTAATCTTGTTAAGTGATAATATCACTTTATAATTCCTTTTCTTGCCAAGATCAAATTATTATTATTTTATCATATAATTGAATCCATTGCTTTAATGTGGCATACAAGATCATGAGGTGGAATTACTTCTCACTTTAATCAATCTTCTATTTGATTATCATTACTTTTGTTAATATTTTTATTTATTCTTTAGATATAATTCCTTTTCCTTGGCTGACTATTAAAACTCTAAATCAAGGGTTGCCGTAAATTGTTTGGCACAAGTTTTGTCTTCTAATCACCAATCCAATCCAATTCCATCTTCAGTCAGGACCAAAATCCAAGTTTGCAAAATTTGGAAGTTATTTAAATGTTAAAAATTCAAAGTGGAGTCTAATGATTAGATGAAGTAGCTGCTGGAATTTTTGTCTAATGCTCATGGATATAATTTTCATCAGTGTGGTGAGAATCTTCCAACCATTATCCTAGTCTTATGTATTATTAAGTTAAACCAGATGTATTTACACAGTATGGCTCTCAATCAAAACTTAAAATTTTAGAAGACTTTAAAGATCCAAATGTAATTTCTCACTCTCTCACTCATCTTGTTTCACTTTTTACTCTTCCTTCAAAAAATTATTCAATTTCCAAGTGCACAGAATTTGAAAGAAGTTCACAATGTTGATATTGTATAATGATGTGTGACTTAAATATATAATCTTCAACCTATCAAAAGAAAAACCACTTGACTGGTAATAATCTCTCAAACCTAACACTTCTTCTTCACTTATTTAAATCTTAAATATGTTCGCTTTAATGTAATACATAGGCAAACAGAATCATGTTAGCAAAATTATAAGCTTGAATGAAGAGGTGACCAATTGTGATCCAAATTTTTAAAACTGAATAACTGTCAATTATGATTCATACCAAATATTTGCATAATTAAATTGATTGGTTGTCAAAGAGTTGCTCAGAGTTGAATAACTTGTCCTTGATGCATCTTAAATTACAAAATTTCTTATTTCCCTTCTGTCTCCAATTTTAATGTGTGGATTCCAATATTTAGAGCTGATTTCATAGTGAGCATTTAAAATGAGTTATGTAACAACTAATTTTGTTGGCCTTTGGTAGGTTGTGTATAAGTTTATAATGACAAGATATTCTCAATTAGAAGATAACCTATGGGGAATCTCTATAAAAATTAAACTTGCTGAGGCACAATGTTTATTCAACAGTCATTAATATAACACTTCCAGTATTTTTTATTATTCTTTGGATCACTATACAATTACAATATTTGACATGTAATCTCTATTATGAATTTCCACAATAGTTGTTGATTAATTTTAACCCTATTTGTGTATTTTAATTTTGTGAACAAAATGTTAATGATCAATTCCCTTCTTCAAGAGGTGCTCTATAGATGTATGATTAAAGCTACTTTAAGATTTTTTTATACTCCTCAAGATTTGTAATGCCTATAATTCATAATTTATTTTTGTGAAGTATTGACAATCTACTGATCTGAAATATTCATTTTAAATTGTAAATATAGTCCTCGTTTTTATGATTTAACTTGCCATTTTTATGTATTTTTATAAACTTTTGTGATTTTTAAAGTTTGTGATTAATAATTTAGTCATTGTATACATTAAAAATCATTTTTGTCTTCCTTAAAGGATAATGCAAAAACTCTAAACTGATGAGTAGCGTTTCATTTAATTCACAATATCTTGTGTGAAATAATTGTTTCTGACAGACATTATCTATGAGCAGAAATGTGCATGGCACTATTATATGATTCAGGAACATAGAATTTTGGTAATTTTGATGGATTTGGTCAAGGATTGAAGATAAAAGACTGCATTGATTTTCAAGTGCTGACAGTTTACAATCATTATCTAATGAGTAATATAGTTCATTCAATACTATGTAACACAGGTAGTCTTCTCATTCACAAACCCAGCAAGGCTCATCAAGTTATTGGTTTTTAAATAATATTTTCACTAATATAATTGGTTTATTGATATTGAGGCACTAAAGTTTAAGGAACTTCCTGCCTCCAACCAATGCTGAGTCTCCACCAAGATTAAACCTTGATCTACCTCCAACACAATTTAGCTGGATGCACTACCTACTTGGCTAAGCAACAGCCTAAATTAGGGCTCTTATCAATATAAATTTTATTCTATAGCAGCACTAAGTACAAATGCTAGTGCTATCCTAGACATATGAAAGGTATTTGTCTAGTATGGAAGATTTGAACTGAATTTTAATAGAAGAAATAGTCTGCATAGAATATGAATAATTGGTGAATTAAATAAAAGGTCATCTTATACGATGATTTCCAGCAAGGACTGGCATAAAAATAGCTCAGTAAAAGGAATTATCCGCCAAAATCTGTAATTTGTAGCCCCTAATTGACAATCTACGCCTTTTCTTTGATTGTAATATAAAGACATCATGAAGGTTTGCCTTCTTCTGGTTATCATCCTGACAGCAATTTTTTATTTAAATCTGGAGGCACATGGTTTAAAATTAAATTCATATTTGGTCTTTTCTGACTAAAATTCCCGAATCCCGATAGTAATTGTCACACCAAGTATGCTGGGGATCTTGTCGTCGTGGCTTTAAAGATCAACTGCACGTGAGTTGGCTGAGAACGTCTACTGCCATAATACGACAAATGAAAATGAATCATGGCCGGATAGATAGTTTTCAGCACCGGTTTGAGCAAAAAAAATCGAAGACAGGCGTTTTCCGCGAAATTTGGTCAATTTTGAGCCCCTGTATAATTTAAATGCGCAGGAATCGACTTAACTGACTTGCACATTTGAATGCAGATTTTATTCGAGAATAGCCATGTAAAGTTTCAATTTCGTAACTCAAAAAAAAAAAACACTCGTATTTTTGGCCAGCTTTTTTCGATTCTAGCCCACTGTACTGCCTCTGCCCTTCCCTTAAGTAGGATTTTGGGGGTACAAAGTTTAACATAGATGGGGAGAGGGAATTCCTCGTCATAAGCCGCTAGGCCCTTTCACCCCTGCTCCAGCCAGCGTTAACCTACACCTAATACGTTTCTTACTTTCAAAGAAATGATGTTTAGTTTTTGCCTTACTTTTGATGATCAAGTCTGAATTATTTTCAAATATTTTTCCCATACTTCGAAAATAATGCGCCTAGATTATCTTTCGTAGCACAACCAAATTGGACGTCGAAGTCGCCCATTCAAAACGTCACTTCACGCACCATACCCTCTTATTTATCGCTATTCGATTTATAAATAAATAAAGATATTTCTTGCAGGTAGTGCTGTCCATTTTGGAGAAGGGGCTAAAATTTCTCTTTACGGCCACCTTGGCTCGCATTTCGCTCTGTTTCTATTGTAGCGGAAGAGCCATAGCATAATGGCCGCTGGACATGCGTCCCCTACGACAAATTATTCATTGCCAAATCGAAGTAAAATGGGTAGGGAAACACCGCTGTACATGAGACATTTTTCCGTCTTTTTTTAATCAAAATCAATTTGCTTCCGAGTGATGCAAGCCGTCGGAATTGTGCGAATTGAGTATCTAAAACTCGGCTTTCTGAAAAGGAAAGGAGGAGTGTTGAAGCCGATTAGCCATTCTTGTTTAGTGTCAGCTAGCGGTTCAGTACTCTTCATCGATAGGAAGCCCAACTTTGCTCCCTCGACAACTATGAAAAGCATATTGATGCGAGATGAAATAGACACTTTTGCTTTCAAAAAATGAACAATTCCACTACGATTAATAAAAAAGGATTGGCGCGACACCCGAAAATAGGGTGAACAATGTCGCAAAAATGGGTAACTTTTCGAGTCAGCTCGCATTCGAGTTCGACGGCTCTTTTCATTCACGAGCTAACGCAGTGAAATATGCTAAAACTACTTCCGCACATGTTAAATTAATTACTAAAATTCCTTATTATCCTATTTTGTGTTACCTATTGGTAGTCTTCGCCACTTTCTTCGTATTATCTAAATGAATCGGCAAATTATCAACTTCAAATGATTTGCTTAGACTTTGCATTTATATATGTCATCGTAAATGCATGAGTCTCTAATTGAATATATCCCCAAAGTAACAATGGCTTTACAGCGAAATCATCGACTGCATCGTTATTCACTAATGACAAGGTCTTAATTGAACAGCTTCCATAATTAAAATAAAGGAATAATTTTAACTATTTTTCTAGATAGTATCTACTCAAAATCTTATTTACAAGCGCATAAATATGATTTTCTTGCCAAAACAGTAAGCGCCCATTTTTTTGTTGTTTTAAATCGAGACCCCGTAATTGCTTGATCGTAATTTTGAACTGTTCAAACATGGAATTTCAGTAATATCCCACGTCAAACGTAATCCTTTCATGTTTTCTTTTAAATCCTTGTTGCTAGCATTTCCTGCAAGATAATCCAATATAACGTCTCTCCCTCTAGTTCCTTACCTAACATTTTCTTTCTCTCTCTCTCCTGCAAGAAACTTCACAACAGTTGCATTTTAAAATCATTTTGGGTAATCATATCCGTCTAAAAATTTAAGATTCATTTAAGTCTCCTTCTAAACGAAAACCCTTCAAACGGCGACTTAATCCTCCGTAAAGTAACTTCGAATTACTTGATAGTCGTAAAAATTTAGAGTATACATACACAAAGCAATTGCTGTCTTTCAGAATTCTATCAGTGACTAATTAGGATAACAAAATCTTTCTTGAGTTTGTTCATCGCGATACTTTGCTCGAAAAGAAATGCAATTGAAACAGTTTCACTCGTGAGAATGAAATCGAATTACGACGCAATATATGGTTATGACGTTTTCCGTAGGATCGCGTCTTAAGCGGGATAACTAACCGGGTTCTGTAATCCTGGTTGCCTTACATAAAATTTTTGAAGAGTGGTCTGCTTCGGAGTGGTCGCACAAAGACAGCGTCTTAGTTACATGCATAGTTACAAATTCCAATTTACTACGGTAAAAGGTTAAGAATAGAATATAAAGAATCTTTCAATATACTTATAGTTTATTTAATTGTTCCCCGATGGATTTTCGCAACATCTCGCCTCGCCTGATGATCTTTAATATTTAATCAGTTTACAAACGAGTAAAATTTATGAATTGATGCAACAGACGAGGAACGATAACGCACGAACGGAGAGGACATATTTTTCGAGAATGGAGTAATTTTCAGAAAGTGAGAGCGCCTCCTTTTGTATATTAGTTTTTAGCAACTTATATTTCACTTATAAGCAATTTTTACCACGTATACAGAAAGGGATAAAATAGTTCAACGGATGTGGCACCTTAAAAAACGCTGCGAAATTCAGCATTTTTAACTCGAGTTTGCGACCAAAGGAAACAATAACTTTTTCCAAGGGCCTTAACTATGCTCACCACCCAAGCCAGACAGACAGCCCACTGGTCCTACACTTGGACGTAGGACTGACAATTCCACTCAGTAGAAAAAAACATCTGAAAGAGTGATAGCCGGGCTGAAAAGCATACGATGACCAGCCAATCGCAAAAAGGATTTACATATTGGAACATTGAATGTGCTAGCGTTATATATTGTCCGTTTCAAGATTCCAGTCAGTATGGAGGGCTTACGGGGGAAAAACTCGATGTAATTTGCCGTAAGCGAAGAAGTTAGCCTCGCGCCGGGTCGCCTTTACGCGGAGCTACGGATTCGGACGGGCATAATTAAGATTCGTAGTCTACATTCAAACCGATTCAAACTTAAGTTCTGATGAAATTTGAATGAAAATAACTCTATCAACACAAAAGTGAAAATTTTATGCATTTATAGCAGAAACAACAAAGTTAAAAGCGAAAATTGAATGAATTGCCGAGTTTTCACCCGTGAGCATTTTTGAAACTGCCATTACTCTCTTATAATCCAACATAAAATACTGATTTTTTCTTCCATTGCTCATTGTATCATCTGAGTGCATAAATGCTACATGAGATTAATGTTAGAGCAACCAAATCTTACTAAAAAATTATTTAGTATGAACGTAACTCAAGAAAAAATTCGTCGTGCAGTCCAATTTATACGTCGCCTAAAACTTTTTGGTTTCTCACGTGAGGAAGAACTTGTCTCGAGAGAAATCGAGATAAATGTTGTGATTTTCATTTGCAGTTTGTTTCGATGCGATATCTTGAATAGAACTTGAGTTGTTGACTTGTATATCAAAGAGCGTAAACCGCTTCGCGCTTCGAATCGCAGACGCTTCGAAACCTCACGGCCTTACAGAAATTTCAACGTCACTTCACGTAAAGTAAAAATCACTAATCACAAAACACAAAAGAAAATGAAGAATCAGTAACTTTAAAAAAGAGCAACATAAAGATGATAACAAATTTAATATAGAACATTAGAAGGGTGATAAGATTGCCAAAGAGAACATGAAACTGCTCTTTTGCAAAATGATAATAGTGATAATGATGGCAGAGTCGACAAATTAAATAAAATATGGGAGATTAGCAAAAATGCAGTAAATATACCAGCTAATAACACATACCGAACATCTAAATTTGCCAAGAGGAAAGAATGGTTTGAAAATGAATGCTAAGAAGCCACTGAGAAAAAGAATATAGAATATTATAAAATGAGGAAATATACTAGAAGCTACCAGGAAGAATATAAAGCAATGAGATGTGAATAATAGAGAATTCATAAGAAATAACAGTACGAACAGGAGCATTAAAAAACAGGAATGAAACAAGGAAATTCAATGATAAAGTAAATAACAAGCATAGGCCATTTTAAGCCCAAATAAATATTTGTAAAAATAAGAACGGAGAGAGAAAGCTAAGATGCAGAGCATTTTTGTGAGCTTCTCAATGGACCCACAAGTGTAGACCATGTAGAAAATCTTACTAAGGATGCAAATAGACAAAACAATGAGCAAAAATTGAAGGAACCAATGGCCCAATGCTGCAAGAAAAAACTGGTGCAGTTACAAAGCTTTACAAAAGAATAATAAATCACCAGTAATACACAACCTACCTAGTGCCCAATATAATATGGAGGCACAGAGTTGTATAAATATATACGTCAACTAACATGCCATAAATGGAGTATGGAAATTGGACAACAGGAATCATATGTCCAATCCATAAAAACGTTGACCAATTAAAGTGTAAAAATTATAGAGGAATTACCCTACTTGATACTACATACAAGATTCTCTCAAACATATTCTTTAAAAGTTTGAGACCATACACAGAGGGAATGATTGGTGCTTATCAAAGCAGGTTCCATGCTGCTAAATCAACTATAGACCATATATATTCCATTCAACATGTGATGGAAAAACTATTGAACGTAATATCAAGACACATCACCTTTTCATCAATTTCAAAGCTGCATAAGAAAGTGTCAAAAGGGAGGAACAGTAAAAATCTCTGGAAGTTTGAAATACCTAAAAAGCTCGTAAAACTAATCCATATGACCATGGAAAATAGGCATTTCTGCATTAAAATACAGCAAGATCACTCAGACTTCTTTGTAGTCAAGTATGGATTTCAACAAGGAGATGCACTGGAATGGCTACTATTTAATACTGTCCTGGATAATGCTGTCAGAGAGTGAAGAACAACTTCAAAGGGCACAATATACAATCAATCAGTCCAAACATTTGCTTACGCAGATGATTTTCAGAAAGGTTAGTTGTAAAGAAAAGGCAATGAGAGAGGTCTTTTAGAACAATCAAGTAAAAAAAATGGGACTGATAATAAATCAGGAAAAGACAAAGTATGTTGTTATCTTGAAAGGTACCCCGCAGTTACCATCTTCATACATGTAGATTGGTGAATATAGAATTGTAGGAGTGGATAAAGATGCTACTATGGATTACATAAACAACTAAAAGCATGATCTATCGGTAAAAAAACAAAAATAACATTATAGAAAACCATCATAAGACCAGTATTGATACATGGTTCAGAGACCTGGGTGAGAGAATGCTGGGGGCATTTGAGCAAAAATATTTTAAAAATCTATGGGTAAATAAATGATCTGTGGCATAGGTGATATAATTTTGAGCTATACAGACTCTTTTCAGAACCAGATAGTGAGAAAATTTCTAGGTTGGGATAGGCCAGACATATGATAAGAGTTGGAAATGACCAAATTCGTAAAAGGCTAACCATGAGATAACCAGATAGCACCAGGAGCGACTTAAGTAAAGGTGGCTGAACAGCGTGAACACCAATACGAGGAGCGAGGAATTGAAGAGAGGTTGATGAGAGGAATCTACAGAAGGCCAACACAGATTGTACTGAAATAGATGATGATGATTTCCACTTGCAAAAACGAGGAAATTTTGACCAAAAATTGGCTCCGAAAGTGGGATTCAGATGGTTCTGTTTTGTTGAATCTTCTTTTTCTTTTCAGAAATAAAGTTGTCTGAAACACGAGAGCAAGCCAGAGAACAGCAATACATAAACATTTTGGTCTATTAAATGATTTGGTTAACGTGGGCTGAAGCCCATTCGGGGACGTGCAAAATTCGAGCACTATTACCATGTGAACCGGATTAAGGGAGAATTTTAAATGGATATATCCTTCCTTCATACCAAATAAGTACGTGGAGTTGTAATGAGTCACTCTATGTCAGTGGCATAGCCAGGTGGTCTACCTTTGAGGAATGAGATGCATGAAATTGGCAAACAAATACGTAAAGCTTTAACTATCAACTGTAGTTTTTTCCTCACTCGACTTCCATCAAAGAGGTTCTCTTGTTTTAGAAATTAAGATTCTTCGTGGATAGGTGATTTAGAAGGTGCATGATGTGTGTGAAGAAATTGCTCGGCTTCAGTTAGCGGACATAATACTCTTCTATAGCTTAGTATATTATCTTCAGCTCTGAACTACTCTTTTGTTTATCCCCACAGCGTAAGAGATGAAATATGTGTATCACAGCTATTTTTAGTCAGTTTTTGTCTGAATTAATTTACAGAGTTTAATATTTGCACAAACACTGAACCAAGAACACCCCTGAAAACACCTTATCTCTTTAGTTTTTATGGGTTAATTTGCTTGCGATGCTGTAATGTTTAGCCTGTAGATATGGAGTCAATGATAGAATGATGATCAATGCCAGACCTCATCCCAATACCCCTGAGAAACACAGCGGACCACTTGACTTATTAAAACTATTAAACATCTTTCCACAAGCTCACCTTGCACGTATATGGAAAACAAAAAGCTACTCTTGGTCACAAGATATTTTCCATTTCAAGGAAAGAGATCGAAAACTTGGTCTCACAGACTCACACTTAGTTTCAATTTAGTAACTACAAACTGCAATGTTTAATTCAATTTCATTATGGTAAGGTATCGATTTCTTTAAAATATTAACTACTTTCCGTAGAAATATGTCCATTCGTAACCTAATATATTATTTCATCTTCCTTACAAGAAAGATGCGTTTTCTTGAGAAAGGAGAGTCTATGGTGTTTTTTTCATAATTGAGAACTGTTTTTATTCTGTTTGTTAACCCGAGTAGCATGCGCCCACAAGGAATTCCCGACCGTCAATATTGAAGGTCGGGAACTCTTTGTGGGCGTGGGTTTCCTATCTTCTAATTATCACACCCAATTTAATATAAGTAATTTTTCCTTGCAGCAACTCCATGTTTCATTGTAACTTGTAAATCTTATGTTTTTAAGCGTTTAACAAATCCCGCCAAATCCCAACATATTCCCGCCCCACGTGTTGCAAGGCGTCAATTGCGCGCTTTACGATTGGTTAATCGCAAACAATAGCTAAACATTTTTCACGGGATGTATAAATTGCTTGAAATAATCGTTTTTCATGAAATGAATCAACAGAAAAATCTAACGCTAAAAGCAAGTCTCTGAGAACCTCATCTTGGGGATTCCATTTTCCAGAATCTAAGATTGTACCTTAGTGAAACAATTTAACTTTGGTTTTGTCGCTATGAAGAGCAATTTTACAAACGTCCAAGCTATTTCCTTCCCGCTTCATAATGTTAATAAAAGTGGAATGTTACGACAAAGAATGGCTAGAGGGATTGCGACATGCTCATTCATCGTGAATAGAAAAACGAAAATAATTACGGAAATGCATTCATGAATTCAGTTGCACATACCACTGATAACTCACAAGGTGCATACTGCTAATCTGTATCCATTATCTATATGTTTTGGGTGACAGCTTTCTTGCACCTGGACCATAGGCAATTCTGTGTTTACTAAATAGCTCTGGACCCTCAGTCAAATTCTGGCTACGCCCTAGGCATACGAAAATTTGGAAGGGACTTCGCGTAATTTTCCACGAAGCAAGATATAAATAAAATTAGAGAGCAAACGAAGATAATTAATTCACATGATTTAGCTTTTTTTTAAATACGTGATTGATAACAAAATCTTCATAATCTAGGATCAAAATTCAACGATTTGCCTTTTCAGATACCCATTTTCGACGAATTTTATTCAAGTTTTCAATTGAAAAATTCGTTAAGTAAATGAAGGTAAAAATCGCCGCCACATCTGCCTTGGTAACGATTTACTTCCAATGCAACTTTTCCACTTTTGAAAATTAGTCATTGTCCAGGATGGCAAATTATTTTACTAACTCATAATTAACTCAGTAATCATACATTGGGGCACTCCAGGTCTTCCCGTTTCTTAAAGCATTTCGGTGTTTGAAGAAATGTGTCTAGTAACCTACATTTACAGGCTGCTTTCATGAAATCGTCAATCAAAAAAAGGCGGAAGAGGGGAATTCGCTTCCACATTAAAAGAGGACTCACCTTCTTAGATCACAGGGGATCACGCTGTCACATAGATACAAATTCATTTATAACCATATTCTAAAACATGACAAAGAGAACCTCCGATCTGGAACGAAGCCGCTCAAGTTTCTTTTTTCAGATGCAAGAAAGCCGCAGAAAATGCTACTATGGCAATAAAACGATAAATAACAATTTTAGCGCATTTTCTGGGCAATTACGACAACATTAAATAGTAATTGATAGAGTCATAACGATTGGAAAACAAGAGAAAGAGTAAAACAATCCGTTTAATTCGCAAGCACTAAAAGACAAAACTTAATTGCAAATAGGCGTTATCGCAAAATAAGAATCGACTCAGCATTAGCTTCCTACAAAGGGTAGCAGCACAAAGTACTTCCCCTTGGACAAACAAATCACATCGAACACAAATAATTAAAGGTATTGTTTGTTTGTGAGCTTTGATTTACTATTAATGTTCCGCGAGTACAAGATCTCAGTTATAAAATATTTCTTAGTTGTTTACTCAAGTTATATCGTGGACGTAACAAAATCAGAGGGTTATGCGGAAATTGTACCAATTTATAGAAGCGAGTTTCATGAATCTTAATTATCCACAAGAAGTTGATTTAAATTCAATATAATGAGCAGTTTATTTTCATTTTCAAATAACTTCATCGTAATAAATCTTCGTGTGAAATCCGCGTATTCGCTGCTTTGTATAATCATAAGCGTTACTTAATATCTAATTATACGAGGTCATGAGCAATCAGGTAAAGTTGTGACATCAAATGAATGAAACACCATCCTGAATAGAAGCAGATGTTCACATGATGGATATAACAATGCCTCGTAGGTACGGAGGCTCCGACAGCAGCGCAGCAACAACGAAGTCTTGACTTGTATGAGGTTTCGATGACGATGAATGAATTTGCCTTAGAAGAAAGAGTGTCACCGATTATAAATCCGGAGGTACTTAAGTATTAATATAAAAGTTCGTAAGTCTCTAAACTGCATATTTATTTATCATATCGAATTTATCTTCATACGCAAACCTTCCAATACTATCGGTGGGTTTTTCACACCTCAATTCTTGGATGCGGATGTTTTCCTGCAGAGGACAATTTTTCTTAAGAATATCTTATGTTAGATGACTTACATCCACACGTCTTCTAATTTTTCTCCAATTCTGTATATTTTTCCGTAAATAAAATATAGTCGAGTTAGATGGAACCTATTAGTCTCAATCTTTCCCAAACAAAGGCGTATTATTATCACAGTAGATAAACTTCTGCGGGAGCTATCTTGAAAACTGGGGGAAATTTCGTTTTACACATCAAATTTTAGCTCATTAAGTGATGCTGAAATAATATTTGATTGAGACAGTTGTTAACATCTCTACTTTCCCCTATATTTTATTTCTTAATTTTTCGTAACAATATTAATCGGCGAAAGAATTGATTAATAAAAGCGTTTCTTCGTTAGTCTGAAAATAAATGCTAATAAACCTAGCAAGATTTCTTTTCATCATTCTTTGGTTTCTTGTTCTGTTCTTGGAGGGAATAAATCTTATTTTCAAATCTTTTTTCTTTCCATTTTACGACGAGAGGAGTTTTAATTTCAGTGTTCCGATTGGGATCACTAAAGGAGTCATTGATCAAAAGTGGCTTGACGATGGAGTTCGTTTATGTGATAAGCAAAATCAAAGATTATACAATTCTTAAATAAGTCACCATCTGTAACGAAACTTAAGTATTTTTTAAGGTTGTGACAATCTCCATGGACAATTAAAGTCATTTCTAAACAAATGGTAAAAAGTGATTTAATTGACATTTTAACCATGGTCTCAAATGCGACCTGAATTATGTTAAGGTTTCTTAACCATAAAAATATTCTAAAGAATATCTGCACACTCTTAATTGGCTTCCTATGAACATATAAAGGCCCCATTTTCCATTTTAAATAAAACAATCAAACCGAGGACCCAAATTTAAACATCTGGAATATACCCTCCCAACATCATCTTCTACGTGTACATTGTGTAAACAAGTTAATTACACTGAAAAGGATATTTTCTTGCTAAATGTAAAATGAAATGAAAATCTTGCTAATATATAATGGATAATTTGGTATTAATATTAATAATTCACAACATGCAATACCAGCCGGATTAGGCAAACTTCTAAGGACATCAAAATATAAAATGCGGACGGTAAAAATTGAGAGAAACAGACACTAAATAAACAGTATATTTTTTTCTGGATTTAAGTTTGCTTAAAATTACCATGGGTTTCAGCGAGTCAATTACAAATAGTAGAATATAGGTCATGCGCTGTCTTATTATCCCTCAGTTCTATATCAGCTAGATAAATTTCGAATACACACGCTCATTCAGGCGAATTTGAACATTTAACTCACATACATACGATATTTTCTCTGATATCCATTTTTCTTCTCCCGCTCCAAATGTATGAAATTTTAATAATGGTCTAAAATCCTCATCCAAGGTTTAAAACTATGATAAAAGCTATTCTGTATACATACCGTCATTAATTCTAACGATGTTCTCAGGCTAAGATCTCAAAAGATTTCCTCAGACAAAATAAAAAAAATCCTTTTCGTTCTCCTAGTTTTACCTTCTCCTTACGTAGCATGTGGATTACTGGGAGCAGAACCGAGACAAAAACTAATTGATGTAGGGACTCATTTTTATGGTGATTAGATACTACATAATGTTTCTATAGTCTTTTAAGAAATCAGAAAAACATTAACAACTTCCTAATTCAATTAATCTGGAATATCCATCTTAACAGCGTGACGTAATTCACGGGGGTTTCACCAATGAAAACATGGACACTAGATTTCATGTATTTCAGGTTACGAATTCCCGTTCGATAGTGTGAAATAGTCCTTCGCTTAATTCATATCCTACAATACTTTTAATGTCACCAAACTAACGTAAATAATTGAGGCGTTAATTTTTCAGGTACTTAATTGAAATTTATAGCCACATACGCTTTATTTCATAGCCAGTATTACATTCAGCGCAAGAATATATTGTGAAGAGTTAAGTTATGTGGCCTGTTAAAGGGTGGTGCGTGTGAAGTTGATGGGCGAAGGAAGATTCAGGTATTAACAGTGGTCCGTGATCATTTTAGGTATATTTTTGGTAATTATATATTTAATTGTGTGTTGAAATATACCACAAGAGAAAGACACACGGTTGAACATCCTGTTTTCATAAGTCTAAGAACGGATCTGTCATATTTCGTTCGGAACAACGATAGGCAATATGTCAAGTCACGATTAACGAATTTATTTGTAGCGTATATCAAAAAATGTTCCAGTCTGATATATTATCGTGTGCATTTGCTCGTTTCCTGAAAATTTTCTGACAAAATCGATTTGTAACAACGTTGTCACGTGCTTAATTTCCATTATGTTGATGTTAATGTAAACTGTTATGACGTTTCCTATACCTTTGGTATTAAGTGTATAAGAATAAATATGGTTTTAAATTTGTTAGTATTTATAAAAGGATCTTCGTCCAGGTTCTATTCTGCTGTTATCCTGTATGCCGTTAAATCAAGCGGAAAGTTTTATAGTTGTATCTAAGATTTCACCCTATTGATCTTAATTTATTAGGTTAGTCTTTTGCATTTTTCTCTGAAGAACGAAACGCGTAACTTCATAAGGTAGGTTTTACTTGAGCTTCGCCTTTTTTATAGATAGAGGATGGCCAATCGTCCTGGAGTTCAGAGACCAAATGGAGCAGCGCAGGGGAAAATATGCCAGTTTAAGCTTGTCCTTTTAGGAGAATCGGCAGTCGGTAAATCTAGTTTAGTATTAAGGTTTGTGAAGGGGCAGTTTCACGAGTATCAAGAGAGTACAATCGGAGGTAAGGAATACCGTTATAATTATCGATTAGCTTTAGTTAATTTGTTGACGTAGGACAACAAACTGTGCTATTCATGCTGTTTGTATGTAAGACTTATAATCTATTTCATTCTCCATTATTCTTATGCTTTAATCCGAATCTTGATTTGAATACCTTCCCCTTGTTTCGTACAAGCAATCAAAATGTATTGGGATGAAATAAATTTTCAATGCTGTCTGTGGAGATTAGGGAAACGTTTATACCTACATTTTGTATTATCTTTTTCATCAGTAAAATTTTTATAAAGTAAATCGGGTTATCCTTAGATTTTTCTTAGTTGAAAGCTGTATGACCAGGAACTATGCTCGGTGCACTTGTATTATAATATCACTTTCGAAATGTTTGAAATTGAGACCCAGATTCTTCAAGTTCTTTTACCTTTAGTTTTATTAGTTCTCAGACTTTTTTCAATAGCTTTCGGATTCTCAGTACTTCAAACCCATCAAATAAGAAACTTTATTTACCACAGATGGTAGAAAGTACTAAGTCCACCCTCTGTGGAAGTTTTTTTTAGTTGATGGTATGTCTTTCCACAAAGTCACACCTTCAATCATCAATTTCATAGTCTAAATCTTTTTATTACTTCTCGCAATTCATTATAATTGAAACAATACTTGAGTATTTTAATCTTTTTGAAGTGCCAAAAATAATTATTAACCATTGTTTCAACTTTTTCCAGCTGCCTTCCTAACACAAACAGTCTGTTTGGATGACACTACGGTAAAGTTTGAGATATGGGATACAGCAGGACAAGAACGTTACCACAGTTTGGCACCCATGTACTATCGCGGTGCTCAAGCTGCAATAGTTGTGTATGACATCACAAACCAGGTACATGTGTCATTCTTACATTAGCTGCATCAATTGTGAACTACTATTCATTATCAACTGTTTGTTGCATAAATAATCACAGTTTGTTCCCGTTAACAAGTAACACTACTTTTATATATTATTTATGATTTAATATCAACTAGTGGTAGTTGAACCTATAAAGTTTAAGTTTCATTCCTGACTGAAACAATGTAGTGAATTTTGCTCTTTTAAGTTATTCAGCGGTACATTCAATTATTTTATTCCTTTTCTGCATTCTGTGTAGTAAAATACCTTTTTAATGACTCTTCAATTGATCATTGAACCTATTTTGATTATATTTGCACTAAATAATGAGTTTTATGTTGATAAATGATGCACTTGTGCCCAAAATACTTCACAATTATTAAGAAGCTGAAATTTATTTTACTTTCTCACCCACTATTATCAAATTACTCATTCATTTTGCATTATCCTTTATGTTCATTACAAATTTCAATCTGAATTTTTATAGAATGAAAGAAAATTTTTGATGGATAAATTTGGAAAATATACAAAAATTTTACCACAAAGCAACCTTATCTATAATTAGGTTTTAATAAGTGGTATGTTAATATGCTAGAACTAAATTTTTATCTTTTCTGATTTTAATGGTCTAAATTCCATTTATAATCAAATTTTTCTGAAAATTTTGTAAATGTTTTGTCCTTAATTCCTCAAACAATTATATTTTATTGTATTTGTACTTACTCCTCTACATTTGAATCAGCTGTTTCGTCAGCCATAAGGTGTTGCTGTGCTTTGTTACATTTTGCAAAGCAACCCGAGAAAGGGATGGTATTCAACTATGTTTGTTTTGATTTCATCATTCCACTATCAATTGAACTGTATTTGTGTCTTCTCTCATTTTTCAACAATTAGTTTTATAAATAAGAGTTAGTTTGAAATCATTAAATTTAGATGAAAAAATCAATTGATTTAGTGTGTCCTTTGGAAATAAATGTCTTTGAAAGAATTTTGGATGCGTGGTGGAAATGGAATTTCTGCAATTGAATTGCCTGAGAAGATGTATGCTTAAAATATTTTTGGCATGAATGACATTCTAATTTTCATTTCAGATCAGAGATTAATCAGATGTAGTAACTTCATAAAATCTTTTTATTAGTTGAAAGTTATTGAAAAGATGTATATATTCTATATATTGATTAAGTTTGTTCCAATGATAATTACAGAGAATGTTTAGGTTTAAGTATTTCAACTCTGAAGGTCAAGCCAAATCATTTAGTGCTATTTGAACAAGATGTGTCATTTTCTTTCAGTTTTGTCATGGTGTATTCTTGTAGAGAGACTGAAATTATTTCTTATCAATTTCAATGATCAATAATTGTATTTCCCTTTCAAAGTGCTTCTTTAGTTTGGTAAAGTATCAGTTTGAATGAATATCACAAAGATAACACTCTTGAAGATATTTGAAGGCAACCGAGTATTTTGTGATAAAGAAGTTGTTTTAGAGGAGCCATTATTAACTAGATTTTTTGCACAAAGCAGCTATCTTTGAAACTTGAACTTAATGATTGAAAAATGAAACTTCATTTGGAGATAGCTGCAATGAATTCCATCAATGAACTTGTGTTTAGGTTGATAAGTTTTGTATGTCTTGCAAAATGTAATTTACCTAGCGTTTCTTTCCTTTTTCACATACTTATTATTATAGGTTATTCTGGTATTGATTGAAATTTTTAGATACTTTCCAAATCTTCAATCAATCAATTCAAAAAATCAAATTCTAAACAAATTATGCTTAAAATATTATGAAGTATTTGGAAGGTAGAAATTTTAATTTTTTACGAAGTTATGAGTAAAGGTGTTTAACGTAATGGCTACATTAGGTGTGGTTAATTGAAATTATAGGTTGGAGAGATTTGATATCCTCACTCAATAAGTATATTTCATTTGAGTGGAACTGTTGAACACATGAACATTGATTTTGAATCTACTGAATCTGGATCAATATAAAAAGATTGAAGCAAAGTAGATGTTTGTATATTTGATAGCTGAAAGTTAATCATCCTATACTTTGTCTTAATGAAAGCCCATTAAAAAGTGCGACTTCTAAATATTTTCACCATTCTAATCACTCTTCAAGCAATAGATTATGAAATATTTGTATTTACAGTTGCATAAGTCTCTCTCAGTCCCATTGATGGGCACTTTGAATCTATGTGCTTAAGAAATGGAATGTTTTTTTTTTCAGTATTTTAGAATTTATAAACAGTGCAAATAAATTGTGAAGACTTATTTATATTCTAACTGTATGGCTCCAGTTCCAAGTTTGTGCATACATCTCTAGGTGTAGAAGTATTTCAGATTCAAATTTTTGTTTATTGTTTAAGTGAAATATTTTAGGAAATTTGGAAATTACTTTTGCATACCTTCTTTGTTTCAGTTTTCTGTAATTTTTGTTTGATGTTTTTGATGGAAGGGAAAATTGTTATTGATAAAAATTTCAAATAGTCTCTGCCTTTGTCTGTCTTTTGCATATCTAAAAGAACGTTCCATTTATATCAACTATTATTTTGATTGCTTGAAAGATATACTGGGTTTGAATCTAAATGGGCTGCTTTGTATGGACCTAAGAAATGCATAAGGAATCTATTCTTACCTCTTAATTTCTTCAGTAGAAACAGGAAGACAATACCAATTACATCATTTTAATAAATTTTACTATTGTAAAACACACATCTAGTTTGCATAGCCGGGAAGACTAAACCGCTCTGTAGCCACTTATTCTTTTACAGTATTTAATTAGAATCAATGAAGCTAATTTTAAAATAAAGAAATATTGACTTGGACATTCAAAATCGTGGGAATTCTCTCAATTTTGTTTTATCGCGAATCTATTCCTTGGATAAGATAAGCATTTGAACACCTTGAATGTATGCAGAATTATGAGAATTACTCAGCAAAGTATGCTGCTGAGATAAATAGATATTTTTCCTTACTATGCATATTACTGAGAATTACTTGAAGAGTTAACTGATGCTTGATAATATTATTGCTGTAGCTTAAAGTATGTTTATATTTTAATGGGTATGGTCAACAAGTAAAGATATTAACATGGGTTATTTTTCACCTACATTTCAGGATACATTTGGGCGTGCAAAGACGTGGGTGAAAGAGCTTCAGCGTCAGGCATCTCCAAGCATTGTGATAGCCCTGGCTGGCAACAAGGCAGACCTTGCTAATAAACGGGTTGTGGAGAAGGAAGAAGCCCAGACTTATGCTGAGGAGAATGGCCTTCTTTTCATGGAAACATCAGCCAAGACTGCTGTAAATGTTAACGACATATTTCTTGCCATTGGTAAGACTAACAAAGTTTTTCTTATATCTCTATTCTACTTCTTGAACTATGCTTCCAGTTGTCTGAAGAATACTCAGGTTCTTTAAATTCTTTGGATAAACATTTGAATCTCATTGTGGGGCTAAATATGTATTCCATTACAAACTTTATATTTTAAATGAAACCTAATGGGCATTTAGAGATTGATTCTTATAAACTGTTAGATTGCTATCATTGTATTGCTTTGTTGATAAGCATGCCTATAAAATTTTAATTTAGTTTCAGCAGTTTTAAGTTTTAATTAACTTGGTCCCCTTTTTTGTTGTTAAGGGTTTTTTTGTTTAAGTCTTTTCCACTATTTTTATAGAGTGCTAAGTGAATTCCATATAATTTCTTGTTATCTCTTCTCTCTAAATTGCATATTGTTTAGTAATCAGGGATGTTAAGGTATAATTGAACCCATTTCAAAATAATAATTGGTCGTTCAATATCTTGATCATAATGAAAAGATATCTAGTGTACATTCTTCTCAAGTTTTCCTTTAATTTTAATAAACTTTTCTTGTTACCCTCTCATGGATAAATTGCTTTTTATCATTACTTTGTCTTCAGTGGTGAGCTTAAATAAGATAGCAGTGGGTTTTACCTATTTAATTAGAAAATAACTCACTTGGCAGAACTGAAAATAAAAGCATTTAGCAGTGAGGTAGTGTGTGTCGTCCTGAAATTGAGAAAGACTGTAGATTAAGATGGGAAGACTCAGGCCTGGTATTATAATATCTATTTATCTTTAACAGTAACACTTAAACCATATTATAATTGATCTTCAAGCCTAGACTGGCATGTTAAGTGGTGCTCAACTTGGATCTAAGGTTGACTTAAATCTTCTACTATTTATGATAAACATCACTTTAAACCCATTGGGTGGATGATCTCTCGCCTCAGTTTATTTTAAAAATAACATTTATCTTCTGGAATTTTGGAAAGTGGTATGTATGAATGCATACCGCTTTGTGAAAGCTGGTGTAGAATGAGTGAGAATATTACCACTTTGGGAGAGGGAAAGCTCTATGTGCATATATCTCACTTTTATAGGAGCATACATTGTTATAGCGCCTAAAGCCACCTATTGCCCTTGCATTTCTTGAAGGTCTCTCATATGAATATGATGGTCAGACACAAATATGGGTATAATAACCCATTTACAAAATTTACTTTTTAAAATACTACTCTTATGCCGTATATGGGGTTAAATCATACTATATTTTTGTGCTTTGAGAATGGTGATTAGGAATGGAGCCTTGGGATTTAATTACGCTCTTATTCTATGTAAGTGGATTTAGGGCATAACTTAATCTTCTTGAATTGTGGGTACGATATCCTTTTCTTAACTCAAAGATATAAATGTTATCTATTCTGTGAGTGAAACTCTTAAAATAATTTAGTTTAGGCATATAGAAATTTTGCTGCAGACAAAATTAATTTTAATACTAATAATAAATAATACTGAAAAAAAAACTGATGGCCTAGTTGGCATTGGGTTTTTTGTTCTAAAATAGTTTATTATTCCAAAGACTTGTTATAAAATTTTCAATTTTTTCATGACTACTCTAAATTCTTATCATCAAACCTTTCAGTCCTTCAAATATGAGGAAATATAACAGTGTGAATTTTTCAAATAAACCTCACTTAGATGGGATGAGAATTATTCTAAGGAATCTCATATCTAAAGAGGTATTTAACTAAAAGGGGTGTAAGCAGTTTTCAATCTGCTAAACATCACCTCAGCTTTAAGTTCACTTAAAATGAAGTGAACTTAAAGTTTATAATACTGGGCATAATTTTTGTTTATTTCATTTTTTCTGTCATATGGTAATAAATTTTGAATCCAGTGTATCTTAGTATAGTTGCACTTGGCTTAAATTGAGTATCTGCTTTTGTCACTATCTAATATTATAATCTCTATTGTGTGTATATTTATACATTTATTCACCCAATGCCCTTAATAAATACATGGAAGCAAAATTTTGAAATTGATTCCTCCCAATTATGTAGAATTATAAAATTTGTTTATGAGACTTGATATTCTTCTGCCTCAAGTATCATTTGACTGTGGACGAGTCAAAAATTCTCTCATAATAAGTGCACAATCAAAGTTCATTTTGATCAGTTGCAGACTACTACTTCCTTATTCAAGAACAAATCAAAAATAATGGTCTAACAAAATTGAGACAAGTACCAAATGAATGGAAGTTGAATGAATATCCTTAATTTGGATGTGGAATATCATTTTTGATTCCATATTTTGGACAAAAATGAACTTAGTACAATTTGTGAGGACAAAGAATCTGTTCTCCTGTGTTTGTTGAAACCAATGAAGGGCAATTGAATATGAGGCATTAATTCCGCTATAAAATAGTAATAAAATTACAGCATTTTTATTTAAGGAGCCAATTGATATCTGAGAACTATATAGGAGTATTTGACAACAATCCCAATTTATCAATACTTTGTGGCAATGAAGGAGGCAAGGAATATACTCATTTAACAGAGTGAGGATGAAATAGGGAATACTTTAGAAGACTTTTAGCAAAAATGAACTGTTTTGATGTACAAAATAGTTCTGGTTAATTTTGTTAATGATGGTTTGATTTCAGGTAATTCTCATGTACTGATTAAGGTCCTACAAAACTTTATATTTTTAGGGATTTTGCTAATACATGTAGCTCACCTTAAATTGATTCTTGCTTATATTTTTATATAGACTAACAATGCAGGATAATATATAAGATTGAATATTTGTAGAGAAATTTTATCATAGAGAGGAAGTCATTGTCTTTTTGTTTTGGTAGGCTATTTGCCATTCTTCTTTCATTAACATTTTTTAAATATTTTGTTTCCTTTGGATACAGTTTTACCTTGACTTTTGTTCGAAACAGTAGGAAATGCAGTTATTCGTGATCTTTTAGGAAACCTAAAATTAAGGAAGTAATTGTTTGCAGTAAATTTACGGTGAAATGGGTGAAATTGTTAGAGAAGTCTATTATGGCTAAAATATTATGAAGTATTTGCTGAAGAATATATAAAGTAATGCCTTCTGATGGTGTAATATTGTACGTTTAGCAACTGAAAAGGAAATATTGTGAAAACACCAGGAAACCTGCATGCAGTCAAAATAATGGAATAATAGTCCTTTTTGATGACCTATGTGGCTCAATATACAAGGTGTTTTGTTTTATATAATTTTATATTTTAATCGTTATATTGGTATCATTATACCAATATAAGTAGTAATTATCCACATTTTATTTATTTTAAAATTAAGACTATATGTAGTGATTGTAGCAATATTTTGATTGTGTTAAGCACCAAATCATAATCATAAAGTTAATGTGAGCAAAATTTATCCTTTCCATCCTTTGTAGGAGGTAGTATACTAATCTCTGTTATAACACTGGTATCAGTAATCTTATGTGTGTGAATTACGAAGTCATAATATTACTTTATGGAGGAGTTACAGTAGATATCAGTGCAAGCATTGGATCATGGGATACCTTCAGGCGATGGAATCTTGCTACAGAGCCTATTCTCTAAATTTGTTCTACTCTTCATAAATTTAAGCCGGTGGGGTCCAGTTATTGCAGCAGCCTATCCAACATCTGTAACGTCTCTGTATATTTGGCGTTTTTTGATGAATTTTGGTGAAACTAAGAAACCATTTTTTCTGATTCAAACTCAGTAAATTGATAATCATTAAGCAAAATACAAGCAATATATGTAATATTTTGCCATTAAATCACTTCTTAAACATTGAAAAACCATCAGAAAAAATTGCATATTTTTGACATTTTTTCACAAAATTTTCACTTTGACTAAATTTCGCAGCCTCAGGACATATTCCGATCGAGCTGAAATTTCTTATAGTTTATAAGGACCACCAACCACAAACTTTAAGCACTAGCCGCATACTGATTTCGAAAAAAAGTTTTTTCGATCCACCCTAATGTACACCCCTGCCACATGCCAAAAGACAACTATAAGATACAAATTATGTTGTAGATTTACACAACTCTTAGTTGTTAAATTATATCTAAATAGTGTTAACAAATTAGAGATGATTATAAGAAGATACTGAATGTTCGTTCCCTGCAATTCTGTGCGAATCAATTCTTCAAATTGTTTGTAACTGGAAATGCTAAAATTTCAGATTATTATTGCCTCCTATTAACATATCCTATTGTTCCCTCTAATCATCACTTTCATATGGACCTAAAGCTGTGTATTCTTAGGTAAAAATGCTTAGCTTCAATAATCGCACTGGTTGTCAAGGGGACTGGTCGTTTATAGCCTCAAAATTTCTGTTTATTCCAGCCGAATTCTCGTCTTGATAATTATATTTCATGACCATGATAAGATTTTTTATTAATTTTTCTTTCTTATGGTGATAGTCTTGATTTTGTACGGTTATTATTTCTAATTTAATTTTGCAAAAGAAACGTATCCTACAACGAGTAAAAGTGAGGCTTAGGTGCATTTCTTATGAGAACGGTATTTCATGTCTGGGTTTGAACTGGGGACCTTTCTCAGTTTCTTCTATTGTATAAACCACCCCTGTATTATGAGCAAACAAAACAAAAATTATACAAATTGGTTGCACCTTTTTTGAGTTTTAGCAAGACTAATGCACAGCAATTTATTTTTATATATATAGAAGATTAGTAATGCTATGTTCAGCTCTAGAATTATGTCCCTAAGAAATTAATGAAAATACTTCTCTAACTTCAATATGAATTGTCTGCGACCTATTATTACTTTTGATATGTTTGTCTACCAATGCCACAAGTGGATATTTTTTGTTATGAAATCACTGTTCATTCAAGATTAGGCCTCCTCCTATATTTGCTGGAGTGGATTTTTGCTTAGAAATTTCAAAATAAATCATACCTTTTATTGTGAGAGAGCTTTGTATGGTAATTTGATAAGAATCTATTTTGCTCTCACTTGAGTGATGTATCTAAATGAGTGAGTTTGAAACGTGTATTTTGTTGCACAGCAAAGAAGCTTCCAAAGAGCGAGCAGGCCACAGGTGGTGCAGGGACAAGTGGGCAGGGCAGGAGACTGGTGGAGTCAGAAGGAGGAGCCCAGAAGGGTCCAGGGAGCAGCTGCTGCAAGTGATCCCAACCCATTCTCTGCCCCACTCGTTCCTCAGTGAGTTTTCATATTTATATGGGAGGCACTATATTGAAATTCATTCATTTATTTGTGACAGTGGTTTAGAAAGGAAATTTGTACCCAGTTATACTTGCTAAAGTGGTTTCTCAGTAATCTTATGATATTGTGTACACTTTTCATTATTTTGTTATTTGTCTTTCTCAGTGTTTCTGCAATATCATGCTCCAAGCAGTCATGTTTTTTGAGATATATTAATGAAAATGCATAATTTATGATGATATTATGTGTGTGTGTATACACACACACACACACATACATACATACATCTATCTATTATATATATATATATACATATACATACATACATACACATACATACACATACATACATACATATACACACACACACACACATACATACATTAACACACATGTATACGTCTGCAGTTGGGTTTATAAACACATTTGTGTATGATTTTTTATACTACTTTGTGTATTGTTCTTTGTGCATATACAGATGAAATTTGAGTGTTGATGAAAAAGTTTCATAATCTGATTATATATTGGATGCATCTGAGTTGAATTGCTAATCATTTGAGAGTGAGTGTGAGAGAGTGGAAGAGAGTTGGAACCAAAGTTGTTGTGTTAAAGATCTTTCTTTATACTAGTAGTTGTTTGTTGGAAAAATTTGCATTTTGACTATTGTTTCATAACTTCCAAAGCAAAATTACTTGTTTTCTTTTCATGCACTTTTGGTGTGAAAGGAAGACTGTGAATAATCGACTTTCATTGAAAGTTATGTGATGATTGATTCTAGGAACAAAAGAGAGGAAATCAGTATAAAAATTGTTCTGTTTATATTTGTTTATTTTTATTATATTCTCTGATAAAATATCGCTTGTTTTAAGTATTGGAATTATACAAAAATTTCTTCATTTGTACACCCAAAATTTGTGTATAATATAATTTTGTGGGCAGTCAAAATTTCTGTATTATGAATTTCAATTAAAAGTTACTTGAGAATTAAAAGCCTCAGACCTGTTCTTTCGATTAATGGTCAATTAATTTACTGGCATTAAGATTATGTTAAGATGATGCGAACAGACATTTCATAGCTGCTTTTTTGATTCACAAAATGGCAAATCCACTGTGCCTTTCTTGCTATTTGTGAGTGAATTGAGATTCAATTTGTTGATGTTAGAATTCAATTTTGTGATTTATGAAAACTCAAGGGTGTTGGATACCTCTCAGAAAAAGGTATTGCCATTGGCTGATGGCTTTTTCCTTGTCATGAAGACCTACTAATAGATAAAAGAATTCCGATTTTTCCATACGATGCTTCAAAGGTGTAGCTATATCCCAAGTCTCTCATTGAATACATATTGATAACCACATTTGAGAAAAAAATTAGTAAACATACCAAATTTTGGTCGCTTTTTTCTGGCTGCTACTTCGCTATAAGATGTGATTGTGGAATCAACTTTATTTTGTAACAATGTTCCATCCTTTATCTTTCAATTCAGATATTACTCAAATTTAACATGTTCATGAAGTCTAAGTAATCAGGGAAATAGCGGAGCATATTCAGAGCTCTTTGAAGGCAAAATGCAAAACAAAAAAAGGCGTTGCTTGCAGTTGTGAGAACAGACACCCATTCCATCTTTCCCCTCCTTCCCCACCTTTAACCGTAATACTCATAATTGAGGCCAAGTGAAGTAACTATACACTATGTGAACAGATGACATTATCGTAATCTTCAAAAGAAAGACAGAGGTATCTAACAAAAGAAGGAGAGTATCCAACTTCACGGAATCTATCTAGCTTTACAAGTGATGTTAGGGTTCATGATGAAAGCATTTATATGTGAAAGAGAGGAGGAAAAAGTTGAGCGGGCTTCATAGGCCTGGGTTCAAAAGATAAGAATTTCTCATTGATTATGCAAAATTTTCTATTCAAAATATATGGAAGTTGGTGGCCCAGCGGTAATGAGTGAGACTTCGGTTACTTGTCGTTGGTTCAGTTCTTGTATATAAAACTTTTTCTTAATTTTCTTCCCTTATCTTTTAGGCTTTTAATTCATGGTGTTGTGATAGTAACAACTACTGCAATTGATTACTTTTTGTTTTTCATGTATTTCTTATAACTGGGCGAGGATTCGTGTATGTGAAAAAATCCTCTTCTGTAGTAATCTTCTGTGCTAAAATTTACAATCTCTTACCTACCCTAACATAGTCCCACTACAATCAGCTAAGTGCTTCTGAATAGATCTTGAAAATAAGACTCGAAAATGCTCTCATAAGTAATGCATAAAGTTAATATTGATCAATTGCAGAATTCTTTTCTTTTGCAGAATTAAATTAGTAACTATCATTCTACAAAATCGAGACAGGAACGAAAGGAAAGGAAAGTGAATAAAGATTCTTATTTTGGCCATAGAATATCATTTCCCAGTTGAAATAACGAGAATTTGGCCAATAATGACGAAATTTCATGCAATTTTGCTGGTATGAACAATCCAATCCCAAAGTTGTCTTTAATAAAAATAAATGGGAAAGAAAGGACAGTATGAAATACCCCAGTCCTATGAAATGAATGGGCAAGGAAGGCCCATGTTTCACGGTAAAGATAGCATTATTAAACTTTGGAAATCTAAATTTAGCAATATATATTTACAAATAATATAACTCTCTATGCTGTGGATTCTTTAAAAAAGTATTATTTAAAATTAAATGTGCTAAACTGCAAATAATATTTCTTGGTTACCTGATAAGTGATTTAGGTCAGCTGATTCCTATGTAATAGGTTTAATGAATTTTATGAAATTACATTTTTGCTTTCTGTTCATACTTATAGCTTTATTTTTTTCATTATTTTTATTTAAAATTTGAGAGGGATGGTTTTTATTTTTTTTAATCAAGAAGGACCAGATGCTTTTGCATTTGTTATAAATTTAATTCAGTCCCATCATTTCTGATGGGGTAATTAACTAGTACATAAAAAGCATTACACATCCTCATAGACGAACTCCAACGTTGTATCTCAAGAAACTAGTATGCCTGCTTTCCTATTATATCATACATCAAATCTCGCTTTCGTTCCTCTCCCCTCAATGCCCATCATTCTATACCTCAAAACTAGCAAAAACAAAAGCATGGGAGATCTTCTTATCGCATTGGTAACCGAACACCTGGACGCTTGGATGAGTACCCCCAACCACTTTCCCCTCTTTACCCACTCCACCTTTTGCTAGGGGAAGACTCTTCCCCTCATAAGCGGCAAACAGTTGAACTAATTCCAGTGGGTGGAGCTTCAGGATTTTTCTTGTGGTATCCAACACCCTTAAGTTACAAACTTCTGTGTTATGGATTTCTGTTAATGCTGGTAGGAAATGAGGTGAGCCTAGAAAATGGAGCTATCTCACCTTATGTAATTATAATTGATTTTGGAAAATTAATAATATGTTTGGAATCTTTGGAGTGTTAAAACGGCTGTCTCATCCTCTAGTTGTAAAATGAGATGTAGAAGTGCTAAACTGTGAGGCAAATTTATGATCCATTCTTTTCTAAATAGAGGGAAATATGTCATTAAAGGAGTTTTTCCTAGTGATTGGACAGTATTAAAACTTTTACTGATTCATGGACAATACCTAATACAGCTGTGAATTTCTATTTCTGATATGATTCCTGATTCTTTAATTAACATTTGTCACCTTTAGTTACAGTTTACTTAAAAAATTTAATGAATATATTTATTACTCCACATTTAGTATGAATAGATTAAAGTAGGTGGTAGTGCAATAAATATTTTAATTTAATTTGTCGTAGAAGCATTGGAACAAATTCTAATTTAAATTTATGGTATGAAAATCATTAGTAGTCCCCTAGTATAGTAACTGTGATAGTTCAAATCCTTTTCAAACAGAGATGCCTTGCAAAAGTGAAAATATTTTGGTCATTTTTGGAGTGTGAACTGGGCTAATTATTCAAACGATGGTTAATGAGGGAGCATTAAAAATTGAGCAATTATTCTGAATTTTAAATACCTCAAATAGTTGGGATTTACAATAGTTAAACTCATAAGAAAAGTACTGGGCAGGCAAGCTATAAGAAAAGTTTTCGTAAACTTTGGAGATCGAATTTCAGCAATATATTTATGAATGATGTAACCAACTTTACTATAAATTGTTTAAAATTGGGCTTTTTGAATTAAATATCAAATAAAAAATAATATATTACTCATGGACTTGAAAAATGTTGCCATGGAAATGATTTCCAAAGTAACCATATAAACAATTTTTTACCAACCAAATAAATTATATCATTATCAGTGTTTTGTGTGGTAGCTATTTATCAATCTTATGAGGGATATATTAGTAGAAATTTTCATAAGAAAAAAAAATGGATTTTCTTTCATCCACATCAAGATATTTATCAGAGTAGAGAGAGAGAAATGAAATTTTCTGGAAGTTTTCAAGCAAAAATGAGCCACTTAAGTGTATAAAGAAGATTCTGTAGAGTGAATTCAGGTGATTCACATGTATTGCAAAGGCATACTATTTAAGTATATTGTCAAGTTAGGTGCTCCATTTATATCTATAGCTTTAGTTTCTGTTAGGATACTTAGAGTTGGAATAAATCAACCCTATTTTTATTGCTAAAAGGATCTATTGTTATGGATCAGATAGGCAATAATGGATTATGAGTTAAATTTAGTTCAATAATGTTTGAAAATAATTCATCAGTTTAATAATAACTCAGAACCATTGGATGTTGCTGATACTTTTGTCAATATATTCATTCATTTCTTCATCATTAGACTTGCATTAAATCAAATTCCTAGTTTTTATTTCTGCAATCAATGTAATTGTACCTTTTATCATGACTTATTTATATTTATTTGAATGTTTATTTACTTTTGGTAATGTTGATTGCTGGCGATGAATAAAATCTAGGACAGTTGGAAGAAATGATTGAAACAAACGTCGAGAAGTCACAGATTGTATTCTTCTTGTTGGCTAATCTTGTGTACAGACTGAATCTTCTCAGAAATCTTTTACTTTTATTGAAGTTCTTTGTAGTTGTAAAGTAAAAAATTAATCTTTGTAGTTCATAAAGTTGAGTATGGTCAACTCTTAATGTATTTCAGTGAATTAACCAATATCATCCACAAATAAATTTTGTGGAAGTTTTATGCTTGGAGTAGCATCTTTCATTTAATTCATTGTGGATAGCTCTCTTTTAAGTTAATGATATTTATCCAATCAAAGTTTAAATTGATAAAAGGTAGAATCAAACCTGAGTAAATACAGTAATTCATTATTTGTAAAGTTTTTAGAGATAAAGATTAACAAGACTTTATTATGTATTGTGAACCAATGTTGTTGACATATTGGTCTGAAAGAAGATGCAGTGAATAAATGGAGAAGTTAGTGAAGTAGTTTTATCACACTCTTGTGAGATTGTGTTATGTAAGAATGAAATAATTTGAGATTCTTCAGATATTAGGGAAACAATTTCATCCAAAATGGGACTCCTTTTGTGTCAAAGATATCCTTTTTAAACTATATATTTTGACCTGATTTTTTTTTTTTACTTTGAAGCCTTCGTTCTTACTTAACAGTTCCATTCTTATGATATTGATTGATGAAAACTTCTTCAAATAAAATCACATCTCAGTTTTAGTATTTTTATTTTGGTATGCTCTAGCAAAGTCAAATAAATAATGTCTATTATAATGCAGAATTAGTACCAAAGTTTACTCATAATATTTAAAAAGAGTTTTAAATTAATAATTTGATCGCATTTAATATTTGTGATAAAATATTTGCCTACATAAATGTTCTTCTATCATTGGGCTTGCCAATGGGAAGGATTTCCATTATACACTCTAGGCTAGTAGCATTCATACGATCAGTCTAGTATCAGAAGCTTGTCTGTTAAACACAACACAGATTAGATTGGTGATAGCCATGTGGGCTGAATTTGGTAGTTAAATCAGCTGTTGAAGCATTTATAACAATACTACTAGATAAGATTGGTGTGTCTTCATTTTCCAGATGTTCTTAAATGACTATACATTTTTTGAAATTATGTTTTAAGTTTTATGACTCATATTTTTTCAATATTCGTTAATGGCCATTAAAAATTTGCTGGAAATATAGGATTTTAATTTGAAGGAATTAAACACTACAAATTATACATAGTTCTTTGTATTGAAGCCAACAGCTTGTTGATATTGTTTTCTAACTATGTTAAATCTATTTTGAATAAAATCATATGATGAAACTTTTACTTTGTGGAACTCCTTCCTTGCAATGGAAGAGAAAATACATTTTTATCATTATTTGGAGCAATTGGTCTGATTGTAATTTTCCATGTCTCTTCTTTTGCAAAAGTCACACTTATTTGATGTATCAGTAGTTTGGCCTAAGCATGCTTGCAAAACCTATCGTATATAAAAATTACGGTGAAAGTTTTTAATTTTGGTCAATATCGCTTACTCATTCCTTAAAGCAATAGTATTTGCTGTGTTCTAGTTAGCTTCTTCATGTTGAAACTGTGCCAGTATTTGCTTGAATTTTATCACTTTGCATAATCATCTATGGTTTTGATCTTCTCCTTTTGCTTTATCTTCAAGTCTCCTAATATTCTTCTATTTCTGGCATAAAAATTTTGAGTTCATGTTTGCCAGTGTTTCCATGATTATTATAATCTGTGTCAATATGACAGCTCAGCTCGTTTTTTTTCAAAAAAGACGATGGATACAAATTGGGAGTAAACAACAAATGAATTGTAGCAGAAGCAAGAGAAAAGCTATGAAAGTATGGTGAAAAGTTACATGATAGTTAAAAAGGCAAGCTTTACAGTGGCGGTCTGACCTGGTGGAGAAGAATTCGTACACTGGCATGCTTTACAATCACTTGGTTTTTTAGAGTTATTTTTCCATCAATATTTTGGCTTTTCTAACTCTCTATTTATATTCTTCTGGAAGTGTCAGGTCTGCTAATCTTGAGTGACGTATATTGTAGAACCCAGAAATAATTCCTTTATGTTTATGATTGGTTGGAATATTGTCTTGAACTTCCTCAGTCTCAAATCTTCTACCTTCTTTTAAAAAAATCGTATTAAGTCGTTCAAAGGGAATGTGATGATAAGTAAGATTGTATCAAGGGAAAAAGATAGTGAACTAAAAGTTAATTTTTCAATTAAAATAATTTCTGTATGCAGTAGTATGAAGGTTTAATGTCTAATGGAAAATGTTCTATGTATTAATTCAATTAAAGGTTTTTCCATGATTGTTAATTCTACAGAGTAAATATAAGATAATTTTTATCACAACTTATAAAATTTTTCAAATGCACTTTCTTAAGTAATAACAGCTGAAGGAGAGATTTTTGTTCTATTGACTTTTAACTTATGGGTTAGAATAACTCCAAATTACGTAAATATAAGTATAGATGATGAGAGTATGACATGATGGTACATGGGAAAGTATATTCGGATACCAGAAAGTTAGCTTTATTCAATGTCTGCTACTTAAATGATTGCTTTAATGTATACCAATTATCTGTTGGGCATTAAATTGCACCTTATATGCTTTTGACTAATGGTCATTTTATTTTTAATTTTCTCTCAACCTAGGTCAACTCTGAATATTTTTCTTTGAAAATTTGTTCATAAAGCTTGACTGCAATTGAATAGATTCAGCATTAATCTTCTACCTTTAGAAAATGGAGACCATTTATTTCTATAGTTGATATTCTGTGGTATTTCTGAAGTTCATCCATGAAATGTATTTATCTTTTTATTAACCAATGCACATGCTAAAATTTATCCTATGCTTTTTATCACAGGTGTCTGGCAACTGTTGGAAGGGGGTGACGTGGCCAGAGGTGCCTGTGTGGGCAAACAAAAAAACATTCCCAGGCAGTTTCTTCCTTCCTAGCCTTTAATGCCCCCTTTTCCATTGATGATTATAAAGTGTGTCCCTGATGTGGTCCAGGACATTAGTCATCACCAAGGGACTATGGAAAGATGGAGAGAAAGTTCCCTTCCTTCCATGCACTCAAATTCCTCTCCTCATTTTACCCAGCCTCTCATCTTTCCAAAAGGAATGCCTGTGTATGTATGCGTGAGTGGGAATAAGAAATTCAGATAGTTTTCAAAGTGATTAGTTAAGCCTGTAGAGCTGTGTGTTATAATATTAATAGTATAAAAATTATACATACCTAATTGTGCGAGCGAGCGTGTATATATGTGTGTGTGTATGCTTGTTTGTTTGCAGGTGTGTATGTGCTTGCATACATACGTTTGAGTATATATGGATATGTATACATACACACGTGTATATATATGCGATATATATCTCTGTTTGAGTGAATGAAGTTACAGAAGTTTCTAGCTACTTGTGGGGGCCGATTGGAGAATTTTCCTTAATCTGGAAAGAAAGACAGGTAGTTAGGTAACTTCAGGATTCAGTTCCTGAATGTATGAGTGTTTTGTATGCTTGTATGTTTGTCTGTCTACATGAGTGCACGCATTTATGCGCGTTTCCTCTAAGATTCTGTCAATCTTAATTTGAAAAGAACAGCAGATTTTGAAATATTGCAAAAGATGTTGATTTTACACTCACCTGGTCTCTCGTGGTGTATGAATATATAATTATTCTAAATGCATGCACTGTGATTTTTGTTTCATAATACTTCCAGATTTTCCATTGCTTTTTGTAGAAGGAAATGTAAAGGCAAGGAAATTTTGTACAGTGGGGCCTACTTCCACTGAATAAATATTGGCCAAACTAAGAGGTGTCAATACAAAAGCACCCTGATATACTGCATAGGGGTGAAATGAGAGTGTGTAGATGTATGACTCTGTGTGATTGTATGGATACACACAAAAAGGTAAAACCCAACCACATTCAATTATTGAGCTTTATTACTTGTAAATTGGTGTCTAACACTGAATTAATGTGAATACTTTGCTGAAAAATCTTTTAAAACATTGGCAGCAAATGATGTTGTCGTGTTGGTCTTATCGTATGCAACATTATTGACTTGAATGTTTGGCAATATATTTCAAAAATACTTATCATTTACTTATGCTGTATGAATTATTTTTATTGAATAAAATTATGTACATTACCAAAAATGTAGGATACATAATTATATAGATACATTTGCATTCATATTATGTTCATTTAGGTGTACAAATATAGAAGTATTGTTGGTGGCTGTACAGTTATAATTATTTTCATCTATTTGTTCAGAGTGGAAGTGGTGGATTGTGATGCCATGTTTGAGGTCAACCTCATCCAGTGCAGGCTGTTGTATATTACAGAGAAAATGACACTTTCTTTTTGTCAATGCTGAGAAAAATATTTGTTTTGAACTGTACAGGAATGATACTATGGAAATAAAATTGATTATTATCTTGAAATAAAACTTTTTGTTTGCATTTTCTCCTTAATGTGAAATTCTCATACCTTTTAGGCACTATTTCCTTCTTGTTGTTAGGACAGAGAGAATTAGTCAGAATGTTTACAAGTAAAATCAATCTTCACAAGCAATAATTTTTGAATTTCCATATAGTTGATGAGACACTTGGACAATTCCACTGAATATATTTTGGTATTGACCTAGATTTTATTTGTTTCTTACATCTTCTCTGGATGTAAGAAGTAGAAGATGATGTTAGACAGAGAATATTAGATAGTGAAAATGATTGGGCACAGCGGGATATGGAAAGGAACAAAGCAACAGATATGGACGAGAATCCACTTGACTTTCTTAGAAACCTGGGTGAAAAGGCCAAGAAATATTTCCATGACATATGTAGACAAATTTACTATGAAGGAAAGGGGCCTGAGGATTTTATTAAGTGTATCCTGTTTCTGTCACAGAAAAAGAGTAATTCTAAGAAATGCTGTGATTATTGCACATTAGTTTAATATCTCTTGTGACAAAAGTAATTCTAAGAGTCCTAAACAAAAGAATCGAGAGAAAAATTGAGGAACTAATTGGAAATGACCAGTTTGATTATCATAAAGGGAAAGGGATGCAATTGGGGTAAAGAGAGTACTTGTAGAACGAAGCTTGGAATTTAAGAAGGAGGTATGTTTATACTTTGTTGACTTCAAAAAGGCCTTCGATAGAGTTCAATGGGCACGACTGATGGAAATATAATAGGAAATTGGACTGGAAAGATAGATGTTTGGTACAAAATTTATTATTAAATCAGACAACATGTAGGATTGCTGATGGAGAATCAAATGGGCAGGGTTGGGGAGGGGAGTAAGACAAAGCTGTCCTTTATCACCATCTCTTTTTAACATATATGCAGAAGAAATGGTCAAAGAAGCTTGGGATAAAATAGTGAAGGGAGTAAAGGTTGGTGGGGAAGTAGTAGAGTTTGACTTCATAATATGTGCATTTCTTCCGAAAGCACTCCAGCGGAGTTTAATTCCCCTGTTCACTTCATTATCCTGTTGTTTTCTCATGTTGTTACTAGTTTTCTTAGGTATGTATATTCACAGCAGACCTACAGAGGCGTCCCTTCAAATTTGATTGGTTCTTGTGCTGTAAATATGTCACCTTTGCATTCCTTCTATCCTGAGTCTTGAATTTATTGAGGAAAGGCAATCTTCTTGTCTAACTCCCTTCTCAATTTCAAATTCTACTCCTTGTTTTTCTAGAGCTTCTAGTGTAGAGAAGGTACTTAGAGAGTCGAAGGCCTGAGTATAGTCCACAAAGCAGAGTAGCAGAGTAGTGGCATCTCGTTATAGTAATATTCTTTCATTCTGCTGATTTTTCTTGTAGTGTATGGATGTGATCTATAGTACTGAAGCCTTACCGGAATCCTGCTTGCTCTCTAGGCTGGGCAGATGATAGAGTCATCTTAAAGCATAAACAACAGGAAGGAGACTGATGGATCGGTAATTCTTCAGCTCTTCCTTGCTTCCTTTCTTGTGCAAAAGGACAATTCTTGCATGGTTCCAGTTCTTAGGGATTCTTCCTTGATTCAGGCAATTAGTGAATAACTCCACTAAAATGTGTCCAACTTCTGTTCTACCAAATTTTAGATATTCTGCTAACACTTCATCTATGCCTCCTGCTTTTCCATTCTTCATCTGCTTGATTGCTGCAATAAATTCTTCTGGGAGAATAGAGAGGGGATCTTGTGAGTTATGGCTTGCTTCTTGATTTTCTTCCGTCTTGTATAGGTTCCAAAGTTCTGATACTGTCATCAGTATTGCTTGTCTGTTGCTAGTTCTTAGGTCATCATGCTTCTGTATGTGTTGAGGTGAAGAGGGAGTTGATAAAGAAATTTGAATTGAAAGAGTTAGGTGAAGTTAAGAAGCTCATAGGTATGACAGTTTATAGGGAAGAAAATATCATGTATGTCAATCAAAGAAGATAAGAGAATCAAAGAAATAGAAAATTTTCTTAGCAAATTCGGTATGAGCAATTGTAAAGCGGTGTCCACTCCTTTAGAGCCTGGGATGAAGTTGGTGAAGGGGAAAGGTAATTGATCATCAAATCCATTAGCAAGCCTTGATTGGTTGTCTCGTGCATTTATCTATTTACTTGCAGCCAGATATTTCATATGCAGCAACATCCAGTTCAACAACTGTTATTCTCAGGAATATTGGGCTGCTGCAAAAAGGGTTTTAAGATATTTCAGAGGGACAGCTGATCTTTCTTCAGTTTATAGAAAAACAGGTTCTAATCTGATAGGGTATGCTGATAAGGATTAGGCAAATTATGTGAATCACAGGAGATCTTATACAGGTTCTTTTCAAAATGGATTGGGAGAAGTGTTTACTACTAGGTGACTTCAATTTAAAAATTCAACGGTCAACCCCGATAGTGGTGTTTGTAATGATTCAACTGACGAATATTTTTCAGCATTTTATTCTCGACCTAGGCTTGAGCCAGTTTAATTTAGAAACCTCCCTTCAGTGGCCCACACTGGACGTTATTAACTCTTCCTATTCAGGGAATTTCCCTAGGATGAAATACCTTTTCTTCCGACCACTCGTCTCTTGAATTTGAGATAACCCCCAGCATGTGGTCTTTTCTTGGAAGGAAGGATAGCTCAGCACCACCAAGAACTATCCCAAACTGGAAGAATACGGACTGGGAGGCAGTAAACCGTGCACTTTCTCTTCTTCCATGGTGCCACCTGCAGTCAGGCAGCATTGAGGAATCAGTCTCTCTATTTTATGACTTCATTTCTGCCTCCATTAAATATTTCGTTATCACCGTATCCTCAAACCCAAAAACTTTACCTTTTGGGTGAAGATTGATACTATTTTCTGAATAAAAAATAAGCACAGAGCTTTCTGCCTTATGAAAAGTTATCCTAATCCGCACACTAGAAATAACTTCGTAGTTTTGAGGCGTCAAACAAAGTTCATGCTAAAACGCCATTACAAAAACTATATCGAATCAGTTTCCACCCAATCAAAATCAAATCTGAAACACTTCTGGACTTCGTTAAATTCTTGTTAAAAAGGGAGTAACATTCCAGAGAATCTCCATCTCGATCATAAAACAGCTTCGGGACCCAACAGACCCTTACTCTTCAACGGTTTTTTCCAATCGGTTTTTACTCCAACCATAACTATAAAGCATTTCAAGTGGAAAGTCTCTTTTTGCTTTAATCTTTAGCCACAACTTATGAGGAATGCTTTCAACTTGTTAGAAATATGTCTCCAAATAGAGCCATTGGCCCTGATCTTGTCGGGTCAGTGTTCTTAAAAAATTCTGCTCCTTCCCTCTCGCAGCCCTTAGATATTCTCTTAAATAAATGTTTTTCTTTTGGTTATTTCCCTTCAGTTTGGAAGGCAGATAATGTAACACCACTTTTCAAATCCGGTGACAGAAGTTCAGTGAAATCGTATCGACCTATATCTGTTCTCCACATACTAGCAGTGATATGAGGATAATTTTAAAAAGATTATCGGATTTCACTTACCCCCCCCTCTACAACCAAGGTGTTTCCTGAGATACGTGGACGACACTTTCATCATCTGGCCCCATGGAGAAGAAACACTTGCCTATTTTCTGGAACATTTGAACAGCCAACATCCGAACATCAGGTTCACGATGGAGTTGGAGAAAGACGGCACGCTCCCCTTCCTCGATGTTATGGTCAGTAGAAAACCAGATGGATCCTTGGGACACTCGGTCTTCAGGAAATCCACACTGACGGAGATTCTTTCATTGGAGAAACGACGAACCTCATGAAAGAATGTTTTCAAACGCCTCAGTTACCATTCCGGGTTTTATCTTTCCAGCTTATCGGGAAGGCATTTAAAAAAATCGTCCAAGATTTCAGCAATGCATTTCTTACGGAAGCATATCCAACCCACCTGTGGTCGAACACACGGTCATTTCCGTTTCACCGTTTCTCCAATGGTCCTTGATTCGATGCTAGAGCGTCATTCCGATTCCACCATGCATTTCAAACGGAATCTTATTTTAGGACCTTCCCGATAAGATATTTAATCGAAACTTTGGAAAAAGTCAGAATGGCACTTACCTAATATAAATTTGCTGTTTTCTCTCACGGAAGGGTCCTGAGTTCGACGCTAGGCGGTCTTCTGCGCGATTATTTGCAATTGTTTTGAGGACGTTCTCGGTGCGATAGAGCGATCAAAATCACGGTGTTTCCATAGTACTTTAGGAAGAAATGTTACCGAATGACCGTCTGCTCGACGCCAGGTGGGTTTGAAATGATTCCGTAAGAAATGCATTGCTGAAATATTTGACATTTTTTTAAAATTACGTCCCGATAAGCTGGAAAGATAAAACCTGGAATGGTAACTGAGGCGTTTGAAACAATTCTTTCACGCGTATCACCGTTCCTCTAATGGTCCTTGGTTCGATGTAAGAGCGTCATTCCGATTCTACCATGCATTTCAATCGGGGATAACGGAATCTTATTTTAGGACCTTCTCGATAAGATACTGAATTGAAACTTCGAAGCGCGTCAGAGTGGCACATCTAACATTCGTATACCATTGTCTCTCACGAATGGGTCCTGTGTTCGATGCCAGGCGGTCTTTCGCGCGAATTTTCGAAAATTGTCCTTACTCGGAGCGATAGAACAGTGAAAATCACGGAGGTTGGAGAAGTGGTTATCTATTGTACTAACTGAAGTAATGTTACCAAATGATCGTGGTGGCAAATACGGTTAACAGAAGTTACTTTGTGAAATATTCACATCTGGAAATTTTTTCCGACCCTTGCGTTTGGAGTAAAGTACGGTTTATGGCACTCACGCCCCTCGTAAACACTCATTCGCATCCGCTCATTGGCTAAGGTTATTCAGCGAGTGCCTCATAGATTGTTATGTAAAAGGAAAATGTTTGTGGTTTCAGTTATAGTCTATTTATGAAAGCGGAAAGTTCATTATTTTTATTTAAAATTTAGGAGGAATGTTTCTTTAAGTAAAAAGGAACAGATATTCATGCATGTTTTATAAGTTTAATTTAGCCCTTGTCATTTTTGACAAGGTGATTAACTAGTAAATTAATAACATTGCATGTTTAGGGCAAACTTCCACGTTGCATCTCGGGCAACAAGTATTCCTGCTGTAGCAAATCTCGCTTTCGTTCCTCAATGCCTATCATTCTATACCTCGAAACTAGCAAAAACGAAAGCATGGGAGATCTTCTTATCGCATTGATAACCGAACCCCTGGTCGCTTGGTTGAGAACCCCCAACCAGTGCAAATTCCCCTCTTTACTATGCTCACCCACTCCACCTTTTGCTAGGGGAAGACACTTCCCCTCGAAAGCGGCAAAAAGAGGAACTTATTTTTGGAGGCGGGGCTTTGGAGGTATCGACCCCCCTTAAGGCTGCTATAGCGCTTACAGAAAAAGCCGCTTTCAGACTGTTGGCTTTAACGTGATTACGACGCTCTACTGATAGATAGAAGAATTCTGTTTTCACCATTCGACGCATGAAGGATGTATCTAGCATACAGATATTTCCATTCATGCATATCGCTAACGACATTTGAAAAAAATAATTAGTAAACACATCGAAATTGACCATATTCATCGGACTGCTACTTGGGTATAAGATGCGATAGCGAAGTCAGCTTAACTCTGCGTTCTAGCCTTATCCTTCACCTTTGAATACAGATACTACTCAGACACGGCTTATTCACGAATTACGAGAAATCTTGACGAAATCGCAGTGTGTTCAGAGCTTTTTGAAGGCACAAATACATCTGTCGGTGGCGTTACCAGCGGCAGTGAGAACGGGCCCCCATTCCACCTTTCCCCTCCTTCCCCACCTCCAACTCCTGGGCGACGCGAAAATGTAAGATAACAGCCAGATACTATGAGGGCGTTATCTTAATCTTCAAATGGAAGTAAAACAAGTGACGTTCCAAGCAAAAGCAGAGGTATAGTTTGGCCGTCGCACTGTCGGGAATCTCTTCATATTTATTGTCCGTTTCAAGATTCCAGTCAGTATGGAGGGCTTACGGGGGAAAAACTCAATGTAATTTGCCGTAAGCGCAGAATTAAGCCTCGCGCCGGATCGCCTTTACGCGGAGCTACGGATTCGGACGGGAATAATTAAGATTCCTAGTGTACATTGACCGATTCAAACTTAAGTTCTGATGAAATTTGAATGAAAATAACTCTATCAACACAAAAGTGAAATTTTCATGCATTTATAGCAGAAACAACAAAGTTAAAAGCGAAAATTGAATGAATTGCCGAGTTTTCACCCGTGCGCATTTTTGAAACTGCCATTACTCTCTTACAATCCAACATAAAATGCTGATTTTTTCTTCCATTGCTCATTGCTATCATCTGAATGCATAAATGCTACATGAGATTAATTTTAGAGCAACCAAATCTTAGTAAAAATTATTTAGTTTGAACGTAACTCAAGAAAAAATTCGTCGTGCAGTCCAATTTATACGTCGCCTAAAACTTTTTGGTTTCTCACGTGAGGAAGAACTTGTCTCGAGAGAAATCGAGATAAATGTTCTAATTTTCATCTGTAGTTTGTTTCGATGCGATATCTTCAATAGAACTTGAGTTTTTTACTTTTATATCAAAGAGCGTAAACCACTTCGCGTTTCGAATCGCCGACGCTTCGAAACCACACAGCCTTACATAAAATTCAACGTATGAAACGGATGTGCTCGAACATGATCGACTTCCTTCGTTGTCACTTCCCTACCTTCCGATCTACGGAATGAGATACTTCTAGTTCGAAATAGTGGAGTGGGAGCGACATCACCAAGAAATCTATCCATCGCACGTGTTAGCGGTGAGTAATGTGACGTTATGCGGAGGTACACATTTGTGACGTCAGGGATTGCTCCGCGAGGGTAAATAGTACCCTGGGGCCGGGACACCGATTACAATGTTACCGCGTCCTGCTACCTAACGTAGAGCTCACGATCATCCGGTACCTTTGATTCATTTGGTGTGTCTTAACCTTTCGAGCTAACATCAGAAGTGGGATCCTAACTGCGCTTTGGACAACATTAATGGAATATAGAAGAATTAATGAAGAGCCTGTCTGTGCTGTTTGGTGTGAGGGATAAAATGGCGGCGAATCCTCGTGCTGGACCATCCGAACCTCTCCATCCCAAAGTACGGTCCAGAGGTTGTTGATTTTGAAGTGGACTGCAGAGATTGGTAAACCGGTAACCAAGTTCGGTTGGACTGAGGGAGAAATTGCGGTAAGAGTAGCATAGTATATGTATATTGGTTCCGCAAAGTGAAAGATGTTTAAGGAATGACGATAGCAACCGGAAACGCTGCTTTCGTTGCAATCGGTCAGGTCATTTCATGACGAAATTCACTTTTTCCGATTAAGACGGGTATAAAAGGAGATACTTGACTTACAATCGCCTCAAATTCACCTCACCGCGTTAAAAGGGACCATCAATTAATGAGTCTGCGTAATCTAATGAGACCAGTCGGGCTGTGTGTTATATTTGCTAAAAGCCAGGTCGCAGTTCAGTCGGATGTTGGATGAAGACCTGGTCGACCGATATACTTTATATAATATATACTTTATATTATATATATATACTCTATATAATATTTGTCAGCGACAAATGTTGTTGGGGATCATCAGCGCGGATGCGCGCTAGAGGTGCGCCCTCAGACTCATTACGTCCGCCAAACTTTCTTTTTTTTTCTGTACGTGCGCTTCTGGCACTTACTCTGTCAACTGCTTGTAATACAGTCCACTCATTTCTTCCGGCAATAAAGACTTGTTCCGTACATAAGTCTCCAGTCCTTCTGGCCGGATCTGCTGAACTTGCCGGCCCTTCTGAATCATCTTGGTTCCACGGCCGCTGTCTTTATTTGCTGAAATATTCTGCATTTATTCGTAATATACGAATTAATGACCTTTTCTTGTTAAAGTTTGCAACTTTCCAGAAAAACCATGTGGTCTTCAGAGGATAAGCGTCTTCAGTACTGGTGTCTTTGTAGTCTTCTTCTTCCTGGTAATGTGATATTGCTAGGATTTAAAAGGACTCATCCAGCTGTTGTACTTCCGCCCGTCTTTTTGGCCTGCTTCACCCTCAACAGGGTTTTTTGGTGAGGTAAAAAATTCTCGTGCAATTCTTTGATTCTTTGTTTCCTTTGGGTTTGAGCATTCCCTTTCCTTTGTGAAGCCATCATATCTCGCTATATCTTTTGATGCCTTAATTCGGTCTCAGATGAGCAAAGGTGAGCTGATCTCGCGGTTTTGGTCAAACACATTAAAAAGGGTTGGGAAAAGTTCACTCTTACTTTCCTAGAGAAGCTCAAAAGCCTGCTTGAATCTTACTGGAATGCATTTCTCTCAAGCCATTATGTAATTTTGGAGAAATCAGAGGCTTCTGATAGTGAATATATGAGAATCGATCTCTTCTCGAGCATCGAGGACCAATACATTGACGCGCTGTCAAATATTTCCGATTGCATTTTAAATCTAACGGGGTCGGCTGCATCTGATGGTGAAATCATTCGCGGTAACTCTGCCGTTAATTCTAATTTACCGAAACTGGAATTACCGATCTTTACCGGCGATTTACTGGAATGGGAAAGTTTCCGCGAGCAATTCCAGAAGCTGGTGCACGAGGCACCCGAACTTTCTGACGTTCATAAACTTTTATATTTAAAAACGCATCTTCGGGGTCCTGCCGCCGATGTTATTCAAAATTTACCCATCACTGGGGCAAATTATCAAGGAATGTGGAAGGACCTTGAGAGGCGCTATGACAGCGTTCGAGTACTCTCGAATTTCCACATGAAAAGTTTGCTTGATCTTCCCAGTATGCAAAAGGGTACTACTTCGGAATTAAAACGAGTACTTGATACTTTCCGCCAAACCGTTAGGGTATTCGAGAGTCTGGGTAAGCCAGTCCAGGCGTGGGATGAGTGGTTTGTTTTCCTTTTAGTAAATATACTTGACTCATCAACGCAATCTTCAATGTGAGCTCTCGCAGACAAACTTGCTTACGGTTCCCTCTTTTTCATTACTTTCGGAATAACTGGAGAATGGAATCCAGGCCTTGAACGCCTTGAGAGAACTTAATTCTAACGCGTTCGTAAATCGCGAGTCAAAAGGCAATCACCCTAATTCACAAAGGTCACGCAACCAACCGTGTAAGTCGTTGAACGCCGTCTCATCTAACTCTCTAAAGGCAAAGAATGCGGTGTGTCCATTCTGTTCTAAAGGGCATATGATAAGCTATTGCCCGACCTTCAAGACTCTTAAATCTGAGGAACGAAAGGTTCAGGTAGAGAAGCTCTCTCTTTGCGTTAACTGCCTTTCTCATAATCACGACCTGAGTCATTGTCGGTCGTCAGGCCGTTGCTTAGCTTGCGGCAACAAGCATCATACGCTACTGCACGAGTCGTATGCAAGATTACGTAACGAAACTCATTCCCTTATGGAAACCAATTCCCCCATCATTACTCAGACGATGAGTTCTCCCAGCGCAGCTTCATATCGCGCAAACACAAATAGAGTAATTCCGTTGGCGACATTTAAAGCAGTAGTTGAGTCTCCTGTGGGAGAAATGATAAATGTTAGAGGATTGATTGACACTGGTTCTGATACTTCTTTCATGACGGAATGGTTGGTTCAAAATTTAGGGCTTAAGCGATCCAAAGTTTACGTTCCTATTACTGGCATTCAATGTCAAGAGGTTGGTGTATCTTCCAGTCTCGTTGCTTTAAAAATTAAATGTAATTATAACAAGGAGTTGCACCTAGATCTCAAAGCATTAAAAGACTGACCACACTTACTCCTTCGAACTACGCAGAAATGGACCATTGGTCCCACCTTGAGGGATTGACCTTTGCCGATCCTAATTACGCTGTTCCGTCCTCCATTGATATAATTTTGGGGGCTGATATCTGTGGAGATATACTTTTGAATGACATGCGCCTCCCCCGACTGCTAGATTAACTCCCTTTGGCTGGGTGCTCATGGGTTCCAGCGTGACTGTGTCGCGATCTCAACATGAATGTGCGATGGTCATGCATGCAAAGGCATGTGAAAGACTTATGCGTGAAATTCAGAAGTTTTGGTCCATTGAGGAAGTTTCTTCTGAAACCCTTCTTTCAGATGACGATGTTTATTGCGAGAATCACTTTAAGACTACCCATCGAAGAGAGACTGATGGGAGATATGTTGTTAGTTTACCCTTCAAATCCGATCCCTCATCCAAATTATTAGCTTCCCGCGATCGAGTTTTGAAGTTGTTCTTAAAAAATGAAACTCGTCTCATAAACCAGCCCGACTTGAAGAAGAGGTATAATGATTTTATGACTTAATATTTGGAATTGGGTCATATGACTCCGTGTCCTAGTGACCAATCGTGTTATTTGCCACATCACATTGTCTCATGGATTTAAAGGGTAAAATTCGTGTGGTTTTTAACGCATCGTACAAGGCATCGTCCGGTATTTCTTTGAATGAGTTGCTATTTAGTGAGCCTCGTCTCCAAACAGATTTGTGGGTAATCTTATCTCGGTTATTTCGAGTAGTGTTTACAGCAGATGTAGTAAAAATGTTTCATCAAATTCGCTTGCATGATGATGATGCCAACTTTCAACGAATTCTCTGGCGAAAGGATCCTTCAGAAACTTTGACAGATTATAAGCTAAATACGGTTGCTTACGGGACTACTCCAGCTCCCTTTTTAGCGATTCGCGTTCTCCGTCAGTTGACCGTTGATGAAGGTGCGTCGTTTCCGTTGGGTGCAATTGCTCTTGCCGAACATTCCTACGTGGATGACATTCTTTGTGGTGCAGATACCTTAACTGAAGCGATGGAATTTAAAAGACAACTAACCGACTTATTAGCAAAGGGAAGATTTCCACTTAGCAAGTGGGCATCAAACGATGCCAAACTTAGTACGAGCACTTGTGGTAGTGTGAAGATTTTCTCGGATTCTGACGTAATCGAGACACTTGGAATTCAATGGTCTCCCGTGAAAGATGTATTTAGTGTGCGAGTAGCGAATCTCACTGATAAGGAGATCACATTCACAAGAAAAACTGTACTTTCCGAGATTGCGCGCTTGTTTGATCCATTAGGGTGGATGACGCCGGCGTTGATTTCAGCGAAAATTATAATGCAAGACCTGTGGCTGTCTAAAGTGGAGTGGGATGAAGTTTTCTCCTCTGATATGGTTGAACGTTGGCGAAGGTTCCGTAGAGGACTCCATAAATTAGAAAAGGTGAACTTACCTCGATGGGTAGAAACCTCAGATTTAAATTGCCATCAAATATCCTTGCATGGATTTTGCGATGCTTCTGAGCGTGCGTATGCCGCTGCTGTATATTTGCGCGTTCCTGACGTATGCAGTAAGCATGTAATCGTTAATCTAATGGTGGCCAAGACTATAATCGCTCCCTTGAAACCAACATCAATTCCTAGACTAGAATTATGTGCAGCAGTGCTTTTAGTGCATCTATTGGCAAAGATTTCGAGGGAACTTAAAATTACTTCGGTGCCAATGCATTACTGGTCAGACTCTGCAGTCTCATTAGCTTGGATCAAGGGCCATCCTTCGAAGTGGAAACCCTTTGTGGCCCACCGTGTTGTGGAAATTCAGACATCTCTCCCGGATACCAAATGGAATTACGTCAACTCCACCCACCAACCCAGCCGACGCGCAAGATCGGTCCGGAGGACCTCATCCACTCCAGTATCTGGTGGAATGGACCGCCTTGGCTGTCTTCCCATGAGGAGGTGTGGAGCCAATTAACACCCGACTCTCATGGTGCTGAGGAGGAGGAGTTGTGCAGTACTGTGGGAAGGATCCGATTGTCATCCCAGGGGAACCAACCTCAATCGACACCACCAGGAATATTATTATTTTAATATCCAGATATAAACTGATAAGACAAATGAGGGATGATTTCTGGTTTAGATGGGTGCAGGAATATCTTCACCAACTGCAAAACTTGCTGAAATGGCGGAAAAGATCATCAAACTATTGGTTCCCTGGTGATTGTGAAGGATTCCCTATTGCCCCCAACTAAGTGGCAGATGGCATGTGTGGTTGAAGTATTTCCAGGTAGTGACGGCCTGAATAGAGTGGCAAAATTAAAAACAGCAAAGGGAATCATTTTACGTTCCCCAAGTAAACTTTGTGTTCTGCCAGTTAATTTATGTTGTGTATACTTTTTATACTGTACAATATCATCCTGTTTACCTTCATTTGTGCTTTGCATACTATTTAAACTTTGTTTATGGAGGGCGGCTGTTAAGCTCGTCATAAGTTTTTGTTTCGTCTTTGACGAGGCGGGCGGTATGTTTGGGATTATCAGCGTGCATTCGCGCTAGAGGTGATTGCTGCGCCCTCAGACTCGTTACGTCCGCCGAACTTTCTTTTTTTCTGTACGTGTGCTTCTGGCACTTACTTAGTCAACTGCTTGTAATACAGTCCACTCATTTCCTCCAGCAATAAAGACTTGTTCCGTACAAATGTTAATCTCTTTTTATTAGAAGAATGTAATTTCTGTACGTCTTTGGGGTTTTCCCCAATGGAATTGAGTAGGTCACTTTGACTACGTCTTGGAAAACGACGTTGGTAACAGAGTTTGAAGTACTTACAGTTGAATGGGATTATTTAGAAGTACAAGTCTCTTATTTGAATTGTGATGCTATTGTTGGCCGAAACATTTTTATTAACTCAGATTTGGCTTTCATCACTGATGAATTTGGAACTCGAGAGCTCTAAATGGACGAACACCTTAATTAACCATCTTGAGGGAGCGGTTCGTCAACAGTTAATATCAACTCTCGGAGAGTATGAAGATTTGTTAAAGGGGACACTTTTGCAAACCTTGTCTATATGGGTAGTCTGTGTTCGTTTGAAGGAGAACCGCATTATATCCTATGACCCTTAGAGACTTCCTCTGACAGAAAGGGAAAAGATGCGAGAAATAGTGAAGGGTCTGTTGGCCAATGGATTTATATGAGAAAGCTGTTCTCCTTTTGCCGACCCCATTCTCCCAATCAAGAAGAATGGAGCATACAATTTGCATAGATGGGCGTTAAATCGAGATTCTGTGAAACAAATGTCCGCTGCCAATAATCTATAACCTAATCGATTTACTCGCCAGAAGCAAATTGTATTCCCCTTTGGACATGGCGTTTGTCTTTCATCAAATTCTCATCGAAGCAGACTCTGTAGAGAAAATTGGCTTTATAACTCCCGATGGCCATTACGAATTTCTAAGAATGCCTTTTGGGCTGGCAAATACCCCTACCAGTGTCCTAGCGAGCCATAAATGCCGCTTTGGGACCTCTCGAGTGCACTGTCGCCTTAGTTTATTTGGATGACATGTTTATCCCTTCGTCTTCAATATAAACACGTCTGCAAAATTTTAAATCTGTAATTTAATGGGATTCCTAAGCCGTAATCCGCCTCCCATTAGACGTGTAAAACACATTGGAGAGCAAACGTTGCCAGAAATTGAGCAGGCAGTAGATAAGGAGACTTCTGCCATCACTGGTGGGGTAAGGAAAGGGAACTTAGACCCGAAGCAATACTGTGTAAAAGAACAACTTGCTTTATCATGTTGAAAATATAAACGACGAGGAAATGCTACTATGGTATGTTCCGAGGGATAGCCGTATAGGTTTGCTGAGACTTTTTTATGAAGAATTCTGTCATGTAGAAGGTCAGTCAAAGTATTTGACGTAATTTCAACATGTAAGAGATAAAGGTTCTCCAAGCGCTCTCAGCATTGGACCCCCTATGAAGATGGAAGCATTGTTTCCGAAATGTACATCGGGATTCTGAAGAACTGGGACCGCTAAACGATTATCCGTTTCCCGGGAATCGCCCTTAGACGGTCGCCGCTTTTCGGCGCTTCTCTTAGTTCATTGATCGCCGAGTTCCTTTTTTCTCCTTTCTAGTAATTTCAAGATATTTCTGATTTATTCGATCACGTAATTTTGTGAGTGAATATGCTTCCCTTTGTCAAACATGTAAATTATACAAAGATCACGATGGACCCAAACAAATTCAATTGAGAAGGCTTTCGTACCCTTCGTCACGGTTCATCTTTATTGAATGGGGCTACTAGCATCAACTAAGGGAGGCTTTAAGCATATGTTCATTCTTGCAGATTCTTTTACGAAATTCGGTATGCTTTATCCCTTGTTAGGTTTGACAAGCACTGAAACGGTGAGTCAAGCGATGGATTTCATCGTCATCTTTGAGAATCCACACCGCAAAGTTGCGGATTCGGGAACAAACCTTAGATACCGTTATTTGACGGAACTTTGTACTTCTGGGTGCATACATTTTTGGCCAAGTGAATACTTTCCGAACGACCTCGGACTTCTATTTGACTCTGAAGAAGAATGCTAAAAATGGAAAGCCTGATTTGAGAAGGCACTTTCGAGATAAACCGATACCATCTTGTTTGTATAACTATTCTTTATTTTTATTAATCTGATGGTATGTGTTTCCAGATGAAGGTAAATACTTGTTTATCTTTTTTGTTATTGTTTTTGAACTATTTGAAAGTGTTTACAAGAAAGCAAGTAAGAGCCTATACTACGCACCTGTGTTGTTGCATTGCATTATTGATTATGAATGGGGATTCAGTAAGGGCAAACGATGGAAATGGAATTTTTACTTTGCACATGAAGTTGTGCGACTAACCCAAGGCTATACAAGAAGTGAAAAATTGTGACTAGCTGGGACTCGAACCCAGGGAACTGCAGTGAACTCGAAGGCAGCCACCTTGGGTGTATAGGTATAGCCTTGGGTTAGTCCCAAAAAGGTGTCCGCCATTTTGTTGCTTTAAATGAGCAAAATATCATTTTTGAAAGCGATAGTTGCAACTAGTCAAAAGATAAAGAATCGTTGTAGGTCATTGCATCGTTGTTTTGTTTTCCAAAAGTATGTTTTCAAACCCTCCTCATAGCAGCAAAGTTGAACGTTTATCCGAAAAATCAAAGACTGCCCATTTCTGTGAAAATTGTTCAAGTTTGACGCCATTTATCTTTTTAACACGTTAGGGTATCGAAAAACGACAAACTGGAGTATGAAATTTAATCATTATGTAATGTCAATGAGAAGTATCAGAACCCGCACTCAAAAAAACCATTTGTGGCCTCTTGGCTAGCTTTTTTCGATTCTAGCCCACTGCACGATGGAGCGATTGATGTTATTCCTTCCCAAAATCCAGAACAAGTCCATCGTATCTAACCATTTAAACTCTTTCTCCGTAAATGATACTTTTTTCGAGTTAAGCTGATAGATTAACGGCGAGTTCGCGCGCTATTTTCCCACACTCGGCTCTGCTATCAGCCTCTCATCGTTGGACTACGTTTCCTCGTCAGGAAGGAGTGTGAGGGAAAATGAGGGGAAGTGGATTGCAGCGCCAGTTCCTTTCTGCGAAAAAAGCTGTACATCTTGCTCGCGTTGCTCGATTACAAGATTATTATAAAACTTACAGACTTGAAAATTGTCTAAATTCAAAGTTAAAGGATGAAGCTACACTCCCATCCGACAAAATTTTCGTATCCTTCTTTATAACCGAGTGCCACTTCATCAAAAATGGTCGATTTCTTCAATGTTCTCTAATTTTTTCTCCGTTATGGTTTGCATCATCAAAAAACGGGCGGATGGGAGTGTAGCTTCATCTTTCAAGCGTCGAATAGTGAAAGCAAAATTTTTTGATCGATTTACATGCCGCCATGGCGATGTAATTGCCAACAACCTACAAACGGATTTTGAGGCAAGGTATCGACCCGCCTTAATGGCATTTAACTCTGCTTAACCCTTACACCACACCGCATTCCGCATTTTTAGGCGGCGCACTGCGGCGTTGCAGTTTTACAATTTTCTTTAATTAAATCTATTACAGAAACTATGCATCCAATATTAGTCGTAAAATTGCTATGTGTTTTAAGAAATTAGCCTCAGAAAAAAATTTATTTTGTTTTTATAAGAATCTTTTTTATCAAAATAATGGTAAAAAAGAAATAACATATATTTCTCCATACTGCGAATAATTTATTACTATTCAGTTTACTGAACCGTTTACGTAACGAAAATCAGGTAAACCGTTATTAAATGAGAGGGAAAACAAATTGGATACTAGCGGTGCTGCCATCTTTTGAAATCTAATCGTAACTTTCTGGAATAATTCGCCCTAGGAGAACGTCATGTCACACAATTTAAGTAATGAGCGCGATCTCCGAGAGGCATCAACAAAGAGTGGAGGAAATCGCGAGGACAGATAGTTATTTTCAGTCGTTCTTCCCGCGAGCTATTAGAGAAGCAAATAGGGTCGATTAGAAATGCATTCTAAGATGGCGGCGGATCATTTTAAACGGCCGATATTAGCGAGTTTACTTTATCCTCTGATTTGATTTTAATTCAGAAATTTCGTTTTTACGCATATACAGTACAGCGATGTAAGGGTAAGAAGTGGAAATTAAACAAAAAATAATTTTCACGTATTTATTCAAAAAAAATGAAATTTACAATACAAGGAAAAGGCGACACTTAAAAAATCATATTAAAAGAGACCAGTTTTTAAAGGAAAGAAAACATACCATGCACTTTAAAACCACATGAAATATGCAATACATATATTCATATCTAGATGCAAAAATATACTTGGAGGTAAAACACATTTACAACATAAACCCATTGGAGTTTCCTTTAGCAATGATCAAAATTATGCAACTCAAGAAAAACAAAGATTTCACCACACCCAAATCTTCATCAAAGCAATGATGAAGATGACAATGAACCTCAGTAGATACTTGACTGAGAAAAAATCTACAAAAATACACACACCCACACACGAGTAAGCAATCTACATGTATACAGTTGATTCATAAGTAAAATGAACTACAGACTAAACATTAAATAAATTAAGGGGCTATCACACTAAATATCTATAAATCTATGTGCATTTCATCTCCTCAGTAAAATGTCTACAATATTGAGAAATAGGGAGATGAGGGAGAACAGGTAGATGCGGTAGTAGTAGATTTAGCAAAAGCCTTTGATGAAGTGGATCACAGCTTGTTAATCCAAAAAATGAGTATGATGGCGGTAGATCCAAGAATAGTGAAATGGACCGAGGCCTTCCTTCATAATAAGAGCAGAGAGAGAAAATCTCGTGTACAACTATTTGCTGACGACTGCATTATATACAGGGTTATAAAAGGGAATGGTGATTGTAATAACTTACAAAGGGATATCGATGAATTAAATAATTGGGTAAACTCAAACAAATTAGATATCAACAAAGATAAATGTAAAGTAATGAGAACAAATTTCAATATTCTTACAATATCGGCGGTAAAGTTTTATCAAAAGAAAATAATGTTAAGTACTTGGGAGTTACTTTCAGTAAAGATTTAAAATGGCATGCACAAATTGAGTATATTATAGGTAAAGCCAGTAAAACATTAAATTTTGTAATATGTACTCTCAAAATCAAGCAAGAAAATAAAATAAACTGCGTATAAATTGCTGGTTAGACCGATATTAGAATACAATGTATGTATATGGGACCCTTATCAAATAGGACTTAAAAAGGAATTAGAAAAGATACAACGAAAGGTGGCTCGGTTCGTGTTGGGGAGATATGAAAAGCGTAGCAGCATTTCTCAGATGTTAAAAAGAGTTATGTTGGGATAGTTTGGAAAATAGGAGGAGGAAAAAGAGATTATCAGTATTCTTCAGGTCTTTCGTAGGAATTCCTGCATACAAGGAAATAAGCGATAGAATAAAAGAGGCAGATCACCTAGGGAGACATGATCATAAATGCAAAGTGAAATATTTAAAGCAAAGAACTGATAACAGGAAACACTGCTATTTAAACAGAACTATCGAGGAATGGAACAGTCTACCCACAGAAGTCTTTGAACAGTTCCCAAAAATGTGAAATGTTTTATTAGGGGTATCTGTAAAGTAAATAACATGATGAGTGAGCCAGTCAATGACGAAATGTGGGACAAGTAGGGGATCGCCTGATAGGGTGATGTATGTACGGTGGGGACTTCGTGGGCCCCGTGGCCGCTTCGGTAGCCGTGAAGGCCTATCAGGAACCCCAAAAAATCTCCCAGAACAAGATTTACTAAAATGGTAGATATGACTTTGTATTCTATGTTTTATTATGTGGAACGGTTATTTGTGTATTGTGACAAGGATTGTAAATGGATTGTGTAAATGTGTAATATCTGTTTTTATGTATATATATTTTTTAATCATATAAGTTACCACTGGACAATTGTCCACCTGTAACTATATTGTAATTAAATTAAATAGCATCTTGGCAGTGTTTTCCTTTATTTCATGAACCTCACAGTGAAGCCATGAGAAGATACTCAAAATAATACCCTTCCCCCTACTACCAATATTCTTCCTTTTCTTGTTCTTCTCAAGGAACCCCTACAGAAGACTCAATGCCTGCTGAACAGAAAACTCTTATGACAGAAAGTGAGCACTTACATTGGCAGGCAATGAATCATAGACAGAAGCCCAGACTTCAGTTAGTACTAGAGTATCAGCTGTTAAAAGATAGAACAAGAATCATTTTTGAGCAACTCCTTGAGAATTCTAGAGCAGCAGTGATATATCCATCATGAATGATTCAGCTAACACCACTCATGCAGCCTCCTCTTCCATGACAGATACCTCACAGACAGTCATCTGCAAAAGAATCGTTGGTTTCTTCTTGGTTGCTGGGGATCATCTGGATAAATTCCTCCAGCTCTGCTATAAGAGCATCATTGTAAGGGAGTGAATTCATTTATTTAACCCAATGAGACAAGATATCCCTGATGATTGAACGCTCAAAGGCAGAAGCAAATTGTGGGCAGTCCCAGTCCCACATAGGAACCTGATGCCACCAAAAGAATTCTCCAGAGGATCCTGATATAGCTGCTGATGTTCTAAGTAACTAAATCCAGCTTCCTTAAGTTTCTCCCATAACAATTTTGCTGCCTGAATGGTGATTACCTACTCTTTAGAGCTCCTTGGCTTGATAAAATTACTATTTATCTTATAAACTCCCAAGTTTTCAATTACTCAGCAGTCTTCTTCCAAAATTCAATATGACTGCTGTCTCTCATGCTACATTGTAACCCTCCCTTCTCTGCATTATCACCATTCATGCTTTGAAATAAGTACATTTACCAAATATTTGGCTCCACTCCAACGCGTTCACCAACTGCGACAAGAAGACTTCTGCTGCCAATCTGACATTCATTTTTTGTCGCCAGGTTGGATTCAGGTGACTTTTGGTTAGAGTTAAAGGAGAGACCATGTTGGGTATAATTGACTGAGGGGCTACCATGGCTACATCATATAAGTCTTTTATATGTGACCACCTGCCAAGACCGGAAACTATTTCAATTATTACCTGCCCCACACACGGTACTTTATTAGCATGTTCTTGGTGCACTTCAGGAGGTGTGGAGGGTCATGAAGGGTGCCCATTGAAATAGAAGTAAGGATTCTCAGGGCTTGCTGTTGTTACCCATGTCACAGACAGTGGCAGCAATCTTCAAGCCACTTATTTGAAGATCATCAATAACTTCAGTTATAATGTCAGCTTAAATCACTCCAGGAGTAGCCTTATGACCGAAGAAAAAAGCAACTGGCTGCTTCCGTTTCTGTCATAGCCCCCAAAAGCAAGTGCTTCTCAAGCAACTTTGCTCAATCTACCTCTGCTTCCATGATCTTCAAATCCTTCTATGCAGTCGGATCTATAGTTAAATGCAAAACTGGGCTTTATTGACATTTTGTCAAATAAGAGCACACAGTGCTCAGACATCTGACTAACACAGAAGAAAAGATGTTTTAATACCCCAGCTCTAAAAGGAACAGTCTTAAGAACAGAAACTAAAGTTTGGGGGGAAGTTGAAATGAAATTATTCCTCATATAAGCATAAACATGGGTGGTCTGAAAAGTTTCTGACATTTTGCCATTTCTTGACATGTTTTCTGAAAAATCTGGGGTCGGAAACTTTTCAGACCACCCTCGTATATTACAGTTTTTTTACTTGGTAATAATTTGTGCCGGCACTCCTTAACTAACTGCTTTGACACAGCTAATTTCTTAGGAGTTAATTTACTCCTATTTGGGCCAAGATTTCTTAAAACTGACTGACTTGCTCCATTTCCTCCCAATGAACAACTGGCATCCATTAGCATTGGAAGCTGCAGAAGATGAAGAAGAAACATGAGAGGAATCATGGGATGGAGGAACTAAAGGAAAAGCACCAGGAACAAGACTCCTAGGTGAAATGGAGCAATACTGATCATCTGTGAAATGGTGCTAATAAAGAAATGTTCTCTTCCAAAGGGTCTCCAAGGGTTGAAGAGTTTTGGGCAATTTACATAACCCACTCCTTACACCTAGTATGAAAGAAATGAGGACAATGAGTATACAATAGAGAATAATATAATAATTTTGCCACAAAATGTAATGGAAAGGACTTATCAATTACAACACCCGGGACAACATAAAGAAAATCTTTACATACATCGGAAAAATTTGTTAAAATGTTTATTTCATTAACAATTGTATTTACCTGTTCTGTAAATTTTAAAATTCTATATGCAATCTGATTATCTTGCTGATTATAAAGTGAAAGATGTTTTGACAGAAGGTTTATCATAGTAATACAGTTTTGTAATATTATAATGTAATATATTATAAAAATTAAAAAAAATTAAAAAAAGGGGAGCATGAAAAACGTAGGGAATGAGAAGCATAGGAGAACGAGATATGACTAGCATTAATTTTCTCAAATTATTTGACATCTTGTAATTTTGTCAAATAATGTCTCTTAATTCTTACTAAATAATGTCTCTCCGAAAAATGCCACAAAAACTTAGCACAAAATGGATGCTAACATGAAACACTGAAAACTTATGCTAAACATCTTCTTTAATAACAATGACCACATCACACTTTAGTAACCTTCCCTTGTCTGTGCAAGGTGACATCCAAGCCTCACGTTGCAGTGACTCACATGACAAGATATGGCTGTAAATATTGTCCGTTTCAAGATTCCAGTCAGTATTGAGGGCTTACGGGGAAAAACTAAATGTAATTTGCCGTAAGCGCAGAATTAAGCCTCGCGCCGGGTCGCCTTTACGCGGAGCTACGGATTCGGACGGGAATAATTAAGATTCCTAGTGTACATTGACCGATTCAAACTTAAGTTCTGATGAAATTTGAATGAAAATAACTCTATCAACACAACAGTGAAATTTTCATGCATTTATAGCAGAAACAACAAAGTTTAAAGGGAAAATTGAATAAATTGCCGAGTTTTCACCCGTGCGCATTTTTGAAACTGCCATTACTCTCTAACAATCCAACATAAAATGCTGATTTTTTCTTCCATTGCTATCATCTGAATGCATAAATGCTACATGAGATCAATTTTAGAGCAACTAAATCTTAGTAAAAAATATTTAGTTGGAACGTAACTCAAGAAAAAATTCGTCGTGCAGTCCAATTTATACGTCACCTAAAACTTTTTGGTTTCTCTCGTGAGGAAGAACTTGTCTCGAGAGAAATCGAGATAAATGTTCTAATTTTCATCTTTAGTTTGTTTCGATCCGATATCTTGAATAGAACTTGAGTTTTTGACTTTTATATCAAAGAGCGTAAACCGCTTCGCGTTTCGAATCGCCGACGCTGCGAAACCTCACAGCCTTACATAAAATTTTCACTGTTGTGTTGATAAAGTTATTTTCATTCAAATTTCGTCAGAACTTAAGTTTGAATCGCGCAATTTAAACTAAGAATATTAATTATTCCCGTCCGTATTCGAAGCTCCGCGTAAAGGAGACCCGCCGCGCGAGGCTTTGCCTTTCTCCCATAAGACAATACTGACTGGAAGCTTGAAACGGACAATAGAAAACACTGTTAATCCATGTTGATTGACTAAAATTATGAACATGATAACAAGAGAGAGAATAACGTTTATTGTTACCGATGTACCAATCACATATAGGGAACATATTATTTGAAACAGTCAATACACATACTCTTTCCATTCTGGAGGACTTTCACACACCGTTGACGTGAAAAATCCCTTCGAGATAATTCAAAAGAAATGGGAATTGCTGGTATTAAAGTATTTCCAATAGATGAGAACAAATGTAAATAAACATCCTACCACATATCACATTCATCAGAAACATGTTTCGGAGGGGTGCTGTTCTGATTCAAAGATGGCAGCAGATAAACGTTCAACTTGCTCTCGAAATCCGTCCATTTGTGTTGGAAGACCCTGACAACGCATCTCAGATGACCATTTGCTTGTCGGACTTCATCTCTTACACTAATTGACGATTCCGAGATATGCATCCTGCTATGCTAATATAGAAACGTGGCATTTTTTATACCGATACATCAGAAATAACCACTTGTTATAATGGACTTAACTCCCTATCCTTTTTGCTTTGAGATGGGCAAAGGTCAATAAATCACTCCCTATAATGCAACTCTCGTTATGATGTACCTATTATAATGGACTTCTACTGTAATTGTATGAATGACAATCCAGCTGCAACCAACCAGAACTTGCTCTTCACAAGAAGCTTCACTTCTTTAATCTTGGTCTGTATCCTGGTTACAAAATGAAAACAGCTGTTCATGAGCAAAATTTCTTCAAATATTGGCTCTTCTGCACTCATTTAGCATCATCATCACAACATTTCTCAAGTGTGAATTTAAACTCATGTTTAAGCTAACAATTGGATCAAGAAATTCAACTTTGGAAACATTGTTCAGGAATGCAAATTTATATTTCTTTTTTGGTAACATGAACATCTGTAGTGTTGCATCTAAGTGAATTAGAGTATTAAGTTTCATTTTCCAGCCTCCAATTGAGTAATTGCAGCCAGGAAGCAAACAGACCAAATTGGGCTGCTGAAATGGGATTCACACTCTCTTGCCATAAAACCTCAGTTGTGAAACTCCTTACTTATGAAAAATTTTTGGGTGGTCTGCTGAAAGTTTCTTAAGTGAGGTTCTACTGTAATTTCGTGCCATAGATTTATCAGTTAAAGGATTGCATAAACAGATGTGATTTAGCTATGAGAATTATGATTTGGAGTATCACGAAAATGTTCAAGTCATACTTAAAAGCTTTTTGGGATTACAAATTTGAGTATCATATTACCTTGTAAATTGTGTCATATAGATCATCAGACATTCTTGCTCTTGTGAGTAATGAAACCATTTATTTATCAGTATAAAATTTTACATTGTACAATATATTACATAAATACCATGAGAAGTCTTTGGGATAAAGCATTCATTCATTTGAAAAATTCAAACAAATGGAATAACTCTGTGAATTCTCTTTAATTTGATAACAACTCACTCTGGTTAATTGGCAATTCTTTGACCACTTTGTTTACACCGCTCTTAATTGATAGCACTTTCATCTTCGACCACAACATCAGTAGAAGGAAATAATTCTCAGGATCTTCTAATCACTAAAAATCACAGCAACACTCCCATTCACTTATCAACTCCTGCACTAAAATTATTGAGATTATTATACGTATATCCTTGGGTGATCACACACACACATATATATCAGGTATGCTAATTTTACCTAATATAATACATAAATATTATCTGACATATACAACCCAACAAAAATATGAATATAAGTTTTTGGTAAATGAATCATCTTAGCAATTGATATTATTCATACTTGCAGCAATTGCAATTTGAAATAAAAAAAACATCTCCATTTGAATACATTAAATAGTGAGTGGACTTTCTATTTTAACCTGTGTATTCGCCTTATAAAATTCTTTGTATTTCAATTGCTTCAGGTCAACACTTCATTCTTTACATTCTGTCACTTTTCTGAATGTTCTCTATTGATGCTTTGAAATCACTCCTGATTCTCTTACAAACACCAATAAGATGATTATTTATCCTGCATTTTTGGTTAGATTTATCATTAGCTTGAGTGGTACTTTAATTCCCTTGTGATTATTATTCTTTAGGAATGCTGATCCATTATGATAATTTATGGATTTTCATCTATATACCCTCAAGCTCAGCTGTATTTTCAATTTTTATATAGTGCTTACCATGTCCACGGTAGTTTATATTTTTACTGCTCCTAAAGGTAATGGGTGGGTCTTTGAACAATTTTAACCTAATAATTTATGAATCATCTTCTAAGTGAAGACTTTATTCCAGAAAAATGTGTGGGACAACTAATTAAAAAATTAAAATACACTTCGATTGTTGTCTAAATCTAAGGAAATTTTAGCATGATACTTATAGCAAATCTCACATGGTGAAAATTATACCTTTAGATGCGGGGAAAATGGATTAACTTTAATTTATAATTAAACTGAGTATGCCAAATTGTATCATGGTTACTCCTTGTAGAACGAAGTCATACTGCTACAGTGATTGTGCAGCTCATAACATTGTCTGAATAGGAGCTCAGCACGTCAAGGCATCGCCATGCCTCAAGAAGCACTGAAAGTAGAATGCAGTTTGTTTATCGGGTAGCATATAAGGAGTCAATAATATATTCACAGAGAATAGCTCACTAATTTTGAGCAAAATTACCCATTGATCTGATTAAGAGATATTCACTTAACAAGAGACGTTCGCGGTAATCGCATCCACAATGCAATTAATGATAAGCCGCACAATAGCTAAAAGATATAACCTGATTACACCCGACCAAACATCGATAACCACCGAATAGTTATTACTCTCTTATGACCATGCTTATGCTCTTATGCTTATGACTAATTCTCTTGAGGGCAATAGTTTAACATGTAAGGGAATCAAATGATGGTGCTATGTATGTAAGTTCATAAGATATTATGTTGAAATTCTTCCGAAATATTTTGCAGCAAAATATCGTAGACTTCGCAAAGCATTCAAATAATCGTGATCTTTCTAGAAAATTTAAAATTCCTAAGTTACTGGCCTACGTCCTGTGGCACGTGACCCTTTTATCTTGGATCACCTGACTCATAAGACCAGAACATCAGTAGAAAAAGTAATGCTTCCCTAATTTTAAAGTCTTTATGACTAATAGTGGAACACAAAAAAATCTTGCAATAAATTTCGTTCACAAATCCAGAGATATTAAAGAATACGTTACTTTTCGTTAGGCAGATGAGTTTCAACAGCCATCTAGGAGCAAACATCGTAATTTTTCCTCCACACCTTCTCGTATTCCTTTGTGGCGCCATTGGTACGCTATCATGTCAGTGTTGTTTTGGGGTGTGTAAATATTTTAAGGGGTGAAAGATCATCCCATCGAATCCCTTTGGTGAGAATAATCTGTCTATACTAATAATATCTTTTGTCATCTTTGAATTGGAAATTGCTCTTACTGCTGGTGGATCATTTAATTTTTCTATTGCTGTAACGCACTATGTCAATGTCGCAATGTTGATATAGTGTGACTCAGGGAAAACGGACCATTACTTTAAGAAATATTATGACTAATCTGCTTGTAGCTTGTTGTTTAAGGAATTTATATAGAACTAATTAACATTCAGAGCATGATGTGTTGCATCCTAAATTAATGTAAAAGAAGAATAAGTAAAATCACGTCATTGTAATGAACCTATTTATGTGATGGTTTCTGTTCCCTGATAGTTGTCTGTTTCCATAAGATTATCTTTACATCACGTTAAAAGTGATGTTTATGTGCAACTTTCATGTTACCGGCTTAATGAGCTTAAACACTTTTCAGATTACAACATGGGGATGCTGAAGATGAAAGTGATGGAATAGCGTACAAAATGAAGGAATTACCCCAAGAAACAGCAGATTTTGTACCATTTTTGTAGGTCCGAACCATGAATAATCAGTTATTAAGTTTCCACTAATTTGACGATCACCCGCAGTACACTTATTTATAAAAAAAAACTTAGCAAACAACCATCTTAACGCAGTTTAATTGTGGAATTACAAGAACATGAATTTTCTTTCTTATTATTTGATAACTACCCCAATCAAAGTAATGACGATTGTAGATACGGAGATATTATATTTTGATTTATTTAAGATTGAAAACAGCTTTGGTCATGAAGAATAAACATAAAGTAAATCTAGAAGACCGTCATTTCTTATACGACGACTTAGGCATAAGTTTGGGACATCGAAAAGGAGAACTTTGGTCGCTCGGATTTAAAGTTAACGAACGTTCGATTAGCACCTCTTGCTCTTATGCTAAGGTCAGTACAGTTTGATTGATTGACTCCCATGCTTTGGATATTTGATTGGATTTAACAAGTTGTTTGTTCAGTAGCTTATTGCTGGGATATGAAGTACCGTGTAGGAGGAGGTGGTGCAGTTGTCAGGGTCGGAGAGAGCCGTGCTCCTCCTGAGCTCCGAGAATGGCTAGATGCAAAGCTGGAGCAAGTGGGAGTCGACCCCTCCCCGGCATATTCCAGGTAAATTACCTCTTATTTAGAAGAAACACTTCTTACCCATCAGGGAAGAAGTTAATTCTAAGCTATCATTTCCAGTTGATAAGAAATTTAATGCTAAGCTATCATTTCCAGTTGATAGTCCTAACTTGAATATTCAGGATCAAGCAGTTCTTATCATTGCAATTCCATTCATACTATGATACACACCACGTTTGTGAGTGGTGGGGTTGATTAGATTTAGCTTGTTTTGTGTGATTAGTGTAAGTATAGCAATTAGTGATTAGTGTAAATATATTCTGAAGATAGCAAACTCGATAAAGTTTTTATCTTTGGTAAGTGTGTTCCAAAAATTCAGTTTATTATCAAGCTCAGTTTACAGTGTGAATTAGATTTTTGGATGAAAGTTATTCAGGAGAGACAAAAATTTGTCTGTCTCAGGGTTCCATTCCACGCACAAAATATCATCAACATATCTGACCCAACAACCCATATGTTTTAACAAAGGGGAGTTATTCGAGTTATATCCAATTTGCTATCTTCAGAAAACCTATTTACACAAATCACATGCTAAATCTGATCACCCCACCAATTGCAAATTAAACGTATCATAATACACAGGCTCCTTTTCCTTCAATCCAAAAAATTTTTCTCGTGAATTGGACATCATTAAGCAAATGGCTGTACTGAAAAACTAATAAACACCATCCTTGCCCGAAAGCTGAATATGTCCAAAATATACCCATTCATTCCTACGAATGTAATTTCTCATTGGGGAAAACTACCCTACATTGGTAATATTAGCTATAAACTTGCCAACCTGTTTTGGAATATGACCACGATTCAGACTTTTCACCAACTTTTTTACACTGCCAACAAAGAGGCCACAAATTATTCTACCAAATGGATATCATACAGCACTTAAAACATGATTACGCCAACAACCAAGTCACTCCCCCCTGCTGTCCATTGTCAACTCCCCGTCAAATGCTTATTACTGCATTGTAAGCACTCTGATTGGTTATTGACTCTTGCCCCTATGTATGTATTGGGTTGCATATTTGTGGTTCTGTGCTAGATGATGAATTAAAATTTTTCGACACTGTTCGCCATATTAAATTATTCCTTGAGGAACTTTCTGCATAGTTATTTCTATAAACACCTTGCTGCACTTTTGTTTTGCTCTTAGAGAAAATCTATGTTAAACTACTTTATCATTTCTAGTATGCCCTCTCCTAAATTTTTATAGCAAATGTTCTAAAAGTTGAAGCTTTCTTGAATATGATTTCACATTTAAAAAAATTATGTAACATTCTGTGCCAAATTTTATTTGACAATAATGCATTTGAGTTTTTAAAAGATTATAAGCTGCTGCCATGGAATTTTGCCATTGATTCGTTATTTTTCAAATGTAGAAAAAAATAGATTGGCTGTGTTCTGTCTACTAGAAGTTTCAACCACTTTTGTTTGGCAGTTTTTGTTGTCTCACACTTGTCATCCGCTTTTCATTCCAGTCAAAATCAGTTTTGCTATGGGTCAGCAAAATAGTTAATGTCTGAGAAGCTCATCCAATTGTTTGTTGTTGTAAATTTTAGAATTCTTCATCTCTTTAATCGTCAAACAATTTATCTCTGAAAGTTTGCTGACATTATTCTCTAGTCAATTACCAAACACATGATGATGAATTAATTGTTCTAGGTATTAGCCTTTGGATGGCATTCAGCTGGTCCTTATTGAGATTCATTATTACAATCAATACATATTATGTATGCTGCAAAGATATCATTTACTCCTAATTTTGTAAATTTTTGATTTTTGCTGTTTCAAAATATGCACCCACCTTTACATTTTATGATATTTACAAGTTATGTTACAGTTACTAGAATGGTCTCTTTTTTGACAAACAGTTATCTCTATGAATTATTATGCCTGGTTTTGTCTAAGTAAAATGTGGTAAGAAAAAGTCTGTTTCTATGTTGTGTGGAAGGAAAGCAAGAATTTATTGAAATTGACTTAATTGAGTGATTTTCACACACTTTGATTTTCCTTAGATTCATTAGCAGATGTACTGAAGCAGTAGTCATTTAGGCATTGTTCCACTACATCTTTACACTTTCGAAATTTTTTTCGCTTAGTTAATGAAAAGTATTTCTATTTTGTTTACTCGAACATTCAACTCCTGACCTATTGTTTTAGTTAAACAAAATTGTTAAAGGAAAAACTAGTAGTAATTCTTGCAGATATCTTTTATACTTATGATTTGTTTTAAGGAACATGCATAGTAGTTTGACTCGATAGATTCCTCTACTGGAACAATATTTTTCTTGCTTGAGCATAAAGGCTTGATTGAGTGGTAGTGAAGTTAAAAGGAATGCTTGGGTTATGCTGTAGATTGTACCATCTAAAATGCCTTCCTCATTGTCATAAGTTGATGGGACTAATCTTGGACAGATCTGTTTATAAAGGAGTCCCATGTGAAAGTTGTCTTGTGACTTATTCATGGTTTGTAGGACTGCTGCTCTTGTCTTTTACCCAATGTATCACTTACGTTGGTCAGTCTATTCAGTTTCTCCATTCATGCCATTCACTGAATTGTTACTGTTTTGAGTTGCCCTTCTTCATATTGGATGCAAATAGTATTTGTCATTTCTGTTGATATGTGGCATTAATTTATTATCCCTTTATCTGAAGAGCGAAGAAGCTTGAAGGTGGTTGTATTTATGAGAAAGTTTGCCATTGCTTTTCTTGTTGGACCAGAATTCAGAAATAATGCATTTCATGTTATTGAATTTGGTATTGATTTCAACTTCTAGCTGATTAGCCATCACATTGTATCCTCTCTCAATGTGTAAAGCAGCATAACCTCTGTTATTTCCTTTTTGCTTAGAATATATCTAAAATTATCTTGAATTCTTGGTGGAAATGAGATTCCATTCTTGTGTAATCTCTGCAGGACTTGTTGTTTTCTTCCCTATCTGCTTCAGCCATTACTTTGTACTCCAAAATGTAAAGAATAAATAATACTTAATCACCAAGTGTTTTGTTCAGTGATAGTAGCACATTATTCACTTAGTGCAGTTGTAATGCTCTAAAGTAAGCTGGAGTCCCATGTCTCATTATCATGAGTCTTACATAATGGAACCTTTTTTTTCTAGTGAACTGGAAAATTTTCACAAATTTTTTAAGCTCTGTTTAGATTGTAGTTGAACTGCTCAATGATATGCCTTATAGATGATAGAGTGCGTTGTTGGTAGGTATGTTTTAGGGCTGCTGCTAGAGGCAGAAGAGGAGAGTGAGGAGCACAGATTCTCTTGGTCTGGCGATACAAAAGTGATCCATTCTGAATTTGGTAAATCCCGCAAGAGGTGTCGCCCATCCACAGTTTCTTTGGGAAATGGAGAGCTTCGCAAGCGTTCAGCAGCAATAGACTGCCTCATGTCTGCATCTGATCAGGTCAGTTAATTGGCAAACATAATATGTTACTTCTTGTTATAACAGGGTGTCCGCCATCCAGCAATTAAGAGTTTTCCAAGGGAACATTTTCAGTTTCCAGTATTTTCCGCTTATGTAAATAAGTAAATTTTTGACCAAATATTAATCACTTAATAATAGTTATGCATGTACGGGTCCAAGAGAGGGCAAGGAATAGTTGCACTGTAGATTCATTGTGATATTCTTTAGGTTTTGCCCGAGAAACCCAGAGTCACCTGGTGCATGAAAGACATACAAGTTAGATTAGCCGAAGTTAATTCATTAGTGAAAAGAATTGTTTTTCCTTTTCGTATTTACATACAATTTTTTTAAACTTTCATTGTCACTTGATGATGGCAAACATTCTCTAAAACTAGTCGTCTACTAATAAATTTGTGAAAACGTTGTATTCTGTCTATTATTAGTTATGATGGATTTCCTCAAAACTATGTATCCTTCTGTGAATTATATTTTTAACTTAAATTTCTAAAATATAATCATTAAAAACACTCCTTGGATCGTTTCTTAACTTTTAATATTTTAAAATCTATTTGCAGTTTTAACATCTTTAGTTACTCAGATGAAAATATGTACACTCAGATACCAACCTTCATACTTTTGCATGTGTATTGATTAAATGTATTCTTGTATTTTCTTAGCAATACTTTTTGTGAGTGATCCGATAGGAAGTGTGTTTGCTTAAGTCTTTCATGTTGAAAAACATTATAAGCAGCTATCCAAAAGTGCAATCTCATTCGGCATATTCATTATTTATTAATAGAATGCATTAACTAGTTTACCGGTGTAAATTATTTCTTATAAAAAATTAAGATAAAAATTTCCTAGTATATTGTATGTAATTATGCAAACTCAGCTGTTGAAAATTCCTCTAAATCTAAACTAAAATAATAATACTAAACTGTTACCAGATTTTATTTAAATTCATGCTGCTGGTAGAATTTCTTCTGGCAGCCCCAACCATCATTAAGATACAACATAGTTACAACCCGAATCCCTGCACCGGACGTTACACAGATAAATATCCCACACTTAAAATTACTACCTACACAGTACTCAATCACAATACACATTATTCAAATATCAGTACACTACATCAGGACTTTACACACACACCTTGTCACCCCCACCATAACATTTACACCACATTTATCCCCTAATTATAAAAACTACAGTTCACTGTCACACTCTGATGCTTTTAAGTCCACATTGTCAATCGTTTTCATATCGTCCCTTTTATAAACAACCAAATGATACAAGAGATAACAATTCTCCCTCCTCTTATTTAATAAATCTACAACATCTACTTTTGAAATCTTTTCTATTTTTAGGTAAGGGTTTGAAGACCTCTTCAGGCAACATATTCCATTCTTTAACCCCTCTATTTATAAAGGAATACTTCGCAATGTCAGTTCTTTGTTTCCTCAGTTTCAACTTCTGTAAATGATCCCCTCTCGCTTTATAGTGAGGTTTCTCTATTCTGCTCTTTAGCTCCATCCATGCCTCTCCTCCGTTTCGGACCTGAAAGATGCCTACGAGTCGATTTACTCTCCGTCTTTTTTCTAACGTTTCCCAACCTAACATATCTAACATTTTTGTAACGCTGTCTTCTTTCCTTTGCCTCCCTAACACGTACCTAGCTGCTTTCCGTTGAACTTTCTCTATCTTTTTTATATAAATTTTGTCATGCGGATCCCACACATTTGTTGAGTATTCTAATAGTGGTCTCACTATTGTCTTATACCCTAACTCTTTTGCTTCCCTACTACTTCCTTGTAAGTTTCTCATCACGTAATGGAGATTTTTAAACGCTTTAGATACGATTTTGTCTATATGTGTACTCCAATCCAAATTACTAGTCAGTGTGACCCCCAAAGATTTATATTATCATCTAAAAATAGCTCTCAGAACTCTGTACACTACAATATAGATTTTGTGTCAGACATCCAGATTATCTACATAGAAGTATGAATGAAAAACACAATTGGCACAGAGCCATATCTCCTATCAAAACAGACAGAAGGTTATATATGTTAAATTCCCAGCTGACGCCATTCTATGCAAAAGTAACTTCTCATTACCTGCTCTGGTAACTGCCACTTATGCATAATTTTTTAAAGCATCATTCGTGGACAGAGTCTACAATTTCCAAGTTAACCTCAGAGAATTAAATTGGAGGTTAAAATTTATTCGTTGCTTAAATTTTATCCATTTCTTCAAAGTTGGACAAATAAATTACCTCCAATTATCTATACTCAAATCTTCCATGCTATTAGTATCATTTTATATTCATGGCATCATGTATCAATTGAAACTAGGGAAATAGTATCAGTGCATGTAATTTATTATCAATTATAAAAGAATATTTAACTTGCAAACAGTGTGCCCTATCTGTAATTTATTAGATATCTGAGAATGGTGGATGTTAAGAAAAGAAGATGTTAAAAAGATTAGAGGCTTTTGAGATGTGGGTATGGCATAGAATGGAGAAAGTAAGCTGGGTCGATAGAATACAAATTAGGAGTTACTGGAGATGGCTGGGGGTGTTAATTGAAGTAATTAGAAATGGACAAAAGGAATGGATGGGTCAGAGGAGTACCCAAGTACACAAACTCCCAAACTAAGGTCTATCAAAGAAATTCGGCTTTACATGCATAAAATTGTAAGATACATGAATGAAAGTAAGTAGAATTTCAGTTGGGGCCTCAGAATTTTGATTTCTGGAAAACGTTAGAATGAAAATCACTGCATCTGTTAAGTAAGGAATTTGAAGAAATTACTCCATTAATTATTCCCATATATCACCAGTTGGTCATTTTATAATTATCTGTCATCACACGCTAACTTATATTGTTTTTTTATATCTGTGAAGTTAAAGAGATATTCTATACACTAATTTTGCCGCAAAGTGCCTCAATTTGACTACCATTGTAATGAGTGACTCTTGTGAAATTATTTCATATCAGAATAAGAAAAATAGGTATATTAATCAGCTTTAAATCTAGTTATAAGTAAAAATCACAGCTATAAAAAATAGTTGATTCACCCTACCCAATTGATATGATGCATTAACAGCTTCACACAAAAATTCTAGAAAAGTTTTTTTAATAGAAAAAAGGGAGATAAATAAAAGCTACTTTTAGTTCATAATGTTGTTATTACTTAATAAAGTCTGATATAAATATCTTTTTGAATGAACATTCACTTGATATTCATTCAAAATATAAATGCAAAAGTATGTCTTATACGAATCTTACAAATTATGATCCTACTCTTCAATTATATCAGGTTTGCATTATAATGGTAAAGTATTAGGTACAGTCACTTACAAAAAAGTAACCACTTCCAGGGGCAACTCGTTCAGCAGACACCACATTTTGGGCTAGCGAGCCTCCAGAATAGAGAATAAAGGAGGAGGACATTGTCTGCTACACAGGTTCATATTGAGCGTTTGGAAGGATTTGTTTTTGTTATTAAAATCACTTAATTAAATCGATTTTCAAGTGGCACTAACATGGCAGAGTAGTATTAAAGCAAAACAGAGGTCGGAATGCATTAATTCAGTGGTTTAAAAGTGATTTCTTTGATATAGTTTTACCATAGATTTTTCTTTCTGTAGTATTGCAATTATGGAAAGATTCTAAGCAGACAAATTCGAAAAAGATGTGTTCTGCAGTTTGAGCTTACAAGACACTGAAAGCTGGCATTAGAAATTGAATTGACGATGTTCTAGATAAATTCAAGATATTTTCTTAAATGTATCGGAAATATGGTCATACTTTTTCAAGTAAGTAAATATAAACCAAACAAATGCATTCTGGGCATGTTGCATCTTAGTAGCTAGTTCTTGCAATATCATGAATTGAATTTACCAATTACATTTTAATAAGTCGTTAGCATCTCAAGGAATGGGGAAATTGTGAAGCCTTCTATCCATTTGACGCGTATATATATTAAAAGTTGAATTATATTAAATACTGTAAACTCCAGAATATCTCCCTTAAATAAGCTAGGAAAGAATAGAGAGTGCTTTTGTAGCTAACACTACAAAGAGCACAACATCCACTGAAAAAATCCAGGTTCAAACTATGAAGTCAGTTTAAGTCAATTAGAAATATTTATTATCCTCTATCTGTTGTTCCTTTAAGACTTAAAGTCAAATACAAATATTATTTGTCCTATCTGTTGTTCCAAACAATAGTTATATGCTCTTGGAAATGGCGACTCTTTTGCGTAACTGCAATTTAGACAAAACATTCAGTGCAGATAAACAACTATATCTAAAAGCTTTGATTTGGTCTTGACAACCCCAGCATGAAAACCATTTTTTGGAATGTATTTACTGAAATAATATGCAGTCCAAAACAGGAGCTATGGAACAACCTTCGGTTAAGCTTATAAGACATAATTTGATTAAAATTTCTCTGAAATCCCCAGGGTAAAAAATTTCCTTAGTTTTCCCAGTTTTCCAGGTTGGCAGACATCCTGTATAATCATGCATTGGTGGAATTGTACCAGTATGGTTTGCATCTGAAATTACCAGTCCAACATCTGTGTCAATAATTCAAGCCTCTTATCTATCTTATGTCTTTTTAAAATTTAACATCTCTTATGAGGTTTTTATATTATCTGTGTCACCTTACTACTATCCTCTTGTCAAGGGAGTTTAATTTGACTCCCTCATTTGGGATGGCTAATTTTGTGAGAAGATACAGTAAAACAGAAGAATCTTTATCCCTCTGCCAGACTTGATTTGAGATCTTCATCTCAAGGCAAAACATAAAATTAGAAATTTACTGCCCCATTCGCTTAACTTGTAAACACATGGAGTGAATCAGAGTAATATAAAACCATTGGTGTTGAGCAAGTCTTGGAGAAATAGTGTTGTGTAATTGCCTCTTCTCCGTTGCTATTAAAAATTTTCATTCTGGAAAAGGTTGAATAAAATATGACCAAAAGTAAAGATTCTCTTTGTCCAAAAGAGCAGAACATTCTAAAAAAATGAGAAGGCAACCAATATTATATTACAATAGTTCACAGAATATCTAAGTCTGTTGCAAACTCAATAGAATTTTTGTTTTTAAGGAGTAAGGCACTTCTTCAAAAATTAAAGGAGCAAAATACTCTTCCCTCTAGTTTTTTTGAATGTAAAATGAATAGAAATTTTGAAACATACTGGTATCATGCTATCTAGCGTATAATGCAGTTTTCTGATAATTATCTTAAGTGGGTACCTAGAAGAGAATAAAATGTCAAGGTATAATGTCCACTTCATTCACTGTTCTAAGAATAAAGTAGGTAGAAGTGTCACATATTTCTAATAGATTGAATTTTTATTATAGAAAAGTGGGATAGAGAAATTAGTGGATGAGCTGTGTGCCAAACTGAAGCAGATTCAAAATGAAGGTGAGATTGAATATGCATTTCTCAAGGGAAAAACAAAGCAGTTGAACATGTATTGTGTTTGATGGAATGATACAAGGGAATGTTTTTTTTTTTTCAGCTGGTGATGGTAATAGCTTCCACTTGGAACTGTCCCATGTTTCTGATAAAGGCAATGTGAGCAAATTCTCAGCCCAAGATCAGGCAGAGAGGTAATTTATATCACCTTATTTTCTGTAATATTTATGTTATTTGATATGAAAACACATTCTGTTCATTGTCATTTATATGAGTAGAATTTGCTGTAAATGAAAGTAATTTCTTTTCCATGGTTATACAGGTTGTTGTTTGAATCATTAAATTTCATGCATGTAATATTCATTTAGTTTTAACATGTATTTTTTTGTATAATTAATTAGATTTTGCCCTTTCTATCATTCCGATGATTAGGTTTAAATCTGCTAAAATTTTAATTACAGTTGTGTTTGCATTTTACCTTTTAATATAAACCCAGTTAAATGATATAGGGTTTACAATACTTATTTTTAAAAAAAGTCATTTGGAGTCGTAATCTTGAATGAGTCATTGATTGTATACTTCATTTTATATTCTTCTCTCTCTGGTGATATTCCTCGTCATATTAAATCTGAATAAAAGTTTTATACTTTTAGCTCGGTAAGTATAGTAAAGTAATATTTGCAATTTAAAATCTCACTATACATGGGTAAATAACTGAAGTCTGTCTATGGAAAGTATTTGTGTTTTTAAGTAGCCATATTTATCATAGATTGTTTTCTATCTTAAATGGAATGCTGCCATTATTTTGTGTAAGACTTAAGATGTATTTACAGGTACTACGCTGCATTCCCACCGCTTAAGAAATCAGATGAAAAATCAGCCAACGGTAATCTGTCATTTGAAGGAAGTTGTGCATGGAACAACAGAAAGGTACTCAGCAGGTGCTTTGGTCGGAACAAGAAGAAGGAATTGAGCTTGTCATATGAAAACAAGGAGAATGTGAAAGGGCAAAGGGAATGTGCCAATCAAGGTGGCCTTCGGGAGAATTCAGGGATGAAATGCAGACAGCAACGTGTGCCATACAAGGCTCGAAAACAATGCAAGGATAATGAGGATGGGTTTGGATGCAAGAATGATTCGGTGAAGATGGTACTGATGATGGCTTTGGCATCTTCTGTGAAGCCGTGGCATTCTCTGAGTGATCCCGCTGAGCAAAGTGGTGTGCGGCGAAGGCTTTACGAGTTAGAGAGAAGTGCTTGGGAAGAGGATAATGCAATGGAACCTAAATTTTCAATGAGTTGCATTTCTGAAGAAGAGTCTTTGGCCAGCTTATTTGCTAAGTTTGATCGGCGAATGGAGGCATTGTGGGAATCAGAAAGTGACTTGTCCTCCATTCTTGCCCATCTCCCCAATGAGACATCGGAATTCATTCTCTCAGGCACCAATATCACCAGCTCCATTTGGTCTCAACATCCCATGAATGATCATAACCCACAACAAGGTGAAGGAAAACCACGAGATGGTTACAATGGGTCAAAAGTTGTGGGGAACGAACTTAAAAATATAGCCATGAGGACAATATCTCCGAAGCTGGAAAATTTCCGCATCATCTGGGAGGAATCCACTAATTACTTTCCTCCTCAGTTTATTGGAGTCGAGAAAGTCATTCAAGCCAACTCGCTGGGTTCAGTGGTAGAAGAGTCATTGGAGCAGAAAATTGAAAAGATGGAAGAAAGCATGATACTCAGTCCTCATGTGTGCTACCATATGGTCACAAGGGAGAGTTTGGAAGCTCTGAACCACAGTAGGGAGGAAAGTAGTTTCACTGAGGTTGTTCCACGCATTGGCTCCAAGTGTAATGCCAATGAAGCAAAATTAGAATGGCCTCCTACCTCTGGTTCTTGTGTGTCGAGCTCAGAAGAGGAAGAAGTGGAGGAAGACCTGTTGACGTCAGCACGCACACATTTCCTACCAATAAGACGTCTTAGTATGGACTCATCATCTGGCATGAGTGAGAGTGGTGGAGTCCATTATGAAGATGGGACAACATTCTCTATTCACTCTGCCATGGAGGAGGTATCCTTTTACCGCAGCGAAAGTGGCAGTTTGTTTCTTAAAGAAGATGATGGTGAAGCCAAGAAGTACATGATATACAAGGGAGGAATTGGACGCATGGCTGATCAAGACTGCTGTGGCTTCCTGCCCAAGTTTTTGGTTCGGCAGAATGAGAAGTCTTGCCAGACGGATGAATGCGAAGAGGAATTTGTGGCGAGTGGCTCTCAGAAAGGAAGGGAAAATTCAATGGAAGAAGAGGATTTCTTTTTCCCAGGAGATGCTCACCTGGCAGATGATTTAGATAGGATGGAAGAAGAAGTGGAGAAGAAGGATGATGATCCTCTTGTCTTAGATAATGATTCTTGGTTGAAGGCAGCCCCTGCCATCTGTCATTGCTCCAGTATGATAACTTTGGAGCAAGGAACACCAAAAAATATATGGGAGCAGAAGGGATGCACTGGTAATTGCTGGTAAGTTAGTTTTTTTTAATTTGGTGCTGATATTATGTCTTTGATTCCCTGCATTGATTTATTATTTTCCAATGTAGCTAAAACTGATAGCTTTACTCTACCCATTCCCTTTTTTAGGCTTGTTTGCAGATTGATAGGCTTATCATAGATACCTATATTGTTATCAACCATAGTTTGTTCTTGAATCAAGAAGGTATAAAAGCTGTAGCATTGTGGCAACAATGCATGGCTTAGCGTAGCTTGCCTAATTTTTTTCATTCTTCTTGGAATAAAAGGCTTTGATAAATGTGTGAAGCCATGGGCAAAACAGTTGCTTTTGTTATCAGTACCATTCAATTACAATTTGTGGAATTTCTTATGATTTATGATGTTTGTAGGTTGATGATCTGAAAGATAGTAATGTTCTTGTTTGTCCAAAAACTAAGGACTATATAAAATAAAATGTATGAAAAGGAGCAACTATTGACATTTTATCAGTTAAGATTGTGCAAATTTGACTTCCCCAGTTACATGTATGTTTTCTAATATTTGATCAGTGAGCAGAATTGTTATGAAATGATTGTTGTTGATGCAGGAACAACATATGGAAATCATCTCCGGATTCAACATACTGCATTGTGCAACAAATGGATGGAAAAGAAGGTGGGGAACTGCAGAGTAAATTACTGCGTGAGGAGTTGTCGGAAGAAGGAGAGCAGCTTTTTGCTGACCTGCATATGGTTCGAGAGATGTATCTTGGGATGGAATGGATGGATAATGAGGAGGTAATTCTAATTAGATAATCCTTATCATCGCAGGGAAGTAATCTATTTATATAATCATTAAAAGTTGACTTAACTTTCAATTTTAGAAGACTTCTTTCCTATTCTTTTTTTTCCCTACAAATATTTCTATGTTATACTCTTTATAGAAAAAGAACTGCATTGAGCTTTTCTTTATGAACTTACATGGAAAATCCTAACACTGAATGCGAAAGACATAAAGGATTGGATTCAATAAATGTATGGATGTGAGAGCAAAAGATAACCTTGAAGTGCAAAAAAAAATAATTCTTAAGACTCATTTTCTCCTTTGATTTGGACAATGTCTGATCTAATCTGCCACCTTAAAGCATAAGTATTGCAGCCTTTATATGACATTACCGGTTTTCAATTAGTGTTTACAAAAGCTGAGGAAAGATGTTAATTTAGTGTGACACCATCATGGTGTTCCCTGTTGATTGAAAGAGGGCATCATCAAATGAGACCTAAGATTTTATCCTTTGTTTTCTACTTCTATGAACAATTTTAAGATTTAATCACTTTTTAAGCCTTCTGTCATTCCAAAGTGCAACTTAACTTTGCATGAATTGGAATCATTTGCAATGAATATGAATTGCTTCATTTTACATTATCTGAAATAGAGAAATTGATTTGAAACGATTTCAGATTGCCTGCTCAAATTAAAAAGGGAAACCAAATAACTTTTTTAAGTTCCAATAAACCTTAGTAAATTTGATTATGGTGAAATTCCAGAAAGTTATTCAGTTTCCATTTACAATGGCTTCAACACCCAATTAAAAATTAATTGAAATAAAAGATGTGGAACAAATATGCTCTGGTGATAACTCACAAATCATTTTCTCTTTGCTTTCCTTCCATCTCAATTTATTCACTTTCTAGTCAAAGCAATTTTCTTCATTCCTAACCTTATCTGACCATTTTATATTGAACATCTTTCTCTGCTATCCTTTCCCACATTCATTTAGATCCCAACAAAGCATTCCTCCGTCTAATACATTGTGGTCTTCTTTCTGGAAGCATTTCGTGTGTGTAATAATTTAGTACTTCTACTATGCATCTAACAACTTAAACTCACCCATTCTCTTAGTCATAGCAGAGTTTTCACTGCATACTGTTTGTTTCGCACTCCCTTTCTTTTTGGCCATTTATGGTTTTAGAAAATCTTGGGGCCATTAGTCACTGCTGTGAATTCTTTTGCATTTTAACTCTCTTCTTTCTGCAAGTTTCTCATTGGTTGTCTGCCCTTCTTCAGTATTGTTGTCATGGTTATTCATAGGCCTCCAAAACTAGTAAGTTCTTTGCTAGCATGTAAATCTTAATCAGTTTAGTACAATAGCCTTAATTTTCTTAGTTAAAACAATAAATTAGTCTTATATCTCTGCAGAAAAAAGTGTAGCATCTCCACATGTCTCTTCATCTCCCTTAATCTCTGTAACAACCAAGTTAGTTTTCAACATCTTCCTCTTCAAATGTTCCAACTTTCCATTCCTTTGATAAACTTCCTCACTCCTCCTTTTTGCCTTATCTTCTGGATGGGGAACTTTCTTTTTTCCTCTGGAAATGTAACCATTTTAGTGGTTTCCATGTAAAAGCTTGAGAAGCTCCATTGTAGCACACAAAGTGTTAATAAAAGATGATTTTCTTTCTGATGCAGCATTACGTGACAATGAGACAGGTTTCATTGAAGGAGGATGAGAGAATCAAGAGGATTCCATATGACTCTTTGGATCTTTTGGAAGAAATATTTGGACCTTTAGACTCTGAGGTTAGTGCTTTTGCAAGGACCTTTCTTTCATTTTCTCTTATTATTTTGTTAAATACATTTGACGGTTTCTGTTTTTGCAGCAGATGGGCAGTTTGCTTACATCCTCTAAACCCCCGGTGGCACCAAAAGGAATCTTATTTTCTTTTGAGTTAGAGGCAGAATGGAAGAGAAATGAGAGTAGTGCTTGTCACAATGATCATAAAAGGTGGGCCTCTCACTCGATGCATGTGTTTATCTTTATACTAAATGAGGCACCTGTTGATTCTCAACGGGGTTATATAAATAAGCAGTAGATAATATATTATAACTTGTGCAGAGGAGAAAGAATAACTTCTGAGGAGAAGAATCTAATATCTCTCACTTAGCTTGGATCAATGAAAATTTTATATTTTCTAACTTCTTATAATTTGAATGCAAATCTAGAATCAACGATAAGAAAAGGAGTAGTCTTAGATTTTCTTACTTTAGGAGTTTCCTCAACTGTGTAAGATGATTCTTCCTTGGGATTTTTCCTGGGTGTATGTCGTTGCGTGTTATAATTACCCCTTCCTTATATTTCTTTTAAATTTACTTATTAAGATAGTATTGCTTAGCTTTACATTGAATCCTATAAGGGAGAAAATTTTGATGGAGACAATACTACTTTCGGTTTGCTCACGAATACAAAAGATCACCCGTGTAAAAAATGAGGCGTTTGATTAAGTTATCATTTACTCGAAATGCTAATTTAATACGAGGTATTAGAAGACTAGGGTAGTAGAGTCATGGTTCAAGCAGCCACTGCCACATGCTGAGAGGCTGCAAACAGTATACATTAATCAATTTCAAGTTTTTCCAGAGTAAATCACACGTAGTAGCTTCATTATTTTTAAATAGAGTTGGCAAAGTCGAGGTGATAAAGAAACTTTCCCTTAATCCTGTGAATAGTGCTGCAAATTGTTCGTAAATGCGAATGAAATTTGAATATTCTATTCTGAATTTCAGAATATTGCCTGATATGAACATATACTATCATTCATTTTTAATCATTACTTTCATATAGACCTAAAATCATTCTGTATTCTTATGGAAAAAGGCATTACCTCAGTTTCAACTATCGCATTCGTCGTCACGGGGACTTGTTGTTTACAGTCTCAGAATTTCACGAAAGTTCCGTTTATTTTAACCAAATTTTCGCCATTTCGACTCGGTAACGATATTTCACGACCAAAATAAGAATCTTTATTTATTTCTCTTTCTTTTGGTGCTTATCTCGATTTCGTAAGCCTATTATTCCTAATTTAATTTTGCAAAAGAAATGTAGCCTGCAACCGATAAAACTGAGGTTTAAGTGCATTTCTTATGAGAACGGTTTTTCTTGTCTGGGTTCGAACTGGCGACGTTCAGGTAAATGAAAAGTAGCCTATTATCTGCGCAGGGAGTACATTTAACAATCGTGAAAGTTTGTAAGTTGTACCACATATGGTTCTCGAGTTTTAGGCGAACATACATACACACACCTTATTTTATCATATTAGATTTAAGGAAATTGAAACAGTTTCGTGTTTGCAGCATAGATTAATAATTGGGAAGTCATTATCTCTGAGCCTGATGGGTTGATAGGAAAGTCCGCTTGTTTTGTTTCATAGAAATTCAGATCTTTGAGAGATCTTGTGCTGTTAACTGTTGTTACCATTTGTTCCATTTCTGATAAGTATTTTATGATTTCATTTAAAATTATTTATATTTTTCAGCCAACAGTTTCTGCTCATAACTTATTGTCTCTCTTAAGTATTTTAGATATTTTGTGAGCCATATCTTCTATTATAGTATGTAGATGATTTTCAGCATATACCTATACGAGTAAAAGTTGCTTGCGTACTGCAAGCTATCAGTTGAATGTAGTAGCGTACCAAGTAATGCCTCAAATCAATTTTACAACGAACTAAGGACCTGATCGTGCGACACAATTGCATATTAATATTAGATAAGTGCCATTCTGACCTGTTCAAACGTTTCAATTCAATATCTTATCGGGAAAGTCCTAAAATAAGATTACGCTATCCCCCTTTGAAATACACGGTAGAATAGAAATGACGCTCAGGCATAGAACCAAGAATTGTCAGAGGAATGGCGAACAGCGTGTATGAAACACATGAATTTCCTCTATGTATATTCCATTTTATATCATTCCCGGTTATCGGATAAGCATTCAAAATAATTGTCAAAATTGACCGCCATGCATTTTATACTGGAGAATTTTGCTCCCACTTGGCATCGAACTCAGGGTCATTTGGTAACATTTCTTCAGTTAGTAGAATAGAATAGATAACCACTGCATCTCCAACCTCCGTGATTTTCACTGTTCTATCACTCCGAGTAAGGACTCAAAACCATTTTCGAAAATTTGTGTGAAAGACCGCCTGGCATCGAACACAGGACCCGTTCGTGAGAGCCAATGGGATGGGAATGTTAGATAAGTGCCACTTTGACGTTTCTCAAAGTTTCAATTCAGTATCTTATCGGGAAGGTTCTAAAATAAGATACCGTTATCCCCCTTTGAAAAGAATATATACAGCTTTGGTTGTGACTTTGGCATGACTTTGAAAGCCCCTGTAGACAATTTAAAGGAACACATTAAGTATATGGTTGAACCGTGGTACAGCTCACTTTAAACAAGCTTCGCTAGAGTTGATCTGCAATCACAAGTGTGTCAATATTCCTCGCCTTGTGGCTGTTAAAATACAGTTCATTTTCTTTTTTAGAAGCAGAATGTCATCGGTCCTGACGAATCTATGCCCTCACGCTCTACTATAGCTCTACGGAAAGACCGCCGTGGTCAATTCCCATAGCTAGCGACTGTAGCACACTAGTTCTTGTGTATCCCTGCCACCAGCACTCCTATTGATAGGAGTACCTGTGGGCTCACTCTCAGTGCTAAGAAAAGCAGACGGGAGCCACATCGTTTAAATAAAATGGAATTCTTCCACGAAAACTATGCCTTGTGCAAAGATTTCGTTCACAGAGTGTAACCTTTTGCTGTCTCTATTAATATATTTTTTTTATTTTACATTCCTCTTATTCGTTCATTTGCTTATTATTCTTTAATTTGTTTATACCAACAGTGATGCTGTCACTAATTTCTATGATTATGTAGAAGATATCGTGTTTAATCTGTCAAAATAACATCAATAGTAACAGCAGGTATATTTGTGATCAAATTTCTTAAATATGCCATTCTTTAAACAGAAATTTATATCCTGCAATAGTTTAAGTTATGATTCAATTAGATCTCCTAAGTTTCACTGTCAATCCAAAACTCCAGTAATTGATTATTTAGGAGTTAAATCCTACCCTCAACTACGGCAGGCTGTAGGATTTAACTCCAAAAACTTGCACTACAATCCATGCATTCTTCAGAAAATGGCTATATCAATGGAGCCATTTACACGGATAAATATGAAAAGGGTTTGACACTAGATGACCATACAATTAAATTGGTAATACAGAATCATGTTTGAGGACCAAATGATATGAACTTGAAATTCAGCCTACAGTTAGTGGGCTCATTTTATTAATGTAATTTAATGTGCAGCAAGAACTTCTGAAGTGGTTCCATTTCTCACAGCAAGCTTTAATGTTAACTTACCTGTTTGTCTGAAAAAACAAGTGTAAATTTATGAGAGAATGCATAGCTCATATGAATATCATGTATTACTGCTTTTGGAAAACAAGCATTGACAGCAGAGGATGTTCAGCTTAGCTCAAACCTGTTTTGCAGCCATTGTGGGAAGTTTTTGTAATCAGCTTTACTAAATCATTCTTAGGCCTTATATTATAATGTACAGTTCTCCACTAAAAAATCGAACGGTGCTGCATAAGATTGAGGGGTTTAAAATTTCAGAACTTACCTCCTCTACCCGTCCTCCTTGGCAATATAGCCTTAGCTACGGCTTGGCTGGGGAGATGACTTCTGATTAGGAGGCCAAGGTTTAAAGAAATCCGATACCAGCCATTGCTGGAAAATTTTCGGTAAATCCTAAGGAATTTTATTTTAAAGGGGCAGTGTAAGTTAAAAACCGATTCCTCTTTATTTTTTATGAGACCCAACTTTTTCCACCTTCATATAATTTCCGGCTCCCTTTAATGTTGAGTACTACAACTCATTTATAAAATAATATTAATCGTTAAATCGAAGAAAAGGAATTAAGATTCTGATTAAGAAAAATAGCTCTCAGAAATTTCACTTTCATGTTTCCGAAAACAGTTTAGAGTTGGTGGAATGTTTTGGAAAAAATTATGGAATATGCGCCTTACAGTTAACCAAAGAAATCTTTGTCTTTGTTTTTTTTTTGTGAATTGCAGCATTAACTTTCGTATCACAGACACACGTGTCTGAGGTGCCCTTCGACCCCGAGGCGGGGTATTTTCTATGACTATTTATGTGACACTTCAGTTAGTATATATAGTATAAATACTTATGAATTACTTTGTTGAAAGCATCAAAACTACTGTCCTCTAATCCTTTTCCAAATATTCAGCTCAGTTAAGCAATTAAACATTAGCAATAAAAACAAGTCTTTTTCTTAACTAGATATGTAATAAAGAAGTTTCCATGTTAGTTCGAGAAAGATGATGATGGATTTGAAAATTGTAGGAGATTTCATTGTTTATACCTGCAACCACCGATCTAGCGCACACAGCCATTGGCTTAGTAATGTCACATATCATCGAGTAACTAACAGAACCGCAGCTGATTTTTTGTTATCTTTTAGTTAATAGATATTCAAATCAATCAAAATCTTTTTCATTTATTGTGAATTGGAAGTAAAGCAGAGGGATACTGTTTCTTTAACATATCTAAGGGTAAATGTAGTAAATAATTGTTATAAAACTCAAGAAAATAATACATTAATGCCTTCAAATAACTCGTGGCAAATGAAGGAATTCTACTGAGGAAATTTTAAGAGATTACGCCCACCAAAATCACTCAAGTTTGAACGCTAAATTTTCGGCAAAATAAAATTTTCAAAGAGGAAAAATGACAGTTTTCGATCAAAATGGACTTGTATCTTGTACACCAGTAAGTTTTTGAGTCCTTATGAAAACATTTTGAAAATCAACTCTTGGCTGCAGAAATGGGATCTCCAGACTGCTGTGCTCCTCGTAGAGCACAAAACCCTTTTGTTTCTTCCGTTCGCCCACGGTTGAACAGAAGGGACTATTCCGGCCAAGAGGTAATAGAAGTATGGGTGGAGAGGGCAAGTCCTGAAATTTGAAAGCCATCAATCTTATGCACCACGGACTACATCGTTCTATCTTTTAGTGGAGAACTACGGTAGAACCTGACGATTTTTTTTTTGGTCCTGTGAATAACCCCTTAAGACCCCATGTATTTCCAACCTCCCTTATGATACTTCATTTATACGACGAACTCGGTTATTAAACGTATTTTTCTGGTCCCAGGACAGGAAACACCTCCCTTATACGACTTGCCATAGAGAACCAATTGAAATACAGTAGAATACCATTATAACGAGAGCTGGCAAAAATTGGAATAGTATTCGTTGTAAAGAGTACCCGTTATAGCCAATTTCTAAAACTAAATGCCCGTCCTTTTGAATCCAAGGGAAATGTGGCAATCGGAATGCAGCAATGGAACTGTATGGTTTTTAATGTTTTCACAAATGCTTCAGAATGCGTGAAAAGTACGTTCGCATCAAAATTATTATTTCAATGATTTATAAACCATAACCAAAGTGTGTCCTCTAATATAATATGTGGAATCAGAATCAGCACTGCTTCTAACTCCAATATTCTTACCTATCCTGGATCAGACGATTTGGTGCAAAGTTTTGTATGGAAACAAATCCCACGGGTAGATGCCAATAAGATTGGAACTCAATTACAAATTCTCGCTGACTACAGGGGCCGTTGCCAAAAAGAAACGAGACCTGGGTATAGTAAGTACAGAGGGACAACGGGGAGAGAGAAACTCGTGAGAAGTTTCTAATCAAAGCTCAGGAGGGATGGGGCGAGTTGTGGGAATCAAATGCGTGGATGACAACAATTTTTACAATTAATTTTTCTGGTCTTCGAAGAGATAATGTGCCTCAGATTACCATTTGCTTGTAGGAATTCATCTCTCACATCAATTGACAATTTTGAGATATGCATCCTGCAAGGCTAATATAGAAAGGTGGCATTTGTTATACCGATACTTCAGAAATAACCACTTGTTATAATGGACTTAACTCCCTATCCTCTTTGCTTTGAGACGGGCAAAGGCCAATAAATCACTCTCTATAACGCAACTCTTGTTATATGTCTTACTCATTATAACGAACTTGTAAATTTATTGTTTTTAATTTAAAAATGGCTGAATGAACGATGATTTTCCTATTATACCACATGCTTTCTCAATGAATAAAATCTCAAAACTTAGATCACTGCACATATTTAGTGATATTCTATTTTCGATGTATACTAGTTAGTACAGGAAAATACGATCTTTTTGTCAAAGCAGATTTTTATAAAGAAATAATGCTGTTGATTTTATAAGATGAACTGACGGTAAACATAATGGTAAATGTGCACATAGATGTGAAATCATCCCTTCACTGGATCTTAAGAAAAGTGCAACTAAAGGCATCTAGAAAATTTTTGAGATTTTCGTGATTTTCTATTACTTATTTTACTCTTAATAAACTTTCATCAAGGTTTTCACTTCCTTAATCTTGGTCTGTATCCTGGTTACAAAATGAATAGCCTGAAAACAGCTGTTCATGAGCAAAATTTCTTCAAATATTGGCTCTTCTGCACTCATTTAGCATCATCATCACAATATTTCTCAAGTGTGAATTTAAACTCCAGCCCTTGAGGCTCAGCGCCAGGAGTGCTAGCAATTAAACCAAGAAATTCAACTTTGGAAACATTGTTCAGGAATGCCAATTTATATTTCTTTTTTGGTAACATGAACATCTGTAGTGTTGCCTATAAGTGCATTAGAGTATTAGTTTTCATTTTCACCAAATGAGTAATTGCAGCCAGAAAGCAAACAGACCAAATTGGGTAGCTAAAGGGGGTTACACCAGTTCTATAGACTATAATTATTTGACATTAACTTCTTGAGACTACAATTATTTGGCAAGAAATTCATGGGTAACACTTGACAGAATTATCATTCTGTTATTCCTATCTGTTTCCACAATAGCAGTCTCATTTTTTTTCTCAAATCATTATCATCTCATGTCCTTAAGATATATTTTGTTAGGTTTGCATTCCCAAGCTTCCGGAAAATTGTAGTAAAATCTTATGAATAGATATGACGAATTTTGCAAGTGATATCTGTGGAGTCATCTATTTTTAACTGTACTATGCTCATGGATATTCTCCCATATTTATGAGCCTACCTTAATTTTTGCGAACTCAGACACACGGTTCTTGATTTTCCCCTCCTGGAAGAAACGAAACTTTGTTTCTTCCACAAACAAAGGAGGGGAAACTTTTTCAAAAACGAGATGGAAACAACACAAGAGAGATGATGTCTGTTGGCATGGCATATAGTTGTGATAACCCATGGTGAATAGAGATGCCTAAGCAAAATGATGAATAAGAGACCCCTCCACAATATAAGCTCATTGCAATTGTGATGCTGATAGAAGCTCTCAACTTAATTGAAAGAGGCATTGTTTCTCAATATAGATGAGGATAGATGAAAACAAGAAGCATAACTACAAAAACTGAATAGTAAAATTATTCCAGTTGCTTTGAAGAAATTATGCATGTAAAAAAGAAGTAAAGGAGGAGTGTTGTTGTATGAGTATGCTAGATTTTATGAATCCTTCAAGAAAAAATTATTTTAACATAATTGCTTTGACCATTCATTTTGTTAAGTAGCATCTTGTTTTTGCTTTACTCACTTTCTGCTTTTTTTTACACTTATTGGATGTGATTTACCTGTTTGAAGGATTTGAAATTGGGTGATTTGTTTATTTTTTACAAACTGCAGATATATCTTGCTCTGTCAATTTTAAATTTTTTGCTGCTTTTTCATATTTGAGCACAAAACTTTTATGCTCCTAGCGCTTTAGTATATCATTTACATTGCCGTCTTTGATTAATATTGAAAATGAATTTATTTCCCTTGACTATCCATGTAATCTCAGAATTTGTTTAGAATTATCACTCCATGAATCTGAGGAGATCCATGCTTTAGTAAGTGAAAGAAGCATATTTTAAATTGGCATATAGAATTATAAAAATGGAATGAAAGTTATAATTGCAGGCGTCGCCATTCTTCAGGACGAGGACAACGGCATGAATCACAGCAAGTCCCAGTTGGGCGTCCTTGCAGCTTTTTTGTGTCCGATGGAAGCTGCCATCGCTCTGACTGCAGATTTTCTCACCAACTTGCTTCTGTGCCATGCCGTTTCTGGGCCGATGGCTCGTGCTTGCGTGGTATTGCTTGTCCTTTCCTCCACTCTTCTCCCTCTTCCCCAAATTCTCCACCTCCCCATAGGCCACGCAAACAGAACTACAAACCCTCTCATACTCCCATTACTTTGTGAAACCTCTTTCTTGGAGCTTAGCTATGAGTGTCTTATGAAAGGCTTTCATTGGAAACACTTTTTGTTTTCTTTGAAAGATTTGTGGCATTCCTGTGAACTTGATATTGAAAGTTACTTCTCTACATCTTTGAAAGTTGAAAGAACATTTTCAAGCCAGTATATCTGGCGTAAAAATCTTGTGAAATGCACTCCATATTCCCTTATATGGTCATTGTGACTTTTTCTATGGGCTTAGTTTTGTAAGATGGTAAATTGCCCAAAAATATTGATTTTAATCCTTATTTCATATTGCTTTGTAAATTTCCTATAATACATGGGAAAGATACCTGAGCTGTTGCCCTAGATACTTATTTATACTCCTCAAATGCATGCTGTTGTTTTATGGAGATATTTTGAACTGATGCATTCACCTAATTTCATATTGTTGGAAATCAAAAATATTATTTGTTCTGTTTTTGTTTTCTGAAAAATGTAGGCATTTTGCAAGCTGTCACTAACTTTGAATGCCATCTTTTGGTTTACTCGAGAGAACGAGGATTGTTACAATGCAGTGATTCTAGGGCAATTACTGTTTTTATCCAATATCAATTATGTATGAGCATGCAGCTTATTAAATGTTTTTTGTTGAAAAGTAGTGTAAATGCCACTTATTGTTTGTTTTAAACCTTAAGTATTATTATTCTCTTTCAATAAATATTCATGAAGGGAATGGAAAAATCATAATATGTATTGAAGTAGTAGACAGGAAAAAATCGAATGATCCCATCCTGGCCGAAATAAGTGATCTTTATTGTGCAGTCACATAAGGACTTAGTTAGCATATTGCTATCAAGGCACTGTTACAAGAAATCATTATGTTTTAAAGGTTTAAATTAATTTATTCTAATTATTTTTTTTTTTGGATTTGCCAAAAGTAGAATGGGTGTATATTTTTTAGTCATTTGATGACTTTTAGAAAGTTGACGTCTAATGGTGTCTGACACCATTGATGCTCTATGAACAGACCTTTATTCTTATTTGTGGGTCGGTGAGCATCATAATTAATTCACTTATTTCAAGTAATTAGTGAAAGAAATATTGTTGCATTATTCTGTTATTTGTTGAAAATCGTAAGCTTCAATTTCTATTGCAAGGTAATAGTTTCTGTTGTGGTATTTGGATTCAATGGTTCTACTTTTGTTGATGATATAATTTCCCAGGTAATTTGACTTTAAGACAAATACTTGTGGTTTCTAATTAGACTATTAGAATCAAATGAGTGCACATTCAGTTTCTCACTTTGAACGAGATGTATTAATTTGTGCTCCAAATTAGTTAGTTTTGCTTGGTATTCTCTTGTAATGAATCACCGAAAGAAAAGTTTTTGACCTACCTTTGATCCTTTGTACAGTCCTGTTGAGTAAGTGGTCAATGCCTTATGTTTAGAGAAATGATATCGTTAATCGAGATGTCAGCAGTTTTGTGTTGCGTTTTTGTTTTATGACATCAGCCATTGTGGAAAAATCTTTTGCTTTTATAGTGGGTTTAAATATGTGAAAGAATAAAAGGTTTTTCCTGAAGTTGTATATGATGCTATCTGTGCAAGAATAATATCCTAATAACACGTGTTTCTTCTAACTTGTGAAAACAGTAAACATCTTATTCTGAAGAAAATTGTAATACAGTTTAGTTTGATATGGATTGAATTTTGTTGATTAATTGAATTAGCTTTGCAAGAAGTTACTTTTTGAAATTTTCAAATATAATTTCAGGAAAGAATTCACTATGACTCGCTGAAATAGTTGTTTCTGTGAATCTCAGGTTTATTGGTGGTGGAGAAAATTGAGGAGGATAAGACTAAATCTTTGGAAATGTTTCCTTATGATAGAGCCATTCAACTTTCATATATATTTTGAACTTGACATATTTGAGCCATTGAATTATTTGGGTAGTAGAACATTTGATCACACCTTATTGTTTTTTGAAGTATACCTAAGTGATGAAATGCCTGAACTTTATCATGCTGGGCATGAACCATGTGGAATAGTTGAATAGGAATGACAAATCATCATGAATTATTTTATTAAATTTAATTTTGGAAATTTGTATAATGGCTCAAAATGAGATAGGTTATGTGATGTCTGCAAGAAATGTGGTTCAGGCCAGTTGTTCTAGTTGTGATAGAGTTTAGTTATTATATATTATTTTAAACTTAATTGCTTCCTAAGTGAGCATATGATTGAGTTTTTGCTTCATTTTACATTTAGCCACTTATTAAAATTTGGTTACTTCCTCTCCGTGTACAGAGATGAAAGTGAATTGCTATGGAAGACAAACTTTCTAAGCCATTGTATTCACCCGATAAAACATATGATAAAGAGATTTGATTTCCTCTGTTGCCAGTGTGCTTTTGCTGGAGGGATGTAGATGTTTAGAGTTTATCTCTTCACTGTATTAGTTTATTGCCATTAGTTTTATTAACATGGCATTTTTCTCTTGGTTTGATAGAGGTAGACACGGGTTTAAGAATACCTGTTGATTTGAATTTCCTTTAGTTTCTCGAGTAACTATTGATGGGGTAATCAACTTCATTAACTGGTAATTACAAGGCTATCTCTGTCACGTGATTGAGAGATTTTGTACATAAAGTAACTTTCAATTATAGTTGACAGGCTTATGTGTTGTAATGCAACTTACGTGGAAGTGAAGGAGCTCCGTTTTTTCCTGCTCAAACAATATCTTCCCTTTTTTCAATTTCCAAGGTGAATATTGTTGCAACAAAAGTAATTGAATTGTGATTTATTTTGAATTAGAAATTGGTTGGCTACATTCTGCCATCAGTTTCTTGGATTTTTCCATGTGTAGGCTGTTCTGCAAAATGAATCAATTGTACCTACATTTTGTACCAAAATAGTTCTGTTGATTAAAAATATGTTAATCCATTTGAAACAAATAAATTTCTTTAAAATTTCTGTGCTGCAATTTTATTTTTTTTTTTTATCGCTTAAAACTGTTACATATATTTGGAGAGGTGTGTATAATGGCATCATTGGTCATCTGTTGAGTATGCTCGAGTAAGAAAAGGAGAAAATTAGCTTCACCAGTGATCAAAAGGATTTTAACAACAATTCCTTTGTGTGAGATAAAAGTACACAGAACAGGAAGTTTGTCATGACATGTATATCTTTAACCTAGGTTTTTATTTGTATATGTTGCAGAAATAAATATGCTAGAAAAATACACTTCATCAAATGCTTTACTAATCGAATAATTGAAGATGAATGAATATCTAAGAATAGTTCTGCTTGGTAAAATTTAGTGTTAAATGGAAAGTAATTCTGTGAAAAGGAGACGTGGCATGATTCATCTCAGCTTGTGCATAGACAAATTATTTTAAGTTTCAATAACAGATGTATGGAAATACTTTTAATGTCTAATAAAATGGGTCCCATCATCTGGAGCAAGGGCTGAGGAATCTGTAGAATTACTTATACATCTTTATGAATTGAATTGCAAATCACATGATCTAGCATAAAATGAAAAGAGGGGATAACTGCACTTGGATCAAAGAGTTCTTTTGAAGTCTATGGAGCTGATCAAAATGAAAATTTTCTTTTATAGGAAATAGAAGTTATATAGGAAAGAAGATAGTGTGTTATATGAAAATAAATACATTACCTATTTAAAGTGATTATGAAACATCAAGGTAGAGCAATTTTGTCAGGCAATAAATAGAATTGGTGCTTCTATCAAAAAATATATTGAAAAGAAAAAAGTTGCCACAGTTTTCACAAATAATCGTTTTTTAACAGAATAGAAGTAGTTCATTTAGAGTAATTTGATTAATTTATTATTTAGTTATTATTACCTTTGATCTTATGATTACCTTAATAGCCAAGGAAAGTTCTTTCGTTTGGACATGCTGATGATTTTGAGGCAATGTAATAGAATTAGGCCTTATCAGCTGAAAACCAGATTTCAGGAAAAAGTTAACAAATTAATTACGAATGAGTTGGAAAAATAAATAATAAGATTGTATTTGACCAAAATATATTGAATATATGTAGATTGAGTGCAATTAAATTATTTTATAAAATAAAAATAAGTTAGATCTACATTATGTGTCATCATACTATATGTGTATTATATCTTTTGGGTAATGTACTTGAAATTATGACAAAAGTAATTTCGGAAAAGACGAACATCATAGTCATAGTAAAAGAAAGGCTTTTGAGGTGGAATGCCATTCGTGGATGCAGTCTTAATAATTAGACAAATTTAGTTTTACTGGCATAAAGCATTATTAAGAATTATAACTTACTTTCATTTCATCTTCAACACCTTCACATCTTTCATTCGTTAAAAGATAATTGGTATTAATATGCAGAAGGAGTATCATCTATTTCTAAGAACCACTATAAGTTGAATTTGATTTTTGTTGCTGTTATATCTGCCGCGAATTTTAATCTGGGTGATCTCGATGCTCAAGTGTTGACGTATGTACTCGTGGAAGATGGGTCAGAATGCAGTGCGGGACGTTATAATAGGAACAATTATTATTGTTTGTGTTTGGTTTCTAGTGGTGCTATGCGGATTTATATACTATCGTTGAAAATCTGGACGCTGGGTAATATAACTTTTCTTTAATTTGATCAACTAATACGATTCATAGTAAGAACATGTAGTCGAGGAAACTTGCAATCATTTAACAATGCTTCCGTTGTTATTTTCTATAATTTAGTCAACATTTGGGAGAAATTTCCAGCATCAGATCATTTTCCAGGTTTTTTTTGCGAATCTATTCATATTTTATGCTCTCGAAAGACTTTCCCCGTCGTAATATTGTATCCTAGTAAGCAACTTTAATCAATTCTGTTGCAATCTACGCCCTTTTTTAAGTCAGATATTGTAGATTTTAACTTTCCGTATGAGAATTCTATAGAATATCGTGCAATCCTAGACTCGATAGAAGTCTTAAGAAGCCTTAAGTGCTGCCGCGAAAGTTCACTTTGTTCTCGATCGATCGATCAACATAATTTGCTTTCCCTGCTTGAATGACTAATTCATGATATTTTTATAAGCTTCATCGAGTCATATAAGTCGACTTTCTGCACACCATATTTTATAACTCGGCGAATATCATTTCTCGTTCAAGAACCTCGGCAGGTGCTCATATTTTCAAAGGACTGAATTACTTGTATACTATATTACCCTTTTCTCCCCAACCAGCTCTAACACGTCCTCGTTCATTTCTCTATTGACCCAGCTTACTTTCTCCATTCTACACCATACCCTCATCTCTTAAATCTTTTGATATCTTCTTTTCTTAACGTCCACGTTTCACACCCGTACAACATTACACTCCACACCAAGGATTTTACCAATCTCTTCCTGATTCCTTTATCAAGTCCCTTTGTCATCAGTTCCCTTTGCTTCATGAGTGTTTCTTTCACTGATGCTATCCTTTTTCTAATCTCCGTTGAGCATCTCCCATCTTTAGAAAGAAGGATGCCCAAGTATGAAAATTGATCTACTTGTTCTAGTTTTTCCCCATCCACTCTTATCGTTAACTTAGATTTGATTCCATATGAAAACCTCATAATTTTAGTCTTTCTCACATTTATTTTCATCCCAAACTCCTTTGCTTTTTGTTTTAGTGCATTTACTAGGATTTGCAAACCCCTTTCAGAATCTCAGACAATAACCTTGTCCTCTGCATATCTTACTGACTTCACTACTTCCCCACTCCACTTCCAACTTTTACTTCCTTCTCTATTTCATCCCAGGCTTCTTTGATCATTTCTTCTGCATATATGTTAAAAAGAGATGATGATAAAGGACAACCTTGTCTTACTCCCCTCCCTAACTCTGCCCACTCTAATTCTCCATTAGCAACTCTTACTCGTGCAGTTTGATTTAAATACAAATTTTGCACTAAATACCTATCTTTCCAACCCAACCTAATTCCCTTTAGTATCACCATCAGTTTTGGCCATTGAACTTTATCAAAGACCTTCTCAAAATCAACAAAACATACACAAACGTCCCTTTTAAATTCTGAGCTACGTTCTGCAAATACCCTCATTACCAGAATTGCATCCCGCATCCCTTTCCCTCTCTGAAAACCAAACTGGTAATTTCTGATAAGTTCATTACTTTTTCAATCAATCCTTCTATTCAAGACCCTTAGCATAACTTTTGCCACATGAGATATTAAACTAATTGTGCTGTAATCCTGGCATTACTCTTTTTCTGTAACGGATTCAGGATTGACTTAGTAAAATCCTATGGCCACTTTCCCTCTTCGTAGATTTTCCTAAATAAATTGTAGAAGTGTTTCTTACCCTTTTCCCCCTGGTGTTTAAGAAATTCTACTGGAATTTTGTCCACACCCATTGCTTTCTTCCATTTCACATTCCACAGTGCCCTATCGAGTTCACTATCTGATATATTTGGTCCAGCATCATCTTCCTCTACTTCTTGTACATTTTCTATCTCTATGTGTGAAGGCTTCATGTCTTTAGCACACAATTTTTCAATATATTCTTTCCATCATCTCCTTATGCTATCTGGCTCCCTTAAGATGTTTCCTTTGTTATCCCTCACATTGGCCATTTTATTCCCCGTTAATTGTTTCACTTTTCTATATAATAGGTTGACCCTCTCTCTATTTCTTTCTCTCCTCAGTTCATTGTTCAGTGCCCTGTACATTCTACACCCGTGTTCTGTATTGACCCTTTTCCATTGCCTTCTTTCCTACATTTTATTTATCATTTCTACCGTCACCCATGGTTTCCTAATTTTGTTTTGGTTGACCTTCCCAATGGTTCTTTGGGCACTATCTTTGATGCTGGTTTTGATCTTTTCCCATCACTCATCTACTGTAAGTTTCCTTTCATTATCATCTAGAGCCATATTGACTGACTCTTGAAACTCTACCTTTTCTACACCTGAGGACTTCTATTTTCTATGTTCCATTTAGGAGCCATTTTGGTCCGATAGATTGTTTAAAATTTAAGCTCGGTTTTCATCATTACTAAGTTATGATCCAAGTCTACATCAGCACCTGGATAACTTTGTGAGTCTATAACACTATTTCTAAGCCTCTTCCTTACCAAAATGTAATTGATTTGGTACATATCTGTGTCCCCAGCTTTTTCCATGTGTACCTTTGTCTGTTATGGTGTTAAAAGAGGGTGTAGGTGATACAGAGGCTATTACTCCTGCAAAAATCAATCAGTTTTTGTCCTCTGTTGTTTCTATTCGCTAGCCTGAACTCTCCCACTTCGTCCCCATCTTTTCCTTGCCCAACCACCGAATTCCAGTCCACCATTACAATAAGGTTTTTATTACCTTTTATTTCCTATTATCTCTTCTATTTGCTCGTAAACTAAATTGATTTTGTCCTCGCGATAATTGCTAGTAAGGAGGTACACTTGAACTATAAGTGTTTTCTGGTTGGGCCTTAATTTCTGCTGACATAACCCGGTCGCTTATTAGCTCTGTGGCTATCATGGCTTTTCTGGCTCCCTTGTCCAATATTATAGCAACCTCTCTCTGGTTAGTATTTCCCCCACTGAATATTACTCTCACATCATTACTCCAAAATTCTCCCCCATCCTTCCACGGTACTTTGCATAGCCCCAGAATGTTAATGTTGGACCTCTTCATTTCTAACTTTACGTTTTCTAGCTTCCCTTTTCTAAGCAAGTTTCTGACATTCCAGCTCCTTACCCTGGTTTCCTTGGTCACCTTCTTCTCTTGTGTCGTTGGGTAAGGATTTCATGGAATGACAACGGCCTTACCACCATCCCTGCCGGGCACGATACTCTCCCTAGAGGGCTGAGTCCCATATTTGCCAGTGACAATAGTATTATTGTGGCACATCATAATCATGGGATAGATAGTGGAGATGATCTCCCTTTCCTTCCTCAACAGTGTTTTTAACATGACACCATCACTCATATAGGCCACCCCACTGGGGCATAGATGCCTTTGCAGCCAACTCACTGAAATACAGATGCTGTATTGACTACCTTAATGTCTGGCCCCTACCTATTGACCTTTCTGGCATGAGTGACGAAGAACAAATTTCTAGCCAGTATAGCTCTCTAGGTCATAGGAAGCCCCTTCACCATGTAAAGGTGTATTTCATAGAAGGGTCAAGCATTATCGGGAAAACATTTGAACAAATCATCAAATATTACCACAATGGATTTTATATGGGAGAATTTCGCACCCAGCTGGCATCAAACCAACACTCATTTGGTTACATTCCTTCCACTGGTACTATAGAAGTCCACGCCACCTGCAAACTCAATGATATTAAATGCTCAAATTGCACTGGGAAAGACTTCAAAAAATTTTTCAAGTATCATGCAAAGGATCGCCTGGTGTCAAACTTAGAACCTGTTTGTGAGAGACAATTGAAAATCAATGTTAAAAAAATACCTCTCTGACTATTTCTGAAGTTTTAAGTAAGAGTTTACATACAAAAATGGAGTCATGTATACAATGGTTAGCATTCTAATAGTTATTGGAGCTCTCTAATTCTTCCTTGATGTAAAATCAGTTAGGATAATAGACAATTTCTTATCTTAAGGCTTAAACAACTCAGTTCTTAACTTTTTATTTATGTTCTGTTATAATTGTTTGGTTTTTATGAAGCATAAGCATTATAGCTTTTCTATTAAGATAGATCTTTATGAGTTGGCGTTGCTTAGAGGATTCTAGCTGGGCCTCAATTTTGTTACTTTCGCGTAGCTTATGCAATTGGGTTTTGAACGCAATTGTCGGCCATCTTGGCAAAAATTGCAAATGGAATCGCCTTTGATTTCATAACTCGGAATTGCAAATGCGAGCGCAATTCAACTCCGTTAGTAATGCTATTCCTATCGCTAGAAAACAAGCAGGTGAAATCTGCTTTGTAAACAGTAAACATGGCGGAAATATGCTCGCTTGAATGAAATATTATGAGAATAAAATGAAATGATGGACTGTAGAAGTCTCAAAGATCCTTTAAATCAGTCAGCAAGTCAGCAGAACTTTTAGGGAGACATTATAATTACCATAATGTATGTAAATGTGCCTAACAAAGGTTTTAATACCTCAGCTGAAAGTTGAGGTAAGCAATGTCGTGAAATGATTGGTTTTATTACATAAAATATAAATTTCCTCGATGTGACATTAATCAGCAATTATTATTATTAATAAAGCTTATTGTAGAGATGTATTTATGACATGTACGGAAGATTCCTGAGTAGATGGAACTCATATAAATGGCGAAGAGGGTGACTTATCTGTTTGAGGCAATATTACAGGCAGAAGATATAGAAGAAGAGTTGGAAATAGTGGGCTGCATATACCTTACATGAGGATTCAAGTAACAGTTCATTTCATAGTACATTCATTCATGAGAGAGCGAGTTGAATAAGATCTCAAAGATAGGATATTAGTAAAACTTACAGCCTTCGCTGACATTCTTTGTTATAGCAGTTATCTAACATTAGCTTAACTTGAAGGAATGGCGATTCACACTGTAGTATTCCAAAATGAAATGAGTGAATGAAATACACTGCTTTTCAAAGAGAAACTAGTAGCTATTTCATTCAGAATTACCTTAGCTGAATACTACAGAAAAGTTTTACTTCTTTCTGTAGTACTGATATTTACTTACTTTTCAGTAGTATTTTGTTAAGGTATAAAATAAATTTGAAAAGTTGTGTATTTCATTCACTCATAAAATTAGCTATACCTAATGTCTTAGGAATGCAGTGAGGAAAACCAAAGCATTTAAACATATGTTAAATTAAATTCTGTAAAAATAACTTTACATTTTCACACTAGAAAAGTAATTTTTCTAATACTATCATGGGAGAAGGAGGAGATTACTATGTTATAATACAAAGAAGAAGAAACACAATCAAGATAGCCATTTATAGGACAAGAATGAAACAAAGCAATTTGCTTCGCTCATCAACAATAAATATTAATTGTCCTAGAAAGCTAACGTTAATCACTGTCTTTATGTATAATATGATGATTATAGAACACAAATTTTCCATGGACTACTCTTCAGTCAGAACAAGTAAACTAAAACTTAAAAGTACATGTTTACGAGTATTAAAATGCATATGCTTTGCAAATTTTCAAAATGTGTTACGCTTTGTATCACAAAATATCTTTATTTCATGTTTAAATAGTATTGTACTGTTGTATTATTATGTAGCAAATTCTAAAATTATGCAGTATTTAATGTTAACCATAATGTAAAAGCTTTGTATACATGATATTTAAGGAGATCATTTAACCTTATATATGCATACATCTATCTATTATATATAGCTAACTCTCTGGATATACCTATCTATTATATATAGCTAACTCTCCGGATATACCTATATATATATCTATTATATATAGCTAACTCTCCGGATATACCTATATATATATAGGGGATACGAATTCTGACCATGTTCCACAAGCGCCATCGACGTCAGATTTTTTCGACGTACTGGCCCTACGCTCTAGACGCCAGAATAATTCAGAAATCGACGCTAGCTATCATGGGTTCGATACCAGAAAATCCCAAAAATCGCAATTTTCCCATAAGAATGCATTGCGCGGATTTTTGAAATTTTTTTTGCGGCCCTTATCGGTAAGATAGCGAAACCAAAATCTCGGAGGTTGAATTTGAGGTACTCTTCTATATTACGAATGGAAGAAATGTTGCCAAATGACCGTGAGTTCGACTCCAGGTGGGTCCGAAATTCTTCCATAAGAAATGCATTGCTGGAATTTTTGGAAATTTTTTTCGATGTCTTCCCGATATGCTGGAAAGATAAAACTCGGTGTGGCGACGGAGGCGTTTAAAAACATTCTTTCATGAATTTCACCGTTCGTCTAGTGGTCCTTGGTTCGATGCAAGAGGGTCATTCCGATTCCACCATGCGTTTCAAACGGGGAAAACGGAATCTTATTTTAGGACCTTCCCGATAAGATATTAGATCGAAACTTTGGAACAAGTCGTAATGGCTCTTATCTAATATTAATTCGCTATTTTCTCTCACAGAAGATCCTGAGTTCGGCGCTAGGCGGTTTTTTGCGAGAATTTTCGAAAATTGTTTTAAGTCCTTCCTCCGAGCCGTAGAACAGTGAAATTCGCGGAGGTTGGAGATGAGAGGGTCTTCCATAGTACGAAAGGAAGAAATGCTACCAAATGACCGTGAGTTCGAGGCCAAGTGGGTGCAAAATTCTCCAGTATAAAATGAATGGCGGTCAATTTTTATAATTATTTTTAATGCATATCCGATTACCGGGAAGGATATAAAATGGAATGTACATAGAGGCTATTCATATGTTTCAGATACGCTGTCCGTCATTACTTTGACGGTTCTTGGTTCGATGCCAGAGCGTCATTTCTATTCTACCGTGTATTTCAAAGGGGGATGGCGTATTCTTATTATAGGAACTTCTTTATAAGATATTGAATTGAAACTTTGGAACAGGTCAGAATGGCACTTAGCTTACATTAATATATAATTGTGTCACACGATCGGGTCCTTAGTTCGTCGTTAGGCGGTCTTTTGCGCGAGGGTTTGAGCATTGTTTTGAGGCCTTTCTCTGTACGATACTGCATTCAACTGATAGCTTGTCAGCTCATTCAACTGATAGACGTCAGATTTTTTCGACGTACTGGCCCTACACTCTAGATGCCAGAATAATGCAGACTTCGACGCTAGCTATCATGGGTTCGATGCCAGAAATTCCCAAAAATCGAAATTTTCCCATAAGAATGCATTGCGCGGATTTTTGAAAATTATTTCGAGGCACTTATCGTTAAGATAGAGTAACCAAAATTTCGGAGGTTGAAGTTGAGGTAGTCTTATATGCTTCTCATGGAAAAAATGTAGCCAAATGACAGTAAGTTCGACGCCAGGTGGATGCAAAATTCTTCCATAAGAAATGCATTGCGGAAATCTTTGACGATTTTTTTAAATGCCTTCCCGATTAGCTGGAAAGATAAAACCCGGAATGGTGACAGAGGCGTGGGACCTTCCCGATAAGATATTGAATCGAAACTTTGGAACAAGTAAGGATGGCACTTATCTAATATTATTTTGCTGTCTTCTCTCACGACCGGGTTCTTAGTTCGTCGCCAGGCGGTCTTTGGCGCGAAGTTTTAAATTTGAACTGAGGCAGTACTTGGTATGATACTGTATTCAACGGATAGCTTGCAGTATGCAAGCAACTTTTACTCGTATCTATTATATATAGCTAACTCTCCGGATATACCTATTTATAGGGGGTACGAATTCTGACCATGTTCCACAAGCGCCATCGACGTCAGATTTTTTCGACGTACTGGCCCTACACTCTAGATGCCAGAATAATGCAGACTTCGACGCTAGCTATCATGGGTTCGATGCCAAAAATTCCCAAAAATCGCAATTTTCCCATAAGAATGCATTGCGCGGATTTTTGAAAATTATTTTGAGGCACTTATCGTTAAGATATAGTAACCAAAATTTCGGAGGTTGAAGTTGAGGTAGTCTTCTATGCTTCTCATGGAAAAAAATGTAGCCAAATGACAGTGAGTTCGACGCCAGGTGGATGCAAAATTCTTCCATAAGAAATGCATTGCGGAAATCTTTGACGATTTTTTTAAATGCCTTCCCGATAAGCTGGAAAGATAAAACCCGGAATGGTGACAGAGGCGTGGGACCTTCCCGATAAGATATTGAATCGAAACTTTGGAACAAGTAAGGATGGCACTTATCTAATATTATTTTGCTATCTTCTCTCACGATCGGGTTCTTAGTTCGTCGCCAGGCGGTCTTTGGCGCGAAGTTTTAAATTTGAACTGAGGCAGTACTTGGTATGATACTGTATTCAACGGATAGCTTGCAGTATGCAAGCAACTTTTACTCATATCTATATATGTATGAATTTATTTTTAGATGAATCCTAGCAGTGTATTTTGCTTATGGAGAATTAAAACGTAACTTATACTTATATAATAATATATTCACTTGTACAATTTCAATTCAAGGACCAGACGGTTGCTTTAGTTAACGGATATTGAATCTTTCGCTGCATATGATAGCATCACTCGTGCCTTCAAATACAATCTCCGTGAATATTTATGCAGTCACCTAAAGTTATTTGCTATTCTATCTGTTTCTCCTCTAACATTTATTTGTAATAGCCTCGAATCATACTCCTTGCAGACTACACATTGTCGTCAATGCGCAATTATGAGAATGTAATCTAGCAAGTAATTTAGAGAGGTAAATCATGCAACACCGTTTCCACGAAGATCTTGTGCTGCTGGCGATTTGAGTTGCAAAATGGCACTTCCAATGCAATTTTCATTTCATCTGCTTCAAAGTATCTTCGTCGCAATTCTGGGAGAGCATTTCCTTGCGCTGTGGGAAAGTTACAAAATTGAGGCCCGATTCCTTTCATGAAATTGTGGGATGTTTACTGTTGTATTTTAGAAATGAAATTCTTTCAACTATTTATACTCTGCCAGTCATTTTAAAATTGTTACAGTCACTTCACTTTCGAAACTTTCAAACTTCGTGAAAATAATCAGCTGCCATTCGGGAACTAATACATGAATTGTCATGAAATTAAAAACAGTGCCATCTTAAGGTTGGTTCTCAAGTGAAATGTGCAGAAAAAGTTACTAGTGGCGACATCTCTGTGTTAGGCTCGGGACTTTTCAGGCCATGTAGTACATGATGTTAAATACCTCTTCACTTGAAATTTCTTCCAAACATTGTAGCAGAATTAATTTTGTATATAATTTGGTGGAAAACATGGCCTCGTGATGATTAATCACGCAAGAGAGATGACTTAAATATACGAGTCGATGATTATTTGCCGTCTTTGCATTTAAACTTAAGCGGTTTAACTGGCAGAGATAAATTTTCTGTTGCCTATCTGCCAGTAATTGTATTTAGACTTTCTGGAAAGACGATTTGCCTGGAAGAAAAGTTACTCGAAAGATACATTTTAACCAGTGTTGTAAAAACCGGCCATAAGAGTACCTTCTTCACCCCATTCTCCCCTGCCTAAATATAGGATTTTTAGGATTTAGATGAGTACCCCGCAAGCCGCCAGTGGCGTATGGCAGGGGGTGTAATGACACCATCTTAGTATTCTAATCGACCCTATTAGCTTCTCTAATAGCTCGCGGGAAGAACGACCAGAAATAACTATCTGTCCTTGCTATTTCCTCCTTATAACGCTTGGTTGATGCCTCTCGGAGATCGCGCTCACTACTAACCGGAATCAAAGTTTCATTCACCTCGTCCCTAAATTCGGAACCGAGGAACTTTTCGAATAGTTTCCTTCGGTAATCATTTCTTCTCTCCTGAAGTGAATTCCAACCGAGGGATTCTATCATGGACGTAACGCTACTGTCGAACCTGAAATCTCCTGTAACGAAACGAGCTGCTCTACGTTGGGCCTTTTCTAAGTCTGAGACCAAACCTACCTCGTGTGGATCCCAAATCGCGCAGCAATATTCGAGATTAGGTCGAATGAGTGAAAAATAAGCTATTTCTTTTACTCTTGATGAGCATCCCTTCAGCGTTCTACCTGTTAGTCTCTGTATTTTGTTCGCCTTACCTATTACATCTCGAATGTGTTCTTTAAAAGATAAACTACTACTGAACGTGACTCCTAGATATTTATTATGACGCACGAACTCTAAGGGATGTCCTGAAATTTTGTACAGTGCGGGAATAACGTTTGTAGAACGCGTGAAACTCATAGCAACGCATTTCTTAAGATTCAGATCAAGCTGCCAATCCTTACACCATCCTGCTATAACGTCCAAGTCATTCTGTAGTATATGTATATCATTTTCTGACGAAATCTCTCTGTATATGAGGGTATCATCGGCGAACAATCTAACTTTGCTCTTTACTTTATCCGCTAGGTCGTTAATGTATATGAGGAATAAAATCGGCCCTAGGACACTTCCCTGCGGAACACCTGATGTGATACTAATTTCGTTGGATAATATTCCGTCTAACGCAACTCTCTGAGATCTGTTTTCTAGAAATGATTTTGTCCACCTGACCACCTTTCCGTCAATCGCGTAGGAACTTAACTTTTGTATAAGCTTTACATGGGACACCGTGTCGAAGGCTTTCTTAAAATCTAGAAAAATTGCGTCTGATCTAACTCCCTTATCTGCTGCCTTAGATACGTCATTCATAAAGAGGGCTAACTGGGTATCGCAAGACCTACCCTTACGGAATCCATGCTGGCTCTGACTGATTGCTCCATTTTCAGCTAGAAAGCGCATAATTGAGCTGGCAATAATATGTTCCATAATTTTGCAGAATATAGAAGTTAGTGATATGGGCCTATAGTCGTCTGGTTTTACAGTACGCCCTTTCTTAGGCACCGGAGTGATGTGTGCTTTCTTCCAAGACATTGGGACAGTACCCTCATCCAGTGATTTCTTATAGAATACCTGAAGAAGGGGGGCAATATTGTCGGCTAAAGTTTTTATGACAACAGCAGGAATACCTTCGGGTCCTGGCGCCTTTTTCCTTTCAATCTCTCGCAATAACTTAGCAATTCCATCAGTTGATATCTCTATGGGACTCATCTCTGAATCAATGCGCACAGGAAAGTCATTAACTTGGCCATTGTCTGCTGTAAAGCATTTCCTGTAGTGCTGGTTTAGCAAATTAGCTTTTTCTGTTGGTTCGTTCACGGTGACTCCCTCTTCGCTTATTAGGTTAGGCACAGAAGACTGACCTCCTCGAGTCTCACGGACATACGACCAAAACTCTTTCTGATCTCCCCCTAGTGATTCTAACAAGGTTCTAGATCTGTATTCCTGATATTCTTTCTGTGCTTCTTCTTTAACCAGTTTACGTATTTCTCTATAATTATGCTGTTCTCGCTCAAAATTATCTCCAGAAGCTTTGAGTTTTCGTAATCGCGAATGAATGACTCTCTGTTTCCTATGCAACGCTCGTAACTTAGGTTTCGTCCAACGCGGCTCTTGACGTTCACGCACGTTTTTAATCGGAACGTATTTAATTAAACCTTCTTTTATTATACGAAGAAACTCTATCCAACTATCATTTACTGAATTACGATCCATAAAGCGATAAAAATCGTCCTTGCACGCGTTTATGTAGCTTTTATATTCTGAAAAATTTGCTTTTCGAATTACATATACTTGCCTCCGCGGCTTAAGAGATTTAACCGCTGCTACTTTAATATGAGCCATTATGACATCATGATCTGAAATACCGTCGACTATATCGAGACTAGTTATCATTTGTGGGTGGGAAGTGGCTAGTAAATCAAGAATGTTACCTTGACCCGCCCGGTTCTTTCGAGTTACCGTCATATTCACCTGATCTAAAGCATAAAACGAGAAGATATCGATTAATTTTTGCGAAATTTTCTTTTCTCTGCAAGTACTTGAGCATGTGAAATTCTGCCAATTAATATACGGAAGGTTAAAATCTCCACCTATGAAAATGATAGGATCTTTTATTTTCTTACAAATTATCTCTAATGACAGGGATAGGTCATCTATACAATCAATACCGCCGTCGGGAGGACGATATAAAGAGCAAAAATGAACTTTACTTCCGTTTTGTCTCAGAATAGAACGGGGATACAAACTCTAACCATTTTTAACAAGTGCTATCAACGTAAAAGTTTTATGAGATACTGTCCCTACCGTGTAGCGGCCAGAATAATTCAGACTTTGACGCTGTCATGGGTTCGATTCCAGAAGTCTCCAGACATCGGAATCATCCCTTAAGAATACATAGCGCAGATTTTTGAAAATTATTTTGAGGTGCTTCTTTAGGGGAAAATTTTCCTGCAATCTATCTGCTGGTAACTGCAAGTAGACTTTCTAGAAACAAATTTCTTCGGGTAGACAGTTTACCCTGAGGATAAACTTTAACCAACGTTGTAGAAACCGGTCATAAATAAAAGCTCTGCAGTTAATATAAATTGTTATAATAATCTAAGAATTCAACTTGGGCGGCGATTGTAGTCACCTCTTTACGCCATTTCACTATATAGTAATGCAACGACTTCAAGGGAGGACTTTCATCACAAACTGTATCATTTTTAAGTTGATAGACCGTTTTCAGCTATGTTAATTTAAAAGTTGTATCAGTAATTAATTAAAAAATGAGTATGAAACTAAACACTTTACTTAGATCAACACTGGAAAAATTAGAATATCTGTTGTAAGTCAAACGAACTGATCACTGACGCAACACTAATGGCTTCCCAAGCACATTGCAGTTGCTAGGGAACGCCACAGGGGCCCCTATATAGGTATATCCAGAGAAGTATCTAATAGATACACATATATCTCGAGAAGCGTCTATATAGAATAGATCGATAACGTATATAAGCGTAACAGGAAAATCTTCATTGCCCTTAAACCGGTGTTGTTTCCTAAAAATTTTTTAATTCAATATTTAATTAATTTTTTAATCTAATAACACAATTGGTAACAATAAAAGTGTCTCTGCCCTTAATTTTGCTAATTCTAACTGGTTTTCGAATGAAACGAATCCGACTGTAAATTAGCTTCCAAAATATTGCAATTTTGCAAAAGATTTACTTGGGTAGATGTAAAAAGAAAAAATCCATGGCTTTTGCCACCCCTATGAGCCCTCAAATCATGTGAATGATTGTGACTTTCGCATGGTGCCACAAATGAACTGACAAGGAAAAAAAGGGGACTACCCAAATATTCCTTCAGTCAGTTGCTCTTCCTGTGCCTCCAGAAAAATACAAAATAGTGGATAAATATGAAAATGAGGAAAATTCGGAAGGATTAGCAGTTCTCCACATTGCAGGACTTCATTCGAGGAGTATTAAGCGAGAAGGAAAATGCACAAATCCTTTAGTCAAGAGTGGAATCTTCTAAGCCCTATTGTCAAGGTTTGCCCATATAGGAGTGTGCAAAGAGAAATTAGCCATTTCTTCAAGAGGAAAAGTGAAGCTGTCTTTTGCGGCGATGTCATTGGCCTGATGAAGTAGACTGCAGCCAAAAAGACTTTTCATAGATTCCTCTAAGCTGTCTTGCTGCTGCTAGGTAACGCCATTTGTATGAAATACAAAAATATAGCATTTCTTTTGGAGGAAATCAAGTATAAAGACTAATGGCAAATTTGGGGTGATCGCGATATTGTTGGGATATACCAAACGTTGTTGTTTTCTAAGCGAAGTCGAGCGAGGTCTTTGAATTATAAGCAATACCCTCTAGAAAAATTTTGTGTGGCCGGATAAAAAATATTCGGCCTCCGACAAAATACAATCCGCTACACATAAGATTGACGAAACATTTTGTTAAGGCCATGATTAAATACGATGAAGATTTCCAATACTGAAGAAGGTTGTTCCCATACTTAGTAAATCAAAAATTAAATAAAGGATAATTAGCGAGAGCTATTAAAGAATGAAGAGTTTGATGAAGCAGTCAAAGGACCTGGTATGGAGGCCTGGAGCTTGTTAATGAGCTTCTAATAAAGCTTTTTGAAGGTGTATTGGCAATATCTTAGCTCTTTACAATAAACTAGTCCCTTAAATACATTTTGTGGACTCTACCCTCGATGTGAGAAGTGAGTGAAGGCTAATTGGATGCATGGCCGATTCAGACATAAAGAGAATAAGTCAGCTTGTTGTGAACTTCCTCATTCATAGAGAGAATTCATAAATATATAACGTATTAAAAACTTATCTTTCCATTATTTACTCGAATTTCATGTGAAAAGGAGAAAAGAAATTAAAAAAACGATTTTTCCAACATCTACGTCTAGAAGATCTACTGTCAGAACCTATGCCATATAAAATAATGATGTCAAAGAAACCAGAGCCAATGGGAAGAGGTTACACTCGTATTTATCGAGCCAACTAATTTCATCACCTGGAAAAAGGTCATTTTTGTATGCCTGCGTTTTCCTTCCGTTGCGTCTGTTCGAAGAAAAGTTCATTTTACGCGAAATTAAATTAGAGAGGATGCTCGTGGTGAATGAGATGAGACGAAATAATATCAAAATATACGTATTCATTGCTTATTATAATATAGTTTTCGCCTCGAGATCACGAAAACTGTTAGAAAGCACGTGAAATATCTGATTAGTGTGAGGCATCGTTAAATTCGATATGAGCGATCAATTTTTGATTGAGTATAGCCCTACTTTCTGAAAAGGAAGGAATGTGGGCGAAGAATTCATTTATTTGTTCATATTAACCGATTCGTGAGACGCATTTTGTTAAAATTACAAACAAATTTAAAGCACTCCTTGAAATGAGCAAAAGACTTTTCAGAGGATCCATGCTCAACAGAAGTAAGAAATTCTTTTACAAATGGAATGAACTGTGGGTAATTACTGCGGGTATGCGTTAGTAATTAAAATAGCAAACGTGGTGTGTAGAGTATGTTTTTTTTATTCGAATACTGGGATGTTAAAATGTGCATCGATATCTAGAAAACAATCTTAAACTTGTTTTAATCTTTCTCTCCAATGTATAGATTTTTGTGTCCGTTCTATTCCATTCTAAATTCTATTAATCTTATTTTCTAGTTATTGACCGAGGGCCAATTCAGTAAAATGAAAAAAGACTGACAGGACTGGGACTCGAAAATTTGGCGATGGAGCGATTTTAACGTTGTGTAAGTAACCACTGACACTCAAGTGCTAATGAATAACTACGTGTATTTGCTCAACGGAAAGCATATTTCGTCGCCTTGCGCCATCTTGTTGACTTTGTGTTATGAAGGATTGCGATCAAATGAACGATTTCAAATGAAGAGCTAGTCAGATGTGAAAGTTATACAATAAAGATACACTACCATTTATACAGAAAATTTTACATGCGAAATAAATAGTAAAAGAACGTAATGAAATACATTATAATTACATATAAATAAATAAACCGCTTTATAATAATTTATTATTTTCTTTCTCGCCACAAAGGGCATTTTTGCGATGCGATGTCCCATTAAGGCGATACATTTTTCATTTATGTATAAATACATTATTATTTCATATACATTATTTAAATTAGGTGGTCGAAGACCGAAGCTACCTCAATAAAGAGGTCCAGAAAAAGCCTATTACGGTAGTCGATGGTAACTACTGCTGGCAAATCCCACGTCGCGCCATGGACTTGACTTTACTATACATTATTCATATTACTTTATTACATATATTGATTTAAAAATGATCAAACTATTCGGCAAGTATCCTGGGTTATCGACGTTTGGACCAAATTTATGTTAATACCAACGTTTAATTTTTCCAGATTGGCTTCTAAAATTTTTAGTACTATTACTGTTAAAGAAATAATTATGGGTACGATTCTTGCTTTATTTAATGTCCATAGCTTCTGAATTTCTATTACTATTTCGTAGAGGTGGGAACAATCGAATGAAAATAGTCGAATAATTCGATTGTCTGGTTCAATCGAATTATTCGTATAAAGCGTTTCGATTTTTCACTCTATCCTAACCAAGTGAATTTATTCGATTTTTTTAGCGAGTGAAAAACCGAATAAACCAATTCGAGTCTATGAAGTGAGTGCATGTGTGCCGAAGTGTTTGCTTAGGAACTTTTCATTTAGAATTCTTATAGCTGTAGTTCTGATTTATTTGCTTTTAAAGGATGAACGTGTAAGATGGTGCTCTCTGCTTTCATTCTGTGGTTCTCTCTGTTTGTGTGTTAGTATTTCGGAGAGTTTCATTTTCCTAACCCATGCTTGGTCTTAGATTTGTTTACTCCGGCCTAAATAGGATGACGTAACGCACCACTTCCACCTTAAATTACATTTTCCCAGATTATGATAATGAAAAATAGTTAGTATGAGGATTGGTAAATAATTACTATAAATAAACAATAAATCGACAAATTATATTGTTTAATGTTATAATTTTTCAAGAGATTATATTTTTAAATTGCGAGTAAAGGAAGGAGACTAGATTTTAAGCAAATACTTAAAACCCCGTTATTTCCCGTGCATGAAGTTTTCCTAATCACACTTTGTTTGGGAAATTCATAATTTTTCTTTCTTAGCCATTTTTATAATATTTAAAATTGTGAAAATGAAAAGAAATATCACTTGTTCGGAAATACTAAGAAAGAATTTAATTAGAATAATAAGATAACAAGAAAGACTAATAGACATAGATGAAGATTTAATGAACTGTCCAAGACCAATAAAAATAATTTACTCGATTGTTTTCATTCGAATGAAAACAATGGAATAAATGCCTAAATAATCGAATAACAATAAATCGAATAATCGAACAACAATGTTTTTTACAATTGATTGTCCCATCCCTACTATTTCGGTATATTTATTTACTTTTTCGGAATATGCACTTTGAAGGTTGTGTCGAGGCTTACTGCAATGTGTATTATTACTGCTTCTCGTTTACGCTTATTTATTTATTTATTTATTTATTCTTAAATACTACAAGTAGGCACCAGGCCAGGTGGTAGTATCAAAAGGGGAAAAGAAAATTAAAATACCATGCCTGGTATTCACCCTAGTCAGGAGGAAAAACCCCCAAAACCTCCCGAAGGCAGTACATCATCATAAAACAGCAAATATAATTACAGAATACAGAAATAATTACTAAATACAAATATAATTGTAATATATAACTACAAAACCCTTTTAATTCTATTTACAAATGCTTTACAGGAAGGAGGAAAAGGTTCGAAAACTTCTTCAGGTAGATTGGAACTATCTACCTGAAGAAGTTCTACCTACCATTCGACTATTCCGCGATTAAGGAATGAAAACTTGCAAGTATCCGTTCTCTGTTTTAGGGTAGCTATTTTGTGTTTGTGATCGTTTCTCCCAATGTAATCCGGTTCTCTGAGTTTATTATTTAATTCTTTCAACGAAGGTTTTGCAGTGACAGTTTTGTAAATATTCCCCAATCTTTTGAATTAAGGTTATATCCGGCATATTGGCTTTAATGGTTATATCTGTCTAATATTCCAATATAATTTGGCGTTATTGTTTTATGTTGCCTCTCACCTGTTGAGTGTTTTCCGTAATGAGTTCGTGAGTGATTGCAAACCTTTGATGGATAATTTTCGCTATATTGTTATGTCTTAAAGTATAATTGTGATTTGCAAGTACTGAGCCCCTTCCTATTATGTGATACAATGATTTTGATGCTGCTGCACACCTTCGACATTTATCTGTCTGCATATTTTTACTTTTATTATATATTTTATACAGTTTCTAGAGCTTAGTATGATTTGGTCATGAACGCTTCTGTTTCGGAGAATAAAAAGCCTTTCGTTTGCCATATATTGGATTGTGTGATACGCCTATCATTTTTAGTATATTATACTGCTTGTTGTGAAGTTTTTGTTTTACTCCATTTTCTATTGTTTATATATCAGGTATTTTCCTATCTTCTAGATCATCATTCTTTCTACTTATTTTAGATGGATTGGGGTATAATTCTGATTTTCATCCATTATTGCTTGGTGTAGCCATTAAATTACATATGCGCGGTTCACTTTTTCTCTAACGGGTCAGAGCGTCAATACCTTTAAAAGGTGATGACGGAATCTTATTTTGGGACCTTCCTGCTATGATATCGACTTATAGTGGCATTTATCTGATGTTCATACATCTTTCAGAAACGGCTACTGGGTTCGACACCAGGCGCTCTTAATTCTCCCATAAGATATGTATGGTGGGAAATTATAATTTTTTTGGAGTCATTTCCTGAGAACATGGAAATCCGTCAGAAGCTGTTATTTTGGATTGTGGTGTTTCTTATTCTGTCTCTCTTCGTTGTAATATCTCATTGTTTATAGTTTCTTATACGTAATATAGTTTATACTTAGACGGAAAATCCGTCATTATTATAAGATTATAGATTGGGTTGCTAGAGTTTAGTTGGATTCATTTTATGGTTCACCGTATTTGAATGAATAAAAGCATCTAACCCAAGAGAAACTAAATGTACCGGAAATTGGGAGGTGTATTTCACATACGAGTAACTTTCAGTTTCTAGTTTTGATCTGATCCAGATGAGCCTTCTTGCCTTTCAATTCCTATATCTTACTTCTGTTATTATATTAGATTTTGGATCATAAGGAATAAGAAAGTAATTAAATTATTGTAAAATATATCTCTGCAAAGGAAATTACCTCTTTCAATTCAGTCGGATTCAATGCAATCGTATGCATGTTTGAGGTGATAAAATTATTCGCAATTTGTCGATCAAATCAAATGAGAAGTAATTTTCCAAATGTTCCATCACTTTGATTTTACTGCCGAATTGTGGTCAAGGATGAATCGGTGCAATTCAAATATTTCGTCATTTTGTGCGTCACAAATGATTTTCAATCCGACAAGTCTTCTTTTAATCTGTTTCCGTTGAATCAATCGTTTCTTTGTTTGCATTTCAAATGAAATTAATTTCAACTAAATCATCGGTAGACGGCATTCGGATCGTGTTTGAGGACAATTTGCATGTTTATCTAATTTTGCCGAGAAAAGAAAAAAATAAAACAGTGAGGTAAGAGAGGTTGCTTTTGAAACCACATTTGAGTGCGATAAACGAGATCAAATACGTGGACATCTTGACAAATCTTCGCAGAATTGATGAATAATAATTACACTGTTTTCTTCGGTTTGCTAAGATTTTTGGTAATTTATGCGATTCGGCTTTGTTTTTAGCAATATGCAGATGATAATGGGTGATATTCGTGAAGACAAACAGACTTGATTCGAACCCAATTGCATATTGCGATACGAAAGGCGAATCCTTAAATGAAGTTTCGTTTCCAATGTAAATTTTATCGAAGTATTTATAGCACTGGTATCGAATTAAGGAACATAGAGTCAATTGCAATAATAAGATATACTCGTGGAATGTATTGACTTGTACAGCTCCGAATTAAACATCAGTCGTTTGCACTTTATATCCTTTAACTATATCCCAATTTCCTATCATCCCAGAAAATACCTCAAATGCCTCCCATTGTATTTCTAATCGGAATATTATTTTGGATCTCCCGATATCGAACCCATGATAGCTAGGATAGCGGTTTTTATGTGATAAAAAAGAGAGAGGTATTTCGCTTCCTTCGTTTTATTTTAACGTCTCTCATTTTTATGGTCAACGTGCCGTTTTTTCATGAATCTGGAAGAGCCTTTTTTGCCAGAAAAAGTCTGTGAAACAGAAATTTTATCTGTTTGTTGTCATCCCTGAAAACAACAAAATAAACGTCGGAAAAAGGCCTGTTAGACGTAATTTTCTTCGAGGGATTTATTTTTAAACCATCGGTAGCTGCCTCGGCCAACGCCAACCCTAAAATGCCAAGAAATTTAAAGGGAAAAAATACGTATTTTGTTAGGTGCAAATAGCTTCGGATACAATTAGGTCCATAAATTACATTCATTCATTCATACATTGCATTCAACACAATAAACAGCTACATCGAACATTTAAAGGGCCCCTAGTTCAATAGCCTCAGCTGAATCCAGAACAAAAGTCGCAGAAAATAAAAAGAATCAAGAAAATAATCACAGAGAAAATGACAAAGAGTTACTGCGCGATACATGGAAGGAATTCCCCAAGAAAGAGATGACGGACTCAGGTGTGGGACGATTCTTAAATGGAATTCTCTGTCGAATCGGATGGCATCGTCATCAGTAAATTAAAGTTAAGCAGGGGCATACAATACAACTGAATGTATTGTAAGGAACGGCGGCCACCCCACCCTTATGTTTACGAGATCTCAACATTTTTATGCTTCAGTTGAGCAAATTGCTATAAAAATCATCGCTCGCATTTTGCGATAATTTGTCCATAAATATCGACGTTATAACGATCGAAAATATCGGTCTCGTAAACGTTGAATTCTTCGACCTTCTCTCGAGATCATAATCTTGATAAATAGCTATAAAAAGGACATTTTAAAATTATAATGTTGTGTTTTCTACTTATCATTCCCAGCGAAATTTTATCCATCGTTTAAGGGTACGGAATGAAGAGTTGGCATAAATACAGTTGAAGAGCAGCGGACACAATTGATCATATTTTTCAACTTGTATTATGGGATAGGGTAGGTGTTCTGAATTCCAAGTCGGTTTTAATAGAACGTGGTTGCTAGGCAGTGTTTTCCTTGTACAAATAAAGCCAAGGTGATAATAAACTCCTCAGATCTCGGAAAGAATGCTAATGCCTCTTTGGGCTCTTTGTGTTGTATCTAATTCTTATTTTTTGTTAACATTGCTTAGGAAGAGTTAACGAAAACTAATGATAATTATTTACCATTGTCTAAATTTCAAACATTCAGAATCATGATTCACTTATTTTGACTCAAATATTCCTCTTCCGATTTTCTTGATCGTCAAACTATTCAAATCTGCTTATATATGGTTGATGATTGGAAAAACAACCACGAATGACGAATCTTTTTCTTTCCTGTTTTCAGGCAGACCTCTTTGCAGTTTTTCATTTTAGGAGCGGCCAAATGTTAATTTCATTTTTGCAATGATCTTAATTAGTTGTCCAAATATACAATCATAATGAAAGAAAGTTTTAAGATTTAAATCTTGAGCGGTGGTTGGCTGTCAATTTCTTCAATTTGTATTAATTTACTCGAGGTCTCTTGCGTCATATCTCGTAAAGATTGTTTTCGTTTTCAAGTTGATTTGTCTGATTTAGAACCATTCCGCGACGTTTAATGTCCAATAAACTTTATAGTGAAACGCCTGTTAAACTATGGTATCTGAAATCGCAATGTTGGATTGGAAAACTGTTGCTTGAAGTAGAGGGCGGGTGGTCGTCCTTGGTGAACACGTGGCTCAGACTGAAGAGAGTGAGACGTCTTGTCATAGCAATCCTGCGACGGTATCGGGATTCAAGCGCAATGTGGAAGAAATGGAACGTTCATCTGGGGAAGCGTTTGGTAACTCTTAAGTTTTCTTCCTTAGTCTTTGCATATTTTCGTGTTTTTGAATTTCGTTGGAGATTATAACTACACTGTTGTTGTTCTGTCTTGTTATTGGCTAGAAAAGCGATTTCTATGAAAGGAAAAATGGTATAGCTTCTGACGAAGGCGTTCGTATCAAATATCGCCGCATGATTATATTTTGTATTTCTCAGAGGCATGCTGTTAGATTTGGAAACTAGCATCAAAGGTAGCGTATATTCTTTCGCTGAAGTTAATCAGGTGTATATTTCAGTCCCTCAATTCTTACGTCAACCTATACACCCGGAAAGTCTTCCTTCCGCCTGAAGTAAATTTAAATTTTGGGGCTACATTCTCCGGTTAAAATCAACAAAACTATGAGTTAAAAACTCCTTAATTAAATTAGACATTACCTTTGGCGCTATATATATATATATCCTTTTCAATATTGTCTACTTGAGTGAGACAAACTATTAGTGAGAAACGGTCGTGGTGGGCAGCGATATCGTTCTCTATCAAGTGTCGTACAAGCAGTTTCACGTTTGATATTCACTGATTGGGGTTTTTGTGGGATATTTTTATACTTCATTCGTCGAATTACACACTGGCTTATAAGATAAACTAGATAGTATTTTATTGGGAAAATGTGATTAACGAATCGGTGGTATTTGTCAGCTCCAGGGCATGAGCGTGGAAGGACCTCGTGCGACGATAACATCCCAACACGTTTTTGAGAGAGAGGATAAATATGGTGCACACAATTACCATCCCATCCCAGTGGCAATCTGCAAAGCGCAAGGTGATCACCATTTTTACATTCTTTCGTTTTTAATAAATACTGGCAACTCTATCTTATCCCAAATTATTGTTTTTAAGATGTCATCTCTTTTTGACCTTTTAAGTCATGTAAGTCAAGTTTTCTTTCCTTTTCTTTCATATGTCGAATGTCATACTTCTTACTCCAAAGTTTATATTGTTTTCCATAGTGGTCGGTTCTTGGGATGATTCATGAACTTAGACTTATTGTTTTTCCTATGTAATACCATATGGACGTATTTATAATGAAATTGATTTAATATCTTTTTACTTTTCTTTCACTGTATGATATTACTCTATGATTTTGTTTTTATTTCTCTTATTATTTTGAATTATTCTATCGATATTTTCAATCATTCAGTTTCTATAGATTTTGGTTGTTAATCCTTTTTTTTTTTGAATCTCTCAAAATGGTAAAGTAAATTAAAAAATTCCTGACGTAGTCGGCAAATATACACAATTTCTTGTAGAAATCAGAAAATGTACTCAATTTTTTTAAATGAACAGCTTTCAATAAAAAATTCTACAGCTGTAAACCTTCTCTTGATTTCTATCTAGATTAATCATTGCTTCCAAGAAAATTGTTGAGCAACTTTAACTCGATGGTTTTAGGCATTGCTTCTGAAGATTCTTTCATTTGGATCTGTATGGATTTATTTTATTTGTGAAAATATCTTTGATTGTATCCATGCTACAGAATTAGTTAATGGATGGTTCTTCCTCAATGTGATTTAGGTGTGTACATGTGGGATGTTGAAGGCAGACAGTACTTAGATTTCTTGAGTGCATATTCGGCTGTGAATCAAGGTCACTGTCATCCATCCATCATCAAAGCACTCACTTGTCAGGCTGAGCAGCTCACTCTCACGTCTCGTGCCTTTTACTCCGATGCTCTCGGTGAATATGAAGAGTATGCTACAAAACTTTTTGGCTATGACAGATTATTGCCCATGAATACAGGTTAGTAATGTGATAAGTCATTATCTGACAATCAAGCAATATAATTTTGCCTTAACTTTCAGCTCATAAATAACTTAATAATGTTTAAACCTAATTTAAGCAATCTGAAAAGATTTCATTTTGATAGCTTAAAGTGTAATTGAAGTCATGTCTCATAAGAATGCACATGGAAGATAATTAATGCATTGGTATTTAAATATAAAATTTTTTAGAAAGAATGGCCTCTATTTAATTATTAAGGTAAGACCTTCTTCTTCACAAAGAAAATACAATATTGGCTGTATTCCATAAGCTAAAAAAGAACAGCTTCATGTGTGGACAAAAAAGACAGTTTATCACGTTTGGCTTTAATCTCCACTTTGAAAAGCTTTTCCTCTTCATAGAAAAATGCTTAGCATAGTTTTTATGCAAAATGTAGAATGCAGAAAATTTGCTGAAGAAATGTTAAGTTAGTTGTAAAAAGTTCAGCACAAGTATCTGTGAAAAGAGGCGACAAACGGTAACAACTCGAGATGAAAAGTTGAGAAGATCAGATAATTGGAGAAAAATCAATGCACCATAGCATTCAGTGAGCAAACAAATCCTTTGGCTAATATGAACATGATAATTTGTACATGAACAAAGCATGTCAGAAAGTAATGCTAAAAAACTCGTCTGAAAGAAGCTTGAACGACAATCTCTGTTGAACTGAATGGAAACTGAGCTAATGTTCTTAGAGAAGGTAATGATCATTTTCCTGCAGCACAGGAATCATTCTATTGGAATTCTAACATGGTTGCTAACTGTTATTTAATTTAATATTAGAGGTTCATTAGGAAATGCATGTGAGGAAAAAGTGGAAAATGGTTTATGGATGGAAGATATACTCCAGGGCACTGTCAATGAATACATTTTTGGCAAAATGTAGAATTTTTGTGTAACCCGAGGAAGATAAAAAAAATAGAGTTCAATGAAAAATTGTATTGATTAGAAACTTTTAAAAATTCACTCAATCCTCTTATAAGAAACTTGTGGTTTATATTAGTCATATTGTGGAAAAGAACGACTATAAGAAACTCTAGATAATTTCTCTTCTAACTTCTGGGTTCTACAGTTTAGAGTTGGAACAAAATTTTACTTAAAAACAGTTAAAATTTCTTTCTGAACAGCAATGAGCTTCAGTGAGAGTTAAATCTTGAAGTAAAACTGAAGAAGACTCAGTGATGGATCTCTTGTCCTGCACTATGATGATTTTAATCTAATGAGTTAGGTTTCTTTAAGATTTTCTGACGATAGTCTTCTGCTTCCATTTGTTTCAGGGGTGGAGTCAGGGGAGACAGCTTGCAAATTATCACGGAAATGGGGTTATTTGAAGAAGGGAATACCAGAAAATAAAGCAAAGATAATCTTTGCTGAAGGTAATTTTTGGGGAAGAACTTTGGCAGCCATTTCATCTTCAACAGATCCAACTGCTTATAAGGACTTTGGGCCATTTATGCCTGGATTTACTCTTGTTCCTTACAATGATTTGGCAGCTTTAGAGGTACGTCTGTTCTTTCTTTCAAAAGTCAACTTTTTATCTCATTCTGATATACAAAGTAAAGACATGAGAAAAGTCTGACAGGTAAAGGATTCGAATCTGGGACTTCCAGCTTAAATGTACTTTTACTTTAATTTTCTGCTCTATATATTTATAAAACTGATTGTACAGAAATCTTTACAAACTTGTGCATTACTTTTCTTAAGCAATGGCATCATTATCATTTTCAGAAAGTCATCCCCTGTGTCATATATCTTGTCTAGCAAGATCAGTGATTCCACTAATTGCACCTTCCCCTAAGGCCTTCAACACCTTGGCTGGAATTCAGTCTTTTTGTCTCTCAGGTCTCTTATCGCTCTCTCAACTTCTTCTTTCAGAATCCTTCGAATCTTCCTCATATGTCCTCTCATCCTCTAGATATACTCTTCCATTGAATTCATGTGTACAGTACTGCTCTTGTGTGTACTCCTTCCACAGAATCTTAATCTCTTTGTCATCTGTAGTTATTTTCCCATTTTTGTCTATCAATCCTTTCTTACTTATCATTCTATTATCTGTTCCACGTTTAGTTGATTGTTGACAGTGTTCTTACAGAGAATCCTTTCCCATGTATTTCCCCGTAAGGAGGAAGGCACGGTGATGTCAAACGTTGCAAAAAATCGCTTTTTTGATTTAAAAATTCTTCACTGATGCAGAAATAAAGGATGCATGATGTGGTGGAATGTATTCTTCAATATTTAAAAAAATAGAATTGATACAAATTATTTCTCTACATTTTTGCGTAAAAAGATGAATTTCTTAATTTATCTTCACGCTGTTGGGAGCAAAGTATTCTTTCATTCAACACAAAATTAACAAATTAATATCTTCATACCTTACTTTCTGTATCGGTTAACTTATAGTTTAATATTACTTTGTTTGAATGCCTCTTATAAATGAATAAGATTTTTTTAAACAAAATTTTTGAATTATGCAAGCCAAAAATCCATTGCAAGCTAAATCTTGTTTTATAAGAGAGACTCACTAACATTCTGCATATGAAATTTGAAGAAAAGTGTAAATGTATTTATTGTGAATGAATCAGGACTTTATCTTGATAACAATGGGATTCAAGAATTTTTCAGTTTGTTGATTATTTTCCATGTGCCAAAATTTCACACAGTTCTGCATGTAGATGCACACTTTCAGTTATAGGTGTGAAGGAGGAATAGGCCATATCTTGGAGAATAGAAAAGAAAACGTATCTTTTTAAGTTTAAAAAAGTGAACACTTCAATCAAGCCACCCGTCGGGCAATTTTGCAGCCCAGAAACAACTTTTGTTTCATTGATACCTCTCCAACTTTTGTAATTTTTGCATAATACGGCAAACATGGATTATTTTGAAGGGTTATAACTTATGATCAGAGTAAGAGATGTGGTTCTTTCAGTTATTGATATGGATCGCATTTATCATGTCACATGTAGTCATCAGCTCCAAATATTCTTTAAAATTCCTAAAAATTATCAATTAATTGTTTAGCACAGCAGAAAATTTTGCGTACTTGGAGGATGTAACAATTCATCTCATACGGTACGTAGCTTCATAGGATATTTTGTGAGAGAGGGGCAACTAAACTCTGGTAAAGGATGGCTCTTGAGCCATGAGACAACTGAGCTAATGTTGTGGCTCTTTGATTTTGGAAATTAAGGATTAGAGTTTGTCTAGGATTAGATTAATTAGTTTGTCTTTAGATTCTCGGAGTATAGAAGTGGAGTGGTGTTGTAACTTTTTGAATGGTGTTGTGGAGATTTTTCCCAAGTGGTTTATTTTTAAGTTTGTGCGATCATCTTGTCCAAAGAGAAAAAGGCCAAACGCCTGCCAGGAATCAATTATTATTCTATGAAATATCTAGTTTCAAGAAATTCACATGTTATTTATAACTTTGATATTTTGCAAACTGAAAATATTGTGTATAAATACCGTCTTTTTCTTAAACATTAGTTTATGAATTTTTTAATGTGCTTTCTCTTAACACAACTGATAGCCAAATCAAATTTGGTGCAGGAATCATGAGGTGAGTACACTGAGTAAGTTTGGCAACAGTGTTCGTCGTAAGGACAATGCTGTCAACTAAGTGTGGAATGCTCTATATGGTCTCTCTTAGTCAGACATCTTCCAGTTTTATACATTTCCTTTATTTTCCCCGGCCTCTCCCTTTATCGTGTCTTTTCACCAATTCCTCTCTAGCTTTATCTGTCTTCCTTCTCAGCTCGCTATTTAGCTTCTTGTATTTTCTTCTCCCTTGTTCTGTGTTATCACACTTCCACTTTCTTCTGTCTTTTCTATCATTTCCTTAGTGATCCATTCTTTTTTCTTTTGTTTCCCCACTTCCTGTTATAGAACCTCCATTATACCAGACTTAATATCATTCCACTCTTCTTTAACACGTTCTTTCTTTACTTGTGTTCGAAATTTTTCCTTTGGAGTTCTTTTGATTTTAGCTTTACATTGCATTTTTTTCTTCAATTCTTTTCCTTTTCGTGTGTTTCACGAGTTTTGTTTTCAGATCTGCAATTAACAGGTTGAGGTCTGAATCTACGTCAGCACCTGGAAGGGTTTTGGCATTCTTCCTGCTATTCCTGAATCTTTGGTTGACTAAAATGAAGTCTATTTGGCATCTATTTATATCCCCCTGACTTTTATAGGTGTACTACATGGCCTGAAAAGTCCCGAGCCTAACATAGAGATGTCGCCACTAGTTAATCACTGTATTTATGTATAATATGATAGTTATAGAACACAAATTTTCCATGGACTACTCTTCAGTCAGAACAAGTAAACTAAAAATTAAAAGTGCATGTTTACGAGTATTAAAATGCATATGCTTTGCAAATTTTCAAAATGTGTTACGTTTTGTATAACAAAATATCTTTATTTCATGTTAAAATAGTATTGTACTGATGTATTCTTATGTAGCAAATTCTAAAATTATGCAGTATTTAATGTTAACCATAATGTAAAAGCTTTGTATACATGATATTTAAGGAGATCCTAACATAGAGATGTTGCCACTAGTAACTTTTTCTGCACATTTCACTTGAGAACCAACCTTAAGATGGCACTGTTTTTAATTTCATGACAATTCATGTATTAGTTCCCGAATCGCAGCTGATTGTTTTCACGAAGTTTAGGCATTTTGCAAACGATGGAAAAAGACGAGTTTCGAGTTTTGATTAAACATGGTTTCTTGATGGGAAAAAACACTGTCCAAGCCAAAACTTGGTTAGATAAATGTTACCCAACATCCTCGCCTTCGGAAGTGACAGTGAAACGGTGGTTCGTGGACTTTAATCATGGTCGTGTCAGCACCAAAGACGCCGAACACCCTGGACGCCCCTCCAAGGCCACCACTTCAGAAAATATAAAAAAAGTCCATATGATCGTTTTGAACGATCGTAAAGCAAAGTTGCGTGAGATAGCAGAGTCTGTGGGTATATCGATGGAACGCGTTGGAAATATTCTGCATGAACATTTGGGGATGAAGAAGCTTATCGAGCGATGGGTGCTGCGTTTCCTGATTCCGGACCAGAAGCAAAGACATGTGGAGGATTCCGAGCGTGGTTTGGCCTTGTTTCAAAAAGAGAAAAAGGACTTTTTGCGCCGATTTGTGACGATGGACGAATCTTGGATACGTTATTACACTCCTGAGTCCAATCGGCAGTCTGCAAATAGGTTGGAAGTGGGTAGCAGTCGTCCGAAGCGTCCAAAGTCCCAACAGTCAGCTGGGAAGGTTACGGCGAGTGTTTTTTGGGACGTAAGTGGAATCATTATGATTGAATACTTGGAAAAGGGAAAAAGAATCACAGGCGACTACTACGTTGCTCAACTGGACCGTTTGGACATCGAGATCAAGAAAAAACGGCCACATATGAAAAAGAAGAAACTGCTGTATCGCCACAACAACGCACCAGCTCATTCGTCAATGAAAGCGACGGTCAAATTGAGTGAATTGCGGTACGAATTGGTTTCACATCCCCCGTATTCACCAGATCTGGCACCCAGCGACTACTATCTATTCCCAAACATGAAGAGATTTCTTCAGGGGAAGAAATTCATGTCAAATGAAGAAGTCACGTCTGAAACAGAGGCCTATTTTGGAGGACTTGAGGAATAATTTTTTCGAAAGGAATCGAAATGCTCGAGGACCAGTGGAATAAGTGCATAGCTCTAGATGGAGATTATACTGAAGAATAAAAAAGGTTTTCAGGTAAAAAATTATTTTTTTATTTGTTAGGCTCGGGACTTTTCAGGCCATGTAGTACAACCTCCAATCATGATTCCTTAACCATGTGTTTGGCACCCATAGGTTGTTCTCTACACAGAACTCCAGCTCTCCTCTGTCATTCCTGTTTCCCAGACCGTATTCTCCCACCCATGACACTATTCCAATCTCTCACCTGTCCCTTTCCATTCTCACCTGGGATAATTACACTACCTCCTCATCCTTTGCATCTGAAGTGGTCATGTACACTTGGATGCCTACAGAAGAAGATTTTTGAAGGAAAGATCAATGGGAAATAAGGAAGAGGGAAATTTAGAGTGCTAACCGATTTAAAGAGAGAAAAGGTATATCAAGCTCTAAAAAGGAATGCTCAGGATAGAGATGCATAGAGAAAGCAGTTCCATTGTGACCTGTCCATGAACAGAAATACAATGATGATGATATTTATAACTTTTAACTATTTAAACTGTCAGAATCAGTCATCCAAGTATTTCGTAATATATGTTACTGCTCTCATTTAATTTCAACAAAGGTCATTACTCTGTCGATTAGTTGCTATCTTGTTACAATATACTGTGGTACACTTCTGTTTCAGTTTCATTGACTTTCAAATCATCATTTCCAATTCACTTATCCTGTATAGATTTAGACAAGTTTTGTTGATTTTTTCTTTTCTTGCTTATTAATGATTTCTTTGATTGGGTCTAGGCTCAAAAATTTATAATTACAAGGATATGATTTAAAATTTATTTATTTGAGTGATTGCATTTATTTGTCAAATACTTAAAATTTAGAAGAAAATATCCAGAATTAAAAACTTTGATAACTTTTTCAAATCTGTACATTAAACTGCCCAGTTTATGTTTATATTGCAGAAATATCCAATTTTTATATCATAGCGCCAAAAAACTTGAGATAGCTGTATCTTAAGCAAAGTCTTCATAACTAGCTTGCTGAGTTCTTAATTGAGGAATCTTAGTAGCAATTAGAAAATTTGTAGAAACAACTACATGGGTTCAATTTATTTATGTGGAAGAATTGTTGCCAATAAGTTCAGATCCATAAAGAAAATGCCATTTCAGTATCTAATTTGAAATTTTTGGGAAAGTATTGGGTATAATTTCTGAATTTTCCTTGAAAATCCCACCACTACTTAAATACAGGAGTTTATAGTTATTTTAATGCAGCCTCTTTCTTTAAATCTCAAAAACTAGTTGTGATAAATAATTATAGCAATTCTGTCTTTAAAAAATTTATGTTGTCCTTTCTACAATTTCAGGAAGCTTTATATTTGCTGAGCGTTGCCAATTCCTAGAAAGTTTTAAAATAATTAATTGTTCATTAGAGCTATGCGTAAATCAATCTACTTAATTAATGACCAACTTTTTATAATAATTATTTCATTTGTTGTTTCAGTAAAGAGTTAGCATATTTATGGAATAACATACAATTTGCATTGTTGGGGAGATGATTTGTTAGAAATGCAAAATTTTTCATTCATGTACCTGAACATTTGCAATTTTGAATAAAAAATTATATTAGACGATAAAAATGTACTTAATTCTTTTTGTTGGGCTTAAGGACCAATTAATTCTCTCAAATTCTTTATTTACTTAATATATTATACATATATTAAATCATATGTCATCTAAGGATGTGTAAATGAAATGAAAAAGAATGTATATATTTAGAAATTTGTTGTACTTTGAATGAAGGTGATGTTTGCTTTTAGGCTGAACTTGCAGACCCTCACGTTTGTGCATTTATGGTGGAGCCAATTCAAGGAGAAGCTGGAGTGGTAGTGCCTTCAGAAGGCTATTTACGCTCTGTGCGTCAACTGTGCACCAAGTACAATGTCCTCTGGATTGCAGACGAGGTGCAGACTGGCTTGTGCCGCACAGGAAAGCTTCTAGCTGTGGATCATGAACAAGTGAAACCTGATATTCTATGCTTGGGAAAGGCTCTTTCTGGAGGACTTTATCCGGTATACAACTTTCCTAATAAGTCTGTTTAGAAATAGAAGAACATCAATTTACTACTTATGCTATATTTTTTGATCCTTATTTGCTGTATTAATGGGTTGTAATGGAATTTTGTATTTAGCATATCTTATGCAATGTAAATGGCCATTCTGAAAATATTTTGATGAACATTCTATCTCTCAAAAACTACTGGTTTAGTATACTGGATGTATATTTGTAGAAGCTTTTCCTTTAACGTATCAAAATGAAGTAAAAGAGCACTTTTCTAATGAAAGCTGAGGAGCACTGTGATGAGTTAAAGTAAACATTCATCAATTTCAGAAGAAATTACAAATGTCTGGCTTTTCCTATTTTATTAATTGATAATTTTGGTGTTAGAATAAGCAGAAAATTATGCTTAACCATAATGGACAGATTAAAAGAATTAAATCCAATTGCAAGCTCAAAGTTGAGGAGACTTACTGCACACACACTGAAGTTCTCATTCAGAATGTTGCAGTGAAAGCTCTTAGAGTCATATTTATTTTCTGTTTTCTGATTTTCTTCTTAAGAATTTGAACATCAATTTGATGAAATGAAAATGACAGTGTTATTACTTTAAATGCATAGTTTATTTTAACAATCATGGGATTTTACTCCTCTCTAACCCTTTTTCTCACATATTGCTAATATGTTCCCACTGAAAGTAGTCATTATTAAGTCCTTATATTTTCTATCCATATTTCACTTGTTTGAGGTCTCTGCTGTATTGGCAAATGATGAAGTGATGCTTTGCATCAAGCCTGGAGAGCATGGCTCTACTTACGGTGGCAATCCACTTGCATGTAGAGTTGCTTTAGCTGCTTTGAAAGTCCTTGAGGAAGAACGTCTTTCGGATAATGCTAAGCTGATGGGTGAAAAGTTTCGTCAAGAACTTCGAAAACATCTACCTCAAGACAAAGTGCCTATTGTGAGGGGTAAAGGACTCCTGAATGCCATAGTCATTAGCAAAGGTATTTATTTCTTTACAATAAAAATAAATTTTGGCTTTCTCTGTGAAAATCCATGTAATTTTGATTTGATTTGTAAAAATGTGGCTTTTAAGATACATCTTGCTTCATCAAGACCTTCATGATATTTGAAGTATTCAATTTAGCCATTGCTGGTTGTATTTACAAATTTGAATCCCACGTAGTAGTTGAGGTAAACAAAGAATAGTTAAAAATGAACTGAGCTTATGAAGTAGCATTTTCCATATTGCTTAAAATTAGTCTATTTGGATCATATAGAGGTCCAGCAAGGAGAGACTTGCTCTGGGGATTTGAACAAAATATTTCTTTTTTGGTATAAGAGATTGAAGATAACAAAAGTGAAACTGGGTTTGTCTTAATAGGCCTTAGTTTTTTAGTAATAAATTATTAGCTTTTGGTAATTTCCACCTCCTGATTTTTCTGATTGGCAATGAGAGATAGGAATCAAACCTGTAATTGAGCTCCCACCCAAGTCAAGAGTCACACTTTTCATCAAATCAATCAATCAAATTTAAAAATGATTCAGTCCGTAGGTAAGTTAATGCATATGCCAATAAGAAAGCAGGATGCAAAGAATAAGAGTGAAAAAGTGTTACAAACTGGAGTCGAGCCCCGCGTGGCATTCTAAACTATGCCAACCCACTCCGAGAGGGGAAATCGATGGAAATTACGAAAAGTTAATAGTTTATGACTAAAAAACTTAAGTCTGTTTAGAGGAAGACAATTTCACTTTTGTTATCCTCAATCTCCTCTACCATAAATAATATTTCGTACAAATCCCCTGTCTCTCCTTGTAAGTATACATAAGCAGCCTTTTAGCCCTAACCTCGCCTAATATCCATCAATCAATCAAAAACTCTTTTGAAGGCAATATTGAATCTAGTACTTATTGAGATGACAACCAGGTTGTAGTGAGGCAGCCATGTTCAGGGCAAGTTTTGAATATTGGTCTGTTATTGGCAACATTAATTGTCCTCAAGATGGCTGCAGCTGAAGCATTGAGTGAATCAACCTCTCCTATAACGCTGCATCCATTGGAAAATCTTAATTCTGTTTGTATTTTATGCTTGATGAAGATGGCAATTGATATACCTATGCTTGACTCTATTAAGTAAATGTATCTCATAAATAATCACCATAATACTAAATTTAAAATTTTTTCATTGTTGTTGTTATTTACAACTAAAATCTAAGATCTATGATGTGAATAAGTATCTTTATAAAATTACCTTATTTTGAAGTTTGTCTCAATACAATAATTCTTTTAACTTAATATTTCGATAGAAATAGAACCTGCAAATGGTAAAACTGAACTTTATATGCATTGTTTTGGGAATGCTTGCATCATCTGGGGTTGAACTGGAGATCAAATTTATATATCAAAAGACATCAACTTTTCATATCATGAAAAATTTGCAAATTCTAGTTCTCCATTTTTGAGTTTAGAAAGCCACTCTCATTGTTATAATATCTAATAGCTTAACTGTTGATTCCCATCAGTAAGCAAAATTTGATGAATATTATACTAATTTTGACTTATTTGACTCCAAAAACTATAGATAGCCAATGTTAAAAATGTAATGTTGAGTTATGTAATTATTTGGTCGGAGCACCTATGATATATACTACCTGATCAGGAAAATAGAGTCACCCACTGGCACATGCTAAAAGGCAGCTTATTGGATATATGTTTTTAAATGTAAATTATTTCCAATGCGAAGTACACTTAGTAACTTTATTATATAGAAATAATGTTGGAAATTTATAAAGAATGCCACTTGCAACTGATAAAAATGATGTTAACTAGTATAAATTACCAGAATGATGGATTCTTCTATAATGGAAGCCAATTAGGTAAATGAAAAGTAGATTATTATCTGCACATGGAGTAGACTTGACAATCTTCTGGCACTCTATTCTTAGGTGAACTTGTACACCCAAATCCACACACACATACTCATAGGATCCTCTATATATTATTTTAAAACATGCATTTTTGGTGATCCGGACTTTTCTCCCTTATTACTCTGCCAATGCATATAAATGAATGACCATTTGAAAGGAAAAGATTTCGGGTTCCTGCTAAAAATAGTCAGACAAATGAAAAATCCACCATTTGTTAGAGAAATTGAATTAATATTTTAATCATCGCGTTGCGTTATCTACAATATTTGTGTGAGAGACATTAAAAAAATGCCGGCAAAGGGTAAAGTGCTAAGTAAAGTATAGCAAATACATTTGCTATACTTTACTTAGCACTTTTACAATGTATCACAATGTATGGTCTTATGAAAGTGAGATTCACACCACAGATACTTCCCCCTCTTGCTTCCCTCTCCCAAATTAGTAACATTTTCTCTCTTTCTACGCCGGCAGGACAACAAGCTTTCAACTAATTATTGCTGACTATATATCTTTCAGTAATTGAATAAATCTGATTCAGTGAATTTATGAGATGCAATTTCACTGCAGACGAGTAGTAGTTATTTTTATATATCGTGTACGAAGAGAAAAAATAGAAAATAAATAAGTAACGTGAATGCAGGAGGTATATTTGTTGCTTTATCTTGGTTATATATGTTAAACACGAAGACTTAAGTGACACATCATAAAAGGAAGTGGTATTTAGAAAAGAACAAAGTTTACCAAAATGTGATGGTGGCAATGTGGTAGTGATATATGTATTTTTGTCTAAATTCGTGATGTAAAAATACATTAAGTGAATTGAGGTATTCGGTATAGGATAAATTATATATACGTCCTTATATCAATGACGCGTAATATTTGTGATTATAGTGCTAAAAGAAAATTTTTAAAACATTCTATAACATTTACATTCTCACACTCTCCAAGATATTAAGGACTTCGTTAAAGTTCAAGTGGTAAGGGATTTGAAAATGCAAGAGTTTGAATTTGCCCATAGATTTTCGTTACTGGATATGTAGATACCGATACCTATCGCTTACCTTACAAGGTATGTCAAAACTGACACTGTCAGGGAATATGACGGTGCGATTGTTTTGGTATGTCTTAGTATTTGTGTATTCATCTGTAGTGATTCGTGTTTGCTACTATAATGTATTTCGTTGGGGAAATTGAGTATCAGTGTCGTCTGCGAAAGTTTCGCACGGGGCAACTAGTTTCTACTTAATATACAAGATATAATTATTCATTTTTAGTCATTAACTCCCATAAGAAATACATGGAAGGAAATTCGGAAAATTAATTTTGTGCTCTTCCCTGAAGGCCTGTTTACATGGTACGAGTTAATGTATGAATGTGTGAACTCTCAAGAATGTATTGTGTAAACACAACTTGTACGAATGCATGAACCCGTGAATGAAAATAGAAAGTTCTAATTCCCGTCATGCATTTATACAGTTTTGATGTTTCAGAGCCACCTAACAGTAGAAAGTAGTAACGTCACTTTAAACAAGCTTCTTCTTTATGTTTACTTGCGACTTAGTGTTTGCAAATATATTTTGACCTCTACTATGTTTGAACTATCCTCTCCTGTTTTGATTTTTTCACTTTGAGCCTCTTTCTCTCCTATACTGAATTTTGCCACACAGCACATTATCAATTTTATTGGAGTTTTATTAATTTCCCATGTTGCCCCTGAATGGATATTATCTTATTAATATAATAAATAATTCATAACATTTTAATAGGCTTATAATTCACTCGTTTTGTCATAAGAAGATGAAATATATAAAATTATAAACACATTTTTATATAAATATCGTGTGTGAGATCAAACAATATCACTGTGAAAGCAAGCACAATTGATGTTTCAGATCATGATGCGTGGGACGTTTGCTTGAAATTGAAGGATAATGGACTTCTGGCAAAGCCCACTCATGGGGACATAATTCGCTTTGCTCCACCTCTAGTCATCAACCAACAACAACTCGACAAGAGCATTGAAATTATTGTGAACACGGTGAAGAACATGAAAAACTGAATTAACCTTTCCTTTTCTACTTGATTAAACCCTGTGATTTCTTCCTTTCAATTCAAGTTTTGTGCAGAAACTACTGTATTTTTGACTTAATGTTTTAAGAAATGATTGTCAAATGATGCTGATATCTTAATTTGAGGACTTCAAAATTATTTTTGTGTTTTTTGGTCTTGTGTGCTTCTGAATCATCTGAATATTCCTTCAGAGAATGGGGTCTATTCATAATATTGCATTTCTGTCAGAAAATCTATCAATTATAATAATCAACGTTGTAAAATAAAACATTGTCAAAGTAAAGATTAATTTACTAAATGATCAATAAACGCTGTTGATATCTTCCTGCCTTCTCTCCTCCATCAGGGCCATTCATGTTTATTGCTTGTTTTTCTGACGATGTCATTGAAACTAATACTTCATGGTAATAAATAATTGTGGAAACAATAAATGGTTTTATGGGACAATATTGAGAATAGCAAGCTATTTCCATCTTTATATGTAAGAATGATTACATCTTATTTGTTTCTAAGGTTTGGAGCATTGGTTATGAAGTTGAAATTCATTCAAATAGGTTGACCAATCAATTTCCTAACTCTGCTACTTTTGTATAAAGGCTACTTTTTGCTGTAATAATAATAATAATAAACGTCTTTATTCGGGCAAGATTGAGACTGAAAAGTATCTTCTTACATCTAACCCTTAATTCAGAGTACTATGAAATTGAGAGCTTATGGAGAAGTAATTTGGAGAGAGGAATTAGATGTGAGACATGGATGTTTATTAAAGTCCACTTTATTTGAATGCAAAAGGAACTTTTGCACTCAAATAAAGTGGACTGTATTTAAAAAAAAAATCAATTATTGGGCGCCGGACAAAACCCACTATTATCAAAGGCCACTCATCACACTTCTCTCAGATTTGATGTTTCAGTTAACTTCTCTCCAACATAACACTCATTCAAAAGCTTTGGGTGCTCTGCCAAGTTGGTGCAAACACAATGACCCTCAAACACATACTGTTTGGATGGAAATGTCATCTTTCAGAGGGAATTACCCACTACTAACTTTTTTTCAGGCAATGAGACTTTACTTTGCAGATTGTATTTTCAGAGAGCCATCTCTTAAATTTTATAGAGCTATTTTTCCTTACTGCCCATATTTTTCCTAAAATCATTTTACAATTGATTTTACCTTTCTGAATTTACCATTGTAGTACAAGAACTGAATTTTTGGTGTAATAGATTTAAAATTTCATCTTTCATCCTTTGCTTTTTCTTATTTTCTCTTCTTTGTCATAATGTATCACCAATTTCACTCCTCCCATAATCATTACAACTTTATCAGACAGCCACTCTAGTGCCTGATTACATTTCACAGGAGTTTTCCCTTTCTTTACTCTTCCATCTTTTGTGATTTCACAACTTTCTCTTCCTGAAAAAAGAAGACATCATGGTGTCTGGACATAGTAAAAGAAGAAGTGCTTAAAAGAAAACTTCTATGGAAGAGGTATCTAAATAAGAGGGCTCCCAGATGTGGGCAGCCCATTAAACTTCAATGAAAGACACCATGGGCTCCCACTGGGGGGAGCAAAATGACCTCAGCTGTCAAAGCACTTTTAACAATACTAATACTGCTAGGGATGGACAATATATAATAATAATAATAATAAAACGTCTTTATTCGGGCGAGATTGAGACTGAATAGTCTCTTCTTACATCCAACCCTTATTATGAGCTCCAATGAGAATAATGAAAGAAACCACATTAGAGGAGAAAGGTAGGAAGAATTTAGACAATTTCTGAGAAGCAGGTAACTGGGTACCAGGTCCTGAAGAGGAAAAGGAATTAAGTTCATAAAAGTGGGGCATCTAATAGCTGATTAAGACAATGAAGAGATGGAAGGAATAATTCCAAGAATTTCTAGAAGACGTGCAAAGAAATAGGTGGGATTTCGCTCATTTTTTGTATACCTTTATTCAAGATCAATTTTCAATAGCATCCTTACCACACGCGGATTGAATACTTTTCTTTGTGCGCCAATGCTCGGATTCCTTTTTTATTTTTGAAGAAAAGGGTTTGTTAATAAAAAATTCTCAAAACTTTGCTTTCTGCACCTTGCCCCTCTCTCATTGTTGCCCAGGGCTATCGCCTGGCTCGCTGTCTCCTGGTTGTGGTCAGATGTTAGCGATTCTACTAGAAAATTTCATGCAATATGACAGAAAGTGTGTGCTTTGAAATGGTCCCAGTCCAACTTTTTCATTACTCTCTCTTCTGTACACTGCTTCCTAAAAGGAGTTAATCCTGGAATCCCCGTTCACCACCTTCTTCCCATAAATGACACCAAAACCCCTCTCTCAGGACTAACAGTTACATATACCTCAATATCCACACTTTCTTTTCATTATGCATTTAACCCCTCTTGATGAGAAAGGCATTTTCTCCAAAATGCACATTAGGTGTTTCTGAAAAGTGGCCCACGCACCTGGCGTTAATCCTTTTCTTAGGAATTGCATCTGATGGTTCCCGGCATACAGCAATTGGAGAGTTCCTGAATTTCCCATTCCCTTAAATCCTCATCTTCTTTTACCTTATCCCGATGATGATCAGTTTTAGAAAATACAATGAAATAGATCTTTTACTGAGGGATACCAATATCCTAAAGGATATTCTAACCCTTTCCGTTTTGAGTTCTATTACTTTTCTCTTCCACTATAACTTCCATCCCTAATCAATTTTCTATATCATCGCGTTTTGAATGGATAACTCTGATGAAGTGAAATATAAGTGACTGAAATTAGTAGAAGACTGAATCTAATTGATATTTGATGCTTAAGCTACTTACACCTTATTAATTAAGCTACTATGAAGTCTTAACTGATAGATTTTCCGAAATTTGTTTCCCAGTATATTTTCTAAAGTAAGTAACCCTAAATATATAAGAAAGCAATGGGTAAAAAGACTGATGAAACAGCATTATCATGACAAAAATTGAACTGAATTTATTAGGGATTCAACTTCAAGTTTTAGTTAAAAATACAGTATATAAAAATAAGTAGGGTGTAAAAGAAAGCGTAAAAATAGGGTTATTCGTACTGAATAAAACGTTTGAAATCAAATAAATAGTAGTTAAAACCTAAGGTAATTCGTAAAGAATGTAAGACCCTAATGAAAATTTCATTTTTAGGCATAGCTGCATTTCGACTGAAATAAGAGCTCTAAATAAAGTCCCAGAGATGTGTTATGATTATGCATACGAAGTGATACATAATGAAGGACAAAGTCAACTGTATCTAATGGAAAATTGTTCATGATTTAAATGAGTTAAACGAAATAAGCATCGGGAAAAGGAGAGACTGTCGGAAGGGAGTTAAAGTGTTTAAGGGGATTTATCTACAGAACTGGGATAAGAAAAATAAAGTAAAAACATGTATTATCAAAAGAATTCTTCCAAGATACATTTATGAGATCGCCCAGATGGTCTCGATGAGGTAAACCACTTGTGTATTCCATATTCTTATTTTGTTGAAATATTATCCTACCATCCAAAGACAGGGACCTTCCTTCTCTTTTCTACAAAGAATTAAAACTTTACCAGAGAATTCCGACATTACTATCTCTATTGTAGGCTGAGGAAATAGGTTTGGTTCCAATGGTTAAAAATAACTTAAATCAAGGCATGAAAAGGTTTGTATGAGAAAAGCTCGAAGATGAACGTAAATTATTGCGGAAGATATGTTACTAACTTGGATATTTATTGTAATGATTGGGCCAGTCAGAGCAGAGCACTCGAGGGCTTTTAATGCCAAAATAAAAGAGAGAAAGAACAATACAACTCATAAAAGCAAGAAATAATGAACGTTTAGTTATCGATATTACTTGCTTGATTGTGATTTCTTAGGATAATCATACCATAAATATTTTAATGCATTAGTTTGTGTAAATATGGTTTCAGCAAGCTATGGCCTTCATTCCTTTTTAAAATATGATATTTTCTTTTAACTAAGATGAACATTTTAAAAATGTTGGGTTCCTACAGATTGAACCTTTATGGCTGCTTTTTTCAATCCTGTCGAATTTAACGCGATTTAAATATGACATTTCAGGATTCTCTTCCTGCTATTTGAAAGCCTGAGTCAGGACATCCAAGGGCAATTTGATCAAATCAGAATCTTAATTCCTTTTTTTCCGATTTAATGATTAATATTATTATATAAATCAGTTGTAGTCCTCAATATTCAAGGGAGCTGGAAATTATATCAGGGTGGAAAATATTGGTTCTCGTAAAGAATATAGAGGAATCTGTTTCTAACTTAAGGCCATTGCCCTTTTAAAATAATTCCTTATGATCTACCGAAAAATTCCCAGCAATCGCTGGTATCGCTTTCCTTTAGACCTCGCGATAGCAGCCCTCCTCATCGGATGGAGTGTAGGCACATGGGTACGCCCAGGCAAAGGCAATATTCCGGTGTTGCCAACTTGCAATAGAACGATGGGTGGAAGGGATAAAACTTGGAATTTGAAACCCCTTTTCCTTGTAGACGTTAAGTGCAGTTGCAAGTGAGAGACAAAAACAAGCTATCCTACATCTAAAACTGTGATATTTGTTGATTAGTGTCTATTTTCTTTTCTCTACCTCATCTTCATCCACTATCTTATCTAAAGTTATTTCATTTTAACAAAACAGTAATTCATAATTAAAACTACTGTAAGTTGAGCCAGCTATAGATGTTCAGTATGGTGGGCACATTTATTGGAATATACAGTAAATTTACAGTGGAATGAAATCCTCTGAAATTGGCTCATTGCATCAAATGATCAAGATTAATCATAAATAATTATAACAAGTTAATGGTATAGATCAGCTCTTGCAAAAAAGAGTTAACAAACAGTAGGCAAGCACAGGGATGAACCCATTGAGCAGTGAGATAACGAAGCAAGAAATTAATTAACTGTCATAGAATCAAACTATTCAGTGCTTCCCAAAACAGAAGTGCATTCACGAGATTTTGATATTTAACCAAGGATTTTATCCAAGAAATCAACAAATTTCACCAGATTATTGTTATCTTGGACAACTGATACTGACACAGCAGCAGCTTTCACTGATCATAGACGAATCTTGCAAGGGTGCTACCCCTGTAAGTTCCCTGCTAGAATTATGGATGCTTAAAAGACACACCATTGGATTGACAATTGTTGCCCTTCAAAATGTCACCTATGGCTAGGTCATTGATGATGCATGTCTTCCATAAATCCTGACACAGTTGGATCTCTATTTGATCCAGCTTGGGCACGGAGGCAACCAAATAGATACTGTAACGCATCTTGGTTCACATTGGGAGGGCACAACTGTCCTACTAATGCCCCCTTGCAGTTCCCCGAACTTTCCTCCATCCCCTTCAAAGTAGTGAGCCATCCCTTGAAGGATGATCATGTTGGGATATGTACATAGCAATGGAGAAATATTTTTACTACACCCCCTCCTACAGAGTAACTAGCTTATTATTTGTTAATATGATGTAAAGAGATTTTTTTGTAAAGTAATAATAATAAGTCTATATTTAAGGAGGACGTTGAGACTTTTCTCTTTTGCCATAATTAATCCTTTAAACTGAAGAAAAAATTACCCATAGGTGATCGAACCCGGGACCGCTCTCACCAAAGTCGAACGTGCAGCCACTAGGCTATCCAGGGCTATGTAAATCATTTTATCCGATCCTCGGAATAATTGCAATCTGCAGCACTTGTACGTTATATTTTAATACTCAGCCCTAGCAAACATTCTGAAGTTATCACTATTGTTTTCACTGTAATGAACTCCTCAATTGAAATGAAAAGGACTGGCAGTGATAATAACTGGAACTGGAAAAGTGATAATAACAGCATATAACGATAGTTGCCGTTGTTTGACAAAACGAAAAATGTCCACAGGAACAACGACGATTGAGATAGGTACTGCAAGTTCTTTCGGGCTTCACCTTCAAGCACCGCGGTGAAGCCCGATATAACTTGCAGTACCCATGTAACCAGCACCGCGGAAACCTTCGCAGCAATACGACGATTGAGATAGTTACTTCTTATGACTAGGGGATTAAAAAAAGCTACCGTGCTGCCGAAGGTGCCGAAATTACGCATGACTAAGGAACAAAACAAATGACTGTGTTACCGCTTGTTTGGCGTTACAGAAAACGGAAGGTCCTGAAGGTTTTTCGAACTGCCGCCAGGGCGATACTCTTTTTAATAACTTCACTTCTAACATATAATGCTTTTCCTTGCGAGTTGAACTAGCCCAGAATTGCGCTTTCGACGCATAAATCGCACGAAAATACAGCCCAAAATGAAACCGATAATAATTAAATAATATTAATGAATTAATTATATATTTTCCAAAAAAGATTAAAATGTCAATAGATAATTAGTACTAATGAATTTATAAATAATAATCTTCACAAACAAATCTTCTCTTTAAGTCAACAAGGTTTATAAGTAATTAATACTAATTAATTTCCATAAATTAAATTTATATCGTCATTTTGAATGGGAAATTAACTAGCTATATAAGATTATTCAAACGATGATAAATTTTACTATAACCGAAGCAGAGGAATCAGTCGTTTCTGATTTCCGCGTTAATTATTTTTGCGACCTTCAGAAAGTTTTGTAAGTAAAATGTTCACCGTTTCATGTTCAACAGTTTCCATAATTTTTAATAATTAGTATTAATTATTTTTTATTATTAACGAATCATTCCAATGAAGTAATTATTTAAATTATTGTACATTTCGGCTGATTTTTCGTATATTCAGCTTCAGCGAAGATTCTCTACTTGCCGATCGCTTTTCCATCTACCGAGGAGATGCTGTAATTACATGCTGAAAAAAGCGAAAACTTATATTAACTAAGTCTTCACTGATATTAATCATTGCAACTTCTGTAGTATTTAAGATAATAATACATTTTAAATTTCACAATAATGCGCAAGGTTTGCACTGGGTTAGGTTAAGAAGTTCTTCGAAATTCGAGTATTTTTAGTGGGTGAAAAAATTTTTTCCCTGGCGCAATGAGACTGAAACTTGAACGTATACTTAATATATTCACTTATACAATTCAAGGACTAGACGGTTGGTTGCTTTAGTTAACGGATATTGAATCTTTCGCTGCATATGATAGCATCACTCGTTCCTTCAAATACAATCTCCGTGAATATTTACGCAGTCTCCTGACGTTATTTGCTACTCTATCTACTTCTCCTCTAACATTTATTTGTAATAGCCTCGAATCATACTCCTTGCAGACTACACATTGTCGTCAATGCGCAAATATGAGAATGTAATCTAGCAAGTAATTTAGAGAGGTATATCTTGCAACACGTTTCCACGAAGCTCTCGCTGGCGATACGAGTTAAGGTGGATTTATACTGTGGGGGAGTATTCTATAACTCGTCGGAATCATTCCTATCGGATTCACTTTTCAACTTTCCGACTCAAGATCAATCCGTACTCAGTGAGCGTCTCTTTGCGATTCCATAGGCTAGTCGGATCGGAAACTTGCAGTTTTCAACGGGAGGCACGGCTTAACCCATATTAGGAGGAAATATCCGAAGATGACGGTCACGTGCTTCATCTCAACCAACGGAAGGCAAGCAAATCAACACATGAAGAATGAAACTCGGCGTGTAACACCCGGCAGCAGAAGGAAATCATACAGACATGACTTAAGTAGCCATAAAAGGCTCATGGTAGAATTTTGTCGTTTCCTTGTGATAAAGGCATTGTGGAGTGAAATTACTGCGATTGAATTCGTTTTTGCTTTTTTATGTTAATTATGTTGTACGTAAATATTGCGAACGAAAGGATGGTATTACCACTGCAACTTATGGGGTGGAAATATATTCCGCGTTATAAACATTACAATTTAATTTCGACTAATACTTTCTGTAACATTACTCGCCAAACAACTCTATTTTAGGTGATGGCTGAAATGATATTTAATGACTGGTATATATCTTTAACATTGGGAACAATCGGGAACAATAATTACTAAAATTCCTGTTGAAGTCTTATAATATCTACATAAAAAGTGTAACCATCTGGTTATACTTTTTATTAATAGATACTGATAAACCTGACTTATTATTGAATGAAGATTCATTTCTTCAAATTTAAAACAAGGAAATGACAAATATTCCATTCATCGTAGCAGGACTAATCATTCTCTAACCGGAGGATAAAAAAATTTATGAGGGATAGCCTTTACGTAGGTCTCATCTTTACGGATTTTCATCAAATTAAAACTAATTACTTCTAGATGAGATGTTGAAGCACGAACTTAGAGAGCTTCCTAACTATGCATGGACAGGCATGTTGTGAGAGGTTAGTAATGTACTGCTGCCAAGATATATTTACGTGTGCACATTTGTATCGGGTGTAAAAGAAAAATCCTCCCACGTCTGTATGTTGAACGGCGTAAAGGACTCGCACATAATTCATACCATACAAAGTTTTTCCTGGATTAATGGCACTCTTCAAGTATAATATATAACGTCTACACTTGCGAACGGTGTTCACGCAACAGAAGCAGCAAACTAAACGAAGCTAGTCTAAGACCTAGGTCGGCCGAGGATCTTCATATTTTTGGTAAACTCATGCATTCAAAATATGTAATGGGTTACAAGCGTCCCCTTCATTTTACCCATATGAATTAATGATGGTTATTTACATTTATTATTAAAATATAGCTTTATTTTACTGAACATACCTTGAAAGATGCGCGCTGCAATAAGCTATTTATCTTAGAGCGCATGCGCACGGAATCCGTCCCTAGCTTTCCGACACCTTTTCGGTGTCAAGAAGATTCCGACTGTTTCCGACATCTGAGGAGCGTATCCGTATCGTTTTCCGTCAGACAAGAGCTTTTATACTAACGTAACGTGTACGACGTGGCGCAGATCTGCTCTCGGAGGTTTTCTTTCTCACAATCAGTGTGCGAGAGAGCACAGAAGTGCTTCCGAACAATTTAAGTAACAATAACAGATGTTTAAACGTTTGTCTTTAAAAGATTTGTGCGTTTTTAAGCCGTATTATAACATGAAGAAGAAAAGCAAGAAAAACGTGAGCGGCATCGTCGTTTTAGTGCACATAAAACTCTAAAACGAAGCAAAATAGATTTTTTTTAGCTTCAATTGGTTTTTATTTATTTATTTCTCTCGAGATTAGATGCGCACAACTCAAGTCCAGAGACGAAACTGAACGGACTTACTTCATAGTTTTATAATTTGTAAGACTATTTAATAATTAGAATACGGAATAAAATCCGGAGAAAAATTAAATACGGCGTGATGGATCACGTGTTCCGACACGTAGCGTATCACGCGAAACATTCTTTCGATGAATGTGTCTTGATTTCCGTGTCTACGTATAGTATATAGATTGTAGTTCAAATCGCCGTAAGAAAGTTTTTCTGAGCGGATACGCTCCGTGTCTGATCGGACAATCCACCTTTATGAAATCGCACTTCCAACGCAATTGTCATTTCGTTCGCTCCGAAGCGTCTTCATCGCAATTCTAGGAACGCATTTCCCCGCGCTGCGCGAAAGTTATAAAATCATTTCATCATAATATTCTATCCAAGTGAGCCTATTTCCTCCATTTTTATACTTTTACAAAGCAGATTCCACCTACTTCTTTCTGGCGATATGAATTTCGTTAGTAACGGAATTGAATTATGTTCGCATTCGTAATTATTGGCAATTTATAAAATCGCAAACGTGATTCCATTAGCAATTTTTGCCATGATGGCCGACAATTGCGCCCAAAACGAATTCCATGCGCTATGCGAAAGTTACAAAATCGAGGCCCAGTTTGGTATTTATCAATGTTTACTTCTCCGTTGATGACGCTTCAGCTAGTTGTGAGTAAATGAAAGAGTCATATAGCAAGAAACAGAGATCAAATATTAGATGAAGCCACAATCACAAAGAAATAATAGCCACTCACTTTTCTGAAACCAATCCTTACATTTTAATAGTTATTATATATATTTATACATTTTATCAACTAGAGAAAGAAGGAGAGGAAGGATTTGTAAGGGGTAAAGAAGATCATTGAAAACACAGAGATCGTGTTAGAGGTTGCGGTGGATTCTGTAAGTTGATTCAACCTTGACAGTGTAGAATACCAGCCTATTTTCCTTCCACGGATAGATGAAATCTATCTGGATATTCTACTTTCTACTTGCCCTTAATACCTTTAAAAGATTCACACTTTTGACATCATTTTCTTACTCCTATCACTTAACAACAATACTACCATACCAATTTTCGTCAGTAAGGCCTTCAAAAACTGCATCGGATGCTTTTCTGTATCCTTTTGCACTGTCTGGAGAATCTATGCGGAAATTCAGTTCTGATTGAATCCGTCTTAGGACACTTTTGATTCAGTTCAGATGACTCGATTTTTTGGAGTTCGTCATCTTCAATGTCTCTTAGCGCCCATGTTTCTTCTGCATTAAGTGCATTTTTGCAGGAAATTATTTAGCGGTTAGGAGGTTTCTAGTGTTTAATATGGATATTTTTATGCTATTTAAGGCTTTATATTGATGCTTAAACGCTGTGCCACGAAAATACTTTTGAACCGAAACGATGATGTTAAAATAATTATTAATTTCATTGCAAATCATAATTAAATGTTAGAAAGGTTTTTTATTTATTCAATTTTGAGATTCAGGAACACTTCCCAAATGATTTTTTTGAAATTTTTATATAAACTCAATTATCAATTTCAAATTATATATGGCATATAATTAACATTTGCGGATTGTTTTCAAATGGCTTTTAATTACCTCCAGTGTTACTTCGATGTGCTCCTTCCGGCCCGGGGTGATAATATTTAATGTTTAAATGCACAGAATTAGCGAGAATGCGTGGAAACATTAAAATAAACTAAAGATTACATTTTATTTTTTTTAGAATAATGGTTCTCCTTTGAATGATTTCCAAGAGATAGAATTCGTAGAAAATAGCTTTACCAAAATGAGGATCCTCCTTGAATCACCATATGCAGAGTGTGCAGATACGAGTAGAATTTGAGGGCACTGGTGGACGCAATGGAGAACATCACGAAGAGGAGCGCCAAGAAAAGTCCTTCCGCCCTGAGAATTCACTATTCTCTACAAAATGCTTCCACAAATCAATTGACTCTTACAATTAGTTTGGGTATCGCAGAGGGGTTCGACTCTTGGCGGTGTTAATTCTTCCATACGAAACGTTTGACGTGAAATTCAATAATCATCAAACTTAGTTTTATTATGTTGTTGTTGTTTTTTAACGAACATTGTTAATATTATCACTTAAGTATCGTTTATAATTAATACTATCGTTTATATTATCTTATAAATATGTATCGTATGATTATCGGAAATCGTTTATTAGTGTAACTTGAACTCTCCTATCATAGGTGACGGAACCTACTTTAAATTAATAGAAAATGTATATTTATTATTTATCCGATCCTTCTTTGCCAGAACCCGAGAATTGTAAGTCAATGAAAATTTTATACGTTACTCATTCTAAAATACGAATATTATTTAATGTATGATAGTATCTCAGTTTTCTGGTGCACTCAAGGTTATTATTCAGCATTCCAAATTAATGGCAGAAAGTGATTGCTCTGAACTGTAAAAATTTGTATTCTCTTTTACTGACTTATCGTATAACACTACATTACTTACCTTTTTCTATCATATGCCATAACCTTAGGATTGGCAAATGCAGGAGAACTCGTTAGTTACATTTAATATTTGCTTGAAATGCTACTGGCATTACAAAGAGAGATAATCTGAGTCTACAGTAAAATGTGAGTAAATAACTGTTACTGAACGAATCATAGCAGGGCACTCGTACAGTTTAGCAAAATCAACAATTTACATCTCAATGCCAACATATAAATTGATGCGAGCATTTCCCTGCGTGTCCAATTATAGAAAACTAGTTGGCTTTTATCATTGCGGGATTGTTTTTAGTAAATATTCTTCATTTGTCCTTAAGTTACAGTTAGAATTAATTGAGCTATTTCCTTTATTAGTAATGCTAAAAGATTTTTTTCGATCTTTAGATAAAAGCCAGTATATATTCCGCTGTGGCAAAACGTCAATAACAATTTCAAGGTTATTATGGGTGTATGGAGCAGCCATGAAAAGTTGCAACGTCAAGATTTAAATTTTGAAAATCCGTCTTTTATATGAAATATTTGCAAAATAAACAAGGAAGGGAAGTACGTTTTTTTTTCTTTAGATGCATTTAAAACAGGAAAATACAATCAGCCTGGGATCGAACCCAAAACCTTATAGGAGTATTTGGTTGTACATGTTGCGGAACGACCCTCTGTGAACGGAATTTCAATTCGATATCATATCGAGACGCAATTACGTATTCCCCCTTTTGAAGAGTACTAATGGTTCCCAAACTAGGGATCATTTAGTAATCTACCCTTATGGGACATATTTATCTTCATCATAGATTTCTAACCTCTCCGTAAATATTTGATAAAAAATTGAATTTTCCGCCATATGGGAGAAGCGCCTGGTATCGAAACCTTTTCGTTGGATGAGAATTTCTAAGCGATAAGATATTGTGAAGGTCATCCATTTAATTGTATGATAGAAAGTAAATAGTATCCAGAGGTCGAACCAAGGACTATCAGAGAAACGGGCATTTGTAAACCAAATTCACGTCTGCTGATGCCGATTTATGGATCTTCGGGAGATGCTTCATAAATATATTTAAAATCTCCGCCATATAATTCGTATGGGAAAATTAAGACCGCCTAGTGTCGAACCCAGAACCATTTGGATGACCAGATGCATACCCCAATCCCGGCGTCCTCTCCGCCTCACGTCGGCCCTCAGCGCTCGTCCTGAGAAGGGAATTTAAAAGGATATTCAATGAAGTATAAAAATCGATATGATACATATCTTTTAGTCTTGATTTGGGGAAATGTATTCATCGCGTATAATTTGCGATCGAACGTTATATAAATTTCGCGGTCTTGTTCCTACAGATGACAATAACGAACTAAGTCTAACTCGTTTACAAGATTATAGAAAATACCGAGCGCATTAAATTTGCTCATAAAATGTTCTCTACGGGTAATGCGTGTCAAAAATACCTTTACAGTTAAACTGAGAAAGTTAAATTCCTGAAGTAATCTTACGTCTGATCAATCTTTTATGTGCTCCATCATTCGTCTCGATTCCTTCCTCTTATTTTAATGACGTTTTCTAAGCTATTTCAGTGACAATGCATTCTCTTGCTAGTGATCCATTTAGAGCGACATTGCGTTTTCACAATCAGGATGCTCCTAAAATTGAACGATTCTCACAAAATCGACACACTCATCGGAGGTGGTGGCCGTCTGGAACTAAGACAGATATTCTATTGAAAAATATACCATTATATAGTATTACATTGGATTAATTAAAATGTTGCAGCTACTAGGAAATGGATTTGATAATTTAAAAGAATCGTTAGATTTTAAAATCTCTCCCAGTGTTGAACAGTTGAAATGGATGGTCAATTTGAGGTTCATCGATTCGAAATGAAAAATTAGAATGGAAGGAATAAAAGCGAGGAACCTTCCGTTTTCTTCATTTCTTTTCGATCAGTACACTTCTTCTGATAGATATCGACGCGTCGATAAGAACCGTTGCGTACAGTAAGTCGTTGCGACGGTTTCAAATACTGTTCATAATTTTAAGATTGCAAATGGCAACTCAATTTTGCGAAAGATTTTTGTATCGAAAAGAAAGAATTGCGCTTTAATTCCGCTAAAAAGCTGGACTTAATTCCGTGGCATGGGTTTCATATGGCAAGTAGGTAATGGAATTTAGAGAAATCCGTTCTCTTTTATAGAATTCAATTTTTACTATCATAGATAAAAAAATTGACGCTTCGCTTCGCACAAAGTCATCTTGAAGTCATTACAGTTACAGTGAATGTAAAGTCGAGTATCGAGTTATCATTATAATTTCACTGCTTTTAGTACTTTGATAATGAAAGTTATCCCAAATATAATGTTTGGTAAAACGTCTAAAAATAGCTCATAATTTTGAATTTCCGGATATAATATTGCAAATTATATTGACAAATCTTCATTAAAAATGTAATCAGCATTGTTACTTTAGATGATAAATTTGTATCCGTATACTTTATGAATATTGTACGAGTGTAAATCGAGGCCCTGGTGCATAGATTTTATAACTTTCGCGTAGCGTATACAATTGGGTTTTGAACGCAATTGTCGGCCATCTTGGCAAAAATTGCGAATGGAATCACCTTTGTGATTTCATAACTCGGAATTGCGAATGCGAGCGCAATTCAGCTCCGTTAGTAACGCTATTCCTATCGCTAGAAAACAAGCAGGTGAAATCTGCTTTATAAACAGTAAACATGGCGGAAATATGCTCGCTTGGATGAAATATTATGAGAATGAAATGAAATGATGGACTGTAGAAGTCTCAAAGATTCTTTATATCCATTTTCAAGTCAGCAGAACTTTTAGGGAGACATTATAATTACCATAATGTATGTAAATGTGCCTAACAAAGGGTTTAATACCTCAGCTGGAAGCTGAGGTAAGCAATGTCGTGAAATGATTGGTTTTATTACATATAATATTAATTTCCTTGATTAATTGGCAATTATAATTACTAATAAAGCTTATTGTAGAGTTACGTTAGCGTTGTAACGTTACGTTAGTATAAGCGCTCTTATCTTTTTCTGACGATACGGATACGCTCCGCGTCTGAACGGACAGTTTACTCGAATGGCTGCCAAATCCAACCTATCAATCAGTCTGTAATTTGTTTTGGCGTCGTTTGATAGATGGCAGCACACGATGATAACACCAACTGTACTTATTGAACCGCCCTCGTACATTTATTAATCCGTACCACGTTTAGTTGACATTACAGCGTTCTTATGGAGAATCGTTTCCCGTGTATTTCCCCGTAAGGAGCAAGGCGCGATGTTGTCAAACGTTGCGAAAAATTGCTTTTTTGATTTAAAAATTCTTAACTGATGCAGAAATAAAGGATGCATTTCATCAAATTTCATCAAATTCATTTATCAATATTAAAAAAAATAGAGTTTATACAAATTATTTCTCTACATTTTCGCGTAGAAAGACGAATTTCTTACTTCATCTTTATCACGCTGTTGTGAGCAAAGCGTCCTTTCATTCGACACAAAATTAACATAGAGATATCTTTATACCTTACTTTCTGCATCGGTAAACTTATAATTTTATATTACTCCGTCTGAAAGCCTCTTATAAAATGTATAAGATTCTTTGAACCGAAATTTTCGAATTATGCAAGCCGAAAATCTATCGCCAGCTAAATCTCGTTCTGTATGTGATACTCACTAACATTCTGCATATAAAATTTGAAGAAAAGTGTAAATATATTTTTTTGTGAAGGAATGAGGACTTTATCTTGATAACAAAGGGATTTATGAATTTTTCAATTTGTAGATTTTTCCGTGCGCCAAAATTTGACAATACTGCCCGTAGATGCCCGCTTTCAGTTATAGGTGTGAAGGAGATATAGGCCATTTTATGGAGAATCGAAAAGAAAACCTATCTTTTTAAGTTTAAAAATGTGAACACTTCAATCAAGCCAGTCTTCGGGCAACTATACAGCCCAGAAACAACTTTTGTTTGGTTATTAATTCTCCAACTCTCGTAATTTTCGCGAAATACGGCGAACATGGATTAGCATGAAGGGTCATATGATCATAGTAAGAGATATGGTTCTTCCAGTTATTGATATGGATTACATTTATCATATCATATGTATTCATCAAAGCTCCGAATATTCTTTAAAATTCCGAAAAATTTTCAATTAATTTTTTAAAACAGCAGAAAATTAAGCGGGCTTGGAAGACACTTCATGCTACAAAACTCGGACAAAGGACGGCCATGAGACATCTAAGCAAACGTTGTGGCTCTTCAATTTTGGGAATTCAGGATTAGAGTTCTTATTTAGTTTATGTTCGGATTCTCGGAGTGTAGAAGTGGAGTGGTGTTGTAACTTTTTGAATGGTGTTGTGGAGATTTTTCCCAAGTGGTTTATTTTTAAGTTTGTGCGATCATCGTGTCCAAAGAGAAAAAGGCTAACAGAGGCAAGCTGTGAATTAAACAGGTTACGTTATTACCTATTTCAGCAAGTCTCTCGGTGCTATCGAAGAGGCAAAATCTTGGTTTGCAAAAGGAAGTCAAAAAATTACTGAAGAAGGAAAGAATCATACTGAGGCGTGTAAATCGCTCGACCAGAAACTAAAAAGGTTACACAACCATATAATTATGGATATACTTGGTTTACTGGTGATGAGCTTGTCCTTTTTCCCTGCAGAAAAGGATTTTTAGCTTAATGAGATTTATTTCCAGCCAAAATTTCACAACTTTTTGTAAATATGATCAGCATGAATGCGTTGTAAGGAAATACTAATGAAATTGTCCTTGTCGCCGTTGTAAATGAGAACATTCAAGATATCTCATAGTGTCTGTAAAGCAGTTCGCAATTCCGATACTTTCTGATTTTTCAAATTTTACCAGCCAATATTCCTCTCATTTTATTTTCAATTTCCATTTAGAAAGTTTCTTAAGAACTTTGATCTTTTTCAAACCAAGATAATTGCGTATAAATACAGTATTTCTCTTAAACATTACTTTAGGAACTTTTTAATGTGCTTTATCTAAACACATCAGGAAGCCAATTCAAATTTGGCGCGGGAATCGCGAGGCGAGTGGACTGAGAGTACGTTTGGCAACAGCGTTCGCCGTAAGGACAATACTGTCAACTAAACGTGGAACGTAGACTGATTTCGTTGGTCAGTTCAATTTGATAGTTAATATTTTATCGGATGTGTTGAACTTTAGAAGAAAAAGATTAAGTAGACACATCAGTCTTCGCGATTACGTGGAATTCGTTGTTAATGACTTCACTAAGTAACAGCAGAAAACGCCCTAAAATTCTGCAATATAAATGATTAACACATCACGTACAAAATCTTTCTTTAATTCGTAAAATTAATCTAAAGATCAATTCCAAGTGCAACTGCAGAATTTCCGAATAAATCGTACCACGGTTGGATTTTAGCAATTCAGTACAATTATAACTCTATTAAATCGTATTTCTGTTAACGTTATAATCCGTTCTCTTTTCGACTTCGAAGTTCTAAAGATTTTATCTTTTCGTTGAATTCATTCTAAAATTTCAAAGTTCAGCAATTTCTTTAAATCAATTAGTCTATTATGCTAACAAGAAAATGGTTGGACTACATTGAGGATAGGATTTAATTGCACAGAGGTTAATTTCAGAGATAACTTTGTAAGAAATTAACTATTCTCACTCACCCGTAAAAGCGATCGCGGATGGCTTTCAAAGACCATTTTAAGGCGTTGAAGTCGGAGCGTCCATCCAATAAGCGAATTTCCCTGCAAATCATAGCATTCAGATTACTTCAAATATTTCTTTTGAGTTACTAAAATTTGAGAAAGCTATCCATAGGGAGTTGGAGAACTTATTGGACAAGCGGATTGTAAATGTGACTAATATGAATGAGTGACAGTAATCTCTTTTCGTACGTCACACAACGTTTCTCCCACTCTACGGTCGGCTTCTTCAGGTGAAGGCCTCCTTTTATCTGTTTCACAGTCTGTTTTTAAAATCCGTTTCCATGTTGTGGAGAGTGGGTACCGGTCCTCTCGATTGAAGTTATCGGATTCCCGTATTATTCGCGGAAAATAATGGGTCTCCTTGGCACGTGTTTTCTCCAATTCTACGTCGTGTCCCGGTTCCGAGCATCCATGTCCCGCGACCGCCGATTTATTGTCCCTATTAATTATCGCCCTCTCATGTTCTTTTATACGCCACTTTATTGAGCGCCCCGATTGTCCAACATAGGACTTACCACATATGCACTTAATTTCATACACTCCTTCGGAAAGAGTGGATTTCATACACTCCTTCGGAAAGATCTTTCACATTATGTAAATATTCGCCGGTTTTCCTCACGGTTTTAAAGCGGGTGCCAACGTTGAATTTTTCTTTTGATTTTTTCTGATGCCTTGGAGATGTATGGCGTGCGTTTCTGGTCGTTCTGTTGAAATTTTTGTCTTCTTCTCCTTTACTTTTTAATACGGCTCGTCCGATAGCCGTTTTTCTTTAGGATTTCATTAAGATGCTCAACTTCAGATGTCAAGGATTCTTCGTCAGCAATGACAGTGGCACGGTGGAATAACGTTTTGATAACGGCGGTTTTTTTTGTTGCGGGTGGTGGTGCGAAGAAGCGCGGAGATATCTTTTAGTATGTGTCGCTTTTTGGTGGACAGAGTGTTTTTCTCCTCACCATGACATCGAGGAAGGGTAGGCAATCATTCTCTTCTGTTTCCATGGTGAACTCTATAGATGAATGCAGTGCGTTAAGATGCTCTAAGAATTTTTTGCTTACCATGAGGGCAGACTGCGAACGTATCATCAACGTATCTGATCCATAACGTTGGATAACGCTCCGCCGTCTCCAAGGCTTTCTTTTCAAATTTTAAAAAATTTTAAACTAGAAATTAGGTCGGCATCAAAACAATTATTTTTATAAATGCCCCCTTTTGAGATGAAGGTGAGAGGAAAAGAAAATCAAAGAAAAAATGAGAACACGATAATATAGTAGAGACATTTGGGGAAGAGAGCTCATGTTTAGTTTGATCGAGGATCCAAGAAAACAAGATGGGATAGTATGTACTACCAGAAGTTTGGCTTCCTTCACGATTTTGAGAAAAAAAGTTTCAAATTGTGCGTAAAGTAGAGGAGAGAGCAGTAAAGGAAAGAAAGGCCTAAGAGGGACGGTATGATATTTTTATTTTCATTATATGATCGGAAAATGAAAGCCGAACGGAGTCCTATTGTTTAGCTATTCCAGGAAGCGTTACTTCACTTAACCTAAATCGAAATTCAGTATAAGAGAAACGGAATAAGCATGGAATTTTCTTATGTTCCATAACTTTGCGATTTTTTGTGATTGCCACAAAGAAAATAAGCATAACTTCCACCAATGGTGAAATAAAATTTGCTGTGCGCGATTTCGGTAAAAGAATTTCACCACATCTTCGACGCAATGAGATTCTACCGATTACGAATATGATCGCATAGTTGGCTGTACAGGCTCCTACTTTAGTATAGACTTTCGATACGGCAAAGTCTTAAGTTTCCTTGTTAACTTTGTGTCCAAAATCAGGATTCTTTTATAGTCACCCCATAGGGATTTTCCATTTCAGCTGAAGTACACCATCAAAACTCATCCAAACCAATCTGCTCTGGGTTCGACTAGTTGAAAAATGATTTCAAAGATAATGATTTTTTAGGTTGATTTTTTGGGAGTTTTTCTTTATTTCCACCTTTGTACGATTCTATCGGAGCTCTACATGGAAAAGAATTTTTTATTTATATCAACGTGCTACTTACTTGGCCGTAGTAGAGAGGGCTGTAAGAGAAAAGTATTAAAATAGAATCTGAAATTATAGTGACCTGCGAGAGGCTGTGCATGGAGCATTAGGCAAATCAATTGCATCCAATCCGCTCATGCTACATGCGTTCATTTGTGTGAAGCAGTTTCTTCTCTCCACGTTGCCTTGGGAATCGAGAGGTCGCTGAGAGACAATGTCCAAATCCCAAGAGCGAGAGAGCATTTGCAGACGAAGACATCGCCGCTGTCCTAGGAGATTAAATAAAACAACTTCAGCGTGAAAAGGAAGAGCTATCTCAATAAATATTGCTATTGCTACTTCCATCCATAGTGAATACCACTGGCTGAGGCCAAATCCCATCATAGGGATGTCGCGCTGTGGACTTTAGTTATATGTTAGGAAAAAAACTATGATCAAAGAAAATTGTGTAACACTTGAAGATTGTAATGATAGTATGTGCAATTTATAATTTAATGAAAATCACCAACCCCAATTCAGTCCAACCCAACTGTGATATATTTTAATAATGAATTATAGTTGACGAAAAATGGGCCGAGGAAGGCGTTTTCATAAAATATAACAAGAAAAATATCCTGCTATCTCAACGTCAATTTTTGAACTAACTAACAATATAATTTAACACGCTAAAATGCAAGTTTACCGTAATCAAATACTTTCTCTTTAGAGCTTTTGGGGTGAATACTACTACTGTACTACTACTACTACTGTAGTTAATTTTTTATATTCATATGGATCCGATGAAGACGGAATTCTATTATATCTTGGGAAGTTGGATGGTTACATTTATGAATCTAATGTATAAACTCCTATAAGTTACATCCATAAGAAGAAATAAGACATACCCCAATCTTTGTCTTCTTCACAGAGATCTTTCTTGAAGTCAGTCATGATATTATTTGCTTTAGGATTCCTAAATGTCAAAATCACTTTTCCTTCCGCATCTGGATCATTCAGAAAGTTTATTTCATGCAGTCTTAACAATTTAATCTCACGTATGATTTTTTCAGTCACGAATATCACAGGTAGATTTTAATTAACTTGTTTTATTACAGTTCATAAAAGTATTTATTTGCTCAATTGTAGTCGGTATGGGTATGTATTATTTAATTGTTTCCATGTAAATAAACAAATGGAGATAATTTGTCTTCATGTACAGCCATGTGTACAGCTGAGGCATGAAGGTAAAAATTGCCTAGTTAAAAATGTTGTAGTGTATGTCTCATTTCATTCAGAAGATAATTACATTTCCACAATTAATTTAGATAGGTGAATGCGATGATGATGTGTTAGAATATTTCCTGATATCGAATCGTTTTCTTAAAGAAGGTCGATGAATCGATTTAATAAGGAAAATGGGCGCGTTTGAACCGCTCGCAGTTCACTGGAAAATGCTTATATTTGTGATTAACATTTATTCGCAGTGGAAAGTTTTAAAAATGAAGTAAACAAGAAGCACCCAGAAAACTCAATCCAATTAATGTCTTTTCACTTTGAATAGGCAAGCGATAGAAATAATTTACTGAATAACTTTAATGAACACGTTGTATTCTCCGATATAAGTGTCATTTCTACAAAAATTATTGTAAACTTTATCCCGGATTTCAATTGCATCCTTTAATGATCTTTTAAATACTTTTCTTTATTCTTATAATCCTTTTCTTCTCCTTCCCTATCGGATCGATATATTCCTAAAAAAACTCGTTTAATGTTGTTTACACAGTCGTCGTAAACTCTTCCTACAGGACCTAGTTACGAAAAAAGTGAACATTTATTTAACTAACAATTAGTAAATTTAATATATTCCTATTTAAAGAATAATCGAAAATTAATTTTGCTAGGTATAGTATTGGTATGAATGGGTAATCACAAAGGAAATATTTCCCAATAAGTAGGTTCCTAGAAATAGAAGGGCTAACTAGTTGTGCGTGCATTTTCGGACAAAGTAACCACATATTTGTTCTTAGTTTATTTTAAATTTCAGAGCCCTTAGTAAATCGATTATGATCATAATTAATTATAAAAAAGTATACATAAAGACTATTCGAGGTACAGTCCTCCAAGAAAAAATCGAACGGTGTACTACGTGGTGCATAAGATTGAGGGGTTTCAAATGTCACTCTTTACCCCTTCCACCCGCCCTTCCATTACATTTTGGCAACACCGGAATTTTGCCTTTGCCGCGGCTAGGCCGGTGCGTACCCATGTGCCTACGCTCCGTCCGATGAGGAGGGCTGCTATTGCGAGGTCTAAAGGAAAGCGATACCAGCGATTGCTGGAAAATTTTCGGTAGATCGTAAGGAATTATATTTTAAAAGAGAAGTGTAAATTAGGAACAGATTTTTCTTCATTCTTTATGAGACCCAACATTTTTCCACCTTCATATAATTTCCGGCTGCATTGAATACTGAAGACTATAACTCATTTATAAAATAATATTAATCGTTAAATCGAAGAAAAGAAGTTAAGATTCTGATTCCGACAAATTGCTCTTGGATGTCCTGGCTCTGGCAGTGTTTCCAAATAGCAAGATGTGAATCCTGAAATATCATGTTTAGATTACGTTAAATTCGTCAGAATTTAGAAAATCCATGAAGATTCAATCAGTAAGAACCCATTGTTTTTAAATAGTCGTTTATCGCAGTTAAAAGACTATATGATATTTTAAAGCAAAAGGGGGTTACGAACTCGCTGAACCCATATTTATACAAAATAATGAGGTAAAATATTTATGCTATGATTATTCCAAAAAAATCACCATCACGCAAGTCATATCAATAACTCAACGTTAATTATTTCCCGCTTTTATGAGTAGTATTATGAAAAGGGATTCGACAGCGGAGGTTATTTCGCACATGGTATCCCACCAGGAATCGAACCCGGGACTGCTTTCATCCAAGAAAAACGCGCTGCTCAAATGACTATCTGGAAGCCTCTCTTTTATTTTGGCATTAAAAGCTCTCGAGTCCTCCGCTCTGACTGGCCCTATCATTACAATAAATATCATAATAAGTATTATCATATTATTTATAAATATAACAATAAGTTGGTAACATGTCTTCCGCAATAATTTATGTTCATCTTCGAGCTTTCCTCATAGAAACCCGTTCATTTTTTGATTTAACCACGGAGTGGTTCTAATGAGTTAAAGGCCTTTTAATGTATTAAATATCCTTAGCCTACAACGGAGATAGTTATCTCATAATTTTCTGTTAAAGGTTTAATTCTTCCTGGAATTGTAGCGGTAATGAGAAGGAAGCTCCCTGTCTTCGGAAGGCTGGATAGTATCATCGACAAAATAAGAATATGATATACTATACACAAGTAGTTTACCTCGTTGAGACCGTCAGGGCAGTTTGATAAATGTATCTCGGAAAGATTCTTTTTAGAATACATATGTTCTACTTTTTTATTCTTATCCAAGTTATGTTAATGCATCCCCTTAAACACCTTAACTTCCTGCTGACAGTCTCTTATTTTCCCGATGCTTATTTCGTTTAATTTATTTAAATCATGAACCATTTGCTACAACATGCGTTTTACTTTATCCTTCATAATGTATCACTCCATATGCATAATCATAACACAGCTATCGGACTCTATTAGGAGAACATATTCCATTCGAAATGCCGCCTATAAATATAATTTTCATTATTGATCTCACATCGTTATCGAATAACCTTAGCTTTTAACTACGATCTACATTTGATTTCTGTGTTTTATTCAGTGCTATTAACCCTATTTTTCGCTTCCTTTAATGCCTTATGCTCATTTTTATATACTGTATTTTTAACTAAAACTTCAATTTGTATCCATAATAAAATAAGTTCCATTTTCGTCATGCTAATCCTTTTTCATCAGCCTTGTAACCCCTTGTCTTCTTGTGTATGTAGGATTACTTACTTTGGGAAAGATAGGAAAAATGATTTCATTGAAAGTATAATTGAGACTTATTACTAGCTAATTTAATTTAAAGCTGTTAGTATCTACAGCATAACGATGTCGATTAGTTCAGTCTTCTACCTATAACCTATTAGTCACAAATATTTTACTTCATCGGAGTTAAAAGGGACGATATAGAAAATTGACTAGGGATGGAAGTTGTAGTGGAAGAGAAAGAGCAAAAGCACTCGAAAGGGGAAAGGGTTAGAATATCCTTTAGGATATCGGTATCCCTCAGTAAAAGAGCGAAATCATCCATATCATGATTGTGACGCTTATCATCATCGGGATAAGGTAAATGAGGAAAAGGGATTATGGAGAATGGGATATGAAGGAGTACACAACCATCGGAAAAAACGGTACGGGAAGTATCAACAGGAAACTCTCCTTGCCCATTACTAATCTGCAAGAGTGAGAATGCTACAATTTAGTAAAATAATAATCATCTATCATAATGCAATAATATTTTTCCTGTTATAAAAGCTAGATAGTTACCACCGCATTATTAGTAATTTATCCACCCTCCACCGTTTCTTATAACTAGCCGAAGACTCTATCTAACACACGCACACGATCGGTAGGAAGGCAGACAAGTGACTGGAAGAAAGACTCTTCCTGGTGAAAGTAAAGGAAATGGAATTCGGCTATTAATGTATAAGAAATTTAAGAATTCTCCGATCGCTGAATTCCGGGGACCGCGGGTGCAATTTCTCAGAAAAGGATTAACGCCAGGTACCAGTTTTCAGAAACTGTTCATGCGCATTTCGCAGAGGATATCAAGGGGAGTTAAATGCATTATGAAAAGAAAGTGAGTGTGAGGCATCCGTTTGTCGAGAAGAGCGTCAAGGAAGAACTCCCTATGAAGAAAAGGAGATACTGAGATTTAAAAAGCACCTTCACGGCTGGGCATCTGTCGCACATCTTTGATCCCCCATCCCCCGCTCCTTCAGTCCTATACACTCCTTCCCCCGCTATTCATATCTCTCAGCATACGCGGAATTCAGTGAACCCCTTTTGTATACCTGCTACTCCCTAGCCAGTCCATTATCTTTAAATCCTTCTCTCCTTAGTCCCACACGCGATTTCGGGTTTTTCCTAATACCTTTCACAAACAGACGTTAGCGAAGCCTGCAAACCGCCTTGGACCACCGGATCGCCATTATGTGGTATCCCTATGATGGCACTTATGCACGGATGGACCTTCGCTGTCAAAGCTTTCCGGGATAATACAATGATTAGACAATGAGCAATGAATGCCGCGGAAAAGAGAAAATTGAATGAATTGTCGAGATTTTTACCGGTGAACATTTTTGAAACTGCCTTTACTCTCTTACAATCCAACATAAAAGGTGTACTTTTCTTTTTAACCGCATATTTTTATTCGAAACGAGAAAATACTGACTAAATAACTCTAAAGTTCAAAATCGTGTATTTTATGGTTCCTTAAGAAAAAGCAGCAATATTGTAGTAAATAATCGTTCGTTTCGTAGTTTATAATCTTAAAACAAGGTACGTATATTAATTTAGTGTCTTTACGTATTTAAACGCAAAATTTTGTATTTTCGTAAATAAAATGCCCTAAGAACTGAAGCTCGCTGTTTGAGAGAATTTTAACCTAATGTTTTGATATATTCTGGTGACGTAAATAAAAATATATTAAATACAATGAAATGAAAATGAAGAATCAAATTCACAAAGGAAAAAAAATTACATAGTTTAACCGAAAGACAGTATTAATTTACGATAATCGTTGAACCGTTAGATATGCCTGAATATATGAAAAAGTTTTATCGACGAAACTCCAATGATATTTAAATTGATAAATTTCATTATCTTTAAATCTATTATATATAGCTAACTCTCCAGATATACCTGTATATATATACGAGTAAAAGTTGATTGGTGAAAATTGGTGAAAATTTACAATAGGTTTCCCTTACGGGTGTCATCTTCGAAGCTTATCCAGCAAAAATCTTAAAAATTGCTGCAATGCATTTCGAACGTGAGTATTTTTCATCCATCTGGCATCGAACTCACAGTCATATGTAGCCTTTCTTCCACTGGTTCTATAGAAAACTACTTCAAAAGCAAAGGCTGTGATTTTGATTAGTCTCCTGCATTGAGAAAGGCCTCAAAACAATTTTAAAAAATTTGCGTAAATGACCGCCTAGCGTCGAACACAGGACCCGTTCGTGAGAGACAATGGAATGGAAATGTTAGATAAGTGCCACTCTCACGTGTTTCAAAGTTTCAATTCAGTATCTTATCGGGAAGGTCCTCAAATAAGATTCCGTTATTCCCGTTTGAAATGCATGTTAGAATCGGAATGACCCTCTTGCATCGAACCAAGGACCACTAGACGAACGGTTAAATTCGTGAAAGAATGTTTTCAAACGCCTCCGTCGCCACACCGGGTTTTACCTTTCCAGCATATCGGGAAGGCATGGAAAAAAATTTTCAAAAATTGCAGCAATGCATTTCTTATGGAAGAATTTCGGACCCACCTGGAGTCGAAGTCACGGTCATTTGGCAACATTTCTACCATAAGAACCATAGAAGACTACCTCAGCTTCAACCTCCGAGATTTTGGTTCCTCTATCTTACCGTTAAGTGCCTCAAAATAATTTTTAAAAATCCACGCAATGCATTCTTATGGAAAAATTGCGATTTTTGGGACATTCTAGTATCGAACCCATGACACCTAGCATCGATGTCTGCATTATTCTGGCGTCTAGAGTGTGGGGCCAGTATGTCGAAAAAATCTGACTTCGACAGCGCTCGTGGAACATGGTCAGAATTCGTATCCCCTATAAATATATATATATATATATATATATATATATATATATATATATATATATACGAGTAAAAGTTGCTTGCATACTGCAAGCTAATTGGTAAAAATTTACAATAAGTTACCTTTACGGGTATCATTTTCGATGCTTATCTAGCATAATCCTTAAAATTTGCCGCAATGCATTTCGAACGTGAGAATTTTTCATCCATCTGGCATCGAACTCACAGTCATATGTAACCTTTCTTCCACTGGTTCTATAGAAAACTACTTCAAACGCAAACGCTGTGATTTTGAATAGTCTCCTGCATAGAGAAAGGCCTCAAAACAATTTTAAAAATTTTGCGTAAATGACCGCCTGGCGTCGAACACAGGACCCGTTCGTGAGAGACAATAGGGTGAAAATGTTAGAGAAGTTCTACTCTGACGTGTTTCAAAGTTTCGATTCAGTATCTTATCGGGAAGGTCCTAAATTAAGATTCCGTTCTTCCCGTTTGAAATGCATGGCGGAATCGAAATGACCCTCTAGCATCGAACCAAGGATATATTATTATATATATATAGCTAACTCTCCCGATATACCTATCTATTACGAGTAAAAGTTGCTTGCATACTGCAAGCTATCCGTTGAATACAGTATCATACCAAGTACTGCCTCAGTTCAAATTTAAAACTTCGCGCCAAAGACCGCCTGGCGACGAACTAAGAACCCGATCGTGAGAGAAGACAGCAAAATAATATTAGATAAGTGCCATCCTTACTTGTTCCAAAGTTTCGATTCAATATCTTATCGGGAAGGTCCCACGCCTCTGTAACCATTCCGGGTTTTATCTTTCCAGCTTATCGGGAAGCCATTTTTAAAAAATCGTCAAAGATTTCCGCAATGCATTTCTTATGGAAGAATTTTGCATCCACCTGGCGTCGAACTCACTGTCATTTGGCTACATTTTTTCCATGAGAAGCATAGAAGACTACCTCAACTTCAACCTCCGAAATTTTGGTTACTCTATCTTAACGATAAGTGCCTCAAAATAATTTTCAAAAATCCGCGCAATGCATTCTTATGGGAAAATTGCGATTTTTGGGAATTTCTGGCATCGAACTCATGATAGCTAGCGTCGATGTCTGCATTATTCTGGCATCTAGAGTGTAGGGCCAGTACGTCGAAAAAATCTGAAGTCGATGGCGCTTGTGGAACATGGTCAGAATTCGTATCCCCTATAAATATATAGGTATATATATATATAGGTATATCCGGAGAGTTAGCTATATATAATAGAAGATATATAGCTAACTCTCCGGATATACCTATATATATATATATATATATAGATATATATATATAGGGGATACGAATTCTGACCATGTTCCACAAGCGCTGTCGACGTCAGATTTTTTCGACGTACTGGCCCCACACTCTAGATACAAGAATAATGCAGACATCGACGCTAGGTGTCATGGGTTCGATACTAGAATGTCCCAAAAATCGCAATTTTCCCATAAGAATGCATTGTGTGGATTTTAAAAAATTATTTTGAGGCACTTATCGGTTAGATAGAGGAACCAAAATCTCGGAGGTTGAAGTTGAGGTAGTCTTCTTTAATACGAATGGAAGAAATGTTACAAAATGACCGTGAGTTCGACTCCTGGTGGGTGCGAAATTCTTCCACAAGAAATGCATTGCTGCAATTTTTGAAATTTTTTTTCAATACCTTCCCGATAACCTGGAAAGATATAACCCGGAATGGTGACAGAGGGGTTTGAAAACTTTCTTCCATGAATTTCACCGTTCGTCTAGTGGTCCTTGGTTCGATGCAAAAGAGTCATTCCGATTCCACCATGCATTTCATACGGGGAAAACGGAATCTTATTTTAGGACGATTCCGATAAGATATTGAATCGAAACTTTGGAATTAGTGAGAATGGCACTCATCTAATATTAATTTGCTATTCCCTCTCACAGAAGGGTCCTGAGTTCGACGCTAGGCGGTCTTTTACGCGAATTTTTGCAATCTGTTTTAAGGCCGTTCTCGATGCGATAGAGCAATCAAAATTACGGTGTTTGCAGATGAGATGGTCTTCCATAGTACCAAAGGAAGAAATGTTAGCAAATGACCGTGTGTTCGACGCCAGGTGGGTTCGAAATGCTTCCGTAAGAAATGCATTGGTGAAATCTTGGATGATTTTTTTATAACCCTTCCCGATACGCTGGAAAGATAAAACCCGGAATGGCGACAGAGGCGTTTGAGAACATTCTTTCATGTTATTCGCCGTTTCTACAGTGGTCCTTGGTTCGATGCAAGAGGGTCATTCTGATTCCACCATGCATTTCAATCGGGAATAACGGAATCTTATTTTAGGACCTTCCTGATAAGATACTGAATTGAAACTTTGAAACACGTTAGAGTGGCACTTATCTAAGATTTGTATGCCATTGTCTCTCACAATCGGGTCCTGTGTTCGACGCCAGGCGGTCATTTACGAAAATTTTTAAAAATTGTTTTGAGGCCTTTCTCAATGCAGGAGACTATTCAAAATCACAGCGTTTGCGTTTGAAGTAGTTTTCTATAGAACCAGTGGAAGAAAGGTTACATATGACTGTGAGTTCGATGCCAGATGGATGAATAATTCTCACGTGCGAAATGCATTGCGGTAAGTTTTAAGAATTTTGCTGGATAAGCTTCGAAGATGACACCCGTTAGGGAAACTTATTGTAAATTTTCACCAATTAGCTTGCAGTATGCAAGCAACTTTTACTCGTATATATATATATATATATATAGATATATATATATAGGGGATACGAATTCTGACCATGTTCCACAAGCGCCATCGACTTCAGATTTTTTCGACGTACTGGCCCTACACTCTAGATGCCAGAATAATGCAGACATCGACGCTAGCTATCATGGGTTCGATGCCAGAAATTCCCAAAAATCGCAATTTTCCCATAAGAATGCATTGCGCGGATTTTTGAAAATTATTTTGAGGCACTTATCGTTAAGATAGAGTAACCAAAATTTCGGAGGTTGAAGTTGAGATATTTTTCTATGCTTCTCATGGAAAAAATGTAGCCAAATGACAGTGAGTTCGACGCCAGGTGGATGCAAATTTCTTCCATAAGAAATGCATTGCGGAAATCTTTTTAAATGCCCTCCCGATAAGCTGGAAAGATAAAACCCGGAATGGTTACAGAGGCGTGGGACCTTCCCGATAAGATATTGAATCGAAACTTTGGAACAAGTAAGGATGGCACTTATCTAATATTATTTTGCTGTCTTCTCTCACGATCGGGTTCTTAGTTCGTCGCCAGGCGGTCTTTGGCGCGAAGTTTTAAATTTGAACTGAGGCAGTACTTGGTATGATACTGTATTCAACGGATAGCTTGCAGTATGCAAGCAACTTTTACTCGTATATATATATATATATATATATCTATATATATATATAGCTAACTCTCCGGATATACCTATATAGATATATATATATATATATATATATATATATATATATATATATATATATATATATAGATATAGGGGATACGAATTCTGACCATGTTCCACAAGCGCCATCGACGTCAGATTTTTTCGACGTACTGGCCCTACACTCTAGACGCCAGAATAATGCAGACATCGACGCTAGCTATCATGGGTTCGATACCAGAAATTCCCAAAAATAGCAATTTTCCCATAAGAATGCATTGCGCGGATTTTTGAAAATTATTTTGAGGCACTTATCGTTAAGATAGAGGAACCAAAATTTCGGAGGTTGAAGTTGAGGTAGTCTTCTATGCTTCTCATGGAAAAAATGTAGCCAAATGACAGTGAGTTCGACGCCAGGTGGATGGAAATTCTTCCATAAGAAATGCATTGCTGCAATTTTTGAAATTTTTTTTCAATACCTTCCCGATAACCTGGAAAGATATAACCCGGAATGGTGACAGAGGGGTTTGAAAACTTTCTTCCATGAATTTTACCGTTCGTCTATTGGTCCTTGGTTCGATGCAAGAGGGTCATTCCGATTTCACCATGCATTTCAAACGGGGATAACGGAATCTTATTTTGGGACCTTCCCGATAAGATATTGAATCAAAACTTTAGAACAAGTAAGGATGGCACTTATCTAATATTATTTTGCTATCTTCTCTCACGGAAGGGTCCGGAGTTCGACGCTAGGCGGTCTTTTGCGCGAATTTTTTCAATCTGTTTTGAGGCCGTTCTCGATGCGATAGAGCAATCAAAATCTCGGTGTTTACAGATGAGATGGTCTTCCATCGTACCAAACGAAGAAATGTTACCAAATGTCCGTGTGTTCGACGCCAGGTGGGTCCGGAATGCCTCCGTAAGAAATGCATTGCTGATATCAGGGACGATTTTTTTAAATGCCTTCCCGATAAACTGGAAAGATAAAACCCGGAATGGTGACAGAGGCGTTTGAGAAGATTCCTTCATGACGTCCACTGCTTCTCTAGTTGTCCTTGGTTCGATAATAGAGTGTCATTCCGATTCTACCATGCATTTCAAGCGGGAAGAACGGAATCTCATTTTAGGACCTTCCCGATAAGATACTGAATTGAAACTTTGAAACACGTCAGAGTAGCACTTCTCTAACATTCATATGCCATTGTCTCTCACGAACGGGTCCTGTGTTCGACGCCAGGAGGTCATTTACGCAATTTTTAAAAAATTGTTTTGAGGCCTTTCTTTATGCAGTAGACTATTCAAAATCACAGCGTTTGCGTTTGAAGTAGTTTTCTATAGAACCAGTGGAAGAAAGGTTGCATATGACCGTGAGTTCGATGCCTGATGGATGAAAATTTCTAACGTAAGAAATGTATTGCGGCAATTTTAAAAATTTTGCTGGATAAGCTTCGAAGATGACACCCGTAAGGGGAACTTATTGTAAATTTTTACCAATTAGCTTGCAGTATGCAAGCAACTTTTACTCGTATCTATATAGGTATATCCGGAGAGTTAGCTATATATAATAGATATAGATATAGGGGATACGAATTCTGACCATGTTCCACAAGCGCCATCGACATCAGATTTTTTCGACGTACTGGCCCTACACTCTAGATGCCAGAATAATGCAGACTTCGACGCTAGCTATCATGGGTTCGATGCCAGAAACTCCCAAAAATCGCAATTTTCCCATAAGAATGCATTGCGCGGATTTTTGAAAATTATTTTGAGGCACTTATCGTTAAGATAGAGTAACCAATATTTCGGAGGTTGAAGTTGAGGTAGTCTTCTGTAATATAAATGGAAGAAATGTTACGAAATGACCGTGAGTTCGACGCCAGGTGGGTCCGAAATTCTTCCATAAGAAATGCATTGCTGCAATTTTTGAAATTTTTTTTCAATTCTTTCCCGATAAGCTAGAAAGATATAACCCATAATGGTGACAGAGGCGTTTGAAAACTTTCTTCCATGAATTTCACCGTTCGTCTAGTGGTCCTTGGTTCGATGCAAGAGGGTCATTCCGATTTCACCATGCATTTCAAACGGGGAAAACGGAATCTTATTTTAGGACCTTCCCGATAAGATATTGAATCGAAACTTTAGAACAAGTAAGGATGGCACTCATCTAATCTTATTTTGCTAACTTCTCTCACAGAAGGGTCCTGAGTTCGACGCTATGCGGTCTTTTGCGCGATATTTTGCAATCTCTTCTGAGGCCGTTCCCGAAGTTATAGAGCAATCAAAATCACGGTGTTTGCAGATGAGATGGTTATCTACTGTACCAACTGAAGAAATGTTAGCAAATGACCGTGTGTTCGACGCCAGGTGGGTTCGAAATGCTTCCGTAAGAAATGCATTGCTGAAATATTGGACGACTTTTTAAAATGCCTTCCCGATAAGCTGGAAAGATAAAACTCGGACTGCTGACAGAGGCGTTTGAGAACACTCTTTCATGATGTTCACTGTTTCTCCAGTGGTCCTTGGTTCGCGTCAAGAGTGTCATTCCCATTCCACCGTGCATTTTAAACGGGGAAAATGGAATCTTATTTTAGGACCTTCCCGAGAAGATATTGCTGTGAAACTTTGAAACACGTCATAGCAGCACTTATATAACATTCGTATGCCATTGTCTCTCACGAACGGGTCCTTTGTTCGACGCCAGGCGGTCTTTCGCGCGAATTTCCGAAAATTGTTTTGAGTCCTTACACGGAGAGATAGAACAGTGAAAATCACGGAGGTTGGATATGCTGTGGTTATCTATTGTACTAACTAAAGAAATTTTACCAAACGACCGTGAGTTCGACGCCTTGTGGGTGCAAAATTCTCCGTTATAAAATGTATGGCGGTCAATTTTGACAATTATTTTTCATGGTTATCCAATAACCGGGAATGATATAATATGGAATGCACATAGAGGCATGTCATATGTTTCATATACGCTGTTCGCCGTTTCTCTGACGGTTCTTGGTTCGATGCCTGAGCGTCATTTATACTCTACCATGTATTTCAAAGAGGGATAGCGTAATCATATTCTAGGACAAGATATTGAATTGAAACTTTGGAACAGGTTAGAATGGCACTTATCTAATATTAATATGCAATTGTGACGGACGATCAGGTCCTTAGTTCGTCGCCAGGCGGTCATTTGCGCGAGGTTTTGAACATTGTATTGAGGCCTTTCTTTGTACGATACTGCATTCAACTGATAGCTTGCAGTATGCAAGCAACTTTTACTCGTATATATCTATTATATATAGCTAACTCTCCGGATATACCTATATAGATATATATATATATATATAGATATAGGGGATACGAATTCAGACCAAGTTCCACAAGAGCCATCGACGTCAGATTTTTTCGACGTACTGGCCCTACACTCTAGACGCCAGAATAATGCAGACATCGACGCTAGCTATCATGGGTTCGATGACAGAAATTCCCAAAAATCGCAATTTTCCCATAAGAATGCATTGCGCGGATTTTTGAAAATTATTTTGAGGCACTTATCGTTAAGATAGAGGAACCAAAATCTTGGAGGTTGAAGTTGAGGTAGTCTTCTATACTACGAATGGAAGAAATGTTATAAAATGACCGTGAGTTCGACGCCAGGTGGATGCAAAATTCTTCCATAAGAAATGCATTGCTGAAATCTTTGAAGATTTTTTTAAATGCCTTCCCGATAAGCTGGAAAGATAAAACCCTGAATGGTGACAGAAGCGTTTGAAAACTTTCTTCCATGAATATCATCGTTCGTCTAGTGGTCCTTGGTTCGATGCAAGAGGGTCATTCCAATTCCTCCATGTATTTCAAATGGGGAAAGCGGAATCTAATTTTGGGACCTTCCCGATAAGATATTGAATCGAAACTTTGGAACAAGTAAGGATGGCACTTATTTAATATTATTTTGCTACCTACTCTCACGGAAGAGTCCTGAGTTCGACGCTAGGCGGTCTTTTGCGCGAATTTTTTCAATCTGTTTTGAGGCCGTTCTCGATGCGATCGAATAATCAAAATCTCGGTGTTTACAGATGAGATGGTCTTCCATCGTACCAAACGAAGAAATGTTACCAAATGTCCGTGTGTTCGACGCCAGGTGGGTCCGGAATGCCTCCGTAAGAAATGCATTGCTGATATCAGGGACGATTTTTTAAAATGCCTTCCCGATAAACTGGAAAGATAAAACCCGGAATGGTGACGGAGGCGTTTGAGAACATTCTTACATGACGTCCACTGCTTCTCTAGAGGTCCTTGGTTCGATGCTAGAGCGTCATTCCGATTCTACCATGCATTTCAAACGGGAATAACGGATCTTATTTTAGGACCTTCCCGATAAGATACTGAATTGAAACTTTGAAACACGTCAGAGTAGCACTTCTCTAACATTCATATGCCATTGTCTCTCACGAACGGGTCCTGTGTTCGACGCCAGGCGGTCATTTACACTAATTTTTTAAAATTGTTTTGAGGCCTTTCTCTATGCAGGAGACTATTCAAAATCACAGCGTTTGCAGTAGTTTTCTATAGAACCAGTGGAAGAAAGGTTGCATATGACCGTGAGTTCGATGCCAGATGGATGAAAATTTCTAACGCAAGAAATGTATTGCGGCAATTTTAAAAATTTTGCTGGATAAGCTTCGAAGATGACACCCGTAAGGGGAACTTATTGTAAATTTTCACCAATTAGCTTGCAGTATGCAAGCAACTTTTACTCGTATATATATATATATATCTATTATATATAGCTAACTCTCCGGATATACCTATATATATATATATATATATATATATATATATATATATATCTATTATATATAGCTAACTCTCCGGATATACCTATATATATATATAGATATAGGGGATACGAATTCTGACCATGTTCCACAAGCGCCATCGACGTCAGATTTTTTCGACGTAATGGCCCTACACTCTAGATGCCAGAATAATGCAGACTTCGACGCTAGCTATCATGGGTTCGATGCCAGAAATTCCCAAAAATCGCAATTTTCCCGTAAGAATGCATTGCGCGGATTTTTGAAAATTATTTTGAGGCACTTATCGTTAAGATAGAGTAACCAAAATTTCGGAGGTTGAAGTTGAGGTAGTCTTCTATGCTTCTCATGGAAAAAATGTAGCCAAATGACAGTGAGTTCGACGCCAGGTGGATGGAAATTCTTCCATAAGAAATGCATTGCGGAAATCTTTTTAAATGCCTTCCTGATAAGCTGGAAAGATAAAACCCGGAATGGTGACAGAGGCGTGGGACCTTCCCGATAAGATATTGAATCGAAACTTTGGAACAAGTAAGGATGGCACTTATCTAATATTATTTTGCTGTCTTCTCTCACGATCGGGTTCTTAGTTCGTCGCCAGGCGGTCTTTGGCGCGAAGTTTTAAATTTGAACTGAGGCAGTACTTGGTATGATACTGTATTCAACGGATAGCTTGCAGTATGCAAGCAACTTTTACTCGTATTTATATATATATATATATATATATATATATATATATATCTATTATATATAGCTAACTCTCCGGATATACCTATATATATATATATATATTTATAGGGGATACGAATTCTGACCATGTTCCACGAGCGCTATCGACGTCAGATTTTTTCGACGTACTGGCCCTACACTCTAGATGCCAGAAAAATGCAGACTTCGACGCTAGCTATCATGGGTTCGATGCCAGAAATTCCCAAAAATCGCAATTTTCCCATAAGAATGCATTGCGCGGATTTTTGAAAATTATTTTGAGGCACTTATCGTTAAGATAGAGTAACCAAAATTTCGGAGGTTGAAGTTGAGGTAGTCTTCTATGCTTCTCATGGAAAAAATGTAGCCAAATGACAGTGAGTTCAACGCCAGGTGGATGCAAAATTCTTCCATAAGAAATGCATTGCGGAAATCTTTTTAAATGCCCTCCCGATAAGCTGGAAAGATAAAACCCGGAATGGTGATAGAGGCGTGGGACCTTCCCGATAAGATATTGAATCGAAACTTTGGAACAAGTAAGGATGGCACTTATCTAATATTATTTTGCTGTCTTCTCTCACGATCGGGTTCTTAGTTCGTCGCCAGGCGGTCTTTGGCGCGAAGTTTTAAATTTGAACTGAGGCAGTACTTGGTATGATACTGTATTCAACGGATAGCTTGCAGTATGCAAGCAACTTTTACTCGTATACCTATATATATATATATATATATATATTTATAGGGGATACGAATTCTGACCATGTTCCACAAGCGCCGTCGACGTCAGATTTTTTCGACGTACTGGCCCCACACTCTAGATGCCAGAATAATTCAGACATCGACGCTAGCTATCATGAGTTCGATGCCAGAAATTCCCAAAAATCGCAATTTTCCCATAAGAATGCATTGCGCGGATTTTTGAAAATTATTTTGAGGCACTTATCGTTAAGATATAGTAACCAAAATTTCGGAGGTTGAAGTTGAGGTAGTCTTCTATGTTTCTCATGGAAAAAATGAAGCCAAATGACAGTGAGTTCGACGCCAGGTGGATGCAAAATTCTTCCATAAGAAATGCATTGGACGATTTTTTAAATGGCTTCCCGATAAGCTGGAAAGATAAAACCCGGAATGGTGACAGAGGCGTGGGACCTTCCCGATAAGATATTGAATCGAAACTTTGGAACAAGTAAGGATGGCACTTATCTAATATTATTTTGCTGTCTTCTCTCACGATCGGGTTCTTAGTTCGTCGCCAGGCGGTCTTTGGTGCGAAGTTTTAAATTTGAACTGAGGCAGTACTTGGTGTGATACTGTATTCAACGGATAGCTTGCAGTATGCAAGCAACTTTTACTCGTATATATATATATATATATATATTTATAGGGGATACGAATTCTGACCATGTTCCACGAGCGCCGTCGATGTCAGATTTTTTCGACGTACTGGCCCCACACTCTAGATGCCAGAATAATGCAGACATCGACGCTAGGTGTCATGGGTTCGATACTAGAATGTCCCAAATATCGCAATTTTCCCATAAGAATGCATTGCGTGAAATTAAAAAAATTATTTTGAGGCACTTATCGGTAAGATAGAGGAACCAAAATCTCGGAGGTTGAAGCTGAGGTAGTCTTCTATGGTTCTATGGTAAAAATGTTGCCAAAAGACCGTGACTTCGACTCCAGGTGGGTCCGAAATTCTTCCATAAGAAATGCATTGCTGCAATTTTTGTCATTTTTTTTCAATGCCTTCCCGATAACCTGGAATGATCAAACTCCGTGTGGCGACGGAGGCGTTTGAAAACATTCTTTTATGCATTTCACAGTTCGTCTAGTTGTCCTTGGTTCGATGCAAGAGGGTCATTCCGATTCCACCATGCATTTCAAACGGGGAAAACGGAATCTTATTTTAGGACCTTCCCGATAAGATATTGAATCGAAACTTTGGAATAAGTCATAATGGCATGGTATTCTATCTTACGAATGGAAGAAATGTTACAAAATAACCGTGAGTTCGCCGCCAGGTGGATGCAAAATTCTACCATAAGAAATGCATTGCTGAAATCTTTGACGATTTTTAAAAATCCTTTCCCGATAACCTGGAAAGGTAAAACTCGAATGGTGACAGAGGCGTTTGAAAAAATTCTACCATCAGGTTTACCGTTTCTCTAGTGGTCCTTGGTTCGATGCAAGACGGTCATTCCGATTCCACCATGTATTTCAAATGGGGAAAGCGGAATCTTATTTTGGGACCTTCCCGATAAGATATTGAATCGAAACTTTGGGACAAGTAAGGATGGCACTTATCTAATATTATTTTGCTATCTTCTCTCACGGAAAGGTCCTGAGTTCGACGCTAGGCGGTCTTTTGCGGGAAATTTCGAAAATTGTTTTGAGTCCTTCCTCCGAGCCATAGAACAGTGAAATTTACGGAGGTTGGAGATGAGATGGTCTTCCATACGAAAGGAAGAAATGCTACCAAACGACCGTGAGTTCGACGCCAAGTGGGTGCAAAATTCTCCAGTATAAAATGCATGGCGGTCAGTTTGTACAATTATTTTGAATGCATATCCGATTACCGAGAATGATATAAAACGGAATGTACATAGAGGCTATTCATATGTTTCAGATAATCTGTCCGCCCTTACTCTGACGGTTCTTGGTTCGATGCCTGAGTGTCATTTCTATTCTACCGTGTTTATCAAAGGGGGATAGTGTAATCTTATTTTAGGAACTTCCTTATAAGATATTGAATCGAAACTTTGTAACAGGTCAGAATGGCACTTATCTAATATTAATATGCAATTGTTTCTCACTATTGGGTCCTTAGTTCGACGCCAGGCGGTCTTTTGCGCGAAGTTTTGAACATTGTTTTGAGGCCTTTCTTGGTACGATACTGCATGCAACTGACAGCTTGCAGTATGCAAACATCTTTTACTCGGACTTAAAAATAATCTTGATTTATTCCATTTCTTTGCCGAAACAGATTAAAAGTAAACTGCATGCATATGACATGTGATTATATTTTAATAAGTCAAAATAATTTAACGTGACTTCGAAACCGAGAGCCGCAGTTACTTATTGATCTCGATAAATTAAGTTTCCAAGATTTTAAAATATTAAAGTACTCTTGAATACTGTTGTTAGTTCATACTTCAAACTTTCTTCCAAATAGCACGTATAAATCTAAAACAAATCTTAGCAACATTTTTCAAATATACACGAAAATTTTCCCGCAATTTATGTTATATTTAACATGATTTTTAAGTATTTAGCTTACAACGACAGCTTTGTGCGATTTCCGCTTCATTTTGGAAGTATCGAGCAGAAGAAGCCATAAATCGAGCTATTTCAGTCTTATAACGGATGAGTTTACATATATCGTGCTAAAGAATGCGCTTTCGAAGGATTTCATTTTTATTTTGGAAGATCTGTTCGGTCGGAAAATGATTGAAGCACTATATGCTTGTTGATGCATTTTAAGTGCAGTCAGACTGATTATATTGGGTAAACGTTTTGGGAATTATTCGGACGGGAAGGGAAGGAGAGGTTAAGATTTTTTTTTCTTTAGGGAAATTTATATACTAAGGGATCTTGATGTTTTAGGTGATGATTTGATGAGGAGTGAAAGGTATGTAAGGAATGGCTAATTTATTTGTTTATTACTGTTATTATTTTTTTCTCCCTTTTTTATATTTTTATATTTTTTCTTTTTGATTATTTTGTTTTATTTTTTATATATAATTTTTATATTTTTATTATTTTTAAAATATTTATTTATTTTTTCGTTTTCTTTTTTCATTTTTTTCTATTTTCTATTTTATTATTATTTTTAAAATTTTTATTTTATTTTTTATTTTTATGATTGTTTTCTTTCTTTTGTAGGGAGTGAGTTTTGATTTCGAGAGTATGGATTTTGGTTTTTGAAATTTTTTCTTGCCTTTTCTTGATTTTGTGGTATAGTGCCAAATGTCGTTTAGAAGGGGATTATTTATATTTTCCAGGTTAAATGAAAATTTTTTGTTACATTGTTTGAAACCATGGTAATTTGGTGGAAATTTTTAATTTCAGAGAGGGGAACCAATTTGTTGGTGGATGTGACTTGTCTTATACATTTATTGTAAAATATTCCACCTTAGTTATAGTATGCTGAATTTAGTGGTATTAAAGCTGACTATTGCGCCGTACGTGAGGTGGGGAAGGATAAGGGAGTTGATGTAGTGAGAGGGAGAGGATTTATTGAGAAGTGGATTTAAAAAGAATTTAGCTTTCCGAATAGAGTTATTAATTTGATTATTCTAAGGAAGGTTGTTCGAAATTATTACGCCGAGAAATTTTGTTTCTTTGACTAGAGGAATGATCTGATTGTCGAAGATAATGCGAGCGTCAGAGGTTCTCTTTTTGTTTATTTTAAACGTCATGTGTTGACATTTATTCGGGTTGATTTTAAGATGCCGTTTCTTTAGCCAGTTCTCTAATTTTTTTTTATGAAAACGTTAATTCTTTTTGTGGCCAGGTTCGGGGAGATGCTTTTGGATGAAATCATCGGCATAGATATATTCTGTAACGTGGGAGTCGGAAGGCATATCGTTAATGAAAAGGTTAAATAACATCGGGCTTAAGGTGCTGCCCTGAGGCACTCCTGCATTTATGATTTTAATTTGTAAATATTCATTATGAATTTTCACCTGAATGCGGCGATTGGTGAGGAAGGAAATAATCAGTTTTAAGATTGGCAAGGGGAAGGATTGTTGTGCCATTTTATAAATAATGCCAGGATGCCAAGTGCGGTCGAACGCCTTTTCAGTGTCAAAGTTGAACGCCACTTCAATGCTTGTGAAGTGGCTTTACATTTGTGGAATCCATGGATGATATTTTCGACAAGGCGAAGGATAGAGTGAATCGTTGAATGGTGCTCGCGAAATCCCATCTGCTCAGATGTGGTAATGTTATTGCTGCTTACATGGTTATTGATAAATTTTAAGATAATCTTTTCAAATATTTTTGACAAGGAAGAGAGAAGTGTAATGGGCCTGTAATTGCTAATTGCAGTTGAGCCGTTCATTAATGAGCAGGGGCTGCGTGAACTGTTTTTGTTTGGTAAGCGCTTTGCTCACTTTCCTAAGGGAGTTATCGTCGAAGTCTAACGTGGAGACGAAGGTGTTCCATTTCATAGAGGTGTGCTTTTTGATTTTAGATTTAATTTCTGAGTTGAATCTTTTGTAAAGTCATAGGTCGATGGGGTGGCGATTGAGCTTGAATTGTCTCCACAGTCTGTTTCTATTGGAGATGAGTTTGTGGATTGAGTTGGGGAGAGAGGTAATGTGAGTTGGCGGGGGAGGGGGTGAAGAGGTGGTGGCTGAAGATTTGGCGGATAGGATGAGATCGTTTAATAAAATAATTTGGATGTCGATAGCGTCGTTAGTGGTAGGGATTTCTAAAAGGGGGTAGTGAAGGATTTTGTTGGCAACAAAGAAATAAAATTTTTTCCAGTTAATACGTTCAGTAAGGGGGGGGGGAAGAAGTCGCTGGTCGTCCGTGGATGGAGCAAAGAATTGGAAAGTGATCGGAATGGAGAGTTTGGTAAACAATCGGAGGACATAAGTTGTCGACGTAATCGTAAAGTCGAGTTAGTCCTGATATTGGGAAAGGTGTTCGAAAATGAAGAGTGAATTACAAGCTGAGAATTTTGGATGAGTTTTTTTAAGTTGCGGCCGTTTTGATTGGACTTTGATGAGCCCCAGAGGGGTCTTTGGAATTCCAGTCTCCGATGAAAATGGAGGGAACGTCGAAAGTTTTGAGAATTTGGAGATCCGTCAGAGTGATTTTATTGGCGATGTCATAGACACAGAATATGTTGAGAGAGTTGTTATCGATGATTATGCGAATTCCCAGAAGAGTTAGGGATTTTAATTTAGGAATTGGGAGAGGAGAGAAGTGAAGATTTTTATGGATAAGAATGGCACAGCCAGGTGCTTTAGACTCCAGGTCCAGTCGGATGATGTTATATGATGAGGAATAAAATTTTGAGTATGAATGTAAGCAGGTTTCCTGTAAACAAGCGACATGAATTTCGGTGTCATCGCAGATATTGAGCAGCTTTTCTTGATGGGATTTCAGGTTGCGGCAATTCCACGAGAGGAGATTAATTTGTAAAGAGTCCATTTAAAAAAATGAATATTTCGGATAGAAAGATGAGGATTTTAGACTGATGGGATGATGCGGTTTGGACTTTGTTCCAAGTTGACATGATAAAATTGATGAAGCCACTTCCTGGGAAGGAAGAGGAGGTAGTGGAAGAGGAAGAAGGCTGGTGGGCGGGCGGAGGCATTGTTATTGCGGGCAGCTGAGGCATAAGAGGGGATGGAGGGGGGATTAGGTAAGGATTGTTAGGTTAGGTCGGGAGGAGAGGTTGGCATTTTCTCTTGAGGAGAATACTTTATGAAGAATGCTCGTTCGGAGTTCCCTAAATTTAGGGCAGCCGCGGTATGTTGCGGTGTTTGGCAGTTGGCACATTTGGGGGGTCGTGATTGGGACAGGTCTGAATGGGATGATTATCGCCGCATCGGGAGCATTTACGTGATGGCAGAAATTTCTAGAATGTCCGTATTCGAAACAATTAAAGCATTGAATGGAGGCAATAGGTAGTCTTTGACCTCTACTCTCATTCCGGCTAAGTTGTATCTTACAGGTCGAGGTCGAAGGTCGTTGTAAGGGGAGGTAGTTATTTTAAAGACCGGAATTTGTCTTTATTTCGAAGTTATTTTGGCCATTTTCATTTATTTCATTTTTTAATTTTATTTCCTTACCTTGAGGAGGTTTATAAATGAAGAAAGGAGTGATGCTCACAATATCGAAGCCATTAATTCCTCTTTGATTAAACGAGTATCAACGTTTACTGGCATATGCTTTATAACGAAATCTAAATTCTTTTTAGATGGGATTTGGTAGGTGTAACATTGGATCTTTCGGGTTTTTAGGAGATCAAGTACGGAGCAATAGTCATTGACATTGGCACACTCAATTAAAATGATGTCACTACCAGAAAGATAGCAAACAGGTTGGCAAGTACATATAGATTTAAATTTCGGAATAAGTTGTTGCCATTCTTTAAACAGTTTTACTTTGATTGAAGATATAATAACTTTAGTGTTGGGAGTTGGGTTGGGAAGGGTGATATTGGTGGGGGGAGAGGTAGAAGTAGAGGGGTTGAGGTGGAGGGCTGTTCTGATAAAACATGAAAAGAGTTCCTTAAGGGATTGCTAGGTGGGTTGTAGGTAGGAGGAGAGGACGAGAGTTTCCGTTTGGAACAGACAGGTTGATATTCATTTTCGGAAGGAGAGGAGTGGGTAAGGTTAGAGGAATCAGTCTGACTCACCGTTCGAAGGATGTCTGTAAGGCCGCATTTCTTAAGTGCGGCTGATCGTTAGTCAGCAGTTAAGCGTTTGATGGTCTGCATTATGAGGTCTGTTGCGGTCTCGAGGCTGTCGCAGAGGTCGTCTTGCTCCTCGTCAGATGTTGTCCTCCTCCATGTCGGACATGGTGCGCCTCTTAGGGGGAATCCGGTGGTTTTGGATTGTGGTGATGGTAAAGGAGTTTAGGAGAGGGATTTTCCGTCGCCCCCTCCAATAGCGGCCAAAAAAACGGCCCTTTTCTGGGTGAAACAATTTTAGCGTGATGTATTCGAGATAAAATTTTCGATCGAAATTTTCAAGCTTTTTAATGTAAGCGGGTGTAGATTGATGCGTTCGGATGAAATCGATTCGAAGATGCAATCCTACGATCTCCAGGCGGTGAAGAACTTCGATAGAAGATGCACTCCCGGAGCTACTTTGGAAGATATTTTAAACATCGAGCTAAATACGACTTTTTTGTGACGAATTCACCTTTATTATGAAATATTTTTCAAATATTAAAATAAAAAAGGCAGTTTTGCTGCGATTTCAGCTTTAGTTTTTAAGATACCCAAATATCGAGCTAATGGACGCGTTCGTTCGGGCGTTTACTTTAAGTGTGTCTTCTACCCGACCGCCTTCAGCACAACGAAAAAAAAAAACAAAACATAAACGTTCTCCGCTGACCAAAGCGAAAGCCAGCAGTTATACCTGCCATCTATTGGCAAGGTATGATTCACGTCCCGTCCGTAGGGCGACGTCCTTTGTATGTAAAATGTATGTAGATACAAGTACAATGTACAGTACATACAACAGCACAATGTACTTGCGATGTCCCGTGCCTTTGGTAGTTCGTTGATAGGGCATACACTGGAAGGGCATTCAGGAGTAGTCCTCGAAACAGGAAGATCAGTTGGAACCCAAAGCTTGGTTTAACCCGATGGCATCTTACGCACTGGCGTGTTACACCAGTACCGCATCACCGAGGATCTTGTTCCTCAATCTGTTAAGAGTGAGAGTACACACACATCGTGGAGTGAGGACGCATGAGCTAACTGAATCAGTCGTTGGCTAAGGTGGGATTTTTTCGGTAGAATTGGTCGGTGCTAAAAAATAAAGGAAAGATTAGTGTTTAAGACCACCTCCTAAATGCCTTACACCACGTTTGTTGAGGAAAGGATTGAAACGCCGCAGCGAGTTACACCGTGGAAAAGGTTTTCCAGAACTTAGTAATTTTAATTATTGTAATTTATTTAAATTAATTTGGAATTCAAGAAACCTTCAAAAATAACAATGAAAATCCGTAGAATTCATTTTATCTAGTAAGATATTTAAAAAATAATGCTCAAATCCCACAAAAATCCACTTCATTAGCAAGATATTCGGAAAATCTTCCAAATTAAGCCAATATTTGCTCAGAAAACGGCTAATTTAGCAAGATATTTGAAAAATCTTCCAAATTAAGCCGATATTTGCTCCGAAAACGGCTTATTTAGCAAGATATTCGAAAAATCTTCTAAATTAAGCCGATATTTGCTCCGAAAACGGGTAATTTAGCAAGATATTCGAAAAATCTTCCAAATTAAGCCGATATTTGCTCAGAAAACGGCTTCTTCAGCAACATATTTGAAAAATCATTGAAATTAAGCCGAAATTTGCCCCGAAAACGGATTATTTAAAAAGATATTTGGAAAATCTTATATATTAAGACGAATTTTTGACCGAAAACAGCGTATTAAGCCAGATATTTCCAAAAACGTCCAAATTAAGCCGATATTTGCTCCGAAAACGGCTTATTTAGCAAGATATTCGAAAAATCTTCTAAATTAAGCCGATATTTGCTCCGAAAACGGGTAATTTAGCAAGATATTCGAAAAATCTTCCAAATTAAGCCGATATTTGCTCAGAAAACGGCTTCTTCAGCAACATATTTGAAAAATCATTGAAATTAAGCCGTTATTTGCCCCGAAAACGGATTATTTAAAAAGATATTTGGAAAATCTTATATATTAAGACGAATTTTTGACCGAAAACAGCGTATTATGCCAGATATTTCCAAAAACGTCCAAATTAAGCCGATATTTGCTCCGAAAACGGCTTATTTAGCAAGATATTCGAAAAATCTTCCAAATTAAGCCGATATTTGCTCAGAAAACGGCTTATTTAGCAAGATATTCGAAAAATCTTCTAAATTAAGCCGATATTTGCTCCGAAAACGGGTAATTTAGCAAGATATTCGAAAAATCTTCCAAATTAAGCCGATATTTGCTCCGAAAATGGCTTATTTAGCAAGATATTCGAAAAATCTTCCAAATTAAGCCGATATTTGCCCCGAAAACGGCTCATTAACAAGATATTCGAAAAATCTTCCAAATTAAGCCGATATTTGCTCAGAAAACGGCTAATTTAGCAAGATATTCGAAAAATCGTCCTAATTAAGTAGATATTTGCTAAGAAAACGTCTTATTTAGCAAGATATTTGAAAAATCATTGTAATTAAGCCGAAATTTGCTCCGAAAACGGATTATTTAGCAAAATATTTGAAAAATCCTCAGTATTAAGTCGAAATTTGATCTTAAAAAGGCTTATTTAGCAAAATATTTGAAAAATCATCCAATATAAGCCATAATCTTGGATATTTAGACGAAATTTTGACCGAAAACAGGGAATTAAGCGAGATATTTTCCTTACCCGAAAGCAGCTTATTTAGAGAGATATTTGAAAAATCTTCCAAAATAAGCCGTAATGTTCTCTGAAAATTGTTTATATAGCAAGATATATGAAAAAACTTGCAAATTAAGCCTAAATTTGCTCCGAAAACAACTTATTTCACAAGATAATTGAAAAATCTTACAAAATAAAATCTCCGAAAACCGCTTATTTAGAGATATAATTGAAATGTCATCAAAATTTAGCCGAAATTTGCTCGGAAACCGGGTTATTTAGCAAGATATTTGAAAAATCATCGATATTAAGGCGAAAGCTTCTCAGGAAACGGCTTACTTGGAGTGATATTAAAAAAATCTTCCATATTAATTATTATGCCGGAATTTGCTCCGGAAACAGTTTATTAAGCAAGATATTTGATAAATCTTCCAAAATAAGCCGAAATTTGCTCTGAAAATGACTTATTTAGCAACATAAATAAAAAATCTTCTTAATTAACCCGAAATTTGCACTGAAAAAGGCCAATTTAGGAAGAGTTTGGAAAGATCTTGCAAATTAAGCCAAAATTTGCTCCGAAAACGGCTTATTTAGCAAAATAATTGAAAAATCCTCAATATTTAGACGAAATTTGATCTTAAAACGGCTTATTTAGCAAAATATTTGGATAATCATCCACACTAAGCGGAAATCTTCTCAGAAAACGGCTTATTTAGCCAAAAATTAGCCAAAATTTTCTCCGTAAAGTGATTATTTAGAAATATATTTGAGAAATCTTCCAAAATAATCCGAAATTTCCTCCGAAAACAACTTATTTAGCGAGATATTTGAAAAATCATTCATTATAAGCCGAAATTTGCTTTGAAAACGGCTTATTTAGCAAGATATTTTGAATATCTTCATAATTAAGGCAAAATTTGCACCAAAAACGGCTTATTTAGAAATATATTTAAAAAACCTTCCAAATTTAGCCGAAATTTGCTCCAAAAACGCCTATTTAGAGAGATATTTGATAAATATTCGAAAATAAGCCAAAATTCTCTCCGAAAACAGCCTCTTTAGAGAGATTTTAGAAAAAACTTCAAAATAAAGTCGAAATATTCTCCGAAATTGGCTTATTTATCATGATATTTGAAAAATTATCCAAAATAAGCCGAAATTTGCTCCGAAAACGGATTATTTAGGAAGATATATGGAAAACCTTGGATATTAAGACGAAATTTTGACCGAAAACAGGGAATTAAGCGAGATATTTCAGAAAACGACCAAATTAAGCCAAAATTTCCCTTAAAAGCGGCTTCTATCACAGGATATTTGAAAAATCTTCCAAAATTAAGCTAAAATGTGCTAAATAAACGGCTTCTTTAGCGAGATATTTGCAAAATCATCCAATATAAGTGAAAATCCGCACAACAAACTGCTTATTTAACTTGATTATCGAATGAACGTCCAAATTAAACCAAAATATGCAACGAAAACGGTTTATTAACGAAGACATATGAAGATTCCTCCCAATGAAGCCGATATTTGCTCCGAAAACGGCTTTTTTAGCAAGATATTCGAAAAATCTTCCAAATTAAGCCGATATTTGCTCAGAAAACGGCTAATTTAGCAAAATATTCGAAAAATCTTCTAAATTAAGCCGATATTTGCTCCGAAAACGGGTAATTTAGCAAGATATTCGAAAAATCTTCCAAATTAAGCCGATATTTGCTCCGAAAATGGCTTATTTAGCAAGATATTTGAAAAATCATTGTAATTAAGCCGAAATTTGCTCCGAAAACGGCTTATTTAGGAAGATATATGATGAAAACCTCCATATTAAGCCGAAATTTGCTCTGAAAACGGCTTATTTAGGAAGATATTTGAAAACTCATGCAAATTAAGCAAAACTTTGCTCTAAAAACAGCTTCCATAGCAAGATATTTTGAAAATCATCCAAACTAAGCCAATTATGCTCCGAATGCGGCTTATTTAGAGAGATATTAGAAAAATCTTCCAAAATAATCCGAAAGTTCCTCCGCAAAGGCTTATTTAGCAGGAGATTTGAAATTCCTTTTAAAATTAGCCAACTATTCTCCGTAAATGGCATAGTTAGAAATATACTTGAAATATCTTCCATATTAAGCCGAAATTTGCTCCAAAGACGGCTTACTTAGCAAAATATTTCAAAAATCATAAAAAACACGCCGAAATTTTCTCCGAAAACGGCTCATTAAGCAGGATATTTGAAAAATCATCCAAAATAAGCCGAAATTTTCTCTGAAATAGGCTTATTTAGCAAGATATTTGAAAATCATCCACACTAAGCCAAAATTTCCTCCGAAAACGGCTTATTTAGCAATATATTCGAAATTTCTTTTAAAATTAGCCAAAATTTCTCCGTAAATGGATTATTTAGAAATATATTTGAAAAATCTTCGAAATTAAGTCGAAATTTGTCCCAAAAACGGCTTACTTAGCAAGATATTCGAAATATCTTCCAAAATACACCTAAATATTTTCCGAAAACGGCTTATTTAGCAATGTATTTGAGAAATCTTCCAAAATAATCCGAAAGTTGCTCCGAAAACGACTTATGTAGCAAGATATTTGAAAATTCATTCATAATAAGCCGAAAATTGCTTTCAAAACGGTTTATTTAGTAAGATATTTTAAATATTTTCATAATTTAGTCGAAATTCGTTCCAAAAACGGCTTATTTAGAGAGATATTTGATAAATCTTCGAAAATAAGCCAAAATTTTCTACGAAAACAGTTTATTTAGAAAGATTCTTGAAAAAACCTCCAAATAAAGTCGAAATTTGCTCCAAAATTGGCTTATGTAGCAACATATTTGATAAATCTTCCAAAATAATCATAAGGTCCTCCGAAAACGGCTTATTAAGAGTGAAATGTTAATGCTTGAAATAATAAAATAATTGAATTTTCTTCCAAAATAAAGTGAAACTTGTTCCGAAAACGGCTTATTTAGCAAGATACTTGAAAAATCTTCCAAAATACAGCGAACTTTGTTACAAAAAACGGATTATTTAGCAAGATATTTGAAAAATCGTGCAAATTAAGCAAAAATTTCCTCCGAAAACAACTTATTAAGCAAGATATTTGAAAAAACTTCCAAACTAAGACGAAATTTTCTCCGTAAACGGCTTTTTTAGCAAGATAACTGAAATAACTTCTAAAATAAACTCAAAGTTGCTCCGAAACCCGCTTATGTAGGAAGAAATTTGAAAAATCAGCCATAATAAGCCGAAATTTCCTCCGAAAACGGCTTATTTAGCAGGATTTTTGAAAAATCATCCAGAATAATCCGAATTTTCTCCGAAAACGGCTTATTTGGCAAGATATTTGAAAAATCCCAAATATTAAGGCCGAAATTTGCACCGAAAAAGGCTTATATATCAAATTATTTGAAAAATTCTGCATATTAGGCCGAAAAATGCTCCGAAATTGCCTTATTTAGCAATATATTTGAAATTTCTTTTAAAATTAGCCAAAATTTTATCCGTAAATGGCTTATTTAGAAATATATTTGAAAAATCTTCCAAACAAAAACAAATTTTGTTCCATAAACGGCTTATTTAGCAAGATATTTGAAAAATCTACTAAATTAAGCTGAAATTAGTGGCGAAATCTACATTTTTAGCAAGATATTTGAAAAATCCTCATTATAAACCGAAATTTGCTCTGAAAACGTCTTTTTTAGCAAGATATTTAAAAAATCTTGAAAATTAAGACATAATTTGCTCCGAAAACCGCTTATTTAGCAATATATTTGAAATTTCTTTTAAAATTAGCCAAAATTTTCTCCGTAATTGGCTTATTTACAAATATATTTGAAAAATCTTCCAAACAAAAACAAATTTTGTTCCATAAACGGCTTATTTTGCATGATATTTGACAAAGCCTGCAGAATAAGCAGAAATTTGCTCTGTAATTAGCGTATTTAGCTAGATATTTTAAATGTCATCCAAATTAAGCCAAAATTTTCTCCGAAAACGGCCTATTTAGCAATATATTTGAAGTTACTTTTAGAATTAGCCGAAATTTGCTCCGTAAATATCTTTTTCAGAAAGATATTTGAAAAATCTTCCAAATTAAGCCGAAATTTGCGGTGAAATCGGCATATTTACGAAGATATTCGAAAAATCATCCAAACGTAGCCGAAATTTGCTCACAAAACGGCTTATTTAACAAGATTTTTTGAAAAATCTTCCAAAATATGCCAAAATTTGCTCCGAAAACAGATTATTGAGAGAGATATTTGAAAAATCATCCAAATTAAGCCGAAATTCTCTCCGAAAACGCCTTTTTTAGCAAGATATTCGAAATGTTTTCCAAAATAAACCGAAATTTGCTCCGTAAATGCTTACATAGAATGATATTTGAAAAATCTTGTAAATAAAAGCAAAAATTTGCTCCGGAGACAGCTTATTTAGCAAGACATTTGAAATTTCTTTTAAAATTAGTCTAAATTTTCTCCATAAATGGCTTATTTAGAAATATATTTGAAAGATCTTCTCAACTAAGTCGAAATTTGCTCCGAGAACGGCTTATTTAGAAATATATTTGAAATATCTTCCAAATAAGCCGAAATTTCCTATAAATCGACTTATGTAGCAAGATATTTGAAAAATCTTCCAAATTAAGCCGAAATTTGCGGCGAAATCGGCATATTTAGCAAGATATTTGAAAAATCATTTAAACTAAGCCGAAATTTCCTCCGAAAACGGCTTATTTAGCAATATATTTGAAATTTCTTTTAAAATTAGCTAAAATTTTCACCGTAAATGGCTTATTTAGAAATATATTTGAAAAGTCTTCCCAATTAGCTCAAAATTTGCTCCGAGAACGGCTTTGATAGCAAGATATTCGAAATATCTTCCAAATTAAACGAAATTTGCACCGAAAGCGGCTTATTTAGTTAGATATTTGAAAAATCATCCATATTTAGCAGACATTTTCACTAGATACAGTTTATTTATCAAGATATTTAAAATTTCTTGTAAATTAAGCCGAAATTAGGTCATAAATTGGGCTTATTTAACAAGATATTTCAAAAATCTTCTTAAATAAGCCAAAATTTTCTCCAAAACATTTTATTTAGAGGGATATTAGGAAAATCTTTAAAATAAGCCGAAATTTGCTCCGAAAACGGCTTATTTAGCAGAATATATGTTAAATCATCCAGACTTAGCCAAAATTTTCTCCGAAAACAGCTTATATAGAGAGATATTTGAAAAATCTTCCAAATTAAGCGGAAATTTGCTCCGAAATTCCCTTATGTAGCAAGATATTTGAAAAATCTTCCAAAATAAGCCGAAATTTTCTCCGAAAACATTTTATATAGGGGAGATATTTAAAAAATCTTGCAAAATAAAATGAAATTTGCTCCGAAAACATTTTATATAGAGAGATATTTAAAAAATCTTGCAAAATAAGCCGAAATTTGCTCCCAAATGTGCTTATTTAACAAGATATTTGAAAAATCTTCCAAAATAAGCCGAAATTTTCTCCGAAAACATTTTATATAGAGAGATATTTAAAATATCATTCAAACTTAGCTAAAATTTGCTCGGAATACTTCTTAATTTGCAAGATCTTTGAAGAATCTTCCAGCTGAAGTTGAAATTTCCTCAGAAAACCGCTAATTTAGCAATATATTTGAAAAATCTTCCAAACAAAAACAAAATTTGTTCCATAAACGGCTTATTTAGCAAGATATTTGAAAAATCTACTAAATTAAGCCGAAATTTGCGGCGATATCTACATTTTTAGCAAGATATTAGAAAAATCATCCTAACTAAGCCGACATTACCTTCGATAACGGCTTATTTAGGAATGTATTTGAGAAATATTCCAAAATAAGCCGAAAGTTGCTCCGAAAACGACTTATTTAGCAAGATATTTGAAAAATCTTCCATATTAAGGCGAACAATTCTCCGAAAACGGCTTTTTTAGCAAGATATTTGAAAAATCATCCAAACTTAGCCGAAATTTGGTCCGGAAACGGCTTATTAAGCAAGATATTTGATAAATCCTCATTAATAAACCGAAATTTGCTCTGAAAACGTCTTTTTTAACAAGATATTTAAAAAATCTTGCAAATTAAGCCATAATTTGCTCTGAAAACAGCTTGTTTAACAAGATATTTGAAAAATCTTCGGAAGTAAGCCGAAATTTGCTCCGAAATCAGCTTATGAAGGAAGATATTTGATAAACCTTGCAAAATAATCCAAAAGTTCCTCCGCAACGGCTTATTTAGCAGGATATTTGAAATTCCTTTTAAAATTAGCCAACATTTTCTCCGTAAATGGCATAATTAGAAATATACTTGAAATATCTTTTATATTAAGCCGAAATTTGCTCCAAAGACGGCTTACTTAGCAAAATATTTCAAAAATCATAAATAATACGCCGAAATTTTCTCCGAAAACGGCTCATTAAGCAAGATACTTGAAAAATCATCCAAACTAAGACAAAATTTCCGAAATTTGCTCACAAAACGGCTTATTTAACAAGATTTTTTGAAAAATCTTCCATAATATGCGAAAATTTGCTCCGAAAACAGCTTATGCTCAGAGGATTAATGTTCATTTTGATCGCCTTTGAACTCCATTGACATAGCCAAATAACATCAGAAATCATCGTGCGCATTTCAGAGCAAAAATCCATGTGAAAGAAAGTGTTTTAGATTGATATCTTTGAGGTTGATAGCCTTGAAATTAGTACTACTTCGACCGGCAATGTGGTTTCTGCTGAATATTTTTTCTTGTAAATTTTCCCTCTTTGAACTATGCTAAGGTATGAGAAGCTAGATCCATTTCTGGATCAAAAGGACAGCTATAATAACCTTCTGTTCATTTCCTCTATTCGTAATATACTTGTGGTTGAACTACTCTAATTTCCCAAAGTATGGTGCTTGTAGTTTGACCCCAAGAATACATTAATTGCACGACTTCTAACATTCAAGACTTTTTAATCTTCTTCCTGGACCAATGATCTTTTAGGCTACCGCAATGTCCCCAGTTCGATCATTGATAAAATTGACCGTTCTCATAAGTAATATACGCGTACTTCTCATGTATCGGTGGTATCTTTGTTCATATTCTGCAAAATAATTCGTAATGATTGGGAAATTACATCGAGATATAGGATTATTTTCTGAGGCTATGAATGACCAGTCCCCTTGACGAACGTTGCGATAGTCGAAGTCTCTGTTACATAAGAATATGCGAGAAATTCAGCTGAATCCTGAGAATCATTCGTGGTAAAAAATGAGAGAATTCAATGTTCGGATCTGTAGCAGTTAGGGAATAAATTCTTCGTCAAATCGTAGGTTAGGACACTTAAGCTCATAATCACTTCGACTTTTCCAACGCCGATTTAATGAACTGCAAGTTCAAAGTGCACTTTACGTTTGGTAAATCTATAACTTAATAGTATGAGAGTCGCTTCAAAGGTAGTGGCATTCGGTTTATTCCACATCTTGAATAAATAGGTAATCAATTACACTTCTATTTTTTAGTTACATCAGCTATTTGGTGTTTTCGTAAGGGGAAGAGTATTTCGAAACTGGAATGTAAACACCAATGATTTATTAACAATCATGATGAACGGGCAGTTCAAGAATTCTATACCGGAAAGGAGTTTTGGTTGATTTTCTCATAAACATCGAAGAACACGTGATACAATCATCAAATGTTAACATTATAGAAATTAACCCAATTTCAAAGAATATAAGCGTTTCGTTTGAAAAGTGTCCTCGGATCGATTCGTGGCGACTCAGGCCGTAACGAACCATTCTAAACGCAGTTAGATCTCTTTCTTATAGCCTCGAAGCTTCATTCGCACGGCAGATTTTGATTTAATCGATGCCGATCGTATGAAAATTCGACTTGATCATTCAATCAAGCCTTGTATTTTAATCTTAGCATTGGCGGAAAACTGTTGTTAGACGTAAGGGGCACTTCGCATTGTCATGTTTAACCTCTTAAGTTCGGAGTCCATTTGAATGGGAAATTAAATGTACATATAGTAACATAAAATGTCTTCGCAACCTTAGCTAATTATTTCTAATTATATGAAATATGTTCTACATGTTACAAATAAAGTTCGGTCGGTTATCGTTAGGATTTCCTTGAGGATGCTTAAAAATTCTTATCATAACGGTATGCTTTAATTATATAATTGATAACATATTATATAGAGAGCGTTTCTGTTTCCAACTCCATTCCTAGGATCTATTGAAGGACATAAGTAAGAATTAGAAACTTCACGACGCGTATAGTAGACCATTCGAAAATTGATTCCCCATAGAGTATCGAGTGGCATTTCAGCTTGCTGCCATATACTACCGAATTAAAATCCATTTCTCAATTTTTTTATTCTTAAGCAGCATCTTAACGAATACATAGGTTCCCATTATATATTTTATATCGGAAGGATTCTGATTAGCTTTCCGAAGATACTTGGCTCGGTCCGGACCGGAAGTCAATTAAATACTTGTTATATTTAATATTAATTCGGAGCGGCCGATGGACTATTTTAGTGATGTTATTTTAATGTAACTAGATTTTCTAGCGTAATGATATCGAAGGTAACACTTGAATATAAAACTACGAAAATAGATTTCCGCCCGACTTTGACTCTAGTAGTACCTATCAGTCAAAATAAAAACTTATTTCATTAAATTTTAAATGATTTCTGATTACATAATGAACAATTTCAAAAATCATAATTTGAATTATGTCGCCGTATTAATACAATGCTTTTCTTTAAATTAATTATTTCGATATTTGGAATATCGACGTCAATGCAATGCTCAGGTCTCCAGTGAGTGGACACAAATAAATGCATGATGAATATGAATAAGCAGGATGTGCGAGAATGAGTGCACGATCGCTTTTATTCCAAGACCAAGATCTGCACGAATGCCCTAATTTAGATGTCTAAAAATGTACTCCTTGTGCAGATAGAAGTTTACATTTTATTTACCTTCATGTTACCCCGATCGTACCCAGTGAATAACCCTACTTTATAAAGAAAACACACCCTTCGCGTTTATCGATGGCACAGTACTATTTCAATTGAGAAATTATATTAGAAAAGTCATAGGAACCACACAATGTTGATGCCAAAAGACATGAAATTTCAATAGTGTTACGTTTTGATGTATGGTCGTTTTTATTGCTTTTAAAAAGTGCACAGTTCTATTGTTCTATTGACTCAACGGTAAATATCTCTTAGTGGGATTCGTGGATGTCCTGATGGATTTCTTTCACTTATTTACATTTTAAGTTTCGGATCAATTATGACATTTCATTCCTCCTTAAAATTTTTAAAGTTGACTCTATAAAAGGAGATGAAAACCATAACCTTCTCTTCCGTTGATGTACAGCTAGTTCCAAAAAAAACTTACCACCTAAGCCGCAACCCGCATAACAGGCAGTGAGTTTCCTGCAAGCGAGCCCTAAGAAGTGAGAGAGAGAGAGGGAAAACATGGAGGAGATAGTCTGCTTCTGTCCTGGCTCCGCCTGCAGAGTTGAAATGGATTTATTTGCATTATTGATATTGCAAAGATTTATTAGTATCCTTAGTTTGGTGGCATTGGCGTAGCAGAATAGTATTATAACAATATGGATGTTGTAATGCAAGAATTCAGTTATTATAAAATGGTTATTACAAATCAGTATATATTCTAGCTTTGCTTCTCGCACTGAGGGAAGCGTCGCACACGAGGTCCCGTTATTCCTAGGAAACCGAGGCAAACCCCCTTCCCCTCATAAAATTTGAGTCTGAGACGAAAGGCACAAGCAGGACGAAGGAAATTTTTGCAAAATCTGCCTCTGAGCCGCTCTGAGCTTATGTTTAGGACTGAGATGGGAGGAAGAAAATTTCCGCGCAGTTTGAATCAGTGTCGGACCCAAAATGTATAGACCTCGAATTCGACGCCTTCGCTTGTAAAACTCTGCGGTAATAATGGGTCGTATTGTATATTATAATAGTAGATAATATTATACATCGTTCAAGAGAAGAGTTATTAGCCTTTATAATTATATACCTAAGGAGTCCATATCGATCACCTGTTTTATCACAGCCTGTGTGAATGCAATCTACAAAAGTAAAGTAAGGTGAACTCATGGCCATATCTAGGCTATTACTTTAAATACATAAAAATCTATAAGTAAATATGTAGTATGAAGTCTTGAGGCATTCTCTGCGTATTTTAGATAAATTTTGTTTAATTTGATAAGCATCAAAATTAAAACTCGATCGGTAAAAAATCAGTAAATTTTATCATCTATGCAGTTGGTATTTTTAATATACCGTCCAAATCAATTGATAGAAAATGTGCTAGGATCGATTTTCCTGAATTAATAAAGATGACGGATACGAGACAACCATCTTTCACGTTGATTTTGAATCCAAAATGAATTTTTTTGGTGTCATTGAAGTGTGAATCGAATAAACGTGATTTCTTCTGTGGATTCCTCTTGAAATGGTTGCAGTCACAAACCATTACGTTCTTAAACGTTCTTCTCTCGTATTTATAAAGTTCTAAAATACACAAAAAGATAGAGCGAATGAGGTTTTGTCATAATGCTCATTGAATGCTACTGTAAGCTATGAATGTAAAATTTTCAATTAATTTTGAATGCATACAAAACTACTTGCATTGTTTATATTTCAACTGTTTACTATCACGTTTACAATTATTATAATGTAGGAAACGTTAAAAATACGCGAAATAATAGGGACTTAGTGAAATAGTTTTAGGGCCTTTTTACCTGTAATTCCAACCCTGTAAGTATCACACGGGGATAAGAAGCGCATATGAGGCTCATGTTGAAATTTTTCTCCCCTCGGTTGATGGCTGGCCCTACGTAACTCTCATATTTTTTCGACAGAATTTTAATGATTGAGATGAATGGGCGGTGGTTTGGTATGAATAGTCTATCTACATATTTATCGCTCGGTGATATTGAAAATATTCCTTCGTATTTAAAATGTATGGCTATGAGAAACTTTTCATCTCACCACATTCCATGACAAATTTGAAAAGCAAGATAGAGGAGTGATTGAAAGAAGTGGTTAAAGCAATGAATTCACCAGGACTTCAAGAGGGGGACTGTTTTGATAGAGATAGGGAAGTGAGAAACGACGGCAACAGTAATACATACACTCACATGAATTTAACAACCGAAAGTGTAAGAGGTATGTTAATTCCAGATTTTTGGATAAATCAGAATAGGTAATGGCATTTCTTGCGTTCCTCGTTGACCAATTGGTTAATTTGAGTAGGAGGAACGACCTCTTTTAAAAGTATAACCCACTCACTCACCTTCTCAATTTTCTCATCCAACATATATTTTTTCCGTTTATGACAACCTCCAGAGAAACTACTCATTTATCCAATTTAAGTAATATATTAGTCAAGAATGGTTAACATTCAAATATACAGGATATAACGCCCATGGCTTATCATACTTTCAGAAATTTCCTTCTGATGCATCAGTAATTCCCAGGATCTCCGAAATTGTATACAATAGCGATGTTCAATGTATCGTAACAATCTTTTAATTCTATAAGAAAGTTCGAGTAGTTTACTAAGCCAGAACCTAAACCATCTTCTTATCAGCAATTTATTTTGGAAAGAGAGTTCGGTTTTTTCAAACCGATAAAAATTGCTAACATTGGTATTACTATCTATGCAAGCCAATGGTTTATTCTAAATCTTACCTAACTTTAGAGATGTGATTTATCTGTAATCGGCGTATAAACTCAAAGTTTCTGCGACACTGAATATGTGGAGAATCTAAAATTCCATATTTACGTTTCAATTCATATTTTAGTGACATGATAATAGAAACTTTAGTCGATGTAGTAAGATCATCTTCAACGCTCTATCTATTTTGTATCATAGATGTTATAAAAGAAGATTTGGTTCTCGTAAGCGTAAGGAATAAATATTAGATGGCATTTCTCTAGTTCATTGTTCATTTCTCAAGTTATTCCAAACTACGAAATTTTTAGCTCAATGAAGGGACGAAATAAAGCATAAAAAACAATTTATATAAATAAAGTAAACAATCATTGACGAAGAGCTTGATTGATATAAATTGACGATAGGCAGCATTACTTATTTTTCATTTTTTTGTTAAATTAGTTATTTAGTATAAGCTAATACAGTTTATACCATTCACTTTAAAAGCAGAATATAGAGATACTAATTCTGATATGATGCACCCAAACATTGTCAACTTTGTTATCATTCAGATTTTCCGAAGGTCCTATTTTAACTGGAATGATCTTCCTTGCATTACTATTTAAAAATACTATGAAAAAATTTAAAAAACATCTTCGCAAAGTTCGTAGAGAGTTATGATGTGCCTAGGATGAGGGTGTTACGAAGGTCCTTGGAGTGAATGTTGGAGTAATGGATTACATATAGAACCAAGAATATTTTAACAGCTAACGTATGAATCATGAGAATTACAGGAATATTCTCATGTAAGTCCGGTTACCATCCGTTGGTTTCTATTTTTAACGTGTTCTTCCATGACTCCTTTTACCCATCATTCATAATTATTGATAGTGATTTTTCTTTTAATTATTATACATATTATGCACCATTCAAACAATTCGGGTTATATAGCTTACTTGAGGCATTCAGAAACCGAGGCAGCAATCATTAATCATTAGTCTTATTAAACATTAGTCTAGCGTATAGTTCTGAAAATCATTTCAGTAACATTGGAAATCCTGTTGTGGTTGTTTTCGCACCCCCTGACATAAGTCATACGGCGGCTCGCGGGGTATTAATGTAAATGTAAATAAACCAGGTGTTAACGTGTAAACCTGCAATATGCAAGTATAGGAAACCTGGAGTTTATATGCAATATGCAAATCAGTCTTAAGGTTCTGATTTGCCATACTAACTGTTGTTTCTTAACCATCTTAAACTGTATTCCTTGCAAGAAGTCCTGAAAGGTCGTCTACCTCAAAAATAGAGTTGAATATCTTCATTCCCTAAGGGAATACCCGCGGCGAAGATTACAAATCGCGGATCCACCATTTCCCACCTTACTTGTGATCGGTCGCCGCCACCATACCCTAACCTTTGATACCTGCTCAGCAGGGGTGCGGTCAGGAATCCTCATTAGCGCTTTCAAATTCGCTACCCCGGATACATGCGACCATCCACAATCTGCCGAAAAGGGGGTTTTTCTTGTCAAAGCGGAGTTCACCTTCACCCATCTGCCGTTTTATGGTTCCTTTGAGAAAATAGATAATACCTTTCGATGGACGAAACAAAAGAAAAAGAAACAACAAAGGAATGAATAGGGGATACTCCTAGGGCCAAGGTGGAGGAAAGGAAAGTTCTCCTTTCTCCATGGAAGAATTAGTAAAACCTCAGACGCGAATTTGTCAGAAACAGCCAAATCTCATCTCAAAATCATAATGCTTCATCTGATACCGTCACCACGAATGCCTGGTGGAAGTAAGAACAGAGTGGCATGTTGATGCATATATACTGAAATTCCTAATGCTCTGTTAATTGTGGTATCAAGCAAATTTTATACTTCTCTGTATTGCAGAATAATTCAACTGTGAATAAATCGAGTCAAAATTTGCACCACGGGGCAAGAAAGAGATTTAGCATCAGATAAAAGATGGGACAGCATAATTTTGCAAGTAACATGAACTTGATTTAATTAAAGGGATAGTTTTTCTGGGACTGGCAATGAACAATATTTTTGGAAAAATGTTACGAGATGCTGGCGTTAATTTCGTGGTAAATTAATTTTTAATTCGATACGTGAAAAAATTTTGTAGCCCTCAGTATTTAAATTGTGCTACTATTCTAATACCTATGTTATTTTTTAAAATATTAAATTAGCAATTTGAATTTTAAACAAAGAAGTGTCCTCGGATCGATTTTTGAAAAATGTTCAATATAGGTAACAATAAGAATTTAATGATGAAGATTGTCTCTGTTAACATTCAGGGTTGAAGCTTTATATTTTATTGTTCGTTATTTAATTGTAAATGATATTGTTTATCAGTACCAAGGATTAATCATGTGTATAGGAGAAATGTTTCTTTCCATTACCTATATTAGAATTCTGAAATGAAAAATCTCATGTATGCAATATTCTAGACAATGCTGAAGAATTATTATGTATACTCTTTCCCCCTTGTCAAGTACAAGGAATGTAAATTCAATACTCTTGTTAATTTCTGCTGAATAATATCTTCAGATTTTTCTGTCCAAAACAACCAGATGCAATAAGTAACATATTCTGTATTCAATGTCAAATTATTAAACAAGATTGCTTAAAGAATAATCATGGCGTATTAAAATATGCATATTTTCGGATCCTATGCATACGTTGGTTTTCTGAGAAAGCAATGGTCAATCTTGAGGACGATCATGAGCATTTCAAGCATTTTATTACTCTGTGCTTTATGCTGCATGATGGCTAACTATGCTAAGATTTATGCTTATTATCGAGGACATTTTTTGTTATGACATTTGTGAAATGATTCTGGGATAGGACAGGCTAGTGCTATCATCTAATGCACAGTCAGTATAGATCTAAATGTGCCTAACATACCATATATATGACTCGGAAAATAAATCTTAGCACTAAAGTAATTTTCAGTTCTTGAGGACATTCTATGTGTTTCCCCGTGGAATCCATTTTCAAGCTGAACTCCATGGAAGTATTCCTTATCTAAGAAACAATCCTTTAGCTAATTAATTACAAAGGGGATTATTTTTTAATACTCAATGTTACATTAAGTATTATTCAGTGTCTTGAGTGGTGCACTTACAGGAGGTCCTACTGTCCAGATGTAGGTGATGGTCGGTACACAGAGCAACAAATATAGAAATGAAAATTTTTTAATATAACTATTTTCATATACGGTAAAAAAGTGTACAAGAGCCTCCTACTTAAGATGCTATCCCTGTTATTATGCAGTTATTTTACATTCCCTGTCAAACGAATGGAAACTCTGCTAAAGGTGCACTTCCTCCAGCTTCAGCCAATTTGCAGCTTGTGAATCACCTTTCTGAAGATAGCTGTGTAGATAGTAGCAGTAATGTCTGAACTGTTCCTACACACATCCTATGGTTCGAAACCCCAAATAATTACTACTGCACCTACTCCCGGAATGCACCAATCCTTTCTGATCAACCTATATTGAAACAGAATGAAGATGGGAATGATGAAAAAACCTTTATTTGCAAATGAATTCCACGCAGAACTCCTTTTTCCACAAATTTCTCAATGACTCAATTGTCTAAGTGCCATCTCTTTGCCTTTGGAGGATGCTCTGAGAGGATATTGCATGCGGGGGCTAATATAATATGTCCTATCCAGTAATGTTTAAAGAGACCTTGGTTTATTGATTAGGCAGCTCAAGAGAGTTATTATCTTCCATTAATCATTTAAACTTAAGAAATTAAATTATCGGTGGTGATAATCGTTGACAAAAATGAACATTTCCTTACCTTTCAGGTTATTCACTGCATGCTCCAAAGTAATGCCCAGATTTGTCTCCATGTCTTCAAATAAGGCACATTAATATTCAGTGCCTGGCAACTAAATGTCTTCAGCTGATAGTGGAAAATCTATTTCGATTGGCAAAGATTTTACCTTCATATGAGAATTTTGTCTGTTTCACAATGAGTTTAAGGTGTTATCCATCCTTGCATTTTAAAATTGCTGATTTCTTTTGTTGCACTAACCATAAGAGTGGCAGCGTTTTGATCATTCAAAAAAATTATCATGGATGTGCTCTAGATGATTTTTCTTTTGTGACCTATTAGGGAAAACAGCTTTTGAATGCTGTCCCAATCGCCTTATTAAAAAAAGATTTTGCATTATACTTTCTCTACTCTTCAACATCAGAATTCAGTCTTTCTTCTCAAAGTAAATATTTCATTAGGTAAGGGAAAGCTTCATTGTTCTTCCATATTAACTTATGTGGGGATTTTAATATCCATCCTTTCTTTAATAATCTTTCTACAATGCGTAAAACCTTCCAACATTATTTATATTTAAATAAAGTGTAAAGCATTTAATCTTCACCAAAGTGCATTTTAACATTGATGATCTAATGAGGATATTTTGTACTTAAGAAAATATATTTGAAGACTTCTATGCATGTACATGTTGTGGCAAAATAAATTATTCTTATTCTTAAAAATTTTGAATTTTTCATCACAGCATTCCTACCCAAAAATTAACCCCTTTAGAGGTGACTGATCTACTACACCCTTATCTACCATTATTTTGGGTGTATCTCTTCAAAAGAAGGAGATATGGCACTTTTAATTTTTTTTAAATTTTAATGAGATCATTCCAAATTTAACTCTTAAATACTGCGACATATTTTAATAGATGTTTAAATTATGCACTTTCCTGTTTTGGAAAGAAATACATAAAATGTTTGAAAATATCGAGTATTTTTAACACGGAATTATAGGCAAAGAAACAAATAACCAGTAACTGAAATGTTCCATAAGGTACGAATGACGACTTTTAACGTGGAGCTGATTACCCTACCTGAGAAAATTCGGGGACAACCGTGCATGAAAGTGAGATATTATTTATCCGGCAACCACAAGTATTTAGAAACGACGATGAATTAAAATTCTGATTAAACCGGGAATTCATGCAGATATTTTCTATTTCGATGATTATAATGAACTAGTCAGACTATTTTAAAATAGAGCGTTGGAAGAGGCATAGAAAAGAAAACAGTTTTTACGCAGCCATTAGAAAATTTGACCAGATGTCTTTCACGTATTTCGAAGGATTAGATTAAAGTCTAATAATTAAGACTATAGAATTTTAGAGAGGATCGGATTTACAATCACCGCAACGCATGGGCTAGTCTGAGAGGGAAAATTCCTCTCTGTATAGAAAAGCAGGATGAAGATTAAATAACTTAAGAAGAAGAGATCTCTGCTGCCCACTTGCTTAGACAATTAATATTTCGCGCCTTGAACGGAAATCGCTCCTCAACTCAGGTTCAACCGCCTAACTTTAACAAAGAGGACTTGCGGTAACTACGATTCTGCCAGTTTAAAATGAGAGTGTAATGTTCTAGGGAAAGTTAAGATTTCCACATGTTATTTGTTTCGCATGTGTAATTAGGAAAGTGCAATCGATTGCTTCGTTGAATCATCCAGGATTAGAGCATATGATCACTATCGATGTGTATCGCTACTAAGCGCAAATCGATGTGAATCTTGGCGAGGTATTCCACGATCTGGATTCGATCGCGACCACAGTGTGTCTGCTGCTGTACGTATTAGGATGATATTTTCTTTGGGCCTAATTAACCGGAGGTCATTTAGGAAGATTGAGTAGTCTTTTGAGAATGATTCTGTCAAGGGAGCTTATGACACATCTTCTTTCTGAATCTCATAGTGCCTCGAAGGTGGTTAATATCTTTTTTGTGTGTGTGGTGATTAGTTAGTTGTTTTACGTCTGCGTCGATACCCTGGAAACGTTATCCTGCAGACGCTTGGATTGCGCGCATTTGTAAGTTGTTTTTCAACGAAAATATTATTGGAGCTCATTCTTTTTGAAATTTTTTGGTGTGGACCGAAGAATTTCGTTTAAGAAAACACATCTCTGAGCTGTTGGGATGTGAATTATTAAAATGGCCCTCGGATTTCTCTCGCAACTTTTCAAACATTGTTTAAAATCTTTGAAATGCTTAGCAATTTTTGAGAACCCGATTTATCCAATTACCATCTAACAGTCTCGATTAAACCATGATTATTCCCTGCAATACACATTGCAGTTTGGGACCGAAGTGTACCTTCTGTCTGTATCAGGATTAGAACCAATTGAGTAGCTAGGTAATTGATTCAAGGATAAACTATGAAAAATATCATGTGAAATTGTGCTGTAATGAATAATTAAAACCAGAAATCTGAGCACTGAAAGTAACAGCTATCAAATTAATAACACCATAATCATACTAATTGGATTATCATTATGGTAAAATAAGTATTTAATAAATAATACACAGCACTTCTGAAATATATTAATGCACAAAGTAGACAAGCTCTTTCATCTCTTTGTTATAGTGAAATTCAAATTTATTTAATAATATTCCTTCTTCCCATACTCTTTCACAAAGCAGTCTCATTCATGTTATAACCATTTTAGCATCTCAGCCTTTATGAACCTTACTCAACTTGGTTAGTGTCTTTAATCCAACATTTTAATACATTTCTATCTTTGCCACCTAGTATGACTGGTTCGTATATCCACCTTTGATTTTGGCTTTCAACCCCATTCTGAGAATTTTAGTCTTTTAAGACAAAGTACTCGTTTCTGCCCCATACATCACTATTGGAGGTTTCAATGTTTTATATATCTGCATTTTTGGTTAACTCGATATCAAGCATTGTAGTGGGGGTCCCCTTGTTCTCAATATCCAACCATTTCACTAGTTTGCTTCCAATTTTAACTCAAGCCTTTGTATTCTTCATACCCTTTTTCACAATTTTTATCACCTTCCGTGGGCTGCCAATTTCATGCATCATTATGACGCTACAAAAGGCTTGCATGTAGTCAATTAACAGCATTTGGATGTCCAATAAGCACTTCTTTAATTAGGCTGTGATCCACACTGGTACTCTACTATCGCACTTCAACTTTCCTTTCTTAGTATCTTGTTTTTAATAGTAGACATATCTTAAAACAACATGGTTAGCAGGGCATCATTGCTATAATTACTACTCTCTAATTTCTCTCCTTTCTTCACTGTTGCTTATAAATTTCCAATCATCTTTTCAGTTTCTCATATTATTGTGATTAATTTACGTACAACATCCTCAATTGCTTTAACTCCAGAATGAGTAAGTTTTGGTTATAAAAGTATACTGGAAAGCAAATGGACAGCATAGGAATGGACTATTTATCGAGACTCTGAATAAAGATAACTAATTATCATTTACATACTCTACAGTACCTAACTGTAAATTTTTCGATGACTCTTTGTCAAGACTTTGTACTCTGTTGTACTCTTGTTTTAGAAATTTTCTCTTACAAGTTAGGAAAACGATTCTGAATCAATGGGATCTTTTTCTCATTATCTTGGTTTGAAGGTTAATCATGCAGTGTATTATCATGTAGCTTGAACTTTTTTGGCATATTGCTACGGAAAATACAGTCAATACTCTTTCGTTTCCATATCTAAACATGGAAGTTGAACAGGAACATTTGTGTTATGAATTTACATTTTGGTAAACAAAAACTAAAGTTTTGATTCATTCCTGATTTAGCTTCTTCAGTTCAGGTTCACTTTTCAGTTGAGGAAATTAATATTTTTCGTTTGAGTTCATGTTTTGGATTTATGGCAAAACTGAAACTGAAGGATATTGTAATGAAATACAGATAAAGGGTCATGGAGGAAAATTCTGTGTTTCTCAGATATTGATCTTTTTCTGCATTAAGAAGTGAGCAATGTTATTGGCATACCATGGTCAGACACAAAATATAACTGACGGCTGGTTTTTTATTCATAAACTTAATTTCCATTTTAAGAATGAGATAAGCATTTTAACATTTAATATTAGTTAGAAAGCATCACAGTCTTGATATTGCAAGAAATCTTATTACAGCTGAGCTCACAGAACTCCCAATATGTATGTGCTCTCCAGGCATACTAATTTTCTGCTTGTTGAGTATTAAATATTCTATTATTATAGGCAAAACTTTGGAACACTCAAAGACTTTGTTGCATAACAACCATACCTCTACGCTTGATTAAATCATGCATCTACTCTTTAGAAGTCCATAGTCACAATTGGAATGTCATTCATATTTATCTTAAATTATAACCTTCATAAGATAGTTGCAAAGTGTTTCAAGAAACAGATTGTGTATTTGATCAATTTTGGACTTAGGTTTGGCACTATTTAAGCAAGATTGCTTAAAGAATAATCATGGCGCTTCACCAGATATTCCTGTGGTATTAACATATGCATATTTTTGGATCCTATGCATACGTTGGTTTTCTGAGAAAGCAATGGTCAATCTTGAGGACGATCATGAGCATTTCAAGCATTTTATTTCTCTGTGCTTTCTGCTGCATGATGGCTAACTATGGTAAGATTATTGCTTATTATCGAGGACATTTTTTGTTATAACAATTGTGAAATGATTCTGGGATAGGACAGGCTAGTGCTATCATCTAATGCACAGTCAGTATAGATCTAAATGTGCCAAACATACCATATGTATGACTCGGAAAATAAATCTTAGCACTAAAGTAATTTTCAGTTCTTGAGGACATTGTATGTGTTTCCCCGTGGAATCCATTTTCAAGCTGAACTCCATGGAAGTATTCCTTATCTAAGAAACAATCCTTTAGCTAATTAATTACAAAGGGGATTATTTTTTAATACTCAATGTTACATTAAGTATTATTCAGTGTCATGAGTGGTGCACTTACAGGAGGTCCTACTGTCCAGATGTAGGTGATGGTCGGTACACAGAGCAACAAATATAGAAATGAAAATTTTTTAATATAACTATTTTCATATACGGTAAAAAAGTGTACAAGAGCCTCCTACTTAAGATGCTATCCCTGTTATTATACAGTTATTTTACATTCCCTGTCAAAGGAATGGAAACTCTGCTAAAGGTGCACTTCCACCAGCTTCAGCCAATTTGCAGCTTGTGAATCACCTTTCTGAAGATAGCTGTGGAGATAGTAGCAGTCTGATGTCTGATCTGTTCCTTCACACATCCTCTGGTTCGAAACCCCAAATAATTACTACTGCACAATTACTATGAAGATGGGAATGAAGAAAAAACTTTTATTTGCAAATGAATTCCACGCAGAACTCCTTTTTCCACAAATTTCTCAATGACTCAATTGTCTAAGTGCCATTTCTTTGCCTTTGGAGGATGCTCTGAGAGGATATTGCATGCGGGGGCTAATATAATATGTCCTATCCAGTAATGTTTAAAGAGACCTTGGTTTATTGATTAGGCAGCTCAAGAGAGTAATTATCTTCCATTAATCATTTAAAATTAAGAAATTAAATTATCAGTGGTGATAATTGTTGACAAAAATGAACATTTCCTTACCTTTCAGGTTATTCACTGCATGCTCCAAAGTAATGCCCAGATTTGTCTCCATGTCTTCAAATAAGGCACATTAATATTCAGTGCCTGGCAACTAAATGTCTTCAGCTGATAGTGGAAAATCTATTTCGATTGGCAAAGATTTTACCTTCATATGAGAATTTTGTCTGTTTCACAATGAGTTTAAGGTGTTATCCATCCTTGCATTTTAAAATTGCTGATTTCTTTTGTTGCACTAACCATAAGAGTGGCAGCGTTTTGATCATTCAAAAAAATTATCATGGATGTGCTCTAGATGATTTTTCTTTTGTGACCTATTAGGGAAAACAGCTTTTGAATGCTGTCCCAATCGCCTTATTAAAAAAAGATTTTGCATTATACTTTCTCTACTCTTCAACATCAGAATTCAGTCTTTCTTCTCAAAGTAAATATTTTATTAGGTAAGGGAAAGCTTCATTGTTCTTCAATATTAACTTATGTGGGGATTTTAATATCCATCGTTTCTTTAATAATCTTTCTACAATGTGTAAAACCTTCCAACATTATTTATATTTAAATAAAGTGTAAAGCATTTAATCTTCACCAAAGTGCATTTTAACATTGATGATCTAATGAGGATATTTTGTACTTAAGAAAATATATTTGAAGACTTCTATGCATGTACATGCTGTGGCAAAATAAATTATTCTTATTCTTAAAAATTTTGAATTTTTCATCACAGCATTCCTACCCAAAAATTAACCCCTTTAGAGGTGACTGATCTACTACACCCTTATCTACCATTATTTTGGGTGTATCTCTTCAAAAGAAGGAGATATGGCACTTTTAATTTTTTTTTAATTTTAATGAGATCATTCCAAATTTAACTCTTAAATACTGCGACATATTTTAATAGATGTTTAAATTATGCACTTTCCTGTTTTGGAAAGAAATACATAAAATGTTTGAAAATATCGAGTATTTTTAACACGGAATTATAGGCAAAGAAACAAATAACCAGTAACTGAAATGTTCCATAAGGTACGAATGACGACTTTTAACGTGGAGCTGATTACCCTACCTGAGAAAATTCGGGGACAACCGTGCATGAAAGTGAGATATTATTTATCCGGCAACCACAAGTATTTAGAAACGACGATGAATTAAAATTCTGATTAAACCGGGAATTCATGCAGATATTTTCTATTTCGATGATTATAATGAACTAGTCAGACTATTTTAAAATAGAGCGTTGGAAGAGGCATAGAAAAGAAAACAGTTTTTACGCAGCCATTAGAAAATTTGACCAGATGTCTTTCACGTATTTCGAAGGATTAGATTAAAGTCTAATAATTAAGACTATAGAATTTTAGAGAGGATCGGATTTACAATCACCGCAACGCATGGGCTAGTCTGAGAGGGAAAATTCCTCTCTGTATAGAAAAGCAGGATGAAGATTAAAATAACTTAAGAAGAAGAGATCTCTGCTGCCCACTTGCTTAGACAATTAATATTTCGCGCCTTGAACGGAAATCGCTCCTCAACTCAGGTTCAACCGCCTAACTTTAACAAAGAGGACTTGCGGTAACTACGTTCTGCCAGTTTAAAATGAGAGTGTAATGTTCTAGGGAAAGTTAAGATTACCACATGTTATTTGTTTCGCATGTGTAATTAGGAAAGTGCAATCAATTGCTTCGTTGAATCATCCAGGATTAGAGCATATGATCACTATCGATGTGTATCGCTACTAAGCGCAAATCGATGTGAATCTTGGCGAGGTATTCCACGATCTGGATTCGATCGCGACCACAGTGTGTCTGCTGCTGTACGTATTAGGATGATATTTTCTTTGGGCCTAATTAACCGGAGGTCATTTAGGAAGATTGAGTTGTCTTTTGAGAATGATTCTGTCAAGGGAGCTTATGACACATCTTCTTTCTGAATCTCATAGTGCCTCGAAGGTGGTTAATATCTTTTTTGTGTGTGTGGTGATTAGTTAGTTGTTTTACGTCTGCGTCGATACCCTGGAAACGTTATCCTGCAGACGCTTGGATTGCGCGCATTTGTAAGTTGTTTTTCAACGAAAATATTATTGGAGCTCATTCTTTTTGAAATTTTTTGGTGTGGACCGAAGAATTTCGTTTAAGAAAACACATCTCTGAGCTGTTGGGATGTGAATTATTAAAATGGCCCTCGGATTTCTCTCGCAACTTTTCAAACATTGTTTAAAATCTCTGAAATGTTTAGCAATTTTTGAGAACCCGATCTATCCAATTACCATCTAACAGTCTCGATTAAACCATGATTTTTCCCTGCAATACACATTGCAGTTTGGGACCGAAGTGTACCTTCTGTTTGTATCAGGATTAGAACCAATTGAGTAGCTAGGTAATTGATTCAAGGATAAACTATGAAAAATATCATGTGAAATTGTGCTGTAATGAATAATTAAAACCAGAAATCTGAGCACTGAAAGTAACAGCTATCAAATTAATAACACCATAATCATACTAATTGGATTATCATTATGTTAAAGTAAGTATTTAATAAATAATACACAGCACTTCTGAAATATATTAATGCACAAAGTAGACAAGCTCTTTCATCTCTTTGTTATAGTGAAATTCAAATTTATTTAATAATATTCCTTCTTCCCATACTCTTTCACAAAGCAGTCTCATTCATGTTATAACCATTTTAGCATCTCAGCCTTTATGAACCTTACTCAACTTGGTTAGTGTCTTTAATCCAACATTTTAATACATTTCTATCTTTGCCACTTAGTACGACAGGTTCGTGTATCCACCTTTGATTTTGGCTTTCAACCCCATTCTGAGAATTTTAGTCTTTTAAGACAAAGTACTTGTTTCTGCCCCATACGTCACTATTGGAGGTTTCAATGTTTTATATATCTGCATTTTTGGTTAACTCGATATCAAGCATTGTAGTGGGGGTCCCCTTGTTCTCAATATCCAACCATTTCACTAGTTTGCTTCCAATTTTAACTCAAGCCTTTGTATTCTTCATACCCTTTTTCACAATTTTTATCACCTTCCGTGGGCTGCCAATTTCATGCATCATTGTGACGCTACAAAAGGCTTGCATGTAGTCAATTAACAGCATTTGGATGTCCAATAAGCACTTCTTTAATTAGGCTGTGATCCACACGGGTACTCTACTATCGCACTTCAACTTTCCTTTCTTAGTATCTTGTTTTTAATAGTAGACATATCTTAAAACAACATTGTTAGCAGGGCATCGCTGCTATAATTACTACTCTCTAATTTCTCTCCTTTCTTTACTGTTGCTTATATATTTCCAATCATCTTTTCAGTTTATCATATTATTGTGATTAATTTACGTACAACATCCTCTATTGCTTTAACTCCAGAATTAGTAAGTTTTTGTTATAAAAGTATACTGGAAAGCAAATGGACAGCATAGGAATGGACTATTTATCGAGACTCTGAATAAAGATAACTAATTATCATTTACATACTCTACAGTACCTAACTGTAAATTTTTCAATGACTCTTTGTCAGGAATTTGTACTCTGTTGTACTCTTGTTTTAGAAATTTTCTCTTACAAGTTAGGAAAACGATTCTGAATCTATGGGATCTTTTTATCCTTATCTTGGTTTGAAGGTTAATCATGCAGTGTATTATCATGTAGCTTGAACTTTTTTGGCATGTTGTTACAGAAAATACAGTCAATACTCTTTTGTTTCCATATCTAAACATGGAAGTTGAACAGGAACATTTGTGTTTTGAATTTAACTTTTGGTAAACAAAAACTAAAGTTTTGATTCTTTCCTGATTTAGCTCCTCCAGTTCAGGTTCACTTTTCCGTAGAGGAAATTTGTATTTTTTGTTATAACAATTGTGAAATGATTCTGGGATAGGACAGGCTAGTGCTATCATCAAATCCACAGTAGGTATAGATCTAAATGTACCTAACATACCATATATATGACTCGGAAAATAAATCTTAGCAGTAAAGTAATTTTCAGTTCTTGAGGACATTCTATGTGTTTCCCCATGGAATCCATTTTGAAGCTGAACTCCATGGAAGTATTTTTTATCTAAGAAACAATCCTTTAGCTAATTAATTACAAAGGGGATTATTTTTTAATACTCAATGTTACATTAAGTATTATTCAGTGTCATGAGTGGTGCACTTACAGGAGGTCCTACTGTCCAGATGTAGGTGATGGTCGGTAAACAGAGCAACAAATATTGAAATATAAATTTTTTTACTATAATTATTTTCATATACGGTAAAAAAGTGTACAAGAGCCTCCAACTTAAGATGCTATTCCTGTTATTATGCAGTTATTTTCCAGTCCCTGTCAAAGGAATGGAAACATAAAAACTCTGCTGAAGATGTACTTCCACCAGCTTCAGCCAATTTGCAGCTTGTGAATCACCTTTCTAAAGATAGCTGTGTAGATAGTAGCAGTAATGACTGAACTGTTCACTGCACTGTAGGTGGGGAGAACTGTCTGCACTGTAGCTGAGGAGATTTAGGGTGGGTGCTAGAATCAATTCCTTAGCAGGCAGAGTAGGACCTGTTTCTTTAGCGCATTAGCTGGCAGTGTAGTGTTTAGTTCGTTTCTTGTTCCCCTGCAGAGCACGTTACCGAGTTCCCTGAGGTGTTACATGAAGGACACAACCAATTTCGATCCTTTACACACAGACATGTGTCTCACAGACATCTGTGTTTATAATTAATTAATTCTGTGTTTTAAATTGATTTGATTTGAAGTATTCGCGGGATTCATGCGGGGTTGTTAATGCTAGCTAGCATATTACTCATTTTACTTTTGAAGTAATTATCACTTTAGGCGATTGAAGAGTAGTATTCTTTATGACTTTCAGTTCATATCATCAGTCAAATATTATTAGCCATAACCTGCTAACTACAAAAGCCATTGATGAATGGGATACTATCAGTAGTATAATTACTAATTTACAATTTGGTCACCATAATTACTGTCCAAATTAATCAGGATTCAAAGAAAACTTGATTATGTGTGAATATCATAATATGTATCTGGCAGATGCTAAGAAGCTAATATAGTTACATTGATAGTATTTTAAAAATAAAAAGTAACATTATTCTGAAAATTATCTACAAAGTCTATGACTGCTGGTTTGAACCAGGTAATTTACTCTTAATTTAGAAAATATATTGTGACTTTCTGTCTTCATTGAGATTTAACAGGTCATTCACACACTCCTTGCATGAGTTTTCCTGCAGTGGTATATTTTTCCTGTGTAAAATTAGGTATTTATGCCAACAAAATAATTCTCTTGTGTTTAAATTTTTCTCTTTAAAATTTTACATGACTTAAATTCTTTTAAATGACTAAAATCTAAAGAAGATACTTAATAGTCTCAATCTTGCCTTAATAAACTCATTTTATCATTATTATTATTAGCTCTGGCAAAGTTCCAAAGATTTGATAAAATACAAAGTAAATCCTGGAGATGGAAAAATACAACTTTGTTTTGTTTCAACCAAATTTGTTTTTCTTAGTTGATTTTTGTTAAAATATTAATATCAAAGTAGATTTCTGCAGGACATAAGGCCAGGGCCTATTTTCAGTGGTGAGGCATTTTCTACCTTGCTACTTTTGACGAAGTATATGTCTCAGATAATATGGTCTAAAATCTTCGGCATTTTTGGCCTTCATTTAAAAAATAGCAGTAAATGATAGTATTAAAGAAATAGTAGGTGTGTACATTGTCCGGCATCTTAAAACTTAATTATTTAAAATACAACATTTTCTCTCTATCTCTCTCTCAGTTTTTAAGGTTAGCTCACAGGAAAGTCACTGCCAGTTGTGGCTTAGATGGTAAGTTTATTGTGGAACTAACTGTACAATATGTGTCATAATTATAAGAGACAAAGGTTTCTCCAGTCGCCGGCAGTGGCAACTGTCTGAATAACTGGTAGCCGCCGCACAATTATCCTCTTCTTAGGAATTGCCCTGGACGTTTGCCGCTACCGGCGATTGGAGAAACCTTTGTCTCTCATTCATTGAACGCCGAGTTCCTTTTTCTTTCTATCATAATTATGTTGAAATACCATTGGAAAATTCAGTTCCTAAATATAACTTCAAATACTGAATCTGTTTTTCCATGTTGTTTGTCATTACTTCCTATTTTCAATTTTTATTGGTTTAAAATTCATCCTTTTGCACATGGGGTGAAGTATGAATATTCAGTTTAAGAAATGAGATGTGGATTTACTTAATGGCACAAAAAATATTAAACTATGGTATAGTAGCAGGTAAGGAAGTAAAGTCATGAGGGATTAAATCATTGCCTCATGTTGAAAGTCAGCTCAAACAATACACATCATATTACATACTTACTTAATGAAAACTATACTTATGGCTTTGTTGTAATGAAATAGCATTCGCAGAGTGGAACTGGTTATCAAAACTTATAAAATTCTTCCTAATTATTTGTAGCTAATGTGCTAAAATTAATATTACCTATTATTATTATTATTATCATCCTATACATGTAGAGTTTCATATATTCTTACAAATATATTTAAGTGGGCTTAAATTCAACCAAATTTCACAAATTTGTTTATTTTATCAAGATTCTTGGAATTTTGAATCAATGAAAAGATAAAAATCTAACTTTAATTTCTATTCCTTTAACAGTTGTGTAAACATTATATAACCTTTTCAAATTTAATAAATCAGTAGATATGTATCTTGCAATTGGTCAAAGTAATGTGGCTGTGTATTTATTATGGGATTGCTTTTACTAGTCTGAGGTGGAAAATAAATAGAAAGTAGTATTTATTGGAAACTTTAGCTATTATTTTAGCAGGGAGGTAATTTAATATTCTATAAGGATTGAAAGTCATGTAACATTTGTTTCTCGAGTCATAAGCAAACATGCTCACATATATTTACTTAATTGTATATGCGAGTTCCTAATCCTCCTTTTTTGCAGAATATACTGGTATTCCTGCAACAAATAGAGGGAAAAGTACTGCACTAATCTGCTGTAATTTATTACAAAATGGAATTAGCAGGCTTTTTAAAATTACAAACCTAGGGAAATGGGATAGGTTTATATTTCTATAATACCTTGATCTTAATAAAGTGGAATATGATAATTAAAGAATTGGAAATCAATAAAGATAACAACGTATTAGGAATATATTAAAAGTACCTTTTTAGAATATGTATCAGCAGTAATGCAAAGTAATAATTTCCTCAATAATTTTACTGCTTTGGCATTTTTAGTCACATAAGAGTCCTTATTAATTTCTTTTCCCGAAATTTTCAAAAGAAAGTATTTGAGTTGAATATTATTAATCAAATAAATTATAGTATGTTCATAGTAAATTATTAACTATTATACTGTATTAATAGTATATTATTAACTATTATACTGTGTTAATAGTAGAATATTTATTAAATTTGTTGTCTCTTAGTGCATCATCTAATTTTCCCCATCCAGTTCTAGTGAGCTTATTGCTACATTTGCTGTTCCTTAAGATTTAAAAACTAATTTTTGAGAGGATAAGTTATTTCTTATTTTGGCATAGTATAGAGTAGTATATATAGAGAGTATGTTTGCTTGGCAAATATTTTCAATTAAATTCAGTAAGCAAGGATTTATCTCTGGTTTTAGATGTAAGTAGGCTTGGCTGCATAAGATACTGTGGTATCTAATCAATGTCATGCAATATCTTCCTAAAGCCATATTTTATTCAAGCCAATAAAACGTCATTTGTAAGTGATTTACATAAGAGTTTCTAGCATTTATGTAAGATTTTATGGCTTGGATATATACCAAAAATTGTCCAAATGCCTCATAACAGATATTTAATTAATGAAAATATAAATAGAAACTAACCTCTTTATATGTCAGGAAGTTGCAGTAGTTATTTTCAATTCAACAAACAGGTGCTTTCTGTCAAAGCAAGAGTCTTTAATTTTGTCAGTCAATAAGAGTAATCAAAAGGATTTGAATAAATCCTTAATGCTCTTTGAGGTATTACTACTTGACACTTCTACAAAATGGTGTAATATCTATTTGTCTTGGGCTTAGATAAAATTAGGTTGCTTATAATTTTTATTGTAGGTCCACCATTAAATGCACTGATTATTCATGAAAAATTCTGAGTTAAATTTAAAAGTAATTTTCAATATGTATAGAGAAAAGATCAACAGATATGTCAGAGAGTGGGAAGATATCTGGTGTAAAAATTTCATTGATCCATTTTAATTTTGCTATTTATAATCATATATTGCTAAGAGAGAACCTAAATAGATGATTAAAGGAATTTAGCAAAAGTTTAAATAAGTAATGCAATATTATGACTAAATGTAATGTATACTTCTCTTTTTTAAATTTATAATAATTTATTCATTCAGAAAATACAAACAATACAATAATACAATGAATATAATATCCCTGCCTTTGAACGGCTTACAAATTAAATTACAGTAAAATTTTAGTTTAAGATACAGGATTTTATATATTCATATTTATGGTCCTGCTGAGCCAGATGTGGGCTCATCATGAGGTGCCAGGTTAAATAACCACAAGACTAAGATTACAGATTTTCTAATAATAATAATCATTATACTGGAGGCTTTAATTTTGATTTACCTATAATACAATTAAATTATACATGGGTTATGGTTTAATCAACCATTTACAGAAAGTAGTACCATACTCCTTTAGAAAATAATCTTAGAATAAGTATAATAAGATAAGAATCTTTACATAAAAATAAATTATCAAAGCAAATAACATTAAGAAAGCTTTTTTCTAGAAGTTAACCTGTCAATTCCTTACTTAAATTAGGCAAATATATAACATTAACATTTTCAATTTATAGAAATGGAATAACCAACCATGTTTTGTTAAAATTAGTAAAGCAATGAAGTGACTATTTTAATGGGAGGGATGGGCTTGGTGTCATGGTACCAGTTTTCCAACGTCCGGTTTAATATCAATTAGCAGGAGTCTTAAATCACTGCGTTCACAAACCTGAAGTCTGTTTCTCTGCTTGGAAATAAGCTGAATAACTGCGCTAAAACCATGTTACACCAAATACAAAGTCGGAAATGCAAGGAGTTTTTTACCACCATCCATAATGCAGGATAACAGTCCAAAACCTCCTTCTGTAACCAAAACTGTTGATAATTTATTTTAAATTTTGGTTTCAGTTCAATTTCATTTTTTAGTCCAATCAATTCTTCCTCTAATACTCCAACCTCCTCAAAATCTACAAACGGATTTATAGCCCAGTCTGGAATTTCCAACAAAAGAAGATTTGAAGACATCGCTACATCATATTATCATGGAGGGTGGCTAAATGGTCACAAAAGACTCTCAAATCATCATCACCTATACCAGCTTGCTCTTCTAGCTCAAGGAAGGAATGAAATTGATGAAGCTCGCAGCGACCTATGTTGCGCTTAAATAAAAGCAACTTAGAAATAAATACAGTCACCACAGATTTTGACTTGATAATTTTTGTATCATTTCCCTGCAATTTTAAATTCGTTTTGTTAAACTTTGCAAACAAGTCAGATTAAAATGCAACCTCACTCCTAGTATCTTTAAGGTTTTTGCTGAGAAAGGCATCTTTATCTCAAAAAACTGCACGACAGTGTCATAATGATTATTAAAGAGTCTTAAACAATTCCCTTTTGATATTCAGCAAACTTCTGTGTGTAATATTAAACGTTTAAAATTTTCATCGTTCTCATCACAATACTCTCTGAAGAGAAGATCATTAAGAGGGATTTGGGGGCATTTCAAGCAAAATCAAAGCATGGGCTTTGATTTTGTTAACTGCTGTAATTACTGTGTTTAAGGACTTATAAAGGCAATCACTCAGTTTTTTAGCCACTAAATGTTGTCGGTGAATGACAAAATGAATAGCAAAGACATTTGGTACGTATTTTCTTAAGTATTCAATACAACCATGATGACGACCAGTCATTGACAGAGCTCCGTCTGTCGCAACAGCATGTATGTTAGAAAGTGGAATTTTTTGTCGCTGAAGAAATACTTTACAATACGAAGTATTGACTCCCCTTTAGTCAGTTTCTAATTGCCTTGCAAACAACAACTCCTGAGATATATTTTCATCTTTAATAAAGGGTATACATACCCTTTATTAAAGCTATAAGCAAAGATTCATCACCTGGCAAAGTTGGCTCATCCAATTGCAATGCAAATTCTGTTGTTCTCAGTATGTTACACAATATATCTTCCACATTGTCAGCCATTTCATCTATTCATCGTTGAACTGAAGTGTTGCATAGAGGAATTTTTATTATTGTATCATATCGTGGCTTATGGAGAACAGTACTCAGGACTTCACTTACTGCGTGTAAGATGAGTTCTTCACCAATTATGTGGCTTTCCAGATTCTGCTATTAATAGTGAAATATTATATGATGCACGAAAACCATCAGTGATGTTTTTTGAAGCATTACACAACATACTTGAAAGTGTTGGACGATTTTGCATTCTGTCACGAAGAGACTGAATAAAAGTTAATGTCTTTTCTGTCTTGTCAGGTTGTGCCTTCCTCAAATGGTCAATTACTCTGGAAGGTTTCATTGCCTCATTTGAAAACACCCTTTTGCATATTAATAGGTGCACATAGGCAGGTGCTTATTTGAAGGTGACTCTATAAATCCATACTTAAGATAATCCACATTATACTGTCTACATTTCTTCTTTGATGAGTTTTTCCTGCCATTCTGTTTCTACAACAAAGGTTTAAATATTAAATTTTGTTAAAATAAAATTAGTTACATAAAATTATTATTGAATAAAAATAAATAAATTAATTATTAATAAAATAGAATATGGGTATGTGTTAATGATAAGACTTGGATTCGATCTTTAAGTGGTTGCTTTTTAAAATAAAATTACTAATAACCAAATGAAAAACATCAAAACAAAATATTTATATGCTTGCGGCATAATCTCAATCATATATAAGCAAGGCTGAATATATGCAAACCTGGTATAGAACTGGATTTATATACACGTTATTTTGATCTGGAACGGTAGTAGTTTTACTTCGGGTAAATCGAAAATATAATAACAGTTTATTTATTTTACATAAATATTGTACATTTCATATCCAAATGCAAAACATTTATCTTGCGAGTGCGAATTCGAAAATGGTGCGTAGGGAGTTTGTGCCGGAGGTCTGCACATGCACCTTTGCCGTATTTCATAGAGAAACCAAACAACTTGGCTGACAAAGTAAGTTACTCAATTAGATTTATATTACTGGTCTAGTCAGTTGAGGGTGAACTAATATTTCTCTGGCTCCTATTCTGTCTTTATGAATCATATTAGTTCATGCAATTCCCGAAATTCTATTCATAAGAAAGGCAGTTCAAGGGACATGCAGTGAAATTAGCATTGATTCAATTTTTGGTTGCTTGTGTTTGCGTTGATTCAACTAAAGCTAGGCCACCTTTTCATTTGATGATATATCATAAAGAATAATTTTGTGAAGAAGTAGGTTTACTACTTAATTTATTCGTGAAGGCGAATTATGTCCATATGTTCTTTTAATTTAAAGAATTATTTTGAATATTACCCATTTTTTGAGAAAAGCTATGGTCCAAGAAAATGCATAATATCAGCAAAACCATAACTTAGATCCGTAAACCGAGAATTTATCAAATTGATATTTTCTTTGCCAGCCGGCAAAGGGGAAATTTAATTGTATATGTACGAAGTATGAGAGAAAAGGTCCTCGTTTTGAACAAACTATTACCATTTCATGAAAACATAAACAATATACTGGCCATTTATTTTGTGATATACTTCGCCATCATAAATAATTATAGAAAATATTATATAATAGTACTATAACTAGAATGATATGATGCGATGAATGAAAAATAACTTACCAATACAGCCTTGATAATATCTAAAATATAAACTTAAAAAACGGAGACAAAAGGAAGGTTACCTAGCCTTTGCGTTTGAACATTGTCAGGATCCTCCGGTGCCTCCCTGCCACCCCCTTGGCTCCCTTCGCCCCCAAAGACCAGAGCACTGCCCCCCTGGGGGCAGTAGGACCCACTTTGGGATCACTGCTTTAAACTATAAAAAGTGAGGTTCTGGGAATTTTTCTTATTCTGAATGATGATTACAGATAAGAATTCATGGATAGAATTGAAAATGTGATAGACAACAGCTTGTGGTAACTCTGAAAAGCATAGATTTCTTGATTATAGTATTTTTTTATTGAATAACCGGTAATTTATACATGATATACATAATTTATTTACCATTTTGATTACCTTTGTTGATTGATAAGTCTGTTCCTGTAAACCGTCAGGAAAAATTTATTCTCTTATAAGTTCTAAAATGTAAAATGATAATTTTTTCTTCTCTGATACCTAATGAGTGAAGTATAAAAGATATTGATGAAAATCTAACATGCAAGCTTTCTTAAGGCTGACTTAATGTCAAAAAAATCACCTGCAGTATCTTGGTGAATATTTACATTGAAGATAATAGTACCTGCTATGATTCTCAGTGTTCTAGGGATTTCATATAATCATCTGCTCTATAATATTTTTCCTGTGGATAAAAAAATGATCTATAATTATTTTTTGTGATTTAGAAAAACTTCTTATTTGTTCACATATTGTTTTCCAGTATCTTTGATTTTACATACTTCTAAAAATTATGCGGCTTCATTATTTACAAGTCAAATCTTAGTGCCTATGCTTTGCTTCCTTTCTTCAGATGCACTTTATTCTAATAGGATTCCTTTGTCTATTGGGCTTTCTTTGTAACCGAACTATCAATTTCATCGTATTATGACATTTAGATTTAAAAATTGTTCGTGAAATTGACGTCTTACTATAATTTTTATGGAGCTAAGTAGTGAGTCAATCTAAACATCTTTGCAGAACATAACCATTAGTATGCTCAATATACGATGAATTTGTAGTGTTATTAATGAACTGTTTGCAGTTCTATTGTTGAGATTTCAACAACTATGAAGTTGATATTATGCTGATGCTTGGTGTGGATAGTGGTTTGGCTCAGACTCCTGTTGTCTTGCACCCTTGCAGTTAGTGAGATATTTCCATGTCCATTCTTATCATGAACTGAGGAACCTGACAATTTCGGTGCTGGCTTTGTTTGACGAGATTTCATCAGTGTGCTTTATAAATGCTGTACTATTTAAAAATATCTGCTCTTACTGAAGAATGCCTTTACAGATTCCATGCAATTGAAAATAACCATGTGCATAGCTAATAATGAAAAATGAATTTATTCATGTAAATTATTAACATTATAACATGAAAGTGAAATTTAGAGTGATAAGAGATGTACTGTTTCCATAAAATAAAGATTTTCTTTAGTGATGTAACAACTAAGAACTGATGAGTAATGATCACCTGATGATGAAGATTGCTTGCTGAAACCTGGTTGTCTTCTCAATAAAAAATATGGAAAAAATACAATACCTCTCTTCATTCTATGTTTTGTATTTCCTTAATACCTTGCAACTGGTTTACATTTATATAAGTTAAAGTTTGGACTTTCTGTCTTTTCTGTTTATTCATGCACCTTCTCTCTACCATTAAATCAAATGATCAAAAGCTGTTTATGCAGCAATGCAAGCAAGCAATTCATCAAGCTGTGTGCTGTGCAAATGCAGCACTATTGCATGACTATTTTAAATTCCCCTTTCTTTGAAAATGTAAAATTTGAATAGTTGTAATATGTTTGGAAGTAACCATATGTTGTTAAAGATGAGTACCTTGGATGAAAGTTGCTCTTGTAACCAGATTATCTCTGCTACCAGCTCTGGTACTTTGAAGCCAATAATTCTCTTAATCTGGTTTGGAAATCAATTCTTAAAAAAGATTTTATTTTCAATTAGGAGTTAGTAGTACTTCAACTTAAGTTTAACACAGTTATCTAGCAATTAGAGAGAGAACGCTACCAAGCCTCAATCTTGATTAAAGAGGAAACCAGTTAGATCTTCCCATACAAGTTATACACAACTTTGACAATTCTTGTACAGACCTTTTATCATATTGAATATAATCTCCTCTATCTTCTTCTTTTGAAAAACTTCCCAAATTATCTTCATTGGAATGCTATCATATGCCTTCTCTATATTAATCACACCAATGTTAAATCTTCTTTCCACTCTTAGCTTCTTTCCATTTTTACCCTGATTGAGAATATGAGGTCTTGATGTCAAAAAACTAAAATTTCTAATTCAGTTCTTCAAAAGAAGAAAGGCATTTAATCAATCATAATAAAATTCACATTGTTGAAATTTGTTGTGATTCAAATCGAGTGTTGTAACAAGGGTAATTTTCCTAGAAAGATATCAACATGTCCTATGTCACTGGACCACTAACAAATTTATAAATTTAAACTTTCTATCTCCTCAGTAAGTTAGCCAAATAATTTCTCAAAAATTTCTTCTATGTATTTATTTTAGGAGTTACAAACATTGCATAAATAAATATACATACAATGGTGATTATTATACAGGATATATTTAATCTTGTCAACAGTGCATACTTCCCTCCATGTAGTGAGAAGGGAATTCCAGCAAAACAGTATCAATATTATCTCAAATATAAGCATTTAATAAAAAGACTTGGTGATATATTATGAACAAAGGGAATGTAGACTTCACAGTAAAAGCACAATGGAACATGTTCCTCCTCTACATACTGATGTCAGATAAAAGAAAGTTTATGAATATCCTCTCTTAAATTTATGATAAAAGTGAGCCACCTTATATTTTTTCGCAATATATTCTCTAAAACGTAAACTATCGGCCATTTCCATTGAATTATGCTTCGATGTTTGATACTGACTATCGGAAAGAAGGAAATCTCTTTATATCAGAAAGAGGAAAAAAGGAGCAACAAAATATAAGTTATTAATATAAAATATCAAGATAGAATAGTAATAATTATAGGTAAAATAAGTGATAAAGGTTGACAAGAAATTAAAATCATCTTCTATAATAATCACTGTCGTGTACATTTTAATAATCCGATGTCAGTAACTCTTGCAGGAATCCCATAGATGAACCTTTTTAAATTAATGTCAATCACTCCCCAACGTCATAGAATTATGCAGTTTAGAGATTCTTTAGCGTGCTATACACCTATGTTTATTTTTCTACCAAAAGGATCTTGACTTCACCTTGGATGACTAAGGAATGCTCACATAGAAATGCACGTAAGATTTAATATAAATAAATTTTTAAAGTAGAATATTAAAAAAGATTTATTTCCGTGATTTATTTGTAATAAATAAGGGTACATGAATGAATATGGATAACTATAAGAACGTCACCATAATTTTTATTCCTATAGGTTTCCTGAAACTAAAAGAGGGCACGAAAAGCGCCATCATAGTCGAAACGAGTTTCATTTTGTTTTGATTCTCACAGTCTTGAATTAGCTTCAGAAGGAGTAACGTCAGAGTAATGCGGGAGAGTGCACGTACTTGATAATCTTGATAATCAGCGGTAAGTGTGACTTGTGGATGAATTTGAAATAATTTTCGTAAATGGATACCGTAATACATTCTGGTTGAGTCATTTAATTATATTCGCTTAATTAACTATAAGTTATAACACAAGTTGGTATGAATTATTCTATAGCATCGCCTATGAAACGACTTCTTCAACGTTCGTCTAGGAACGTCTCGTCGTGATGAAGAGGATGCCAGAGTGTACCCAAGTAAAGTAAGTCCTTTTAATCCTGTTATCTTTTGAGCTTCGTTCCATAAAGTCTTTTTAGTGAATCTATCAAATGTGGATTTTCGGCTCGATTTTCGTTTAGTGAGAACGGTTACCTTTTTGCCGCCAAAAATTGTTTGGGCGGGTGGAACGTTTATTATCCTGATTAACGCGTAATCTCATAATTGAGATTCTAACGACGTTCTGCCCTTTTGAGTATGAAAGGCATTCGTAATTTAGTGAAAGTACGCGATAATTGACACCCTTTTCGCATTTTCTTGCTTTTGGCTATAGTTCGTTTGAAATCCTTTCCAAAAGGACATGCCTCGAGTTTAATTCTGTGAAATTGAGTTTCTACAATCATACATTCTGTGATAACCTTGTCCGTAGTTATTTTTCGCAACTTATTGGAAGAATTTCCATAGCAAATCAATTTCATCATTAGAGATAGGGCGAGTAGAATAGACATAAGAGAGACAGTTTATCATCATGTTAGTGGCTCCTCAATAATGCCTTTGTGCTCTTCCGTGATTTTTCACTCCTTTCGTAGGATTTTATCGTTCTTGCATTGTCTACACGTTATCGTAATAGGATAAAATTCTGTGCGACCATAGCAATCGTTAAAATGTCCTTTATAAAGAAGTGGTTGAAATTATAAAACATATCTTTCTAATGAATTATTATATCAACCTCAAGTGAAATTGTTAATCTCTTTTGCAAAACATTTATTCCCAAATTAATATTTAGTGATTTCGAATTCACGGGTGCAGTACATTTTGGCGCGAATCTGTTTTGGTGCAGGCCATTTTGGCGCGGTTTTCGGTGGTTAAGATGTATTAGCATGAATGAATGGAAATGTCTTTATGTTAATATATAATATATTTTAATATATGCAATGCTTTTAAAGTCATGCTTTTAGAGTCATGCTTTTGGCTTCGAAAAAAGCTGCACATTCTATAATACACATTAAGTTATACAAAATCTAACGAATTATTTACTATGGATACTCGTATTAGGAGCTCAATGAAATTAATCAAGGTATCTCAATGAAATAAAAGTCTTAAATTTATCATGTTACATTTAATTTTATAATGCAATTGTTTACTTTTGCTAGTTGATGTTCATTTATTGGTTGAACGGTGAGTGTCCGTTTTACTATTTGCTGTTATTTTCTTAGATAATCTTGAAATTATTATGTTAAGTGCTCGTGCAAAATTTTTACTTTGCGATGGTGGTCTAAGGCCTGACTGGATATCTTCTTAAGGTAGAAACCATCGCTAACATATAGTGACTTCCGAACTATACCTTGATGGTGTAACATTCAGTATTCCTCCCAGCTTCTCTCCGCAGATGTATGCAATTCTGGCGATAGAATACGGAGTTCACCCAATAGTGTATGCGATATTTTCATATAATTAGCGCATCGTTTACGTGAAAGTGGTTCACCTCTATAGATTATTTACACAATATTGTAGCTGATTTCAATCGTACGATTTTAAGAAAGCAACGCAAAACTCAATGAAGGTGGTGGCAACCGGTGATTTGATCCGCGGAAATATTGGCGCTACCGTTATTCAGTCGCGTAATAAAATGGTCATTTATGAAGGAAAATATCTATATTAAAGTTGACTGTTACTGAAATCGCTAGATAGAATGCAGCATTTTAATCCTATTACGTAAAATTTAGAGGTACGCTCTACCCGGATCGGTTGGCATAATATACATTCAGGGAGAGAAACAATGATGCAGAATTAAAAGTAGAAAAGCCAAAATAATTACCTACGAGTAAATGATGCTTGCATATTTCAAGATAATTGGTGATTATTTTTCCAAAACATCTGATTTTCCTCGAAACTGCTTGCAAAAACATTCCCCTGTTAACATAAGTACATGCCATACATGGAAACGTTCTGGTATTGAGCAAAGAACCGTTAAGGTTGACGTCGACATCCATTAAGACGCATTGAACAAAGCATATAGCATATATTAAATCTTCCATACATTTAACTATTACCTATGTTAATAATGAAAAAACTTTTATATATATGTATATGTAAGGGGAATGTTTTGGGTGTTTCATTTAATACTCCAAAAGGCGATACATTGCTTTACAGGCACTAGCATTATCGTAATTTTTTTCAACAGTTTCAAGAGCATGGCAACATCTTCCTTTTTGTTGCCTTCGCTGTCGTTTCGATCGTTGATTAGTTCAATTTCGCTTTTTCCACAGGGCGTTCCCGAAGTTGCTGAGGAGGAACATCACGGACGCAACCAATTCAGATCCGTCAAACACAGACATCACAGCGGCATACGTGCAAAACATAGGTTTTCTCAGGTTTAATAAATAATTTATTAGTGTATCAAATTGTGATTTACCATGCCATGACTGAATGACATTCGATAATTGTTTTATGGTATGTAACAAAGCTAATCCATTAAATACCCATGAATGTGTTTTTTTCAGGCCCTATCCCTTTTCCGTATTTCAAAAGGTTATAGTTGTGATGTATTATGTCCGACTGTTATTTTCCAAAATCAAATAGTACGCATAGAACTATTTATTGTGATGTGGTTTAAGAAAGTATTGATTATCGTCCGATTTGGTGTTTGATTCTAATTTAAGATTTTCTAAATATATACGTTTATAAGAAACAGTAAGTGTATGATATTGCATTTAACATTCCAATGGTGAATAATTTCTTTTTTTTTGCTATTACATTTAATATTCCAATGGTGATTATTTTTTTTCAGCCACCTTCATCTTTAAAATTCTTCAACAGGTTCAAGGAACATGGCTCCGTCTTCCTTGTTGTTGTTGTTGCTTTCGCTGTTGTTTCGATCGTTGATTTCGGTTCACTTCCATTTCCGTGATGTTGGGTTGCATTTCAAATGCAGGAGGAATTGGGGTCTTCCTCTACACCTAACGCCATTGCAGGGGCAACATCACACACATATATCACAGGGAATTACTTGCAAACATATCTCTAGGTTTAGGGTGTTTAATTAGTGATATTACAATTCGTTTTAATACTCACTTTATTACATTATGAACGATTGTGATTCTTAAATGGTGATGTAGTGTGCAACATTGCTCTTTATATAATATCCATGCATGTATTTTTTCCAGGCCTTATAATTTGAAGTTCTTTCCACAGGTTCGAACAGGATTTATCCCGTATTGTAGAATGCGCGCGATGTATTTTTGCTGGTAGGTCGATGTGTTAGCGAATGAGTTCGTTTTTCTCGAGTTTGCGTGAGACGTATGCGATTTACGTCTTAGGGTGTAGGTAATTTTTCGCGATTCGAGGTTTATCGTTAGGGCTTTGCGTAAATCGTGTCCGTTAGGATAATGTTCGATAGATGCGAATACTTTACTGCTTTTGTGCGTTAGATCGTATCGCTAAGACCGAGACGATTCGTCGGTCATTCGCGAGATTTTTGTATGAATATGATGGAAATTGATGGAATCTGGTTCTACCTATGGTGTGTTTGCTATGATGTGTGATTTATTGCTGCAAGTGCACTTGCATGAGTGGCTGACAGTGCTTTAAACCTTTCCCGGTAGTTAGATTCCTTATTTGTAGTTAGACCTTTGTGGTGGAGGGTGAGTGTGTGGAAGGTAAAATCGGATTACCAATCCAATTTCCATCCAAATAAGTTTCACGTTAAATGAAAACCGCAGGGATTTGGTATTTTCTCAGCGATTTAGTAGATATGACAGATGATATTCGTAAGTTCTCCGTGCGTAGATTCGGAATGCGTCTTAGATTGCGGTGGTAGTAGATGAAACCAGCAGTCGATATTAGATACCTGAGGTTCAATTCGAAGCCTTTCGCTGTCTGCGTTAGGTCATCAAACCATTTATTAGCCTTAATGGTGCCCATTTAACCTTATCCCTTTTTCGTATTTCATAAGGTTTTTAGTTGTGACGTATTATGTTCGACTGTTATTTTTAACCATTATATTCTATGCATTGAGGTATATATGTATTGTGTTAAGGATTTAAAAAGGTAGATTGCCTAATATTCGACTGTGTGTTTAACTTTAATGTATGCCTTTATATAATTATGTATGTATATTTGAAAGAGAGTGTGTATGGTGTTATATTTAATATTCCAATGGTAATTAATTTTTTCAGGCAATTTCATCTTCTTATTTTGCGACAGGTTCAGGAACTTCATCTTCCTTGTTGTTGTTGTTGCTTTCGCTGTTGTTTCGATCGTTGATTTCGGTTCACTTCCATTTCCGTGATGTTGGGTTGCATTTCAAATGCAGGAGGAATTGGGGTCTTCCTCTACGCCTAACATCATTTCAGGGGCAACATCAGGTAGTCTTCGGTTTCGTTCGATTCCGCTTCGTGTCCTCTAAAGTATTTGAGGGTTTTAAGAAATGCCTTAACGGTCTTAAACCCGATGACGATACAATCCTCACCTAACACCTCCGCGTGGTAGAGGACGGGCAACGTGTACATATGTATATATGTATGCGGCTAAGTTAGGGAGGGCCATAACGGATACCGGGAGAAGTATCCACACTCCATGTCTTCTAATGGGCGCAGAGAGCATTCTGTTGTCCTGGGGTTACAAATGGAGCCCGAATTTGGTAGGGCCATAGGCAGGTGGAGAGATTTAGGGTGGGCGCTAGAATCAATTCCTTAGCAGACAGAGTAGGAACTGTTTCTTTAGCGCATTAGCTGGCAGTGTAGTGTTTAGTTCGTTTCGTGCTTCTTCTGCAGAGGGCGTTACCGAGTCCCCTGTGGAGTTACATGACGGACACAACCAATTTAGATCCTTTACACACAGACATCGCGGCGACACGTGCAACACGTAGGTTTGTCAAGTTTAAATAATAATATTAATAGTGTATTAAATTGTGATTTCTCATGCGATGACTGAGTGACATTGGGTAATTGTATTCTAGTATGTAACAATGCTAATCCATTTAATACACATAAATGTATTTTTTTTCAGACCCTATCATTTTGTATTAGAAAAGCTTTTTAATTGTTATGTCTTATATCCGACTGTTATGTTTCATATTCATATGGGATGGATAGAACTATTTATTGTAATATGGTTCATATGGGTCGATTTCTTTACGTGCGACTTGTTTCTTAATTTCAATTTTAGCATTTGTATATATGTATATTTGAAAGAGTAGGTTTTTGCTATTACATTTAATATTCCAATGGTGATTATTTTTTTTTCAGCCACCTTCATCTTTGCAATATTCTTCAACAGGTTCAGGAATATGGCTCCGTCTTCCTTGTTGTTGTTGCTTTCGTTGTCGTTTCATCGTTGAGTTAGGTACTCTTCCATTTCCATGATGTTGGATTGCATTCCAAATGCAGGAGGATATGGGGACGTCCTCTACACCTAACGTCATGGCAGAGGCAACATCACACACATATGTCACAGGGAATTACTTGCAAACATTCCTCTAGGTTTAGTGTGTTTAATTAGTCATATTTCAATTGTTTTATTATTCAATTTATTACAATATGATCGATCGTGATTCTTAAATGGTGATGTAGTGTGCAACATTGCTCTTTATATAATATCCATGCATGTATTTTTTCCAGGCCTTATAATTTGAAGTTCTTTCCACAGGTTCGAACAGGATTTATCCCGTATTGTAGAATGCGCGCGAAGTATTTTTGCTGGTAGGTCGATGTGTTAGTGAGTGAGTTCGCTTTTCTCGAGTTTGCGTAAGACGTATGCGATTTACGTCTTAGGGTGTAGGTAATTTTTCGCGATTCGAGGTTTATCGTTAGGGCTTTGCGTAAATCGTGTCCGTTAGGATAATGTTCGATAGATGCGAATACTTTACTGCTTTTGTGCGTTAGATCGTATCGCTAAGACCGAGACGATTCGTCGGTCATTCGCGAGATTTTTGTATGAATATGATGGAAATTGATGGAATCTGGTTCTACCTATGGTGTGTTTGCTATGATGTGTGATTTATTGCTGCAAGTGCACTTGCATGAGTGGCTGACAGTGCTTTAAACCTTTCCCGGTAGTTAGATTCCTTATTTGTAGTTAGACCTTTGTGGTGGAGGGTGAGTGTGTGGAAGGTAAAATCGGATTACCAATCCAATTTCCATCCAAATAAGTTTCACGTTAAATGAAAACCGCAGGGATTTGGTATTTTCTCAGCGATTTAGTAGATATGACAGATGATATTCGTAAGTTCTCCGTGCGTAGATTCGGAATGCGTCTTAGATTGCGGTGGTAGTAGATGAAACCAGCAGTCGATATTAGATACCTGAGGTTCAATTCGAAGCCTTTCGCTGTCTGCGTTAGGTCATCAAACCATTTATTAGCCTTAATGGTGCCCATTTAACCTTATCCCTTTTTCGTATTTCATAAGGTTTTTAGTTGTGACGTATTATGTTCGACTGTTATTTTTAACCATTATATTCTATGCATTGAGGTATATATGTATTGTGTTAAGGATTTAAAAAGGTAGATTGCCTAATATTCGACTGTGTGTTTAACTTTAATGTATGCCTTTATATAATTATGTATGTATATTTGAAAGAGAGTGTGTATGGTGTTATATTTAATATTCCAATGGTAATTAATTTTTTCAGGCAATTTCATCTTCTTATTTTGCGACAGGTTCAGGAACTTCATCTTCCTTGTTGTTGTTGTTGCTTTCGCTGTTGTTTCGATCGTTGATTTCGGTTCACTTCCATTTCCGTGATGTTGGGTTGCATTTCAAATGCAGGAGGAATTGGGGTCTTCCTCTACGCCTAACATCATTTCAGGGGCAACATCAGGTAGTCTTCGGTTTCGTTCGATTCCGCTTCGTGTCCTCTAAAGTATTTGAGGGTTTTAAGAAATGCCTTAACGGTCTTAAACCCGATGACGATACAATCCTCACCTAACACCTCCGCGTGGTAGAGGACGGGCAACGTGTACATATGTATATATGTATGCGGCTAAGTTAGGGAGGGCCATAACGGATACCGGGAGAAGTATCCACACTCCATGTCTTCTAATGGGCGCAGAGAGCATTCTGTTGTCCTGGGGTTACAAATGGAGCCCGAATTTGGTAGGGCCATAGGCAGGTGGAGAGATTTAGGGTGGGCGCTAGAATCAATTCCTTAGCAGACAGAGTAGGAACTGTTTCTTTAGCGCATTAGCTGGCAGTGTAGTGTTTAGTTCGTTTCGTGCTTCTTCTGCAGAGGGCGTTACCGAGTCCCCTGTGGAGTTACATGACGGACACAACCAATTTAGATCCTTTACACACAGACATCGCGGCGACACGTGCAACACGTAGGTTTGTCAAGTTTAAATAATAATATTAATAGTGTATTAAATTGTGATTTCTCATGCGATGACTGAGTGACATTGGGTAATTGTATTCTAGTATGTAACAATGCTAATCCATTTAATACACATAAATGTATTTTTTTTCAGACCCTATCATTTTGTATTAGAAAAGCTTTTTAATTGTTATGTCTTATATCCGACTGTTATGTTTCATATTCATATGGGATGGATAGAACTATTTATTGTAATATGGTTCATATGGGTCGATTTCTTTACGTGCGACTTGTTTCTTAATTTCAATTTTAGCATTTGTATATATGTATATTTGAAAGAGTAGGTTTTTGCTATTACATTTAATATTCCAATGGTGATTATTTTTTTTTCAGCCACCTTCATCTTTGCAATATTCTTCAACAGGTTCAGGAATATGGCTCCGTCTTCCTTGTTGTTGTTGCTTTCGTTGTCGTTTCATCGTTGAGTTAGGTACTCTTCCATTTCCATGATGTTGGATTGCATTCCAAATGCAGGAGGATATGGGGACGTCCTCTACACCTAACGTCATGGCAGAGGCAACATCACACACATATGTCACAGGGAATTACTTGCAAACATTCCTCTAGGTTTAGTGTGTTTAATTAGTCATATTTCAATTGTTTTATTATTCAATTTATTACAATATGATCGATCGTGATTCTTAAATGGTGATGTAGTGTGCAACATTGCTCTTTATATAATATCCATGCATGTATTTTTTCCAGGCCTTATAATTTGAAGTTCTTTCCACAGGTTCGAACAGGATTTATCCCGTATTGTAGAATGCGCGCGAAGTATTTTTGCTGGTAGGTCGATGTGTTAGTGAGTGAGTTCGCTTTTCTCGAGTTTGCGTAAGACGTATGCGATTTACGTCTTAGGGTGTAGGTAATTTTTCGCGATTCGAGGTTTATCGTTAGGGCTTTGCGTAAATCGTGTCCGTTAGGATAATGTTCGATAGATGCGAATACTTTACTGCTTTTGTGCGTTAGATCGTATCGCTAAGACCGAGACGATTCGTCGGTCATTCGCGAGATTTTTGTATGAATATGATGGAAATTGATGGAATCTGGTTCTACCTATGGTGTGTTTGCTATGATGTGTGATTTATTGCTGCAAGTGCACTTGCATGAGTGGCTGACAGTGCTTTAAACCTTTCCCGGTAGTTAGATTCCTTATTTGTAGTTAGACCTTTGTGGTGGAGGGTGAGTGTGTGGAAGGTAAAATCGGATTACCAATCCAATTTCCATCCAAATAAGTTTCACGTTAAATGAAAACCGCAGGGATTTGGTATTTTCTCAGCGATTTAGTAGATATGACAGATGATATTCGTAAGTTCTCCGTGCGTAGATTCGGAATGCGTCTTAGATTGCGGTGGTAGTAGATGAAACCAGCAGTCGATATTAGATACCTGAGGTTCAATTCGAAGCCTTTCGCTGTCTGCGTTAGGTCATCAAACCATTTATTAGCCTTAATGGTGCCCATTTAACCTTATCCCTTTTTCGTATTTCATAAGGTTTTTAGTTGTGACGTATTATGTTCGACTGTTATTTTTAACCATTATATTCTATGCATTGAGGTATATATGTATTGTGTTTAGCATTTAAAAAGGTGGATTGTATAATGTTCGACTGTGTTTTTAACTTTAACGTTAGCCTTTATATATATATATATATATATATATATATATATATATATATATATATATATATATATATATATACGTATGCTTGAAAGAGTGTGTGTATGGCATTGCATGTAATATTTTGATGGTTATTAATTTTTTTCAGCCTCCTTCATCTTTGCAATATTCTGCAACAGGTTCAGGAATATGGCTCCGTCTTCCTTGTTGTTGTTGCTTTCGTTGTCGTTTCATCGTTGAGTTAGGTACTCTTCCATTTCCGTAATTTTGGATTGCATTTTAAATGCAGGAGGATATGGGGACGTCCTCTACACCTAACTTCGTGGCAGGGCCAACATCACTCCCATATGTCACAGGGAATTACTTGCAAACATACCTCTAGGTTTAATGTGTTTAATTAGTCATATTTCCCTGTACTACTTACATCCTGTTCTGTGTGTGAAAATCCTGTTATGCTGAAGTAATTGTGCAAGCAGAACAAATGGAAGCAATTGTGAAATGACACTGGCTGAACTTTAACTTCTCCCTTTGTCATAGAGTGACATTGGATCTTGTGATAAGACAAGCCCCAACAGGCACAGAGAGACAGTGGTGAGCAACAATAGGGTGCAGGCACCGAGAATCCTCTCTGTGATCTAGGCAAACTACAAGTCCTAGGCATAGAATTCCATGCATTGTATACCCTTCATGGATATTGTATTTAACCAAAGTGGTTTCTTTACTGTTATTGTGCTATGGAAGAGCTTAATGTGTAAAAACTTTCACATATTGGTATCATATACATTCATCTGAATGTTGTGCATTAATAGTTTGGTATTTCAATTGTATGTTTAATTTGGTATATCAAAATGTTTTGAGTCAGTTAATCTTTGTTCTGAATTCAACATGTTTCCTTAGGTGCAAATTAGGTTGGTTCACCTAACCTAATTTCAGTATGTCAGATGTAGGCCTTCTGATATGCTTTCCAGATGCCTACATGCAAGCTCCTCTTTGCCAAGTAATCAAAGTTTTGTCTGTGCTCCATCGTTCATTTGGTCTTCTTCTTGGTCTCTTCACGTCTCTTGATGTGAGGTTGAGAACTTTTTTCATGTGTGTGTGGGTGTGTGAATGTGTATCTTTAATGGAAAATGTGTGCGTGTGTTATTATAGAAAATGTATGTGTGTGTATGTGAATGTGTATATTTTATTTTCATTGTATTATCTTCTTTTTGTTATGGTTGTTCTAATTGAGTTTCTCTGAATTGTTACCGAATCTTTCAGGTATTATATATGCTATATTTCTATATTGTTCAATTTGATTTATGTGCATAAAAAATTATGAACTGCCTTTGGGAGGTTTTAGAGGGGTTTCCCTCTCAACATAGGGCAAATGCCAGGCAGACTGGCACTGTGGCACCCCTCTAAAAATTAAATAAAGATATTAGCAATAATTGAATGGCCTTCTATATGTTCTTATTTAACCTTTATACCATACCTAATGAAGATAGTGAAAAAGGTATATTTGGTACCTAACATGCTAATATTGGTGTATCATAAACTTGATCTTACAAAAAAGTATTGCTTTTGTCAGATTCTCATGAATTTTGCAAGAAAATTCATATTGACACTTAGATAAACTTGAGTAAAATAAATATCAGGATATACATCTATATGTAGATTCTATTTTGTATAAGTTAGATTTAATTTTAAAATTTAGACTTCATATGCAAATATGCATTGCTGCTACCTTTTATCATATACTTAAAATGAGGCAACTTATGATTTTAAATCAACTAAAAGAGCATTAAAAAATCTAGATAAACATGCCTGTATTTTGAACGTTATTTCCTGATGTTGATGTTTTTTTAAATAGCGTGTTATATTTTACCCTTTTTGGGCAAAAACAGCCTTCTTGTAAGATTTTTCAAATTTCTAGCTAATTATTACTTTATTACGGAGATACCTTGCTTATTTCAGATGATGAAGTTGATATTGTGGTAACACTTACTCTAGATGGCGTATGTGGAAAATGCAATCTGCCAATATGTTTAAGATCAGTGATTAGATACTCTGTCCCTTCCTTTTTTTTGCCTTTAGATTTATTTTGGGTAGACGTCTTTACGTGAAAAATACTTGATCTCTTTTGCAAGAGGTTACATTTTGGTAGAAGCTGAAGATAGATTTCATAATCTAATAATTATATTTATATAGTAGGTATCTTAAAGGAAAGAAAACAAGATTTAGAGGCCTAGTGATGCCAAGTGGTACTAAGAGGGATTTGGGGGCATTTCAAGCAAAATCAAAGCATGGGCTTTGATTTTGTTAACTGCTGTAATTACTGTGTTTAAGGACTTATAAAGGCAATCACTCAGTTTTTTAGCCACTAAATGTTGTCGGTGAATGACAAAATGAATAGCAAAGACATTTGGTACGTATTTTCTTAAGTATTCAATACAACCATGATGACGACCAGTCATTGACAGAGCTCCGTCTGTCGCAACAGCATGTATGCTAGAAAGTGGAATTTTTTGTCGCTGAAGAAATGCTTTACAATACGAAGTATTGACTCACCTTTAGTCAGTTTCTAATTGCCTTGCAAACAACAACTCCTGAGATATATTTTCATCTTTAATAAAGGGTATGTAAGCTAGAAGCAAAGATTCATTACCTGGCAAAGTTGACTCATCCAATTGCAATGCAAATTCTGTTGTTCTCAGTATGCTACACAATATATCTTCGTAAGTAAAAATTTGCTCTGAATACTCCTTATTTAGGAAGATATTTGAAAACATTTTCCAAATTAAGCCGAAATTTGCTCCGAAAACGGCTTATTTAGAATGATCTTTGAGATTTCTTCTATAATAAGCCGTAATTTACCCCGAAAGCGGCTTATTTAGCAAGATATTTGAAAAACTTTCCTCAATAAGCCGAAATTAGCTCCGAACACGGCTTATTCAGGAAGGTATTTGAAAAATCATACAAAATAAGCCGAAATTTGCTCCGAAAACTATTTATTTAGCAAGATTTTTGATAAATCTTCCAAATTAAGCCGAATTTTCTGCGAAAAAGGCTTCCTTAAAAAGATATTTGAAAAATCTTCACAATTAAGCCTTAATTTGCTCCGTAAACCGGTTGCTGAGCAAGATATTTAAAAAATTTTCCATAATAAGCCGACATTTGCTCCGAAAACGGATTATTTAGAATGATATTTGAGATTTCCTCTAAATTAAGCAGAAATTTGTTCCAAAACATCTTATTTAGCAAAATATTTGAAAATACCTTCCATTTTAAGCCTAAATTTGCTCCGAAAACGGCTACTTAAGGAAGATATTTGAAAAATCTTCCAAAATAAGCCGTTTTCGGATAAAATTTCGGCTTATTTTGGAAGATTTTTCAAATATCTTGCTTAAGTAGTCGTTTTCGGAGCAAATTTAGGCTTAAAATGGATGATATTTTCAAATATTTCGCTAAATAAGCCGTTTTCGGAGCAAATTTCGGCTTAATTTGGAAGATTATTAAACGATCTTGCTACATAAGTAGTTTTCGGAACAAATTTTCCTTAATTTAGAAGAAATCTCAAATATTTTTCGAAATTAGCCGTTTTTGGAGGAAATTTCGGCATACCTTAGAAAATTTTTTCATATATTTCGCTAAATAAGCCCTTTTCGGAGCAAATTTCGGCTTAATTTGGAAGATTATTAAAATATCTTGCTACATTAGCGGTTTTTGGAGCAAATTTTGGCTAAACTTCAAAGATTTTTCAAATATCTTCCAAAATAAGCCGTTTTTGGTGCTAATTTGTGCTTAAATTGAAAGATTATTCTAATATATTGCTAAATAAGCCGTTTTCCGAGAAAATAGCAGCTTCAAATTAATGATTTTTCATATATTTCGCTAAATAAGCCGTTTTCGGAGCAAATTTCGGCTTAATTTGGAAGATTATTAAAAGATCATGCTACATAAGTAGTTTTCGGAACAAATTATGGCTTAATTTAGAAGAAATCTCAAATATTTTTCGAAATTAGCCGTTTTTGGAGGAAATTTCGGCATACCTTAGAAAATTTTTTCATATATCTTGCTAAATAAGCCGTTTTTGGTGCAAATTGTCGCATAATTTGGAAGATTTTTCAAATATCTTGTTGAATAAGCCGTTTTCGGAGCAAATTTCGCCTTAATTTGGAAGATTATTAAAAGATCTTGCTACATAAGTAGTTTTCGGAACAAATTTTGGCTTAATTTAGAAGAAATCTCAAATATTTTTCGAAATAAGCCGTTTTTGGAGGAAATTTCGGCATACTTTAGAAAATTTTTTCATATATCTTGCTAAATAAGCCGTTTTTGGTGCAAATTGTCGCATAATTTGGAAGATTTTTCAAATATCTTGTTGAATAAGCCCTTTTCGGAGCAAATTTCGGCTTAATTTGGAAGATTATTAAAAGATCTTGCTACATAAGTAGTTTTCGGAACAAATTTCGGCTTAATTTAGAAGGAATCTCAAATATCATTCTAAATAAGCCGTTTTCGGAGCAAATTTCGGCTTATTTTGGAAGATTTTTCAAATCTCTTGCTTAAGTAGTCGTTTTCGGAGCAAATTTAGGCTTAAAATGGAAGGTATCTTCAAATATTTTGCTAAATAAGCAGCTTTCGGGGTAAATTTCGGCTCATTATAGAAGAAATCTCAAATATCATTATAAATAAGCCGTTTTCGGAGCAAATTTTGGCTAAATTTCTATGATTTTTCAAATATCTTCCAAAATAAGCCGTTTTTGGTGCTAATTTTTGCTTAAATTGGAAGATTATTCTAATATCGTGCTAAATAAGCCGTTTTCCGAGAAAATTGCAGCATCAAATCAATGATTTTTCAAATATTACGCAAAATAAGCCGTTTTCGGAGAAAATTTCGGCTTACTCTGAAAGATTTCTTAAAATATGTTGCTACATTAGCCGTTTTTGGAGCAAATTTTGGCTAAACTTCAAAGATTTTTCAAATATCTTCCAAAATAAACCGTTTTTGGTGCTAATTTGTGCTTAATTTGAAAGATTATTGTAATATCTTGCTAAATAAGCCGTTTTCCGAGAAAATTGCAGCTTCAAATCAATGATTTTTCATATATTTCGCTAAATAAGCCCTTTTCGGAGCAAATTTCGGCTTAATTTGGAAGATTATTAAAAGATCTTGCTACATTAGCCGTTTTCGGAGCAAATTTTGGCTAAATTTCCAAGATTTTTCAAATATCTTCCAAAATAAGCCGTTTTTGGTGCTGATTTGTGCTTAAATTGAACGATTATTCTAATATCTTGCTAAATAAGCCGTTTTCCGAGAAAATAGCAGCTTCAAATTAATGATTTTTCATATATTTCGCTTAATAAGCCGTTTTCGGAGCAAATTTCGGCTTAATTTGGAAGATTATTAAAAGATCTTGCTACATAAGTAGTTTTCGGAACAAATTTTGGCTTAATTTAGAAGAAATCTCAAATATTTTTCGAAATTAGCCGTTTTTGGAGGAAATTTCGGCATACCTTAGAAAATTTTTTCATATATCTTGCTAAATAAGCCGTTTTTGGTGCAAATTGTCGCATAATTTGGAAGATTTTTCAAATATCTTGGTGAATAAGCCCTTTTCGGAGCAAATTTCGGCTTAATTTGGAAGATTTCTTCAAATATCTTCCAAAATAAGCCGTTTTTGGCGCTAATTTGTGCTTAAATTGAACGATTATTCTAATATTCTGCTAAATAAGCCGTTTTCCGAGAAAATAGCAGCTTCAAATTAATGATTTTTCATATATTTCGCTAAATAAGCCGTTTTCGGAGCAAATTGCGGCTTAATTTGGAAGATTATTAAAAGATCTTGCTACATAAGTAGTTTTCGGAACAAATTTTAGCTTAATTTAGAAGAAATCTCATATATTTTTCGAAATTAGCCGTTTTTGGAGGAAATTTCGGCATACCTTAGAAAATTTTTTCATATATCTTGCTAAATAAGCCGTTTTTGGTGCAAATTGTCGCATAATTTGGAAGATTTTTCAAATATCTTGTTGAATAAGCCGTTTTCGGAGCAAATTTCGCCTTAATTTGGAAGATTATTAAAAGATCTTGCTACATAAGTAGTTTTCGGAACAAATTTTGGCTTAATTTAGAAGAAATCTCAAATATTTTTCGAAATAAGCCGTTTTTGGAGGAAATTTCGGCATACTTTAGAAAATTTTTTCATATATCTTGCTAAATAAGCCGTTTTTGGTGCAAATTGTCGCATAATTTGGAAGATTTTTCAAATATCTTGTTGAATAAGCCCTTTTCGGAGCAAATTTCGGCTTAATTTGGAAGATTATTAAAAGATCTTGCTACATAAGTAGTTTTCGGAACAAATTTCGGCTTAATTTAGAAGGAATCTCAAATATCATTCTAAATAAGCCGTTTTCGGAGCAAATTTCGGCTTATTTTGGAAGATTTTTCAAATCTCTTGCTTAAGTAGTCGTTTTCGGAGCAAATTTAGGCTTAAAATGGAAGGTATCTTCAAATATTTTGCTAAATAAGCAGCTTTCGGGGTAAATTTCGGCTCATTATAGAAGAAATCTCAAATATCATTATAAATAAGCCGTTTTCGGAGCAAATTTTGGCTAAATTTCTATGATTTTTCAAATATCTTCCAAAATAAGCCGTTTTTGGTGCTAATTTTTGCTTAAATTGGAAGATTATTCTAATATCGTGCTAAATAAGCCGTTTTCCGAGAAAATTGCAGCTTCAAATCAATGATTTTTCAAATATTACGCAAAATAAGCCGTTTTCGGAGAAAATTTCGGCTTACTCTGAAAGATTTCTTAAAATATGTTGCTACATTAGCCGTTTTTGGAGCAAATTTTGGCTAAACTTCAAAGATTTTTCAAATATCTTCCAAAATAAACCGTTTTTGGTGCTAATTTGTGCTTAATTTGAAAGATTATTGTAATATCTTGCTAAATAAGCCGTTTTCCGAGAAAATTGCAGCTTCAAATCAATGATTTTTCATATATTTCGCTAAATAAGCCCTTTTCGGAGCAAATTTCGGCTTAATTTGGAAGATTATTAAAAGATCTTGCTACATTAGCCGTTTTCGGAGCAAATTTTGGCTAAATTTCCAAGATTTTTCAAATATCTTCCAAAATAAGCCGTTTTTGGTGCTGATTTGTGCTTAAATTGAACGATTATTCTAATATCTTGCTAAATAAGCCGTTTTCCGAGAAAATAGCAGCTTCAAATTAATGATTTTTCATATATTTCGCTTAATAAGCCGTTTTCGGAGCAAATTTCGGCTTAATTTGGAAGATTATTAAAAGATCTTGCTACATAAGTAGTTTTCGGAACAAATTTTGGCTTAATTTAGAAGAAATCTCAAATATTTTTCGAAATTAGCCGTTTTTGGAGGAAATTTCGGCATACCTTAGAAAATTTTTTCATATATCTTGCTAAATAAGCCGTTTTTGGTGCAAATTGTCGCATAATTTGGAAGATTTTTCAAATATCTTGGTGAATAAGCCCTTTTCGGAGCAAATTTCGGCTTAATTTGGAAGATTTCTTCAAATATCTTCCAAAATAAGCCGTTTTTGGTGCTAATTTGTGCTTAAATTGAACGATTATTCTTATATTCTGCTAAATAAGCCGTTTTCCGAGAAAATAGCAGCTTCAAATTAATGATTTTTCATATATTTCGCTAAATAAGCCGTTTTCGGAGCAAATTGCGGCTTAATTTGGAAGATTATTAAAAGATCTTGCTACATAAGTAGTTTTCGGAACAAATTTTAGCTTAATTTAGAAGAAATCTCATATATTTTTCGAAATTAGCCGTTTTTGGAGGAAATTTCGGCATACCTTAGAAAATTTTTTCATATATCTTGCTAAATAAGCCGTTTTTGGTGCAAATTGTCGCATAATTTGGAAGATTTTTCAAATATCTTGTTGAATAAGCCGTTTTCGGAGCAAATTTCGCCTTAATTTGGAAGATTATTAAAAGATCTTGCTACATAAGTAGTTTTCGGAACAAATTTTGGCTTAATTTAGAAGAAATCTCAAATATTTTTCGAAATAAGCCGTTTTTGGAGGAAATTTCGGCATACTTTAGAAAATTTTTTCATATATCTTGCTAAATAAGCCGTTTTTGGTGCAAATTGTCGCATAATTTGGAAGATTTTTCAAATATCTTGTTGAATAAGACCTTTTCGGAGCAAATTTCGGCTTAATTTGGAAGATTATTAAAAGATCTTGCTACATAAGTAGTTTTCGGAACAAATTTCGGCTTAATTTAGAAGGAATCTCAAATATCATTCTAAATAAGCCGTTTTCGGAGCAAATTTCGGCTTATTTTGGAAGATTTTTCAAATCTCTTGCTTAAGTAGTCGTTTTCGGAGCAAATTTAGGCTTAAAATGGAAGGTATCTTCAAATATTTTGCTAAATAAGCAGCTTTCGGGGTAAATTTCGGATCATTATAGAAGAAATCTCAAATATCATTATAAATAAGCCGTTTTCGGAGCAAATTTTGGCTAAATTTCTATGATTTTTCAAATATCTTCCAAAATAAGCCGTTTTTGGTGCTAATTTTTGCTTAAATTGGAAGATTATTCTAATATCGTGCTAAATAAGCCGTTTTCCGAGAAAATTGCAGCTTCAAATCAATGATTTTTCAAATATTACGCAAAATAAGCCGTTTTCGGAGAAAATTTCGGCTTACTCTGAAAGATTTCTTAAAATATGTTGCTACATTAGCCGTTTTTGGAGCAAATTTTGGCTAAACTTCAAAGATTTTTCAAATATCTTCCAAAATAAACCGTTTTTGGTGCTGATTTGTGCTTAAATTGAACGATTATTCTAATATCTTGCTAAATAAGCCGTTTTCCGAGAAAATAGCAGCTTCAAATTAATGATTTTTCATATATTTCGCTAAATAAGCCGTTTTCGGAGCAAATTTCGGCTTAATATTTGAAGATTATTAAAAGATCTTGCTACATAAGTAGTTTTCGGAACAAATTTTGGCTTAATTTAGAAGAAATCTCAAATATTTTTCGAAATTAGCCGTTTTTGGAGGAAATTTCGGCATACCTTAGAAAATTTTTTCATATATCTTGCTAAATAAGCCGTTTTTGGTGCAAATTGTCGCATAATTTGGAAGATTTTTCAAATATCTTGTTGAATAAGCCCTTTTCGGAGCAAATTTCGGCTTAATTTGGAAGATTATTAAATGATCTTGCTACATAAGTAGTTTTCGGAACAAATTTTGGCTTAATTTAGAAGAAATCTCAAATATTTTTCGAAATAAGCCGTTTTTGGGGGAAATTTCGGCATACTTTAGAAAATTTTTTCATATATCTTGCTAAATAAGCCGTTTTTGGTGCAAATTGTCGCATAATTTGGAAGATTTTTCAAATATCTTGTTGAATAAGCCCTTTTCGGAGCAAATTTCGGCTTAATTTGGAAGATTATTAAAAGATCTTGCTACATAAGTAGTTTTCGGAACAAATTTCGGCTTAATTTAGAAGGAATCTCAAATATCATTCTAAATAAGCCGTTTTCGGAGCAAATTTCGGCTTATTTTGGAAGATTTTTCAAATCTCTTGCTTAAGTAGTCGTTTTCGGAGCAAATTTAGGCTTAAAATGGAAGGTATCTTCAAATATTTTGCTAAATAAGCAGCTTTCGGGGTAAATTTCGGCTCATTATAGAAGAAATCTCAAATATCATTATAAATAAGCCGTTTTCGGAGCAAATTTTGGCTAAATTTCTATGATTTTTCAAATATCTTCCAAAATAAGCCGTTTTTGGTGCTAATTTGTGCTTAATTTGAAAGATTATTGTAATATCTTGCTAAATAAGCCGTTTTCCGAGAAAATTGCAGCTTCAAATCAATGATTTTTCATATATTTCGCTAAATAAGCCCTTTTCGGAGCAAATTTCGGCTTAATTTGGAAGATTATTAAAAGATCTTGCTACATTAGCCGTTTTCGGAGCAAATTTTGGCTAAATTTCCAAGATTTTTCAAATATCTTCCAAAATAAGCCGTTTTTGGTGCTGATTTGTGCTTAAATTGAACGATTATTCTAATATCTTGCTAAATAAGCCGTTTTCCGAGAAAATAGCAGCTTCAAATTAATGATTTTTCATATATTTCGCTAAATAAGCCGTTTTCGGAGCAAATTTCGGCTTAATTTGGAAGATTATTAAAAGATCTTGCTACATAAGTAGTTTTCGGAACAAATTTTGGCTTAATTTAGAAGAAACCTCAAATATTTTTCGAAATTAGCCGTTTTTGGAGGAAATTTCGGCATACCTTAGAAAATTTTTTCATATATCTTGCTAAATAAGCCGTTTTTGGTGCAAATTGTCGCATAATTTGGAAGATTTTTCAAATATCTTGTTGAATAAGCCCTTTTCGGAGCAAATTTCGGCTTAATTTGGAAGATTATTAAATGATCTTGCTACATAAGTAGTTTTCGGAACAAATTTTGGCTTAATTTAGAAGAAATCTCAAATATTTTTCGAAATAAGCCGTTTTTGGAGGAAATTTCGGCATACTTTAGAAAATTTTTTCATATATCTTGCTAAATAAGCCGTTTTTGGTGCAAATTGTCGCATAATTTGGAAGATTTTTCAAATATCTTGTTGAATAAGCCCTTTTCGGAGCAAATTTCGGCTTAATTTGGAAGATTTCTTCAAATATCTTGCTAAATAAGCCGTATTTGGAGCAAATTTCGGCTTACTCTGGAAGATTTCTTCAAATATCTTGCTACATTAGCCGTTTTCGGGGCAAATTTCGGCTTAATTTAGAAGATAATTAAAATATCTTGTTAAATAAGACGTTTTCGGAACAAATTTAGGCTTAAAATGGAAGGTATCTTCAAATATTTTGCTAAATAAGCCGTTTTCGGAGCAAATTTTGGCTAAATTTCTATGATTTTTCAAATATCTTCCAAAATAAGCCATTTTTGGTGCTAATTTGTGCTTAAATTGAAAGATTATTCTAATATCTTCCAAAATAAGCCGTTTTTGGTGCTAATTTGTGCTTAAATTGAATGATTATTCTAATATCTTGCTAAATAAGGCGTTTTCCGAGAAAATTGCAGCATCAAATCAATGATTTTCTAAATATTACGCTAAATAATCCGTTTTCGGGGCAAATTTCGGCTTAATTTAGAAGATTATTAAAATATCTTGTTAAATAAGACGTTTTCGGAACAAATTTCGGCTTAATTTAGAAGGAATCTCAAATATCATTCTAAATAAGCCGTTTTCGGAGCAAATTTCGGCTTATTTTGAAAGATTTTTCAAATATCTTGCTTAAGTAGCCGTTTTCGGAGCAAATTTAGGCTTAAAATGGAAGGTATCTTGAAATATTTTGCTAAATAAGCCGTTTTCGGAGCAAATTTAGGCTAAATTTCTATGATTTTTCAAATATCTTCCAAAATAAGCCGTTTTTGGTGCTAATTTTTGCTTAAATTGGAAGATTATTCTAATATCTTGCTAAATAAGCCGTTTTCCGAGAAAATTGCAGCTTCAAATCAATGATTTTTCAAATATTACGCAAAATAAACCGTTTTCGGAGAAAATTTCGGCTTACTCTGAAAGATTTCTTCAAATATCTTGCTACATTAGCCGTTTTTGGAGGAAATTTTGGCTAAACTTCAAAGATTTTTCAAATATCATCCAAGATATGCCGTTTTTGGTGCTAATTTGTGCTTAAATTGAAAGATTATTCTAATATCTTGCTAAATAAGCCGTTTTCCGAGAAAATTGCAGCTCCAAATCAATGATTTTTCATATATTTCGCTAAATAAGCCGTTTACGGAGCAAATTTCGGATTAATTTAGAAGATTATTAAAAGATTTTGCTACATAAGTAGTTTTCGGAACAAATTTTGGCTTAATTTAGAAGAAATCTCAAATATTTTTCGAAATTAGCCGTTTTTGGAGGAAATTTCGGATTGCTTTAGAAGATTTTTTCATATATCTTGCTAAATAAGCCGTTTTTGGTGCAAATTGTGGCATAATTTGGAAGATTTCTTCAAATATTTTGTTGAATAAGACTTTTTCGGATCACATTTCGGCTTAATTTGGAAGATTTCTTTACATATCTTGCTACATTAGCCGTTTTCGGTGCAAATTTTGGCTAACCTTCAAAGATTTTTCAAATATCTTCCAAAATAAGCCGTTTTCGGTGCTAATTTGTGCTTAAATTGAAAGATTATTCTAATCTCTTGCTAAATAAGCCCTTTTCCGAGAAAATTGCAGCTTCAAATCAATTATTTTTCAATTATTTCGCTAAATAAGCCGTTTTCGGAGCAAATTTCGGCTTAATTTGGAAGATTATTAAAGATCTTGCTACATAAGTAGTTTTCGGAACAAATTTGGGCTTCATTTAGAAGAAATCTCAAATATTTTTCGAAATAAGCCGTTTTTGGAGGAAATTTCGGCATACTTTAGGTGATTTTTTAATATATCTTGCTAAAAAAGCCGCTTTCGGGGTAAATTACGGCTAATTATAGAAGAAATGTCAAATATCATTCTAAATAAGCCGTTTTCGCAGCAAATTTCGGCTTAATTTGGAAATTTTTTTCAAATATCTTCCTAAATAAGAGGTTTTCGGAGCAAATTTCGGCTTATTTTGGAAGATTTTTCAAATATCTTGCTAAATAAGCCGTTTTCGGGGCAAATTTCGACTTATTGAGGAAAGTTTTTTAAATATCTTGCAATATAAGCCGCTTTCGGGGTAAATTTCGGCTCATTATAGAAGAAATCTCAAATATCATTCTAAATAAGCCGTTTTCGGAGCAAATTCCGACTTAATTTAGAGATTATTAAAAGATCTTCCTACATAAGTAATTTTCGGAACAAATTTTGGCTTAATTTAGAAGAAATCTTAAATATTTTTCGAAATAAGCCGTTTTTGGAGGAAATTTCGGATTACTTAAGAAGATTTTTTCATATATCTTGCTAAATAAGCCGTTTTTGGTGCAAATTGTGGCATACCATGGAAGATTTCTTCAAATATCTTGTTGAATAAGCCTTTTTCGTAGCAAATTTCGGCTTAATTTGGAAGATTTTTCAAATTTCATGTTGAATAAGCTTTTTTCGGAGCAAATTTCGGCTTAATTTGGAAGATTTCTTCAAATATCTTGCTAAATAAGGCGTTTTTGGAGCAAATTTCGGCTTACTCTGGAAGATTTCTTCAAATATCTTGCTACATTAGCCGTTTTCGGAGCAAATTTTGGCTAATCCTCAAAGACTTTTCAAAAATCTTCCAAAACAAGCCGTTTTTGGTGCTAATTTGTGCTTCAATTGAAAGAGTATTCTAATATCTTGCTAAATAAGCCGTTTTCCGAGAAAATTGCAGCTTCAAATCAATGATTTTTCATATATTTCGCTAAATAAGCCGTTTTCGGAGCAAATTTCGGCTTAAAATAGAAGATTATTAAAACATCTTGCTACATAAGTAGTTCTCGGAACAAATTTTGGCTTAATTTAGAAGAAATCTCAAATATTTTTCGAAATAAGTCGTTTTTGGAGGAACTTTTGGCTAAATTTCTATGATTTTTCAAATATCTTCTAAAATAAGCCGTTTTTGGTGCTAATTTTTGCTTAAATTGGAAGATTATTCTAATATCTTGTTGAATAAGCCTTTTTCGGAGCAAATTACGGCTTAATTTGGAATATTTCTTCAAATATCTTGCTACATAAGCCGTTTTCGGAGCAAATTTTGGCTAAATTTCTATGATTTTTCAAATATCTTCCAAAATAAGCCGTTTTTGGTGCTAATTTGTGCTTAAATTGAAAGATTATTCTAATATCTTGCTAAATAAGCCGTTTTCCGAGAAAATTGCAGCTTCAAATCAAGGATTTTTCAAATATTACGCTAAATAAGCCGTTTTCGGAGCAAATTTCGGCTTAAATTAGAAGATTATTAAAACATCTTGCTACATAAGTAGTTTTCGGAACAAATTTTGGCTTAATTTGGAAGAAATCTCAAATATTTTTCGAAATAAGCCGTTTTGGGAGGAAATTTCGGCATACATTAGAAGATTTTTTCATATATCTTGCTAAATAAGCCGTTTTTAGTGCAAATTGTGGCATAATTTGGAAGATTTCTTCAAATATCTTGCTAAATAAGCCGTTTTTGGAGCAAATTTCGGCTTACTCTGGAAGATTTCTTCAAATATCTTGCTACATTAGCCGTTTTCGGAGCAAATTTTGGCTAACCTTCAAAGATTTTTCAAATATCTTCCAAAATAAGCCGTTTTTGGTGCTAATTTGTGCTTAAATTGAATGATTATTCTAATATCTTGCTAAATATGCCGTTTTTCGAGAAAATTGCAGCTTCAAATCAATGATTTTTCAAATATTTCGCTAAATAAGCCGTTTTTGGAGGAAATTTCGGCATACTTTAGAAGATTTTTTAATATATCTTGCTAAATAAGCCGCTTTCGGGGTAAATTACGGCTTATTATAGAAGAAATATCTAATATCATTCTAAATAAGCCATTTTCGGAGCAAATTAAGGCTTAAAATGGAAGGTATTTTCAAATATTTCGCTAAATAAGCCGTTTTCGGAGCAAATTTCGGCTTAATTTGGAAGATTATTAAAAGATCTTGCTACATAAGTAATTTTCGGAACAAATTTTGGCTTAATTTAGAAGAAATCTCAAATATTTTTCGAAATTAGCCGTTTTTCGAGGAAATTTCGGCATACTTTAGAAAATTATTTAATATATCTTGCTAAATAAGCCGTTTTTGGTGCAAATTGTCGCATAATTTGGAAGATTTTTCAAATATCTTGTTGAATAAGCCCTTTTCGGAGCTAATTTCGGCTTAATTTGGAAGATTTCTTCAAATATCTTGCTAAATAAGCCGTTTTCCGAGAAAATTGCAGCTTCAAATCAATGATTTTTCATATATTTCGCTAAATAAGCCGTTTTCGGAGCAAATTTCGGCTTAAAATAGAAGATTATTAAAACATCTTGCTACATAAGTAGTTCTCGGAAGAAATTTTGGCTTAATTTAGAAGAAATCTCAAATATTTTTCGAAATAAGCCGTTTTTGGAGGAACTTTTGGCTAAATTTCTATGATTTTTCAAATATCTTCCAAAATAAGCCGTTTTTGGTGCTAATTTTTGCTTAAATTGGAAGATTATTCTAATATCTTGTTGAATAAGCCTTTTTCGGAGCAAATTACGGCTTAATTTGGAATATTTCTTCAAATATCTTGCTACATAAGCCGTTTTCGGAATAAATTTTGGTTAAATTTCTAAGAATTTTCAAATAACTTCCAAAATAAGCCGTTTTTGGTGCTAATTTGTGCTTAAATTGAAAGATTATTCTAATATCTTGCTAAATAAGTCGTTTTCCGAGAAAATTGCAGCTTCAAATCAAGGATTTTTCAAATATTACGCTAAATAAGCCGTTTTCGGAGCAAATTTCGGCTTAAATTAGAAGATTATTAAAACATCTTGCTACATAAGTAGTTTTCGGAACAAATTTTGGCTTAATTTAGAAGAAATCTCAAATATTTTTCGAAATAAGCCGTTTTGGGAGGAAATTTCGGCATACATTAGAAGATTTTTTCATATATCTTGCTAAATAAGCCGTTTTTAGTGCAAATTGTGGCATAATTTGGAAGATTTCTTCAAATATCTTGTTAAATAATCCATTTTCGGAGCAAATTTCGGCTTACTCTGGAAGATTTCTTCAAATATCTTGCTACATTAGCCGTTTTCGGAGCAAATATTTGCTAACCTTCAAAGATTTTTCAAGTATCTTCCAAAATAAGCCGTTTTTGGTGCTAATTTGTGCTTAAATTGAAAGATTATTCTAATATCTTGCTAAATAAGCCGTTTTTCGAGAAAATTGCAGCTTCAAATCAATGATTTTTCAAATATTTCGCTAAATAAGCCGTTTTTGGAGGAAATTTCGGCATACTTTAGAAGATTATTTAATATATATTGCTAAATAAGCCGCTTTCGGGGTAAATTACGACTTATTATAGAAGAAATATCTAATATCATTCTAAATAAGCCATTTTCTGAGCAAATTAAGGCTTAAAATGGAAGATATTTTCAAATATTTCGCTAAATAAGCCGTTTTCGGAGCAAATTTCGGCTTAATTTGGAAGATTATTAAAAGATCTTGCTACATAAGTAATTATCGGAACAAATTTTGGCTTAATTTAGAAGAAATCTCAAATATTTTTCGAAATTAGCCGTTTTTCGAGGAAATTTCGGCATACTTTAGAAAATTATTTCATATATCTTGCTAAATAAGCCGTTTTTGGTGCAAATTGTCGCATAATTTGGAAGATTTTTCAAATATCTTGTTAAATAAACCTTTTTCGGAGCAAATTTCGGCTTAATTTGGAAGATTTCTTCAAATATCTTGCTAAATAATCCGTTTTTGGAGCAAATTTCGGCTTACTCTGGAAGATTTCTTCAAATATCTTGCTACATTAGCCGTTTTCGGAGCAGATTTTGGCTAACTTTCAAAGATTTTTCAAATATCTTCCAAAATAAGCCGTTTTTGGTGCTAATTTTTGCTTAAATTGGAAGATTATTCTAATATCTTGCTAAGCTAATATCCTGCTTGCTATCTATAAAAATATTTGAGATTTCTTCTAAATTAAGCCAAAATTTGTTCCGAAAACGGCTTATTTAGTAAAATATTTGAAAATACCTTCCATTTTAAGCCTTACTTTGCTCCGAAAACGGCTTATTTAGAATGATATTTGAGATTTCTTCTATAATGAGCCGAAATTTACCCCGAAAGCGGCTTATATTGCATGATATTTGAAAAACCTTCCTCAATAAGTCGAAATTTGGCCCGAAAACGGCTTATTTAGCAAGATATTTGAAATATCTTCCAAAATAAGCCGAAATTTGCTCCGAAAACGGCTTATTTAGAATGACATTTGACATTTCTTCTATAATAAGCTGTATTTTACCCCGAAAGCGGCTTATTTAGCAAGATATATTAAAAAATCACCTAAAGTATGCCGAAATTTCCTCCAAAAACGGCTTATTTCGAAAAATATTTGAGATTTCTTCTAAATTAAGACAAAATTTGTTCAGAAAACTACTTATGTAGCAAGATCTGTAATAATCTTCCAAATTAAGCCGAAATTTGCTCCGAAAACGGCTGATTTAGCGAAATATATGAAAAATCATTAATTTGTAGCTGCTATTATCTCGGAAAACGGCTTATTTAGCAAGATATTAGAATAATCTTTCCATTTAAGTACAAATTAGCACCAAAACTGCTTATTTTGGAAGATTTTTGAAAAGCCTTTGAGGATTAGCCAAAATTTGCTCCGAAAACGGCTAATGTAGCAAGATATTTGAAAAATCTTCCAAATTATGCGACAATTTGCACCAAAAACGGCTCATTTAGCAAGATATATGAAAAAATTTTCTAAAGTATGCCGAAATTTCCTCCAAAAACGGCTAATTTCGAAAAATATTTGAGATTTCTTCTAAATTAAGCCAAAATTTGTTCCGAAAACTACTTATGTAGCAAGATCTTTTAATAATCTTCCAAATTAAGCCGAAATTTGCTCCGAAAAGGGCTTATTCAACAAGATATTTGAAAAATCTTCCAAATTATGCGACAATTTGCACCAAAACCGGCTTATTTAGCAAGATATATGAAAAAATTTTCTAAAGTATGCCGAAATTTCCTCCAAAAACGGCTAATTTCGAAAAATATTTGAGATTTCTTCTAAATTAAGCCAAAATTTGTTCCGAAAACTACTTATGTAGCAAGATATTTTAAGAAATCTTTCAGAGTAAGCCGAAATTTTCTCCGAAAACGGCTTATTTTGCGTAATATTTGAAAAATCATTGATTTGAAGCTGCAATTTTCTCGGAAAACGGCTTATTTAGCACGATATTAGAATAATCTTCCAATTTAAGCAAAAATTAGCACCAAAAACGGCTTATTTTGGAAGATATTTGAAAAATCATAGAAATTTAGCCAAAATTTGCTCCGAAAACGGCTTATTTATAATGATATTTGAGATTTCTTCTATAATGAGCCGAAATTTACCCCGAAAGCTGCTTATTTAGCAAAATATTTGAAGATACCTTCCATTTTAAACCTAAATTTTTCTCCGAAAACGACTACTTAAGCAAGAGATTTGAAAAATCTTCCAAAATAAGCCGAAATTTGCTCCGAAAACGGCTTATTTAGAATGATATTTGAGATTCCTTCTAAATTAAGCCGAAATTTGTTCCGAAAACTACTTATGTAGCAAGATCTTTTAATAATCTTCCAAATTAAGCCGAAATTTGCTCCGAAAAGGGCTTATTCAACAAGATATTTGAAAAATCTTCCAAATTATGCGACAATTTGCACCAAAAACGGCTTATTTAGCAAGATATATGAAAAAATTTTCTAAAGTATGCCGAAATTTCCTCCAAAAACAGCTTATTTAGAAAAATATTTGAGATTTCTTCTAAATGAAGCCAAAATTTGTTCCGAAAACTACTTATGTAGCAAGATCTTTAATAATCTTCCAAATTAAGCCGAAATTTGCTCCGAAAACGGCTTATTTAGCGAAATATTTGAAAAATCATTGATTTGAAGCTGCAATTTTCTCGGAAAAGGGCTTATTTAGCAAGAGATTAGAATAATCTTTCAATTTAAGCACAAATTAGCACCAAAAACGGCTTATTTTGGAAGATATTTGAAAAATCTTTGAAGGTTAGCCAAAATTTGCACCGAAAACGGCTAATGTAGCAGGATATGTAAAGAAATCTTCCAAATTAAGCCGAAATGTGCTCCGAAAACGGCTTATTTAGAAAGATATTTGAGATTCCTTCTAAATTAAGCCGAAATTTGTTCCGAAAACGTCTTATTTAGCAAGATATTTTAATAATCTTCCAAATTAAGCCGAAATTTCCTCCGAAAACGGCTTATTTAGAATGATATTTGAGATTTCTTCTAAAATAAACCGAAATTTACCCCGAAAGCGGCTTTTTTAGCAAGATATATTAAAAAATATTCTAAAGTATGCTAAAATTTCCTCCAAAAACGGCTAATTTCGAGAAATATTTGAGATTTCTTCTAAATTCAGCCAAAATTTGTTACGAAAACTACTTATGTAGCAAGGTCTTTTAATAATCTTCCAAATTAAGCCGAAATTTGCTCCGAAAACGGCTTATTTAGCGAAATATATGAAAAATCATTAATTTGAAGCTGCTATTTTCTCGGAAAACGGCTTATTTAGCAAGATATTAGAATAATCGTTCAATTTAAGCACAAATTAGCACCAAAAACGGCTTATTTTGGAAGATATTTGAAAAATCTTGGAAATTTAGCCAAAATTTGCTCCAGAAATGGCTAATGTAACAAGATATTTGAAGAAATCTTTCAGAGTAAGCCGAAATTTTCTCCGAAAACGGCTTATTTTGCCTAATATTTGAAAAATCATTGATTTGAAGCTGCAATTTTCTCGGAAAACGGCTTATTTAGCAAGATATTAGAATAATCTTCCAATTTAAGCAAAAATTAGCACCAAGAACGGCTTATTTTGGAAGATATTTGAAAAATCATAGAAATTTAGCCAAAATTTGCTCGAAAACGGCTTATTTAGAATGATATTTGAGATTTCTTCTATAATGAGCCGAAATTTACCCCGAAAGCTGCTTATTTAGCAAAATATTTGAAGATACCTTCCATTTTAAGCCTAAATTTGCTCCGAAAACGGCTTCTTAAGCAAGATATTTGAAAAATCTTCCAAAATAAGCCGAAATTTGCTCCGAAAACGGCTTATTTAGAATGATATTTGAGATTCCTTCTAAATTAAGCCGAAATTTGTTCCGAAAACGTCTTATTTAACAAGATATTTTAATAATCTTCTAAATTAAGCCGAAATTTGCCCCGAAAACGGATTATTTAGCGTAATATTTAGAAAATCATTGATTTGAAGCTGCAATTTTCTCGGAAAACGGCTTATTTAGCAAGATATTAGAATAATCATTCAATTTAAGCACAAATTAGCACCAAAAACGGCTTATTTTGGAAGATATTTGAAAAATCTTTGAAGGTTAGCCAAAATTTGCTCCGAAAACGGCTAATGTAGCAAGATATTTGAAGAAATCTTCCAGAGTAAGCCGAAATTTGCTCCAAAAACGGCTTATTTAGCAAGATATTTGAAGAAATCTTCCAAATTAAGCCGAAATTTGCTCCGAAAAGGGCTTATTCAACAAGATATTTGAAAAATCTTCCAAATTATGCGACAATTTGCACCAAAAACGGCTTATTTAGCAAGATATATGAAAAAATTTTCTAAAGTATGCCGAAATTTCCTCCAAAAACGGCTAATTTCGAAAAATATTTGAGATTTCTTCTAAATTAAGCAAAAATTTGTTCCGAAAACTACTTATGTAGCAAGATCTTTTAATAATCTTCCAAATTAAGCCGAAATTTGCTCCGAAAAGGGCTTATTCAATAAGATATTTGAAAAATCTTCCAAATTATGCGACAATTTGCACCAAAAACGGCTTATTTAGCAAGATATATGAAAAAAATTTCTAAGGTATGCCGAAATTTCCTCCAAAAACGGCTAATTTCGAAAAATATTTGAGATTTCTTCTAAATTAAGCCAAAATTTGTTCCGAAAACTACTTATGTAGCAAGGTCTTTTAATAATCTTCCAAATTAAGCCGAAATTTGCTCCGAAAACGGCTTATTTAGCGAAATATATGAAAAATCATTAATTTGAAGCTGCTATTTTCTCGGAAAACGGCTTATTTAGCAAGATATTAGAATAATCGTTCAATTTAAGCACAAATTAGCACCAAAAACGGCTTATTTTGGAAGATATTTGAAAAATCATAGAAATTTAGCCAAAATTTGCTCCGAAAACGGCTTATTTAGCAAAATATTTGAAGATACCTTCCATTTTAAGCCTAAATTTGTTCCGAACACATCTTATTTAACAAGATATTTTAATAATCTTCTAAATTAAGCCGAAATTTGCCCCGAAAACGGCTAATGTAGCAAGATATTTGAAGAAATCTTCCAGAGTAAGCCGAAATTTGCTCCAAAAACGGCTTATTTAGCAAGATATTTGAAGAAATCTTCCAAATTAAGCCGAAATTTGCTCCGAAAAGGGCTTATTCAACAAGATATTTGAAAAATCTTCCAAATTATGCGACAATTTGCACCAAAACCGGCTTATTTAGCAAGATATATGAAAAAATTTTCTAAAGTATGCCGAAATTTCCTCCAAAAACGGCTAATTTCGAAAAATATTTGAGATTTCTTCTAAATTAAGCCAAAATTTGTTCCGAAAACTACTTATGTAGCAAGATATTTTAAGAAATCTTTCAGAGTAAGCCGAAATTTGCTCCGAAAAGGGCTTATTCAACAAGATATTTGAAAAATCTTCCAAATTATGCGACAATTTGCACCAAAAACGGCTTATTTAGCAAGATATATGAAAAAATTTTCTAAGGTATGCCGAAATTTCCTCCAAAAACGGCTAATTTCGAAAAATATTTGAGGTTTCTTCTAAATTAAGCCAAAATTTGTTCCGAAAACTACTTATGTAGCAAGATCTTTTAATAATCTTCCAAATTAAGCCGAAATTTGCTCCGAAAACGGCTTATTTAGCGAAATATATGAAAAATCATTAATTTGAAGCTGCTATTTTCTCGGAAAACGGCTTATTTAGCAAGATATTAGAATAATCGTTCAATTTAAGCACAAATCAGCACCAAAAACGGCTTATTTTGGAAGATATTTGAAAAATCTTGGAAATTTAGCCAAAATTTGCTCCGAAAACGGCTAATGTAGCAAGATCTTTTAATAATCTTCCAAATTAAGCCGAAATTTGCTCCGAAAAGGGCTTATTTAGCGAAATATATGAAAAATCATTGATTTGAAGCTGCAATTTTCTCGGAAAACGGCTTATTTAGCAAGATATTACAATAATCTTCCAATTTAAGCAAAAATTAGCACCAAAAACGGCTTATTTTGGAAGATATTTGAAAAATCATAGAAATTTAGCCAAAATTTGCTCCGAAAACGGCTTATTTATAATGATATTTGAGATTTCTTCTATAATGAGCCGAAATTTACCCCGAAAGCTGCTTATTTAGCAAAATATTTGAAGATACCTTCCATTTTAAGCCTAAATTTGCTCCGAAAACGACTACTTAAGCAAGAGATTTGAAAAATCTTCCAAAATAAGCCGAAATTTGCTCCGAAAACGGCTTATTTAGAATGATATTTGAGATTCCTTCTAAATTAAGCCGAAATTTGTTCCGAAAACTACTTATGTAGCAAGATCTTTTAATAATCTTCCAAATTAAGCCGAAATTTGCTCCGAAAAGGGCTTATTCAACAAGATATTTGAAAAATCTTCCAAATTATGCGACAATTTGCACCAAAAACGGCTTATTTAGCAAGATATATGAAAAAATTTTCTAAGGTATGCCGAAATTTCCTCCAAAAACGGCTAATTTCGAAAAATATTTGAGGTTTCTTCTAAATTAAGCCAAAATTTGTTCCGAAAACTACTTATGTAGCAAGATCTTTTAATAATCTTCCAAATTAAGCCGAAATTTGCTCCGAAAACGGCTTATTTAGCGAAATATATGAAAAATCATTAATTTGAAGCTGCTATTTTCTCGGAAAACGGCTTATTTAGCAAGATATTAGAATAATCGTTCAATTTAAGCACAAATCAGCACCAAAAACGGTTTATTTTGGAAGATATTTGAAAAATCTTAGAAGTTTAGCCAAAATTTGCTCCAAAAACGGCTAATGTAGCAACATATTTTAAGAAATCTTTCAGAGTAAGCCGAAATTTTCTCCGAAAACGGCTTATTTTGCGTAATATTTGAAAAATCATTGATTTGAAGCTGCAATTTTCTCGGAAAACGGCTTATTTAGCACGATATTAGAATAATCTTCCAATTTAAGCAAAAATTAGCACCAAAAACGGCTTATTTTGGAAGATATTTGAAAAATCATAGAAATTTAGCCAAAATTTGCTCCGAAAACGGCTTATTTATAATGATATTTGAGATTTCTTCTATAATGAGCCGAAATTTACCCCGAAAGCTGCTTATTTAGCAAAATATTTGAAGATACCTTCCATTTTAAGCCTAAATTTGCTCCGAAAACGACTACTTAAGCAAGAGATTTGAAAAATCTTCCAAAATAAGCCGAAATTTGCTCCGAAAACGGCTTATTTAGAATGATATTTGAGATTCCTTCTAAATTAAGCCGAAATTTGTTCCGAAAACTACTTATGTAGCAAGATCTTTTAATAATCTTCCAAATTAAGCCGAAATTTGCTCCGAAAAGGGCTTATTCAACAAGATATTTGAAAAATCTTCCAAATTATGCGACAATTTGCACCAAAAACGGCTTATTTAGCAAGATATATGAAAAAATTTTCTAAAGTATGCCGAAATTTCCTCCAAAAACGGCTTATTTCGAAAAATATTTGAGATTTCTTCTAAATTAAGCCAAAATTTGTTCCGAAAACTACTTATGTAGCAAGATCTTTTAATAATCTTCCAAATTAAGGCGAAATTTGCTCCGAAAACGGCTTATTCAACAAGATATTTGAAAAATCTTCCAAATTATGCGACAATTTGCACCAAAAACGGCTTATTTAGCAAGATATATGAAAAAATTTTCTAAGGTATGCCGAAATTTCCTCCAAAAACGGCTAATTTCGAAAAATATTTGAGATTTCTTCTAAATTAAGCCAAAATTTCTTCCGAAAACTACTTATGTAGCATGATCTTTTAATAATCTTCCAAATTAAGCCGAAATTTGCTCCGAAAACGGCTTATTTAGCGAAATATATGAAAAATCATTAATTTGAAGCTGCTATTTTCTCGGAAAACGGCTTATTTAGCAATATATTAGAATAATCTTTCAATTTAAGCACAAATTAGCACCAAAAACGGCTTATTTTGGAAGATATTTGAAAAATCTTTGAAGTTTAGCCAAAATTTGCTCCAAAAACCGCTAATGTAGCAAGATATTTTAATAATCTTCCAAATTAAGCCGAAATTTGCTCCGAAAAGGGCTTATTTAGCGAAATATATGAAAAAATTTTCTAAGGTATGCCGAAATTTCCTCCAAAAACGGCTAATTTCGAAAAATATTTGAGATTTCTTCTAAATTAAGGAAAATTTGTTCCGAAAACTACTTATGTAGCAAGATCGTTTAATAATCTTCCAAATTAAGCCGAAATTTGCTCCGAAAACGGCTTATTTAGCGAAATATTTGAAAATATCATCCATTTTAAGCCTAAATTTGCTCCGAAAACGACTACTTAAGCAAGATATTTGAAAAATCTTCCAAAATAAGCCGAAATTTTATCCGAAAACGGCTTATTTTGGAAGATTTTTCAAATATCTTCCTTAAGTAGCCGTTTTCGGAGCAAATTTAGGCTTAAAATGGAAGGTATTTTCAAATATTTTGCTAAATAAGATGTTTTGGAACAAATTTCTGCTTAATTTAGAGGAAATCTCAAATATCATTCTAAATAATCCGTTTTCGGAGCAAATGTCGGCTTATTATGGAAAATTTTTTAAATATCTTGCTCAGCAACCGGTTTACGGAGCAAATTAAGGCTTAATTGTGAAGATTTTTCAAATATCTTTTTAAGGAAGCCTTTTTCGCAGAAAATTCGGCTTAATTTGGAAGATTTATCAAAAATCTTGCTAAATAAATAGTTTTCGGAGCAAATTTCGGCTTATTTTGTATGATTTTTCAAATACCTTCCTGAATAAGCCGTTTTCGGAGCAAATTTCGGCTTATTGAGGAAAGTTTTTCAAATATCTTGCTAAATAAGCCGCTTTCGGGGTAAATTACGGCTTATTATAGAAGAAATCTCAAAGATCATTCTAAATAAGCCGTTTTCGGAGCAAATTTCGGCTTAATTTGGAAAATGTTTTCAAATATCTTCCTAAATAAGGAGTATTCAGAGCAAATTTTTACTTACGAAGATATATTGTGTAGCATACTGAGAACAACAGAATTTGCATTGCAATTGGATGAGTCAACTTTGCCAGGTAATGAATCTTTGCTTCTAGCTTACATACCCTTTATTAAAGATGAAAATATATCTCAGGAGTTGTTGTTTGCAAGGCAATTAGAAACTGACTAAAGGTGAGTCAATACTTCGTATTGTAAAGCATTTCTTCAGCGACAAAAAATTCCACTTTCTAGCATACATGCTGTTGCGACAGACGGAGCTCTGTCAATGACTGGTCGTCATCATGGTTGTATTGAATACTTAAGAAAATACGTACCAAATGTCTTTGCTATTCATTTTGTCATTCACCGACAACATTTAGTGGCTAAAAAACTGAGTGATTGCCTTTATAAGTCCTTAAACACAGTAATTACAGCAGTTAACAAAATCAAAGCCCATGCTTTGATTTTGCTTGAAATGCCCCCAAATCCCTCTTAGTACCACTTGGCATCACTAGGCCTCTAAATCTTGTTTTCTTTCCTTTAAGATACCTACTATATAAATATAATTATTAGATTATGAAATCTATCTTCAGCTTCTACCAAAATGTAACCTCTTGCAAAAGAGATCAAGTATTTTTCACGTAAAGACGTCTACCCAAAATAAATCTAAAGGCAAAAAAAAGGAAGGGACAGAGTATCTAATCACTGATCTTAAACATATTGGCAGATTGCATTTTCCACATACGCCATCTAGAGTAAGTGTTACCACAATATCAACTTCATCATCTGAAATAAGCAAGGTATCTCCGTAATAAAGTAATAATTAGCTAGAAATTTGAAAAATCTTACAAGAAGGCTGTTTTTGCCCAAAAAGGGTAAAATATAACACGCTATTTAAAAAAACATCAACATCAGGAAATAACGTTCAAAATACAGGCATGTTTATCTAGATTTTTTAATGCTCTTTTAGTTGATTTAAAATCATAAGTTGCCTCATTTTAAGTATATGATAAAAGGTAGCAGCAATGCATATTTGCATATGAAGTCTAAATTTTAAAATTAAATCTAACTTATACAAAATAGAATCTACATATAGATGTATATCCTGATATTTATTTTACTCAAGTTTATCTAAGTGTCAATATGAATTTTCTTGCAAAATTCATGAGAATCTGACAAAAGCAATACTTTTTTGTAAGATCAAGTTTATGATACACCAATATTAGCATGTTAGGTACCAAATATACCTTTTTCACTATCTTCATTAGGTATGGTATAAAGGTTAAATAAGAACATATAGAAGGCCATTCAATTATTGCTAATATCTTTATTTAATTTTTAGAGGGGTGCCACAGTGCCAGTCTGCCTGGCATTTGCCCTATGTTGAGAGGGAAACCCCTCTAAAACCTCCCAAAGGCAGTTCATAATTTTTTATGCACATAAATCAAATTGAACAATATAGAAATATAGCATATATAATACCTGAAAGATTCGGTAACAATTCAGAGAAACTCAATTAGAACAACCATAACAAAAAGAAGATAATACAATGAAAATAAAATATACACATTCACATACACACACATACATTTTCTATAATAACACACGCACACATTTTCCTTTAAAGATACACATTCACACACCCACACACACATGAAAAAAGTTCTCAACCTCACATCAAGAGACGTGAAGAGACCAAGAAGAAGACCAAATGAACGATGGAGCACAGACAAAACTTTGATTACTTGGCAAAGAGGAGCTTGCATGTAGGCATCTGGAAAGCATATCAGAAGGCCTACATCTGACATACTGAAATTAGGTTAGGTGAACCAACCTAATTTGCACCTAAGGAAACATGTTGAATTCAGAACAAAGATTAACTGACTCAAAACATTTTGATATACCAAATTAAACATACAATTGAAATACCAAACTATTAATGCACAACATTCAGATGAATGTATATGATACCAATATGTGAAAGTTTTTACACATTAAGCTCTTCCATAGCACAATAACAGTAAAGAAACCACTTTGGTTAAATACAATATCCATGAAGGGTATACAATGCATGGAATTCTATGCCTAGGACTTGTAGTTTGCCTAGATCACAGAGAGGATTCTCGGTGCCTGCACCCTATTGTTGCTCACCACTGTCTCTCTGTGCCTGTTGGGGCTTGTCTTATCACAAGATCCAATGTCACTCTATGACAAAGGGAGAAGTTAAAGTTCAGCCAGTGTCATTTCACAATTGCTTCCATTTGTTCTGCTTGCACAATTACTTCAGCATAACAGGATTTTCACACACAGAACAGGATGTAAGTAGTACAGGGAAATATGACTAATTAAACACATTAAACCTAGAGGTATGTTTGCAAGTAATTCCCTGTGACATATGGGAGTGATGTTGGCCCTGCCACGAAGTTAGGTGTAGAGGACGTCCCCATATCCTCCTGCATTTAAAATGCAATCCAAAATTACGGAAATGGAAGAGTACCTAACTCAACGATGAAACGACAACGAAAGCAACAACAACAAGGAAGACGGAGCCATATTCCTGAACCTGTTGCAGAATATTGCAAAGATGAAGGAGGCTGAAAAAAATTAATAACCATCAAAATATTACATGCAATGCCATACACACACTCTTTCAAGCATACGTATATATATATATATATATATATATATATATATATATATATATATATATATATATAAAGGCTAACGTTAAAGTTAAAAACACAGTCGAACATTATACAATCCACCTTTTTAAATGCTAAACACAATACATATATACCTCAATGCATAGAATATAATGGTTAAAAATAACAGTCGAACATAATACGTCACAACTAAAAACCTTATGAAATACGAAAAAGGGATAAGGTTAAATGGGCACCATTAAGGCTAATAAATGGTTTGATGACCTAACGCAGACAGCGAAAGGCTTCGAATTGAACCTCAGGTATCTAATATCGACTGCTGGTTTCATCTACTACCACCGCAATCTAAGACGCATTCCGAATCTACGCACGGAGAACTTACGAATATCATCTGTCATATCTACTAAATCGCTGAGAAAATACCAAATCCCTGCGGTTTTCATTTAACGTGAAACTTATTTGGATGGAAATTGGATTGGTAATCCGATTTTACCTTCCACACACTCACCCTCCACCACAAAGGTCTAACTACAAATAAGGAATCTAACTACCGGGAAAGGTTTAAAGCACTGTCAGCCACTCATGCAAGTGCACTTGCAGCAATAAATCACACATCATAGCAAACACACCATAGGTAGAACCAGATTCCATCAATTTCCATCATATTCATACAAAAATCTCGCGAATGACCGACGAATCGTCTCGGTCTTAGCGATACTACGTAACGCACAAAAGTAGTAAATAATTCGCATCTATGGCACATTATCCTAACGGACACGATTTACGCAAAGCCCTAACGATAAGCTTCGAATCGCGAAAAATTACCTACACCCTAAGACGTAAATCGCATACGTCTTACGCAAACTCGAGAAAAGCGAACTCACTCACTAACACATCGACCTACCAGCAAAAATACTTCGCGCGCATTCTACAATACGTGATAAATCCTGTTCGAACCTGTGGAAAGAACTTCAAATTATAAGGCCTGGAAAAAATACATGCATGGATATTATATTAAAGAGCACTGTTACTCACTACATCACCATTTAAGAATCACGATCGATCACATTGTAATAAATTGAATAATAAAACAATTGAAATATGACTAATTAAACACACTAAACCTAGAGGAATGTTTGCAAGTAATTCCCTGTGACATATGTGTGTGATGTTGCCTCTGCCATGACGTTAGGTGTAGAGGACGTCCCCATATCCTCCTGCATTTGGAATGCAATCCAACATCATGGAAATGGAAGAGTACCTAACTCAACGATGAAACGACAACGAAAGCAACAACAACAAGGAAGACGGAGCCATATTCCTGAACCTGTTGAAGAATATTGCAAAGATGAAGGTGGCTGAAAAAAAAATAATCACCATTGGAATATTAAATGTAATAGCAAAAACCTACTCTTTCAAATATACATATATACAAATGCTAAAATTGAAATTAAGAAACAAGTCGCACGTAAAGAAATCGACCCATATGAACCATATTACAATAAATAGTTCTATCCATCCCATATGAATATGAAACATAACAGTCGGATATAAGACATAACAATTAAAAAGCTTTTCTAATACAAAATGATAGGGTCTGAAAAAAAATACATTTATGTGTATTAAATGGATTAGCATTGTTACATACTAGAATACAATTACCCAATGTCACTCAGTCATCGCATGAGAAATCACAATTTAATACACTATTAATATTATTATTTAAACTTGACAAACCTACGTGTTGCACGTGTCGCCGCGATGTCTGTGTGTAAAGGATCTAAATTGGTTGTGTCCGTCATGTAACTCCACAGGGGACTCGGTAACGCCCTCTGCAGAAGAAGCACGAAACGAACTAAACACTACACTGCCAGCTAATGCGCTAAAGAAACAGTTCCTACTCTGTCTGCTAAGGAATTGATTCTAGCGCCCACCCTAAATCTCTCCACCTGCCTATGGCCCTACCAAATTCGGGCTCCATTTGTAACCCCAGGACAACAGAATGCTCTCTGCGCCCATTAGAAGACATGGAGTGTGGATACTTCTCCCGGTATCCGTTATGGCCCTCCCTAACTTAGCCGCATACATATATACATATGTACACGTTGCCCGTCCTCTACCACGCGGAGGTGTTAGGTGAGGATTGTATCGTCATCGGGTTTAAGACCGTTAAGGCATTTCTTAAAACCCTCAAATACTTTAGAGGACACGAAGCGGAATCGAACGAAACCGAAGACTACCTGATGTTGCCCCTGAAATGATGTTAGGCGTAGAGGAAGACCCCAATTCCTCCTGCATTTGAAATGCAACCCAACATCACGGAAATGGAAGTGAACCGAAATCAACGATCGAAACAACAGCGAAAGCAACAACAACAACAAGGAAGATGAAGTTCCTGAACCTGTCGCAAAATAAGAAGATGAAATTGCCTGAAAAAAATTAATTACCATTGGAATATTAAATATAATACCATACACACTCTCTTTCAAATATACATACATAATTATATAAAGGCATACATTAAAGTTAAACACACAGTCGAATATTAGGCAATCTACCTTTTTAAATCCTTAACACAATACATATATACCTCAATGCATAGAATATAATGGTTAAAAATAACAGTCGAACATAATACGTCACAACTAAAAACCTTATGAAATACGAAAAAGGGATAAGGTTAAATGGGCACCATTAAGGCTAATAAATGGTTTGATGACCTAACGCAGACAGCGAAAGGCTTCGAATTGAACCTCAGGTATCTAATATCGACTGCTGGTTTCATCTACTACCACCGCAATCTAAGACGCATTCCGAATCTACGCACGGAGAACTTACGAATATCATCTGTCATATCTACTAAATCGCTGAGAAAATACCAAATCCCTGCGGTTTTCATTTAACGTGAAACTTATTTGGATGGAAATTGGATTGGTAATCCGATTTTACCTTCCACACACTCACCCTCCACCACAAAGGTCTAACTACAAATAAGGAATCTAACTACCGGGAAAGGTTTAAAGCACTGTCAGCCACTCATGCAAGTGCACTTGCAGCAATAAATCACACATCATAGCAAACACACCATAGGTAGAACCAGATTCCATCAATTTCCATCATATTCATACAAAAATCTCGCGAATGACCGACGAATCGTCTCGGTCTTAGCGATACGATCTAACGCACAAAAGCAGTAAAGTATTCGCATCTATCGAACATTATCCTAACGGACACGATTTACGCAAAGCCCTAACGATAAACCTCGAATCGCGAAAAATTACCTACACCCTAAGACGTAAATCGCATACGTCTCACGCAAACTCGAGAAAAACGAACTCATTCGCTAACACATCGACCTACCAGCAAAAATACATCGCGCGCATTCTACAATACGGGATAAATCCTGTTCGAACCTGTGGAAAGAACTTCAAATTATAAGGCCTGGAAAAAATACATGCATGGATATTATATAAAGAGCAATGTTGCACACTACATCACCATTTAAGAATCACAATCGTTCATAATGTAATAAAGTGAGTATTAAAACGAATTGTAATATCACTAATTAAACACCCTAAACCTAGAGATATGTTTGCAAGTAATTCCCTGTGATATATGTGTGTGATGTTGCCCCTGCAATGGCGTTAGGTGTAGAGGAAGACCCCAATTCCTCCTGCATTTGAAATGCAACCCAACATCACGGAAATGGAAGTGAACCGAAATCAACGATCGAAACAACAGCGAAAGCAACAACAACAACAAGGAAGACGGAGCCATGTTCCTTGAACCTGTTGAAGAATTTTAAAGATGAAGGTGGCTGAAAAAAAATAATCACCATTGGAATATTAAATGTAATAGCAAAAAAAAAGAAATTATTCACCATTGGAATGTTAAATGCAATATCATACACTTACTGTTTCTTATAAACGTATATATTTAGAAAATCTTAAATTAGAATCAAACACCAAATCGGACGATAATCAATACTTTCTTAAACCACATCACAATAAATAGTTCTATGCGTACTATTTGATTTTGGAAAATAACAGTCGGACATAATACATCACAACTATAACCTTTTGAAATACGGAAAAGGGATAGGGCCTGAAAAAAACACATTCATGGGTATTTAATGGATTAGCTTTGTTACATACCATAAAACAATTATCGAATGTCATTCAGTCATGGCATGGTAAATCACAATTTGATACACTAATAAATTATTTATTAAACCTGAGAAAACCTATGTTTTGCACGTATGCCGCTGTGATGTCTGTGTTTGACGGATCTGAATTGGTTGCGTCCGTGATGTTCCTCCTCAGCAACTTCGGGAACGCCCTGTGGAAAAAGCGAAATTGAACTAATCAACGATCGAAACGACAGCGAAGGCAACAAAAAGGAAGATGTTGCCATGCTCTTGAAACTGTTGAAAAAAATTACGATAATGCTAGTGCCTGTAAAGCAATGTATCGCCTTTTGGAGTATTAAATGAAACACCCAAAACATTCCCCTTACATATACATATATATAAAAGTTTTTTCATTATTAACATAGGTAATAGTTAAATGTATGGAAGATTTAATATATGCTATATGCTTTGTTCAATGCGTCTTAATGGATGTCGACGTCAACCTTAACGGTTCTTTGCTCAATACCAGAACGTTTCCATGTATGGCATGTACTTATGTTAACAGGGGAATGTTTTTGCAAGCAGTTTCGAGGAAAATCAGATGTTTTGGAAAAATAATCACCAATTATCTTGAAATATGCAAGCATCATTTACTCGTAGGTAATTATTTTGGCTTTTCTACTTTTAATTCTGCATCATTGTTTCTCTCCCTGAATGTATATTATGCCAACCGATCCGGGTAGAGCGTACCTCTAAATTTTACGTAATAGGATTAAAATGCTGCATTCTATCTAGCGATTTCAGTAACAGTCAACTTTAATATAGATATTTTCCTTCATAAATGACCATTTTATTACGCGACTGAATAACGGTAGCGCCAATATTTCCGCGGATCAAATCACCGGTTGCCACCACCTTCATTGAGTTTTGCGTTGCTTTCTTAAAATCGTACGATTGAAATCAGCTACAATATTGTGTAAATAATCTATAGAGGTGAACCACTTTCACGTAAACGATGCGCTAATTATATGAAAATATCGCATACACTATTGGGTGAACTCCGTATTCTATCGCCAGAATTGCATACATCTGCGGAGAGAAGCTGGGAGGAATACTGAATGTTACACCATCAAGGTATAGTTCGGAAGTCACTATATGTTAGCGATGGTTTCTACCTTAAGAAGATATCCAGTCAGGCCTTAGACCACCATCGCAAAGTAAAAATTTTGCACGAGCACTTAACATAATAATTTCAAGATTATCTAAGAAAATAACAGCAAATAGTAAAACGGACACTCACCGTTCAACCAATAAATGAACATCAACTAGCAAAAGTAAACAATTGCATTATAAAATTAAATGTAACATGATAAATTTAAGACTTTTATTTCATTGAGATACCTTGATTAATTTCATTGAGCTCCTAATACGAGTATCCATAGTAAATAATTCGTTAGATTTTGTATAACTTAATGTGTATTATAGAATGTGCAGCTTTTTTCGAAGCCAAAAGCATGACTCTAAAAGCATGACTTTAAAAGCATTGCATATATTAAAATATATTATATATTAACATAAAGACATTTCCATTCATTCATGCTAATACATCTTAACCACCGAAAACCGCGCCAAAATGGCCTGCACCAAAACAGATTCGCGCCAAAATGTACTGCACCCGTGAATTCGAAATCACTAAATATTAATTTGGGAATAAATGTTTTGCAAAAGAGATTAACAATTTCACTTGAGGTTGATATAATAATTCATTAGAAAGATATGTTTTATAATTTCAACCACTTCTTTATAAAGGACATTTTAACGATTGCTATGGTCGCACAGAATTTTATCCTATTACGATAACGTGTAGACAATGCAAGAACGATAAAATCCTACGAAAGGAGTGAAAAATCACGGAAGAGCACAAAGGCATTATTGAGGAGCCACTAACATGATGATAAACTGTCTCTCTTATGTCTATTCTACTCGCCCTATCTCTAATGATGAAATTGATTTGCTATGGAAATTCTTCCAATAAGTTGCGAAAAATAACTACGGACAAGGTTATCACAGAATGTATGATTGTAGAAACTCAATTTCACAGAATTAAACTCGAGGCATGTCCTTTTGGAAAGGATTTCAAACGAACTATAGCCAAAAGCAAGAAAATGCGAAAAGGGTGTCAATTATCGCGTACTTTCACTAAATTACGAATGCCTTTCATACTCAAAAGGGCAGAACGTCGTTAGAATCTCAATTATGAGATTACGCGTTAATCAGGATAATAAACGTTCCACCCGCCCAAACAATTTTTGGCGGCAAAAAGGTAACCGTTCTCACTAAACGAAAATCGAGCCGAAAATCCACATTTGATAGATTCACTAAAAAGACTTTATGGAACGAAGCTCAAAAGATAACAGGATTAAAAGGACTTACTTTACTTGGGTACACTCTGGCATCCTCTTCATCACGACGAGACGTTCCTAGACGAACGTTGAAGAAGTCGTTTCATAGGCGATGCTATAGAATAATTCATACCAACTTGTGTTATAACTTATAGTTAATTAAGCGAATATAATTAAATGACTCAACCAGAATGTATTACGGTATCCATTTACGAAAATTATTTCAAATTCATCCACAAGTCACACTTACCGCTGATTATCAAGATTATCAAGTACGTGCACTCTCCCGCATTACTCTGACGTTACTCCTTCTGAAGCTAATTCAAGACTGTGAGAATCAAAACAAAATGAAACTCGTTTCGACTATGATGGCGCTTTTCGCGCCCTCTTTTAGTTTCAGGAAACCTATAGGAATAAAAATTATGGTGACGTTCTTATAGTTATCCATATTCATTCATGTACCCTTATTTATTACAAATAAATCACGGAAATAAATCTTTTTTAATATTCTACTTTAAAAATTTATTTATATTAAATCTTACGTGCATTTCTATGTGAGCATTCCTTAGTCATCCAAGGTGAAGTCAAGATCCTTTTGGTAGAAAAATAAACATAGGTGTATAGCACGCTAAAGAATCTCTAAACTGCATAATTCTATGACGTTGGGGAGTGATTGACATTAATTTAAAAAGGTTCATCTATGGGATTCCTGCAAGAGTTACTGACATCGGATTATTAAAATGTACACGACAGTGATTATTATAGAAGATGATTTTAATTTCTTGTCAACCTTTATCACTTATTTTACCTATAATTATTACTATTCTATCTTGATATTTTATATTAATAACTTATATTTTGTTGCTCCTTTTTTCCTCTTTCTGATATAAAGAGATTTCCTTCTTTCCGATAGTCAGTATCAAACATCGAAGCATAATTCAATGGAAATGGCCGATAGTTTACGTTTTAGAGAATATATTGCGAAAAAATATAAGGTGGCTCACTTTTATCATAAATTTAAGAGAGGATATTCATAAACTTTCTTTTATCTGACATCAGTATGTAGAGGAGGAACATGTTCCATTGTGCTTTTACTGTGAAGTCTACATTCCCTTTGTTCATAATATATCACCAAGTCTTTTTATTAAATGCTTATATTTGAGATAATATTGATACTGTTTTGCTGGAATTCCCTTCTCACTACATGGAGGGAAGTATGCACTGTTGACAAGATTAAATATATCCTGTATAATAATCACCATTGTATGTATATTTATTTATGCAATGTTTGTAACTCCTAAAATAAATACATAGAAGAAATTTTTAAGAAATTATTTGGCTAACTTACTGAGGAGATAGAAAGTTTAAATTTATAAATTTGTTAGTGGTCCAGTGACATAGGACATGTTGATATCTTTCTAGGAAAATTACCCTTGTTACAACACTCGATTTGAATCACAACAAATTTCAACAATGTGAATTTTATTATGATTGATTAAATGCCTTTCTTCTTTTGAAGAACTGAATTAGAAATTTTAGTTTTTTGACATCAAGACCTCATATTCTCAATCAGGGTAAAAATGGAAAGAAGCTAAGAGTGGAAAGAAGATTTAACATTGGTGTGATTAATATAGAGAAGGCATATGATAGCATTCCAATGAAGATAATTTGGGAAGTTTTTCAAAAGAAGAAGATAGAGGAGATTATATTCAATATGATAAAAGGTCTGTACAAGAATTGTCAAAGTTGTGTATAACTTGTATGGGAAGATCTAACTGGTTTCCTCTTTAATCAAGATTGAGGCTTGGTAGCGTTCTCTCTCTAATTGCTAGATAACTGTGTTAAACTTAAGTTGAAGTACTACTAACTCCTAATTGAAAATAAAATCTTTTTTAAGAATTGATTTCCAAACCAGATTAAGAGAATTATTGGCTTCAAAGTACCAGAGCTGGTAGCAGAGATAATCTGGTTACAAGAGCAACTTTCATCCAAGGTACTCATCTTTAACAACATATGGTTACTTCCAAACATATTACAACTATTCAAATTTTACATTTTCAAAGAAAGGGGAATTTAAAATAGTCATGCAATAGTGCTGCATTTGCACAGCACACAGCTTGATGAATTGCTTGCTTGCATTGCTGCATAAACAGCTTTTGATCATTTGATTTAATGGTAGAGAGAAGGTGCATGAATAAATAGAAAAGACAGAAAGTCCAAACTTTAACTTATATAAATGTAAACCAGTTGCAAGGTATTAAGGAAATACAAAACATAGAATGAAGAGAGGTATTGTATTTTTTCCATATTTTTTATTGAGAAGACAACCAGGTTTCAGCAAGCAATCTTCATCATCAGGTGATCATTACTCATCAGTTCTTAGTTGTTACATCACTAAAGAAAATCTTTATTTTATGGAAACAGTACATCTCTTATCACTCTAAATTTCACTTTCATGTTATAATGTTAATAATTTACATGAATAAATTCATTTTTCATTATTAGCTATGCACATGGTTATTTTCAATTGCATGGAATCTGTAAAGGCATTCTTCAGTAAGAGCAGATATTTTTAAATAGTACAGCATTTATAAAGCACACTGATGAAATCTCGTCAAACAAAGCCAGCACCGAAATTGTCAGGTTCCTCAGTTCATGATAAGAATGGACATGGAAATATCTCACTAACTGCAAGGGTGCAAGACAACAGGAGTCTGAGCCAAACCACTATCCACACCAAGCATCAGCATAATATCAACTTCATAGTTGTTGAAATCTCAACAATAGAACTGCAAACAGTTCATTAATAACACTACAAATTCATCGTATATTGAGCATACTAATGGTTCTGCAAAGATGTTTAGATTGACTCACTACTTAGCTCCATAAAAATTATAGTAAGACGTCAATTTCACGAACAATTTTTAAATCTAAATGTCATAATACGATGAAATTGATAGTTCGGTTACAAAGAAAGCCCAATAGACAAAGGAATCCTATTAGAATAAAGTGCATCTGAAGAAAGGAAGCAAAGCATAGGCACTAAGATTTGACTTGTGAATAATGAAGCCGCATAATTTTTAGAAGTATGTAAAATCAAAGATACTGGAAAACAATATGTGAACAAATAAGAAGTTTTTCTAAATCACAAAAAATAATTATAGATCATTTTTTTATCCACAGGAAAAATATTATAGAGCAGATGATTATATGAAATCCCTAGAACACTGAGAATCACAGCAGGTACTATTATCTTCAGTGTAAATATTCACCAAGATACTGCAGGTGATTTTTTTGACATTAAGTCAGCCTTAAGAAAGCTTGCATGTTAGATTTTCATCAATATCTTTTATACTTCACTCATTAGGTTTCAGAGAAGAAAAAATTATCATTTTACATTTTAGAACTTATAAGAGAATAAATTTTTCCTGACGGTTTACAGGAATAGACTTATCAATCAACAAAGGTAATCAAAATGGTAAATAAATTATGTATATCATGTATAAATTACCGGTTATTCAATAAAAAAATACTATAATCAAGAAATCTATGCTTTTCAGAGTTACCACAAGCTGTTGTCTATCACATTTTCAATTCAATCCATGAATTCTTATCTGTAATCATCATTCAGAATAAGAAAAATTCCCAGAACCTCACTTTTTATAGTTTAAAGCAGTGGTCCCAAAGTGGGTCCTACCGCCCCCAGGGGGGCAGTGCTCTGGTCTTTGGGGGCGAAGGGAGCCAAGGGGGTGGCAGGGAGGCACCGGAGGATCCTGACAATGTGACAAACGCAAAGGCTAGGTAACCTTCCTTTTGTCTCCGTTTTTTAAGTTTATATTTTAGATATTATCAAGGCTGTATTGGTAAGTTATTTTTCATTCATCGCATCATATCATTCTAGTTATAGTACAGTCGGCCCAGAAAAAATCGAACGGTGTACTACGTGAAGCATAAGACTGAGGGGTTTCAAATGTCACTCGTTACCCCTTCCACCCGCCCTTCTATCACATTTTGGCAACACCGGAATTTTGCCTTTGCCGCGGCTAGGCCTGTGCGTACCCATGTGCCTACGCTCCGTCCCATGAGGAGGGCTGCTATTGCGAGGTCTATAGGAAAGCGATACCAGCGATTGCTGGAAAATTTTCGGTAGATCGTAAGGAATTATATTTTAAAAGAGAAGTGTAAATTAGGAACAGATTTCTCTTCATTCTTTATGAGACCCAACATTTTTCCACCTTCATATAATTTCCGGCTGCATTGAATACTGAGGACTATAACTCATTTATAAAAAAATAATATTAATCGTTAAATCCAAGAAAAGAAGTTAAGATTCTGATTCCGACAAATTGCTCTTGGATGTCCTGGCTCTGGCAGTGTTTCCAAATAGCAAGATGTGAATCCTGAAATATCATGTTTAGATTACGTTAAATTCGTCAGAATTTAGAAAATCCATGAAGATCCAATCAGTAAGAACCCATTGTTTTTAAAAAGTCGTTTATCGCAGTTAAAAGACCATATGATATTTTAAAGCAAAAGAGGGTTACGAACTTGCTGAACCCATATTTATACAAAATAATGAGGTAAAATATTTATGCTATGATTATTCCAAGAAAATCACCATCACGCAAGTCTTATCAATAACTCAACGTTAATTATTTCCCGCTTTTATGAGTAGTATTATGAAAAGGGATTCGACAGCGGAGGTTATTTCGCACATGGTATCCCACCAGGAATCGAACCCGGGACTGCTTTCATCCAAGAAAAACGCGCTGCTCAAATGACTATCCGGAAGCCTCTCTTATATTTTTGCATTAAAAGCTCTTCCTGGTGAAAGTAAAGGAAAAGGAATTCGGCTATTAATGCATCAGAAATTTAAGAATTCTCCGATCGCTGAATTCCGGGGACCGTCGGGTGCAATTTCTCAGAAAAGGATTAACGCCAGGTACCAGTTTTCAGAAACTGTTCATGCGCATTTCGCAGAGGATATCAAGGGGAGTTAAATGCATTATGAAAAGAAAGTGAGGAGTGTGAGGCATCCGTTTGTCGAAAAGAGCGTCAAGGAAGAGCTCCCTATGAAGAAAAGGAGATACTGAGATTTAAAAAGCACCTTCACGGCTGGGCATCTGTCGCACATCTTTGATCCCCCAACCCCTGCTGTTCACTTCGTTTCTCTTTAGACCTCACCATTGTTTCTTAGATCCTTCAGCCCTATACACTCCTTCCCCCGCTATTCATATCTCTCAGCATACGCGGAATTCAGTGAACCCCTTTTGTATACCTGCTACTCCCTAGCCAGTCCATTATCTTTAAATCCTTCTCTCCTTATTCCCACACGCGATTTCGGGTTTTTCCTAATTTTTCACAAACAGACGTTAGCGAAGCCTGCAAACCGCCTTGGACCACCGGATCGCCATTATGTGGTCTCCGCTTCGATTCCCTATGATGGCACTTATGCACGGATGGACCTTCGCTGTCAAAGCTTTCCGGGATAATACAATGATTAGACAATGAGCAATGAATGCCGCGGAAAAGAGAAAAGTGAATGAATTGTCGAGATTTTTACCGGTGAACATTTTTGAAACTGCCTTTACTCTCTTACAATCCAACATAAAAGGTTTCTTCATTAGCTCATTCTATTATCTGATTGCATAGAAGTCACGTGAGATTAAGTTTCGAGTAACCACATATAAGTAAAAATTACTTAGTTGGAGCGTAACTTTAAGAAAATTTCGTCGCGTAGTCTAACTTACGCGTCGCCTAAAACTTCTTGGTTTCTCATTCGAGGAAGAAGTTGTCGTTAGAGTAATCGGGATAAATATCGTTCTTAACTATCACAATGGTTTTATATATTTTAAATAATAGAGGATCCGAATATTTTCCTTCAGAAAGTTCCATTTTATCCCCCGTAATGTTAAACTCTAGCCTTCATAAAGATATCGATGTGCGGAGTATTTGTTTAATTAGTAGCTGAAAGAATATTACTATTTATTTATATTGTTATCTTCGGAATCATTTCAACGAAAATTATCAATGCTTTGAGAACGAAAGCATATATTATTTCAACTTTCATTTACAAGGTGCAGTTTTAAACCATCTACAGTATACAATATTATTTCTACCTGCGCACTCGAAAGCAGGTTTCTACACTCCATGCAGTCTAGAGAGGTCATTACCGCCTGTGAAAGATAAGGTGGAAGACAAAGACCGACCGGGGGTTTACCAGCTCAGTTCTGATGATTGTGGGATGGGGTATATCGGACAATGCGGCAAAAAGATAAAGGTGAGAGTGGCCGAACATCTAAGGTGCTACCGATTGGGAACTTCCCAATCTGCATTCGCGGAGAACCCTTTGGAATGCGGACACAAAGGGAGGAAACTAGATAGCCTGGTGGTCATTGAGATCGTGTCAGCGACCTCTGAACGCACCAATGACATTTTGGATGTATTAATTTGGTTGTGCCTGAAGTGAGCTAAGTGTTCTTTAAAGCTATTCTTTTGAATCTCTTCTTTGAATATAATATTCAAAACGCAAAATAGAGAATAGATTCAAAGAAAACTTATCTCACTTCAGACACAACCAAATTTATAAATCCAGCGTTGCGCAACACATACAAGAACACAACCATAGGATTAATTTAGAAAATTTAAAATTAAAGAAATCGATACAGAATAACTCAAAACTAGATGAATTTTCATTCAATTATACACTCATTCGTGATTATTATATTAGATACTTATGAATTAATTCGTTGAAAGCTTCAAAATTACAGTCCTCAAATACCATTCCAAATATTTTGAGCTTCTTAGAAATAACGTCGAATCTTTATTATTTATTGTGATTTGGAAGTAAACCTAGAATATACTGTTTTTTAACAGACATAAGGGTAAATGGAGTAAATAATCCTTTAAAATTCAAAAACACAATACGCTAATGCTTTCGAATAACTTTCGTGGATAATGAAGCAATTCTACCGGGCAGATATTAAGAGCGAATAGGGGGAAAATTTTTAGGAAATTCCGCCCATCAATATCACCCAAGTTTGAACGCCAAGTTTTCGTCAATAACATTGTCAAAGATGAAGAATGACCGTTTTCGATCGAAATGGACTTCTAAACCAATAAGTTTTTGAGTCCGTACGAAAACATTTTGGAAATCGGCTTCTGTCCGCAGAAACGGCCTCTCAAGACCTCTGTGTGTTTCGTAGACCATACCATAAAATTCGACCGCGGGCCTTGCGGCCCACGGTAAGATTGAAGGGATGGCCTCGGGAGAATATTCCGGTGTTGCCAATAGCTAATAGAAGGGCGGGTGGAAGGGGTAAGGAGTGACATTTGAAACCCCTCAATCTTATGCACCACGTAGTACACCGTTCGATTTTTTCTTGGACGACTGTACTATTATATAATATTTTCTATAATTATTTATGATGGCGAAGTATATCACAAAATAAATGGCCAGTATATTGTTTATGTTTTCATGAAATGGTAATAGTTTGTTCAAAACGAGGACCTTTTCTCTCATACTTCGTACATATACAATTAAATTTCCCCTTTGCCGGCTGGCAAAGAAAATATCAATTTGATAAATTCTCGGTTTACGGATCTAAGTTATGGTTTTGCTGATATTATGCATTTTCTTGGACCATAGCTTTTCTCAAAAAATGGGTAATATTCAAAATAATTCTTTAAATTAAAAGAACATATGGACATAATTCGCCTTCACGAATAAATTAAGTAGTAAACCTACTTCTTCACAAAATTATTCTTTATGATATATCATCAAATGAAAAGGTGGCCTAGCTTTAGTTGAATCAACGCAAACACAAGCAACCAAAAATTGAATCAATGCTAATTTCACTGCATGTCCCTTGAACTGCCTTTCTTATGAATAGAATTTCGGGAATTGCATGAACTAATATGATTCATAACGACAAAATAGGAGCCAGAGAAATATTAGTTCACCCTCAACTGACTAGACCAGTAATATAAATCTAATTGAGTAACTTACTTTGTCAGCCAAGTTGTTTGGTTTCTCTATGAAATACGGCAAAGGTGCATGTGCAGACCTCCGGCACAAACTCCCTACGCACCATTTTCGAATTCGCACTCGCAAGATAAATGTTTTGCATTTGGATATGAAATGTACAATATTTATGTAAAATAAATAAACTGTTATTATATTTTCGATTTACCCGAAGTAAAACTACTACCGTTCCAGATCAAAATAACGTGTATATAAATCCAGTTCTATACCAGGTTTGCATATATTCAGCCTTGCTTATATATGATTGAGATTATGCCGCAAGCATATAAATATTTTGTTTTGATGTTTTTCATTTGGTTATTAGTAATTTTATTTTAAAAAGCAACCACTTAAAGATCGAATCCAAGTCTTATCATTAACACATACCCATATTCTATTTTATTAATAATTAATTAATTTATTTTTATTCAATAATAATTTTATGTAACTAATTTTATTTTAACAAAATTTAATATTTAAACCTTTGTTGTAGAAACAGAATGGCAGGAAAAACTCATCAAAGAAGAAATGTAGACAGTATAATGTGGATTATCTTAAGTATGGATTTATAGAGTCACCTTCAAATAAGCACCTGCCTATGTGCACCTATTAATATGCAAAAGGGTGTTTTCAAATGAGGCAATGAAACCTTCCAGAGTAATTGACCATTTGAGGAAGGCACAACCTGACAAGACAGAAAAGACATTAACTTTTATTCAGTCTCTTCGTGACAGAATGCAAAATCGTCCAACACTTTCAAGTATGTTGTGTAATGCTTCAAAAAACGTCACTGATGGTTTTCGTGCATCATATAATATTTCACTATTAATAGCAAAATCTGGAAAGCCACATAATTGGTGAAGAACTCATCTTACACGCAGTAAGTGAAGTCCTGAGTACTGTTCTCCATAAGCCACGATATGATACAATAATAAAAATTCCTCTATGCAACACTTCAGTTCAACGATGAATAGATGAAATGGCTGACAATGTGGAAGATATATTGTGTAGCATACTGAGAACAACAGAATTTGCATTGCAATTGGATGAGCCAACTTTGCCAGGTGATGAATCTTTGCTTATAGCTTACATACCCTTTATTAAAGATGAAAATATATCTCAGGAGTTGTTGTTTGCAAGGCAATTAGAAACTGACTAAAGGGGAGTCAATACTTCGTATTGTAAAGTATTTCTTCAGCGACAAAAAATTCCACTTTCTAACATACATGCTGTTGCGACAGACGGAGCTCTGTCAATGACTGGTCGTCATCATGGTTGTATTGAATACTTAAGAAAATACGTACCAAATGTCTTTGCTATTCATTTTGTCATTCACCGACAACATTTAGTGGCTAAAAAACTGAGTGATTGCCTTTATAAGTCCTTAAACACAGTAATTACAGCAGTTAACAAAATCAAAGCCCATGCTTTGATTTTGCTTGAAATGCCCCCAAATCCCTCTTAATGATCTTCTCTTCAGAGAGTATTGTGATGAGAACGATGAAAATTTTAAACGTTTAATATTACACACAGAAGTTTGCTGAATATCAAAAGGGAATTGTTTAAGACTCTTTTATAATCATTATGACACTGTCGTGCAGTTTTTTGAGATAAAGATGCCTTTCTCAGCAAAAACCTTAAAGATACTAGGAGTGAGGTTGCATTTTAATCTGACTTGTTTGCAAAGTTTAACAAAACGAATTTAAAATTGCAGGGAAATGATACAAAAATTATCAAGTCAAAATCTGTGGTGACTGTATTTATTTCTAAGTTGCATTTATTTAAGCGCAACATAGGTCGCTGCGAGCTTCATCAATTTCATTCCTTCCTACAGCTAGAAGAGCAAGCTGGTATAGGTGATGATGATTTGAGAGTCTTTTGTGACCATTTAGCCACCCTCCATGATAATATGATGTAGCGATGTCTTCAAATCTTCTTTTGTTGGAAATTCCAGACTGGGCTATAAATCCGTTTGTAGATTTTGAGGAGGTTGGAGTATTAGAGGAAGAATTGATTGGACTAAAAAATGAAATTGAACTGAAACCAAAATTTAAAATAAATTATCAACAGTTTTGGTTACAGAAGGAGGTTTTGGACTGTTATCCTGCATTATGGATGGTGGTAAAAAACTCCTTGCATTTCCGACTTTGTATTTGGTGTAACATGGTTTTAGCGCAGTTATTCAGCTTATTTCCAAGCAGAGAAACAGACTTCAGGTTTGTGAACGCAGTGATTTAAGACTCCTGCTAATTGATATTAAACCGGACGTTGGAAAACTGGTACCATGACACCAAGCCCATCCCTCCCATTAAAATAGTCACTTCATTGCTTTACTAATTTTAACAAAACATGGTTGGTTATTCCATTTCTATAAATTGAAAATGTTAATGTTATATATTTGCCTAATTTAAGTAAGGAATTGACAGGTTAACTTCTAGAAAAAAGCTTTCTTAATGTTATTTGCTTTGATAATTTATTTTTATGTAAAGATTCTTATCTTATTATACTTATTCTAAGATTATTTTCTAAAGGAGTATGGTACTACTTTCTGTAAATGGTTGATTAAACCATAACCCATGTATAATTTAATTGTATTATAGGTAAATCAAAATTAAAGCCTCCAGTATAATGATTATTATTATTAGAAAATCTGTAATCTTAGTCTTGTGGTTATTTAACCTGGCACCTCATGATGAGCCCACATCTGGCTCAGCAGGACCATAAATATGAATATATAAAATCCTGTATCTTAAACTAAAATTTTACTGTAATTTAATTTGTAAGCCGTTCAAAGGCAGGGATATTATATTCATTGTATTATTGTATTGTTTGTATTTTCTGAATGAATAAATTATTATAAATTTAAAAAAGAGAAGTATACATTACATTTAGTCATAATATTGCATTACTTATTTAAACTTTTGCTAAATTCCTTTAATCATCTATTTAGGTTCTCTCTTAGCAATATATGATTATAAATAGCAAAATTAAAATGGATCAATGAAATTTTTACACCAGATATCTTCCCACTCTCTGACATATCTGTTGATCTTTTCTCTATACATATTGAAAATTACTTTTAAATTTAACTCAGAATTTTTCATGAATAATCAGTGCATTTAATGGTGGACCTACAATAAAAATTATAAGCAACCTAATTTTATCTAAGCCCAAGACAAATAGATATTACACCATTTTGTAGAAGTGTCAAGTAGTAATACCTCAAAGAGCATTAAGGATTTATTCAAATCCTTTTGATTACTCTTATTGACTGACAAAATTAAAGACTCTTGCTTTGACAGAAAGCACCTGTTTGTTGAATTGAAAATAACTACTGCAACTTCCTGACATATAAAGAGGTTAGTTTCTATTTATATTTTCATTAATTAAATATCTGTTATGAGGCATTTGGACAATTTTTGGTATATATCCAAGCCATAAAATCTTACATAAATGCTAGAAACTCTTATGTAAATCACTTACAAATGACGTTTTATTGGCTTGAATAAAATATGGCTTTAGGAAGATATTGCATGACATTGATTAGATACCACAGTATCTTATGCAGCCAAGCCTACTTACATCTAAAACCAGAGATAAATCCTTGCTTACTGAATTTAATTGAAAATATTTGCCAAGCAAACATACTCTCTATATATACTACTCTATACTATGCCAAAATAAGAAATAACTTATCCTCTCAAAAATTAGTTTTTAAATCTTAAGGAACAGCAAATGTAGCAATAAGCTCACTAGAACTGGATGGGGAAAATTAGATGATGCACTAAGAGACAACAAATTTAATAAATATTCTACTATTAACACAGTATAATAGTTAATAATATACTATTAATACAGTATAATAGTTAATAATTTACTATGAACATACTATAATTTATTTGATTAATAATATTCAACTCAAATACTTTCTTTTGAAAATTTCGGGAAAAGAAATTAATAAGGACTCTTATGTGACTAAAAATGCCAAAGCAGTAAAATTATTGAGGAAATTATTACTTTGCATTACTGCTGATACATATTCTAAAAAGGTACTTTTAATATATTCCTAATACGTTGTTATCTTTATTGATTTCCAATTCTTTAATTATCATATTCCACTTTATTAAGATCAAGGTATTATAGAAATATAAACCTATCCCATTTCCCTAGGTTTGTAATTTTAAAAAGCCTGCTAATTCCATTTTGTAATAAATTACAGCAGATTAGTGCAGTACTTTTCCCTCTATTTGTTGCAGGAATACCAGTATATTCTGCAAAAAAGGAGGATTAGGAACTCGCATATACAATTAAGTAAATATATGTGAGCATGTTTGCTTATGACTCGAGAAACAAATGTTACATGACTTTCAATCCTTATAGAATATTAAATTACCTCCCTGCTAAAATAATAGCTAAAGTTTCCAATAAATACTACTTTCTATTTATTTTCCACCTCAGACTAGTAAAAGCAATCCCATAATAAATACACAGCCACATTACTTTGACCAATTGCAAGATACATATCTACTGATTTATTAAATTTGAAAAGGTTATATAATGTTTACACAACTGTTAAAGGAATAGAAATTAAAGTTAGATTTTTATCTTTTCATTGATTCAAAATTCCAAGAATCTTGATAAAATAAACAAATTTGTGAAATTTGGTTGAATTTAAGCCCACTTAAATATATTTGTAAGAATATATGAAACTCTACATGTATAGGATGATAATAATAATAATAATAGGTAATATTAATTTTAGCACATTAGCTACAAATAATTAGGAAGAATTTTATAAGTTTTGATAACCAGTTCCACTCTGCGAATGCTATTTCATTACAACAAAGCCATAAGTATAGTTTTCATTAAGTAAGTATGTAATATGATGTGTATTGTTTGAGCTGACTTTCAACATGAGGCAATGATTTAATCCCTCATGACTTTACTTCCTTACCTGCTACTATACCATAGTTTAATATTTTTTGTGCCATTAAGTAAATCCACATCTCATTTCTTAAACTGAATATTCATACTTCACCCCATGTGCAAAAGGATGAATTTTAAACCAATAAAAATTGAAAATAGGAAGTAATGACAAACAACATGGAAAAACAGATTCAGTATTTGAAGTTATATTTAGGAACTGAATTTTCCAATGGTATTTCAACATAATTATGATAGAAAGAAAAAGGAACTCGGCGTTCAATGAATGAGAGACAAAGGTTTCTCCAATCGCCGGTAGCGGCAAACGTCCAGGGCAATTCCTAAGAAGAGGATAATTGTGCGGCGGCTACCAGTTATTCAGACAGTTGCCACTGCCGGCGACTGGAGAAACCTTTGTCTCTTATAATTATGACACATATTGTACAGTTAGTTCCACAATAAACTTACCATCTAAGCCACAACTGGCAGTGACTTTCCTGTGAGCTAACCTTAAAAACTGAGAGAGAGATAGAGAGAAAATGTTGTATTTTAAATAATTAAGTTTTAAGATGCCGGACAATGTACACACCTACTATTTCTTTAATACTATCATTTACTGCTATTTTTTAAATGAAGGCCAAAAATGCCGAAGATTTTAGACCATATTATCTGAGACATATACTTCGTCAAAAGTAGCAAGGTAGAAAATGCCTCACCACTGAAAATAGGCCCTGGCCTTATGTCCTGCAGAAATCTACTTTGATATTAATATTTTAACAAAAATCAACTAAGAAAAACAAATTTGGTTGAAACAAAACAAAGTTGTATTTTTCCATCTCCAGGATTTACTTTGTATTTTATCAAATCTTTGGAACTTTGCCAGAGCTAATAATAATAATGATAAAATGAGTTTATTAAGGCAAGATTGAGACTATTAAGTATCTTCTTTAGATTTTAGTCATTTAAAAGAATTTAAGTCATGTAAAATTTTAAAGAGAAAAATTTAAACACAAGAGAATTATTTTGTTGGCATAAATACCTAATTTTACACAGGAAAAATATACCACTGCAGGAAAACTCATGCAAGGAGTGTGTGAATGACCTGTTGACCTGCTCTTCCATCCCCATACTTGGCCTTCCCCAATTTTATGGCCCTGCCTGTGAACGAGACGCACCCTCGCAAAATCTGTTTCATTGTCCTAAATGTGGAAAACCCTATCTATGGGATTTCCGGCCTCCGGGTAATTCCAAGATTTGCAGAAATTGAAAGTGCATACGTACTTTCATATTTCCAAATATCAATGTATCTACTAACTGTTTGGTATCAAATTAATCAGCAAACAGCAACGGAAAGAAATAGGACACCAATTTTAATCAAGAATCGTTAATAAACAATTAAATCATTGGCAGTTGCTTCTACGTTAGAGAAGCAACCAAAACAATAACCGTTGACCGCAGTCATCGGAAAAAGGTCTACCCGGATTATGGGGGTTTTCTACCTGCTGCGACTAGTCGGACGCACCAGGAGAAGGGACGGTTTCTCTAACTTTCCTCCCGCACACGGTTGTCGCGAAAAAATATACTCCCGCATCTTAAGGGTTAAATCTCAATGAAGACAGAAAGTCACAATATATTTTCTAAATTAAGAGTAAATTACCTGGTTCAAACCAGCAGTCATAGACTTTGTAGATAATTTTCAGAATAATGTTACTTTTTATTTTTAAAATACTATCAATGTAACTATATTAGCTTCTTAGCATCTGCCAGATACATATTATGATATTCACACATAATCAAGTTTTCTTTGAATCCTGATTAATTTGGACAGTAATTATGGTGACCAAATTGTAAATTAGTAATTATACTACTGATAGTATCCCATTCATCAATGGCTTTTGTAGTTAGCAGGTTATGGCTAATAATATTTGACTGATGATATGAACTGAAAGTCATAAAGAATACTACTCTTCAATCGCCTAAAGTGATAATTACTTCAAAAGTAAAATGAGTAATATGCTAGCTAGCATTAACAACCCCGCATGAATCCCGCGAATACTTCAAATCAAATCAATTTAAAACACAGAATTAATTAATTATAAACACAGATGTCTGTGAGACACATGTCTGTGTGTAAAGGATCGAAATTGGTTGTGTCCTTCATGTAACACCTCAGGGAACTCGGTAACGCGCTCTGCAGGGGAACAAGAAACGAACTAAACACTACACTGCCAGCTAATGCGCTAAAGAAACAGGTCCTACTCTGCCTGCTAAGGAATTGATTCTAGCACCCACCCTAAATCTCCTCAGCTACAGTGCAGACAGTTCTCCCCACCTACAGTGCAGTGAACAGTTCAGTCATTACTGCTACTATCTACACAGCTATCTTTAGAAAGGTGATTCACAAGCTGCAAATTGGCTGAAGCTGGTGGAAGTACATCTTCAGCAGAGTTTTTATGTTTCCATTCCTTTGACAGGGACTGGAAAATAACTGCATAATAACAGGAATAGCATCTTAAGTTGGTGGCTCTTGTACACTTTTTTACCGTATATGAAAATAATTATAGTAAAAAAATTTATATTTCAATATTTGTTGCTCTGTTTACCGACCATCACCTACATCTGGACAGTAGGACCTCCTGTAAGTGCACCACTCATGACACTGAATAATACTTAATGTAACATTGAGTATTAAAAAATAATCCCCTTTGTAATTAATTAGCTAAAGGATTGTTTCTTAGATAAAAAATACTTCCATGGAGTTCAGCTTCAAAATGGATTCCATGGGGAAACACATAGAATGTCCTCAAGAACTGAAAATTACTTTACTGCTAAGATTTATTTTCCGAGTCATATATATGGTATGTTAGGTACATTTAGATCTATACCTACTGTGGATTTGATGATAGCACTAGCCTGTCCTATCCCAGAATCATTTCACAATTGTTATAACAAAAAATACAAATTTCCTCTACGGAAAAGTGAACCTGAACTGGAGGAGCTAAATCAGGAAAGAATCAAAACTTTACTTTTTGTTTACCAAAAGTTAAATTCAAAACACAAATGTTCCTGTTCAACTTCCATGTTTAGATATGGAAACAAAAGAGTATTGACTGTATTTTCTATAACAACATGCCAAAAAAGTTCAAGCTACATGATAATACACTGCATGATTAACCTTCAAACCAAGATAAGGATAAAAAGATCCCATTGATTCAGAATCGTTTTCCTAACTTGTAAGAGAAAATTTCTAAAACAAGAGTACAACAGAGTACAAATTCCTGACAAAGAGTCATTGAAAAATTTACAGTTAGGTACTGTAGAGTATGTAAATGATAATTAGTTATCTTTATTCAGTCTCGATAAATAGTCCATTTCCTATGCTGTCCATTTGCTTTCCAGTATACTTTTATAACCAAAACTTACTAATTCTGGAGTTAAAGCAATTGAGGATGTTGTACGTAAATTAATCACAATAATATGAGAAACTGAAAAGATGATTGGAAATATATAAGCAACAGTAAAGAAAGGAGAGAAATTAGAGAGTAGTAATTATAGCAGCGATGCCCTGCTAACCATGTTGTTTTAAGATATGTCTACTATTAAAAACAAGATACTAAGAAAGGAAAGTTGAAGTGCGATAGTAGAGTACCAGTGTGGATCACAGCCTAATTAAAGAAGTGCTTATTGGACATCCAAATGCTGTTAATTGACTACATGCAAGCCTTTTGTAGCGTCACAATGATGCATGAAATTGGCAGCCCACGGAAGGTGATAAAAATTGTGAAAAAGGGTATGAAGAATACAAAGGCTTGAGTTAAAATTGGAAGCAAACTAGTGAAATGGTTTGATATTGAGAACAAGGGGACCCCCACTACAATGCTTGATATCGAGTTAACCAAAAATGCAGATATATAAAACATTGAAACCTCCAATAGTGACGTATGGGGCAGAAACAAGTACTTTGTCTTAAAAGACTAAAATTCTCAGAATGGGGTTGAAAGCCAAAATCAAAGGTGGATACACGAACCTGTCGTACTAAGTGGCAAAGATAGAAATGTATTAAAATGTTGGATTAAAGACACTAAACTAGTTGAGTAAGGTTCATAAAGGCTGAGATGCTAAAATGGTGATAACATGAATGAGACTGCTTTGTGAAAGAGGATGGGAAAGAGGAATGTTATTAAATAAATTTGCATTTCACTATAACAAAGAGATGAAAGAGCTTGTCTACTTTGTGCATTAATATATTTCAGAAGTGCTGTGTATTATTTATTAAATACTTACTTTAACATAATGATAATCCAATTAGTATGATTATGGTGTTATTAATTTGATAGCTGTTACTTTCAGTGCTCAGATTTCTGGTTTTAATTATTCATTACAGCACAATTTCACATGATATCTTTCATAGTTTATCCTTGAATCAATTACCTAGCTACTCAATTGGTTCTAATCCTGATACAGACAGAAGGTACACTTCGGTCCCAAACTGCAATGTGTATTGCAGGGAATAATCGTGGTTTAATCGAGACTGTTAGATGGTAATTGGATAAATCGGGTTCTCAAAAATTTCTAAACATTTCAAAGGTTTTAAACAATGTTTGAAAAGTAGCGAGAGAAATCCGAGGGCCATTTTAATAATTAACATCCCAACAGCTCAGAGATGTGTTTTCTTAAACGAAATTCTTCAGTCCACATCAAAAAATTTCACAAACAATGAGCTCCAATAATATTTTCGTTGAAAAACAACTTACAAATGCGCGCAATCCAAGCGTCTACAAGATAATGTTTCCAGGGTATCGACGCAGACGTAAAACAACTAACTAATCACCACACACACAAAAAAGATATTAACACCTTCGAGGCACTATGAGATTCAGAAAGAAGATGTGTCATAAGCTCCCTTGACAGAATCATTCTCAAAAGACTACTCAATCTTCCTGTATGACCTCCGCTTAATTAGGCCCAAAGAAAATATCATCCTAGTACGTACAGCAGCAGACACACTGTGGTCGCGATCGAACCCAGATCGTGGAATACCTCGCCAAGATTCACATCGATTTGCGCTTAGTAGCGATACACATCGATAGTGATCATATGCTCTAATCCTGGATGATTCAACGAAGCAATTGATTGCACTTTCCTAATTACACATGCGAAACAAATAACATGTGGCAATCTTAACTTTCCCTAGAACATTACACTCTCATTTTAAACTGGCAGAATCGTAGTTACCGCAAGTGCTCTTTGTTAAAGTTAGGCGGTTGAACCTGAGTTGAGGAGCGATTTACGTTCAAGGCGCGAAATATTAATTGTCTGAGCAAGTGGGCAGCAGAGATCTCTTCTTCTTAAGTTATTTTAATCTTCATCCTGCTTTTCTATACAGAGAGGAATTTTCCCTCTCAGACTAGCCCATGCGTTGCGGTGATTGTAAATCCGATCCTCTCTAAAATTCTATAGTCTTAATTATTAGACTTTAATCTAATCCTTCGAAATACGTGAAAGACATCTGGTCAAATTTTCTAATGACTGCGAAAAAACTGTTTTCTTTTCTATGCCTCTTCCAACGCTCTATTTTAAAATAGTCTGACTAGTTCATTATAATCATCGAAATAGAAACGCAATCTGCATGAATTCCCGGTTTAATCAGAATTTTGAATTCATCGTCTTTTCTAAATACTTGTGGTTGCCGGATAAATAATATCTCACTTTCATGCACGGTTGTCCCCGAATTTTCTCAGGTAGGGTAATCAGCTCCACGTTAAAAGTCGTCATTCGTACCTTATGGAACATTTCAGCTACTGGTTATTTGTTTCTTTGCCTATAATTCCGTGTTAAAAATACTCGATATTTTCAAACATTTTATGTATTTCTTTCCAAAACAGGAAAGTGCATAATTTAAACTTCTATTAAAATATGTCGCAGTATTTAAGAGTTAAATTTGGAATGATCTCATTAAAATTAAAAAAAAATTAAAAGTGCCATATCTCCTTCTTTTGAAGAGATACACCCAAAATAATGGTAGATAAGGGTGTAGTAGATCAGTCACCTCTAAAGGGGTTAGTTTTTGGGTAGGAATGCTGTGATGAAAAATTCAAAATTTTTATGAATAAGAATAATTTATTTTGCCACAGCATGTACATGCATAGAAGTCTTCAAATATATTTTCTTAAGTACAAAATATCCTCATTAGAACATCAATGTTAGAATGCACTTTGGTGAAGATTAAATGCTTTACGCTTGATTTAAATATAAATAATGTTGGAAGGTTTTACACATTGTAGAAAGATTATTATAGAAACGATGGACATTAAAATCCCCAGATAAGTTAATATTGAAGAACAATGAAGCTTTCCCTTACCTAATAAAATATTTACTTTGAGAAGAAAGACTGAATTCTGATGTTGAAGAGTAGAGAAAGTATAATGCAAAATCTTTTTTTAATAAGGCGATTGGGACAGCATTCAAAAGCTGTTTTCCCTAATAGGTCACAAAAGACAAAATCATCTAGAGCACATCCATGATAATTTTTTCGAATGATCAAAACGCTGCCACTCTTATGGTTAGTGCAACAAAAGAAATCAGCAATTTTAAAATGCAAGGATGGATAACACCTTAAACTCATTGTGAAACAGACAAAATTCTCATATGAAGGTAAAATCTTTGCCAATCGAAATAGATTTTCCACTATCAGCTGAAGACATTTAGTTGCCAGGCACTGAATATTAATGTGCCTTATTTGAAGACATGGAGACAAATCTGGGCATTACTTTGGAGCATGCAGTGAATAACCTGAAAGGTAAGGAAATGTTCATTTTTGTCAACAATTATCACCACTGATAATTTAATTTCTTAATTTTAAATGATTAATGGAAGATAATAACTCTCTTGAGCTGCCTTATCAATAAACCAATGTCTCTTTAAACATTACTGGATAGGACATATTATATTAGCCCCCGCATGCAATATCCTCTCAGAGCATCCTCCAAAGGCAAAGAAATGGCACTTAGACAATGGAGTCATTGAGAAATTTGTGGAAAAGGACTTCTGCGTGGAATTCATTTGCAAATAAAAGTTTTTTCATCATTCCCATCTTCATTCTATTTCAATATAGGTTGATCAGAAAGGACTGGTGCTTTCCCGGAGTAGGTGCAGTAGTAATTATTTGGGGTTTCGAACCAGAGGATGTGTGTAGGAACAGTTCAGACATTACTGCTACTATCTACACAGCTATCTTCAGAAAGGTGATTCACAAGCTGCAAATTGGCTGAAGCTGGTGGAAGTGCATCTTCAGCAGAGTTTTTACCTTTCCATTCCTTTGACAGGGACTGGAAAATAACTGCATAATAACAGGGATAGCATCTTAAGTAGGAGGCTCTTGTACACTTTTTTACCGTATATGAAAATAGTTATATTAAAAAAATTTACATTTCTATATTTGTTGCTCTGTCATCACCATCACCTACATCTGGACAGTAGGAACTCCTGTAAGTGCACCACTCAAGACACTGAATAATACTTAATGTAACATTGAGTATTAAAAAATAATCCCCTTTGTAATTAATTAGCTAAAGGATTGTTTCTTAGATAAAGAATATTTCCATGGATTTCAGCTTGAAAATGGATTCCACGGGGAAACACATACAATGTCCTCAAGAACTGAAAATTACTTTACTGCTAAGATTCATTTTCCGAGTCATATATATGGTATGTTAGGCACATTTAGATCTATACTGACTGTGCATTAGATGATAGCACTAGCCTGTCCTATCCCAGAATCATTTCACAATTGTCATAACAAAAAATGTCCTCGATAATAAGCATAAATCTTAGCATAGTTAGCCATCATGCAGCATAAAGCACAGAGTAATAAAATGCTTGAAATGCTCATGATCGTCCTCAAGATTGACCATTGCTTTCTCAGAAAACCAACGTATGCATAGGATCCGAAAATATGCATATGTTAATACCACAGGAATATCTGGTGAAGCGCCATGATTATTCTTTAAGCAATCTCGTTTAAATAGTGCCAAACCTAAGTCCAAAATTGATCAAATACACAATCTGCTCCTTGAAGCACTTTGCAACTATCTTATGAAGGTTATAATTTAAGATAAATATGAATGACATTCCAATTGTGACTATGGACTTCTAAAGAGTAGATGCATGATTTAATCAAGCGTAGAGGTATGGTTGTTATGCAACAAAGTCTTTGAGTGTTCAAAAGTTTTGCCTATAATAATAGAATATTTAAGACTCAACAAGCAAAAAATTAGTATACCTGGAGAGCACATACATATTGGGAGTTCTGTGAGCTCAGCTGTAATAAGATTCCTTTCAATATCAAGACTGTGATGCTTTCTAACTAATATTAAATGTTAAAATACATATCTCATTTTTAAAATGGAAATTAAGTTTATGAATAAAAAACAAGCCGTCAGTTATATTTTTTGTCTGACCATGGTATGCCAATAACATTGCTCACTTCTTAATGCAGAAAAAGATCAATATCTGAGAAACACAGAATTCTTCCTCCATGACCCTTTATCTGTATTTCATTACAATATCCTTCAGTTTCAGATTTGGCATAAATCCAAAATATGAACTCAAAGGAAAAATATTAATTTCCTCAACTGAAAAGTGAACCTGAACTGGAGGAGCTAAATCAGGAAAGAATCAAAACTTTACTTTTTGTTTACCAAAAGTTAAATTCAAAACACAAATGTTCCTGTTCAAATTCCATGTTTAGATATGGAAACAAAAGAGTATTGACTGTATTTTCTGTAACAACATGCCAAAAAAGTTCAAGCTACATGATAATACACTGCATGATTAACCTTCAAACCAAGATAAGGATAAAAAGATTCCATTGATTCAGAATCGTTTTCCTAACTTGTAAGAGAAAATTTCTAAAACAAGAGTACAACAGAGTACAAATTCCTGACAAAGAGTCATTGAAAAATTTACAGTTAGGTACTGTAGAGTATGTAAATGATAATTAGTTATCTTTATTTAGAGTCTCGATAAATAGTCCATTTCCTATGCTGTCCATTTGCTTTCCAGTATACTTTTATAACCAAAACTTACTCATTCTGGAGTTAAAGCAATTGAGGATGTTGTACGTAAATTAATCACAATAATATGAGAAACTGAAAAGATGATTGGAAATATATAAGCAACAGTAAAGAAAGGAGAGAAATTAGAGAGTAGTAATTATAGCAATGATGCCCTGCTAACCATGTTGTTTTAAGATATGTCTACTATTAAAAACAAGATACTAAGAAAGGAAAGTTGAAGTGCGATAGTAGAGTACCAGTGTGGATCACAGCCTAATTAAAGAAGTGCTTATTGGACATCCAAATGCTGTTAATTGACTACAAGCAAGCCTTTTGTAGCGTCATAATGATGCATGAAATTGGCAGCCCACGGAAGGTGATAAAAATTGTGAAAAAGGGTATGAAGAATACAAAGGCTTGAGTTAAAATTGGAAGCAAACTAGTGAAATGGTTTGATATTGAGAACAAGGGGACCCCCACTACAATGCTTGATATCGAGTTAACCAAAAATGCAGATATATAAAACATTGAAACCTCCAATAGTGAGTATGGGGCAGAAACGAGTACTTTGTCATAAAAGACTAAAATTCTCAGAATGGGGTTGAAAGCCAAAATCAAAGGTGGATATACGAACCAGTCATACTAGGTGGCAAAGATGGAAATGTTTTAAAATTTTGGATTAAAGACACTAACCAAGGTGAGTAAGGTTCATAAAGGCTGAGATGCTAAAATGGTTATAACATGAATGAGACTGCTTTGTGAAAGAGGATGGGAAGAAGGAATATTATTAAATAAATTTGAATTTCACTATAACAAAGAGATGAAAGAGCTTGTCTACTTTGTGCATTAATATATTTCAGAAGTGCTGTGTATTATTTATTAAATACTTATTCTACCATAATGATAATCCAATTAGTATGATTATGGTGTTATTAATTTGATAGCTGTTACTTTCAGTGCTCAGATTTCTGGTTTTAATTATTCATTACAGCACAATTTCACAAGAAAGATTATTCCAATATCTTGCTAAATAAGACGTTTTCCGAGAAAATTGCAGCTTCAAACCAATGATTTTTCAAATATTTCGCTAAATAAGCCGTTTTTGGAGGAAATTTCGGCATACTTTAGAAGATTTTTTAATATATCTTGCTAAATAAGCCGCTTTCGGGGTAAATTACGGCTTATTATAGAAGAAATCTTTAATATCATTCTAAATAAGCCGTTTTCGGAGCAAATTAAGGCTTAAAATGGAAGGTATTATCAAATATTTCGCTAAATAAGCCGTTTTCGGAGCAAATTTCGGCTTAATTTAGAAGATTATTAAAAGATCTCGCTACATAAGTAGTTTTCGGAACAAATTTTGGCTTAATTTAGAAGAAATCTCAAATATTTTTCGAAAAAAGCCGTTTTTGGAGGAAACTTCGGCATACTTTAAAAGAGTTATTCATATATCTTGCTAAATAAGCCGTTTTCGGGGCAAATTTCGGCTAATTGAGGAAAGTTTTTAAAATATCTTGCAATATAAGCCGCTTTCGGAGTAAATTTCGGCTCATTATAGAAGAAATCTCAAATATCATTCTAAATATACCGTTTTCGGAGCAAATTTTGGCTAAATTTCTAAGATTTTTCAAATATCTTCCAAAATAAGCCGTTTTTGGTGCTAATTTTTGCTTAAATTGGAAGATTATTCTAATATCTTGCTAAATAAGCCGTTTTTGGAGCAAATTTCTGCTTACTCTGGAATATTTATTCAAATATCTTGCTACATAAGCCGTTTTCGGAACAAATTTTGGCTAAATTTCCAAGATTTTTCAAATATCTTCCAAAATAACCCGTTTTTTGTGCTAATTTGTGCTTAAATTGAATGATTATTCTAATATCTTGCTAAATAAGCCGTTTACCGAGAAAATTGCAGCTTCAAATCAATGATTTCTCAAATATTACGCTAAATAATCCGTTTTCGGGGCAAATTTCGGCTTATTTTGGAGGATTTTGCAAATATCTTGCTTAAGTAGCCGTTTTCGGAGCAAATTTAGGCTTGAAATGGAAGATATTTTCAAATATTTCGCTAAATAAGCCGTTTTCGGAGCAAATTTCGGCTTAGTTTAGAAGACTATAAAGATCTTGCTACATAAGTAATTTTCGGAACAAATTTTGGCTTAATTTAGAAGAAATCTCAAATATTTTTCGAAAGAAGCCGTTTTTGGTGCAAATTGTGGCATAATTATTCAAATATCTTGTTGAATAAGCCTTTTTCGGAGCAAATTTCGGCTTAATTTGGAAGATTTTTCAAATATAATAAAATAATTGAATTTTCTTCCAAAATAAAGTGAAACTTGTTCCGAAAACGGCTTATTTAGCAAGATACTTGAAAAATCTTCCAAAATACGGCGAACTTTGTTCCAAAAAACGGATTATTTAGCAAGATATTTGAAAAATCGTGCAAATTAAGCAAAATTTCCTCCGAAAACACCTTAGTAAGCAAGATATTTGAAAAAACTTCCAAACTAAGCCGAAATTTGCTCCGAAATCGCCTTATCTGGCGAGATATTTGAAAAATCATCCAAAATATGCCTAAATTTCCTCCGAAAACGGCTTTTTTAGCAAGATAACAGAAATAACTTCTAAAATAAACTCAAAGTTGCTCCGAAAACAGCTTATGTAGGAAGATATTTGAAAAATCAGCCATAATAAGCCGAAATTTCCTCCGAAAACGGCGTATTTAGCAGGATGTTGGAAAAATCATCCAGAATAATCCGAATTTTCTCCGAAAACGGCTTATTTGGCAAGATATTTGAAAAATCCTAAATATTAAGGCCGAAATTTGCACCGAAAAGGGCTTATATATCAAAATATTTGAAAAATTCTGCATATTAGGCCGGAAAATGCTCCGAAATTGCCTTATTTAGCAAGATATTTGATGAATCCTCCATAATAATTCGAAATTTGCTCGGAAAAAGATTTTTTTAGCAAGATATTTAAACAATCTTGCAAATTAAGCCATAATTTGCTCCGAAAAAAGCTTCTTTAACAAGATATTTGAAAAATCTTCCAAAATAAGCCAAAATTTTTTCCGAAAACATCTGTTTTAGAGGGATATATGAAAAATCTTCCAAAATAAGCCGAAATTTGCACCGAAAACGGCTTATTTAGGAAGATATATGAAAAATCCTCCATATTATGGCAGAAATTGTCACCGAAAACGGCTTATATATCAAAACATTTGAAAAATTCTACATATTAAGCTGAAATTTTCTCTGAAAACAGCTTATTTAGAGAGATATTTTAAAATCTTCCAAACTAAGCCGAAAATTCCTCCGAAAATAGCTTATTTAGATAGATATTTGAAAAATCTATTAATATATAGCAATATATTAATAGCAATATATTTGAAATTTCTTTTAAAATTAGCCAATTTTTCTCCGTAATTGGCTTATTTAGAAATATATTTGAAAGATCTTCCAAAGAAAAACAAATTTTGTTCCATAAACGGCTTATTTAGCAAGATTTTTGAAATATCTACTAAATTAAGCCGAAATTTGCGGCGATATCTACATTTTTAGCAAGATATTTGAAAAATCATCCAAACTAAGCCGAAATTTCCTCCGAAAACTGCTTATTTAGGAATTTATTTGAGAAATATTCCAAAATAAGCCGAAAGTTGCTCCGAAAACGACTTATTTAGCAAGATATTTGAAGAACACTCCATATTAAGCCGAAATTTGCTCTAAAAACGTCTTATTTAGAAGGATATTTGATAAATCTTCCAAAATGGGACAAACTTTGCTGCGAAAACGGCTTATTTTGCATGATATTTGACAAATCCTGCAGAATAAGCAGAAATTTGCTCTGAAATTAGCGTATTTAGCTAGATATTTTAAATGTCATCCAAATTAAGCCAAAATTTTCTCCGAAAACGGCCTATGAAGCAATATATTTGAAATTGCTTTTAGAATTAGCCGAAATTTGCTCCGTAAATATCTTTTTCAGAAAGATATTTGAAAAATCTTCCAAATTAAGCCGAAATTTGCGGCGAAATCGGCATATTTACGAAGATATTCGAAAAATCTGGATGATTTTTCGAATATCTTCGTAAATATGCCGATTTCCGGAGCAAATTTGCTCCGGAAACAGCTTATTTAGCAAGACATTTGAAATTTCTTTTAAAATTAGTCTAAATTTTCTCCGTAAATGGCTTATTTAGAAATATATTTGAAAGATCTTCTCAACTAAGTCGAAATTTGCTCCAAGAACGGCTTATTTAGCGGGATATTTGAAATATCTTCCAAATAAGCCGAAATTTCCTCTAAAATCGACTTATGTAGCAAGATATTTGAAAAATCTTCCAAATTAAGCCGAAATTTGCGGCGAAATCCGCATATTTAGCAAGATATTTGAAAAATCATTCAAACTAAGCCGAAATTTCCTCCGAAAACGGCTTATTTAGCCATATATTTGAAATTTCTTTTAAATTAGCTAAAATTTTCACCGTAAATGGCTTATTTAGAAATATATTTGAAAAATCTTCCCAATTAGGTCAAAATTTGCTCCGAGAACGGCTTTTATAGCAAGATAATTGAAATTTCTTCCAAAATAAACTGAAACTTATTCCTAAAACGGCTTATTAAGAAAGATATTCGAAATATCTTCCAAAATAAACCGAAATTTGCACCGAAAGCGACTTATTTAACAGGATAATTGAAGAATCCTCCAGCTTGTAGTGTATTTATTGCATTCGCTTGTGTGTATGCATTTATCGCTTCATTTGTACTTTTGCTTAACACGGGACTGCTGCCGGAAGCCAGGCGGTACGATGTAGCTCTCTCACCTGTGTGCATGTGCACTTGAAAACTTAATCTGTATCCGGGCACCATCTAGGCCATCTTAGTAATTAAACGTTCTGTGGATATTAACTACGTTTTAATTATTGCACGACAGAACAATTTGGCGACGAGGATGGGATACGTTCAACAATAATTTCATTACTTTCGAATGTTGTACGGACTTAGTCTCACGTGTGTGCTGTGACAGTGGCCATGTTTTTGTGTCCGGTGTGAATCGAGTTCTTTTCCGTTATTTCGCGTACTCAATGTGCTTCTTGTGCCCAGGTTTCTGTAATAATATTTGTGAACGTTATTTACTTACTTATTTGTCCGTGGATCGGTAGTTTGCGTTGTAATTTGTGTTTTTGCCTGACCACGTGACCATCTCTGTTCACGAACTTGTTTAATTCTCGCTAAGCCGCCTAATTTTCATTTGATTGCCCATAAGGATTATTTTGTTTTTGTTTCGCATCACATATTATGGCGGAAGCGGTAATGAAAATCGGTAAAGTTCCTTCATTTTCATCTGGCGAAGCCGAGGACTGGGAATTTTTCAAACTACAACTAGAATTCTTTTTTAAAGCTAACGGCATAACCGATGTGGAGCGCAAAAAAGCGATTTTATTTACGGCTCCGGGGGATTATATATTGCGGCAAATAGTGAAACTTGTGCGTCCCAGGACTCTCGACGATATTTCATATTCGGAAGCACTTAGCACACTAGACAATTATATAACTCCCAAACCGTGTCGCTGGGTTTGTCGTGATCGTTTCCGTAATCGCAGGCAAGAACACACTGAATCGGTGAACGATTACGTTACGGAATTGCGTCAATTATCTCGCCACTGCGAATACGGTAATGTGGACGACGAAATCTTGGGACAGTTAATTACCGGGTTAAGCGATCTAAAGTTAAAAGAGTCACTACTGTCCATTCCGGACCTAACTCTAACGAAAGCGTTGGAAAGGGCCACGGCATCGGAAGCTGTTCGACTGCAAGTTGCTCAGCTTTACGGCACGCAACCAGTGGAGGAAGATGCGGTGTTGAAGGCAACCGCCTATCGGCGCCACCTAAAGGGACAACCAACTTCGCAGCAGCAACCTGGTTCTTCCCAACCAACTCTTCGATGCCCGCCATGTTATCACTGTGATGGACAGCACCCACCCGAAGAATGCCGTTTCTCCCGTGCCATTTGCAGGTATTGCCGGAAAAGAGGGCATACGTTAGCCTCCTGTTTGAAACTCAAGCGGAAGGAACAGGAGAGAGAAGACCATTCACAGGCTCGCCAGCGTCCAACCCCACAGAATTCAGCGCGACCCGTCGAGAATCGACCAGCATCACGATGGACCAGTAATCTCAATCGCGCGCCAGCATCGTCTACCCGCAGCTACAACATTGTTCAGGAGTCATCAGATATGCCTGTTAATACTCTGTTCCAGACTCAGGCATCCTCTCATTCCTCATCCTATCTTCCCACTCTCCCTCCTGCTCTGTGTGTGTCATTATTGATTGAGGGTCATCCTATTTCATCCTATTAAGATGGAGATTGACAGTGGTGCTGGAATTTCTTTAATTGGTTTAAAATTTTATAAGGATTGTTTGTCTCATCTTCCTTTGATGCCTCCCACAGTTAAATTAAGGACTTGGTCATCAGAACAATTACCCGTTGCTGGCGAAATTAGAGTATTTGTCGAAAAAATGAATTTTAAGGCTAATCTTCCATTAGTTGTGATGGCTGTTGATGGTCCAAGCCTGTTGGGAAGATCTTGGTTCCATGCATTAGGAGTAAATGTGACTGGCACAGATAAACCAACAGTTATTTCCCACATTGAAAGTTTGCCTCCTCAGATTGATAAATATTTCAAGGTTTTTTCTCCAAGTTTAGGCAAATATTGTGGACCACCTGCCAAACTCCACCTCAAGGCTGATGCACAACCAATCCATCGACGACCAAGGCCAGTACCTTTGGCTTTATTACCAAGAGTGTCTGCAGAATTGGACCGGATGGTGGAGCAAGGAATTTTGCAGCCTGTTCCAGTGAGCGATTGGGCCACTCCAATTGTTCATGTGCCAAAGAGGAATGGTGAGATAAGGATTTGTGGAGATTATAGTGGCACAGTTAATCCAGCATCCCGCAGAGAAATCTATCCTTTACCCACAATGCAGGAAATGATGAGTAAGTTGTCTGGAGGACAGTTCTTTACTAAAATTGATCTATCTGAAGCTTTTCTGCAAATTATGGTTGATGAAGAGACAGCAAACATCCTCACATTAACTACTCATAAAGGCCTCTTCAGAATGACTAGACTACCTTTTGGACTCTCTTCTGCTCCTACAATTTTTCAAAAGGTAATGGAAACTGTCTTAGGGGGCATTGAGGGAATAATAATTTATTTGGATGACATACTCATCCCAGCAAGGACTAAAGAACAGATGTGGGAAATTACATGTCAAGTTTTGCAGAGATTACTTGAGGCAGGGCTCCACCTTCGCCTTGACAAATGTTCATTTGCTGTTCAAGAAATAGAATTCCTTGGATTTTCAATATCCAATAAGGGTATTTCTCCTCTGCCTTCAAAAGTGGAACCTTTGCTTTCTGCTCGCTCTCCTCAATCACGTGAAGAATTGCAAGTTTACTTGGGGGTCATTAATTATTATGATCGCTTTTTCCCTAATAAAGCAGAGAAATTTCACCCCCTCTACAAATTATTAAAGGAAGGGGAGCAGTGGAGATGGACTGATGAGGAGGAGGATTGTATAAATTATGTGAAACAAATACTATCATCAGGGCCTGTGTTACAGCATTATGATAATTGTCTGCCAGTAATCATTTCTTGTGATGCTTCTCCTTTTGGAATTGGTGCTATTTTATCTCATGTCATGCCCGATGGTACTGAAAGGCCAGTCCAGTATGCTTCAAGAACACTTGGCCCCAGTGAAAAAAACTATTCACAATTATATAAGGAAGCTTTGGCCATAATATTTGCTTTAAACAAATTTAATATGTTTGTTTCCGGTCGATCTTTTACTATAATCACAGATCATAAGCCTCTTCTGGGAATATTCAAGCCAGGTCATCCTATCCGAGATGTGTTATCCCCAAGAATGTTACGTTGGTGCCTGATGCTATCTTCATTTGACTACCAAATTAAGTATCGCCCTGGCAAACAGCATCAGATTGCTGATTTTCTCAGTCGCTATCCATCCTCCACTGAGAGCAAGGATGAATTTCCAGACCCTGCAGGGATTCATTTGTTAGACACCGAAGAAACAGAATCTTCCTTGAATGCTGATGCTATTGCAATGGCCACTCAAAATGATTCCATTTTAAGCAGAGTGAAAAATGCTTTATTGAATGGCTGGTCCCATAGCAATGTTTTAGATGAAACTTATAAATATCTCCATTCACCTCCCGGTACCTTTTCAGTCCAAAAAGGTTGCATCCTAAGAGGAGTAGTAATACCAGAAAGTCTGAGGATGACAGTGCTGGCCAGGTTGCATAAAGTGCATCAAGGGATTGTTCGCACAAAATCCATTGCCAGATGCTATTTTTGGTGGCCATCAGTGGAGAAAGACATTGAGGAGATGATTGCTGCCTGTCCTCAATGTCAGCAAGGATTGTCAAATCCTCCCAAGGCACCAGTTATCCCGTGGAGTACCCCAACGAAACCATGGTCTCGCCTCCATCTAGATTTTGCTGGACCAATGCATGGGCATTCCTTCTTGATCCTTGTCGATGCCTATTCCAAATGGATTGAAGTAGAAGATACAAGGTCCTCTTACAGCGCTGCCACTATAGTTAGATGCTGCCGAAACTGGTTCGCAACACATGGTCTACCAGATGAGGTCGTCACTGATAATGGTCCGGGGTTCCGCGCCAGCGAATTTGCTGACTTTTTACGAAGAAATAATGTCAAACACACCTCTTGTGCACCTTATCATCCTGCCTCCAATGGACAAGCAGAAAGAACTGTTCGGACCTTGAAAGCAGCCCTTGGAAAAATTCCTCCTTCAAGGTGGGCCTTGGAACTTCCAGGAATTCTGCTTACCCTGAGAGTTACGCCAAGTACCGTCACAGGCCTCAGTCCAGCAGAACTGTTGATGGGACGTCGCCTGCAGACCTTCTTAGGGAAATTGCATCCAGCCAGTACGATTCCCAAGAGCGAGAGTAAGAGAGATGAGGCACTTAATGGTGCGCAAAAGAAAGAGGACTTCCAAACAGGCGATTCAGTATTATTTAGGGAATATTCAGGCAATAAGTGGCAGAGAGGTATCATATACAGGGTGTTAGGGCCAAGGAATTTTGAAGTAAAAGGGGAAAACGGATACTTAGTTAGAAGGCATTTAAATCAATTAAGGCATCGCAGAGCTCCTAATTCCCTCCCTAACAACTATTCCCAAGAAGCCATGAACTCAAAATGCAAAAATTCCCATTATTCTCTTCCTTCAAATTCTTTCAGACAGATAGCTCCTGCTCTTCCAACACCAGCTGTTCCTGCAGCACAACCACCACTTGGGGAGGAAGGAGAAAGGTCCAGAGAACAGTCAACTGAACAACCTGTCAGCAGAAGTTCTAGACAAAGACGAACTGTTTTCGAAACTAGACTAAGAGACTTTGTGAAGTGTTAAAGTGATTTGTTTTCTTTAAATTAAGTTTAAGTTCTTAAGTAATTTTATCATGAAAGTGAAAGACAAGGACCTGAAATTGTGCGTTTGTTCTCATAGATGATACTATTTTTAAGTGATAATTTTTTAATGATGTATAAATATTTCAATTTAAGGATTTCCTAATTTTGTGTATCTTGTTTGCTAGATTTTCATTATGTTCTTTCGCTAATTCTTGACATTTTGATTGGTATCACAAGCTAAAGGGGGGAGGAGTTGTAGTGTATTTATTGCATTCGCTTGTGTGTATGCATTTAACGCTTCATTTGTACTTTTGCTTAACACGGGACTGCTGCCGGAAGCCAGGCGGTACGATGTAGCTCTCTCACCTGTGTGCATGTGCACTTGAAAACTTAATCTGTATCCGGGCACCATCTAGGCCATCTTAGTAATTAAACGTTCTGTGGATATTAACTACGTTTTAATTATTGCACGACAGAACAATTTGGCGACGAGGATGGGATACGTTCAACAATAATTTCATTACTTTCGAATGTTGTACGGACTTAGTCTCACGTGTGTGCTGTGACAGTGGCCATGTTTTTGTGTCCGGTGTGAATCGAGTTCTTTTCCGTTATTTCGCGTACTCAATGTGCTTCTTGTGCCCAGGTTTCTGTAATAATATTTGTGAACGTTATTTACTTACTTATTTGTCCGTGGATCGGTAGTTTGCGTTGTAATTTGTGTTTTTGCCTGACCACGTGACCATCTCTGTTCACGAACTTGTTTAATTCTCGCTAAGCCGCCTAATTTTCATTTGATTGCCCATAAGGAAGCCGATATTTGCTCCGAAAACCGCTTATTGGGAGAGATATTTGAAATATCATCCAAACTCAGCTGAAATTTGCTCGGAAAACTTCTTATTTAGCAAGATATTTGAAGAATCCTCCAGCTGAAGCCGATATTTGCTCCGAAAACCGCTTATTTAGCAATATATTTGGAAAATCTTCCAAAATAAAACAAAATTTGCTCCGAAATCGGCTTATTTAGCAAGATATTTGAAAAATCTTGTAAATTAAGCAAAAATTTGCTCCGAAATCGGCTTTTTTAGCAAGATAACTGAAATACCTTCTAAAATAAACTCAAAGTTGCTCCGAAAACAGCTTATGTAGCAAGTTATTTGAAAAATCAGCCATAATAAGCCGAAATTTCCTCTGAAAACGGCTTATTTAGCAGGATATTTGAAAAATCATCCAGAATAATCCGAATTTTCTCCGAAAACGGCTTATTTGGCAAGATATTTGAGAAATCCTAAATATTAAGGCCGAAATTGGCACCGAAAAGGGCTTATATATCAAAATATTTGAAAAATTCTCCATATTAGGCCGAAAATTGCTCCGAAATTGCCTTATTTAGCAAGATATTTGCAAAATGTTCACAAATAAGCCACAATTTGCACTGAAAACGGCATATTTAGCAGGATATTTGAAAATGCATCCAAACTTAGCCGAAGTTTGGTCCGGAAACGGCATTTAAGAAAGATATTTGATAAATCCTCCATAATAAACTGAAATTTGCTCTGGAAACGTCTTTTTTAGCAAGATATATAAAAAATCTTGCAAAAAAGCCATAATTTGCTCCGAGAACAGCTTATTTAACAAGATATTCGAAAAATCTTCCAAAATTTAGCCAAAATTTTCTCCGAAAACATCTTATTTAGAGGGATATTTGGAAAGTCTTCTAAAATAAGCCGAAATTTGCTCCGAAAACGGCTTATTTAGAGAGATATATGGAAAATCTTCCAGATTAAGCGGAAATTTGCTCTGTAATTGTCTTATGTAGCAAGATATTTGAAAAATCTCCATTATATTCCGAAATTTGCTCTGAAACCTGCTTATTTAGCAAGATATTTGAAAAATCTTGTAAATTAAGCAAAAATTTGCTCTAAAGTCGGCTTATTAAGCAATGTATTTGAAAAATCTTCTAAAATAAGCCGAAATTTCCTCCGAAAACGGCTTATTTAGCAAGATTTTGGAAAATTCTTTCAATTTAAGCCGTAATGCTCTCAGAAAACGTCTTCTTTAACAAGATATTTGATAAATCTTCCAAATTAAAAAGAAATTTACTCAAAAAAAGGTTTCTTTAGCAAGAGTTTAAAAATCTTTTAATATAAACCGATAATATCTCAGAAAACGGCTTTAGTACGATCTTGCAAAAGCCTTACGAAATAAGCCTAAATTTGCTCAAAAAATGGAATCTTTAGCAGGATTTTGGAAAAATATTTCAATTAAAGCCGAAATTTGCCCAACGGCTTCTTTAAGAAGATTTTGTAAATAATTTTCAAATGAATGCATTACTTGCATTAATCCGTAAATTGCAAATAAAACTATAGCATGATTTCGGTAAGATCTTCCAAAATGTGCCGAAATTTGTACAAAAACGGCTTCTTTAGCTAGATTTTGGAGATTACTACCAAATTAAGCCTAAATTTGCTCAAAAAACGGCATTATTAGAAATATATTTGAAAAATCTTCCAAATTAAGCCGAAATTTGCTAAAAAAAAAAAACAGTTTCATTTTCATGAGATTTGTCATATCATCCATATTAAACCGAATTTCTACAAAAAGCGGATTCTTTAGTATGATTTTAGAAAAGTCTTAACAAAAATGCCGAAATTTGCTCAGGAAACGGTTTCTTTAGCAATATATTTGAAAAATATTGCAAATTAAACCGATATTTGCTCAAAAAACGGCTTCCTTAGCAAGATTTTGGAAAAATTTTTCTAATTAAGCCGAAATCTGCTCAAGAATACGGCTTCTTTCAGAATATTTTGGAAATATCTTTCAAATGAATACAAAATTTGCTCAAAAAACAGCTTCTACAGCAAGATTTTGGAAATTTCTTTTTAATTAAGCAGAAATTTGATCAAAAAACGGTTTCGTTAGCAAGATATTTGAAAAATCCCCCAAATAAAACCGAAATTTGCACAAAGAACGATTTCTTTTGCAATTTATTTGAAAAATCTTTCAAATGAAACCAAAATTTGCACAAGGAACGGTTGATTTAGCAAGACATTTGAAAAATCTTCCAAATTACGCCGAAATTTTCTCCAAATACGGTTTTTCTAGCAAGATATTTGAAAAATCTTCGAAATTAAACCTAAATTTGCTCAAAAACGGAATTCTTTGGCAAGATTTTGAAATAATCCTTCAAATTAAGCCAAAATTTGCAAAAAAAACGGTTTCTTTACCAAGATATTTGACAAATCCTCAAAATTAAACCGAAATATCTCAAAAAACGGCTTTTCTAGCAAGATTTTGGAAAAATCTTTCAATTTAACCCGAAATTTCCTCAATAAACGGCTCCTTTAGGAATATATGTGAAAAAACCTCCAAATTAATCCGAAATTTGCTCTAAAGACGGCTTCTTTAACAATATTTCAGAAATTTCTCCCAAATTATACTGAAATTTGCTCAAAAAACGGTTTCTTTGACAAGATATTTGAAAAATCCAGCAAATTAAGCCGAAATTTGCAAATAAAGCAGCTTCTATAGCATGATTTTGGTATGATCTTCCAAATAAGCCGAAATTTGTACAAAGAACGGCTTCTTTAGCTAGATTTTGGAGATTACTTCAAAATTAAGCAAACATTTTATCAAAAAACGGCTTCTTTAGCAATATATTTGAAAAATCTTCGAAATTAAGCTTACATTTGTTAAAAAAACGGTTTCTTTAGCAAGATATATTAGAAATCATCCAAATTAAACAGAAACCTGCTCAAAATACAGCTTCTTTTTCAAGATTTTGGAAAAATCTTTCAATTTAAGCCGAAATTTGCTCAAAATTTAGCTGCTTTAAGATGATTTTTGAAGAATCTTTCAAATTGAAACAAAATTTGTTAAAAAACGGTTCCTTTAGCACGATTTTTGAAATTACTTCCCAATTTAACCGAAATTTGCTCAAAACGGCTTCTTTTCCAACATTTTTGAAAAATCTTTTAAATTAACCCAAAATTTCCTCAAAGAACTGTTTCTTTAGCTAGATATTTGAAAACTCTTCCAAATTTAGCCGTAATATCCTCAATAAACGGTTTCTTTAGTAAGGTTTTCGAAAAATCTTAAAATTAAGCCAAAAGTTGCTCAAAAATGGCTTCTTTTGCAAGATATTGGAAAAATCGTCCAAATTAAGCCGAAATTTGCTCAAAGAATGGATTCTTTATGAAGATATTAGAAAAATGTTTTAATTTAAGCCGAAAGTTGCTCAAAGAACGTCTTCTTTAGCAATATATAATAAAATTCTTCCAAATTAAGCCAAACGTTGCTCAGAAAAAGGATTCTTTAGCAGGATTTTGGAAATATCTTCCAAATTAAGCCGAAATTTTCTCCGATAACGGCCTATTAGCAAGACATTGAGAAATCTTCCGAATTAAGCAAATATGTGTTTAGAAAACGACTGATTTAGCAAGATATTTGAAAAATCTTCCAATTAAGCAGAAATTTGCTCCTAAAACGCCTTATTTAGATTTATATTCCAGGAACTCATTCTGCGATTCCTCCTTAACCAATTTTTTTACCTCCGTGTATTTCTGTCGCTCAATTTTAAAGTCAACTCCGATCTTCTCAAGCCTCTTCATCTTTAAGTATACGAAGGAACTCTATTCAGCTATCCTCAACGCTATTACTACTCACAAAATTATAAAAGTCGTCCCTGTTAACGTTGATAAGTATAATCCCTGAATTCCGAAAAATTCGCCTTACGAAACATATAAACCTGCCGAGGCGGTTTGAGTGGTTTTACTATATTCGTTTTAATTACTGATTTTATTACTTGACCTTCGCGAATCGTCCTCGTAACTTTCTTGTTAAGTTGATCTAAAGCATGGATAGTAAAAGTATTTACTAATTTCTGCAATATACTCTTTTCCCGACCTGAATATGAACTCGATAAATTATCCCAATTAATATGGGGAAGGTTAAAATCCTCTCCTACAATGATGATCCCTCATTTTCTTCCGAATGATATCTGGTGATTCGGCTAGTTCCTGTATACATTCAATATAACTATCTGGGGGCCGATAAAAGGAACAAAAGAGTACCTTCCTTCCGTTCTGTCCAAAAACCGAACTGCATACCATTTCACTTGTACCGTTTCCTAGAAAGTCGACGCGCTGACTCTTCAAAGATACTTTTACAGCGATAAATACCCCTCCGCCTATCCTACAGAGTCTATCTTTACGATATACAATATAATCCGGAGGAAATATCTCACTCGATTCAACATCTTCGCTTAACCAACTTTCCGTTCCTATCACAATATCCGCGCAAGTGATTCTAGTGAGATTATGAATTCGGCCTGCTTATTCCGTATACTTCTGCAATTTACGACTATAACTTTCAAATTACTCTCGTTCCTCTTTAAAGAAGGGCATCTTCTCTCATCACATTTTGATTTGGCATAATTCTCTTTTCTAACGAAATTATGAGCTGGTATCGACTTTCTAAGCTCGCATAAACTTTCAATCTCGTTATTGTGGGTGTCAGATCTAATACGCGAAATCTTATTACTCAATAACCTACTGCTACACACTAACCTAAAAAAACACCCACATCCCTAAACACCCTACCTGCTACCTTCTCCGCAGCCTCGGCTGAATAGTGAACCCCGGAATGGTGAAGGGGTACCCTACAGGAGCCAAGAACGCGGCACAGATCGACAAAGCCCACCCCTCTATCCCGACAGAAATCTCTCAGCCGACGGTTCAGACCAACCACCCTACTCCAAACCGTACGGCTTCGATCAATCCGGGGAACAATACTGCAAATGGAGAGCCCAATACTAACCCCAGATGACCCCCGGACACGTGCAACCTTAGAAATCAGGTCCTCAAATGAATCCAAGATCTCCTCGGAGCCACGAGCCGAAGCATCATTGGTGCCAACATGGGCCACCACATGCAATGAGGAGCAACCCGTCTCCCCGACCGCCGCCCTCAACTCCATCACCTGGGGCACCGTACCTCCGGGTATACACCTGGAGAACACCCGCTCCACAACACCCTCCCGGCGGGCCCTTCGCCGCAACGGAGACACCACACGCCGGACATTATAGCTCCCTATCACTAACACTCCCCCCAAGCCCGCCTTCGGCCCAACCCCCACCGTGGCAACGGGCGAGTGCTCCAGCTCAATGTCCGTCAACACCTCAAACCTATTGCTGGTGAGGATAGGTTCAGCCGAAGCATCCCCAGCACACTGCTTCCTCAGCACATCACCACGATCACGACGGCAGGCGACCACCTTCCACTCACCAGCTCTCCGAGAAGGGCAAGCAACGACCCGCGTGGATTCCTCCGCAGAGGAGCCATTAGGCTTGCCAAGTTTAGTGCTTCGGCTAGAAGGCGGAGCACGACAAGCTTTAGGGCTCTTAACGGAGGGAACCTCACGAACCGAAACCCGACCTGACCCAACGAGCAAGGAGCGGAGGTCCGCAACTTCCCTCTCAAGGATCTCGACTCGAAACACATGTGCCTGGTAGCCAGCGGTCCTCAGAAGAGACCCACGGGAGACCTCTGGGGAGCCATCCTATACTAACTTCCTAATTTAATAATTTAATAAGATAAGAATTAACTAGTACAAGCTGCTTAAAGATAAGGAACTGACCTCACACTTCGATTGCTAATGAAGTAATATGACCAAGCTAACTCTTTAATTACTTTCGAATTAATTAAATTATCACACTACTTTAATAAACAAAAAGACTTAGAACACTGCACTAAATTCCTTCAGTACTTGGGAAATGAGAAAATATGTAAACAAGAACTCAGATATTGCGCGGCAAAAAACAGCTGACAAACGTTTCGCGAGCACTCACTACTGTAAAACTGTAACACAAAAAATAATCAAAAACACTGCGTAGAGAACAATAAATGACACAGTAATAAGAAAGAACAATAAGTAGCTTCTATCAAGACAAACTGAGATGAAAATTATACTCATCTGCCCAGAGAAACTAAACTATCGACGTAAATTCTCCAACGGTCTTCGCGCCGAACATCCAATTTACTCAAACACTCGTATAAATCTAAAACCTTAACCAAACCAAACAAAATTAACACTGAACTATAACTTGATACTTTATAACCACAATACAATAGGACAACTTCTAAAATTAGAGGTATTTCCCCAAAAATAAACACAAATAATAATAATAATAATGCTCAAATCCCGCAAAAATCGCCTATTGTAGCAAGAAATTTGAAAAATCTTGCATACTAACGATCAAATCCCGTAGAATTCGCCTAAATTAGCAAGATATATGAAAATCAACCAATATTGTGCTATAATCCCGCTAAGTTTCCCTATTTAAGCAAGGTATTTGGAAAATCTTCCAAAATAACAGAAGAAAACCAAAATTTTTTTCTATTTTAGCATGAAATTTGAAAAATCTTCCAAAAACCGGAAGAAAACAGCAAATTCCGGCAATTTTAGCAAGATATTAGAAAAATCTTCCAAAATAACAAAAGAGAACGGTAAAAATTCGCCTATTTTAGCATGAAATTTCAAAAATCTTCCAAAATAACGGAAGAAAACCGCGAAGTTCGCCTATTTTAAAAAGATATTAGAAAAATCTTCCAAGAAAACATTTAAAATCCCACAAAATTTCCCTATTTTACGAAGATATTTGAAAAATCTTCCAGAAGAACACTGAGATCCCGCAAAATTCTCCTATTTTAGCAAGATATTTTAAAAATCTAACAAAATAACGCTCTAATCCCTGAAAATTCCCAATTTTAGCAAGATATTTGGAAAATCTTCCAAAATAAGACGCAAATTCAGCGAAATCCCCCTGTTTTAGGAAGATATTGGAAAAATCTTCCAACGAAACGCTCAAATCCTGCAAAATTTGGCTATTTCAGCACGATATTTGAAAAACATTCCATGATAACGCTCAAATTCCGCAAAATTCGGCTTCTTTATCATGATATTACGAAAATCTAACATAATAACTTTCTAATCCCGCAATACAAGGAACATTTATCACGATAACTCAAGAATCTTACTAAATAACGCTACAATCCGGAGAAATTCGGCTATGTTCGCACGATATTTGAAAAATATTGTAAAATACCACTCAAATCCAGATAAATTCGGCTAGTTTCGCAAAATATTTGAGTAATCTTCCAAAAAACGCTAAAATCCCGAAAAATTCGGCTTATTTAGCACGATATTTTAAAAATCTTCCAATTAAAAGATCAAATCCCGCTTAATTCGGCTTATTTAGCTCGATATTTCAAAAATCCTCCAAAAAAAGATTGAAAAAAAAATTTTGGACCTAACAGTATGATGACACCACAATTATACTTGTATGAGGTATCTTAGTTGCAGTTTTCATTTCTGAATGCTGTGTTGACCTTCTTTGCAAGTTTCTGTAATTTATCAATTCTAGAACATAGATTTACTTAGGACTGGAATTACTACTGCCAAAATATCCTTACCACAGTTCATCCTTGGCTATCTAACTTAACTACAAAAAAACACACAATTACAAAACATGATATATAATTCATAAAAATATAGTATAAATCACTGTGTGATTTACATCACAATATACAAATTCTTATAAAAGATCATCACAACACCAGTTTGCTCCATAAGGACAAAAACCATGACTTAGAAACATAGCTTACAATTTAAACCATAATTATTTTTATCATGAATGACATTCAAAAGAAGAACATGAATTTGATGGATTATGTATAGAAAACTGTATGATTAATACAGATGTTATGTAAGCATTAAACGAAGAAATAAAAATAAAGATTCTTATGGAAATGAAAACAATAAACAAATACTAGCTGCAACATTGCTAAAAGGGTCTTTAGATGCCTTCTGATGCATAATTACATGACTTTTTCAAAAGTATATGCCCAGCTTTGAATGAGGAAAAGAATAATCAATGCTTCTCTTATTTTCTATAATCTATTCCTTAACAATTTCTCCCAATTTTCAAACAATTCATCAATTAATTGCTTGAAAATACAGATGAACTTTCAGTTATTTAAATAAAATACCAAAATATTTCTTTAATTAATGTAATTTACATGATGGATAAATCATAGTTACTTTGATATGATCTTATCATCAGTCTCCAGCATATAGAAATATTAGAGGTAGAATAATTCCAAAATTATTCAGAAGGCATCTTGATCATTTTCTATAGCTCTCAAAAAATTTTCCCAATTTGATTACAGATAACACTTTTCAGAACTATGCATTTACAAAATAATATAAAATTACAATTTATTTACATATTTATTACAATTCTAGAATTGGGATATAGTAAGAATTAAAGAACCATACCTACAGGTCTAGAATTTAAAGAATCAATTATTTTTATCCTTTTTGGAAATTTGTAATACATGTTCAAGTGATACATTTGTTTCTCCATATGGTAGAATTATGGTTCCTGGTGTATGAATATCAACAAATCTTGTAACTTTTATTATAACAACAAGAAAATACAATAATGGAAGAGTACACATAATATAGGATGAGAGTTAAGCCTTTCGAATTCTTATTTAAATGCTGAATAATTTAAGTTTCATAAATTCTTACATAAAGAAGTGAGTTCAAAAATTTCTCACAAATATCTTTCACATCTTCTTTATTTAAGCTCAAAGTCTTTGGCATTCAAATTTAAATATTGAAAAATAGGTTTTCTTCTAGTGAGAAAATAGAGCTTTTTTACTTTTCCAAAACTCCCTTGCAAGCTTATCACCTTGACGATGCTCCAGTGCTGAAAGGGCTTTTGAATCTGCAAATAAATAGGAAAGTAAATGATACTAATTTTGTTTATCAACTTATTATACCAGTCTTCATAATGCTTTATCAAACGAAAAAAGAAGTTGCATTTTATCTCCTTCATATATTCTTTGCATTATTAATACTGATCCCATATCAATCCTCAAGTTTCTTAAAATGAAATATTAGAAATCCTTACTAAGAAATGAAAATCCTTGCATCCTCTGCATCAAAAAACCATGTAGCTCTTATTTCAATACATCCTAAGTCCTCTATGCTGAAATACATTATAATAAATCAGAATCTAATCTAGGGATTGCTTTCACAAATATCTTCAATTTAACGCCAATTTAGTTTTTGAATTATTGAAACAACTGCCTTAATTTTCAAAATCATTATATATATATATTTCTATGTAATAACTGCTTCCCATTCAATTACCTGCCAGTTGCAGATGTCTTAAGCGGGAAGTATCTAGCAGTAAGTAGTCCTTACGCAGTATCATGATAAAATTCACAGTCTCAGTATCATGATAATTGAAATGAAAAATGAGGAAAGACAGGCACTTATACTCTCTCTCACTGAACCATCCTTCAGTCTTGTATTTTCATAAGGAGAATTTCTAAAAAGGCGTTAATTCTCATTTGATCTGAATCATTAAACTATTTACTGCCTAAAAATTTTACTTGTTCCACAGAGTGCAAATTTGCAGTCAAAGGAATAATTAAACATTACAGGCAAAGGTTGAAATAAAGAGTAGGTATTTTCATTGTCACAACAGCAGCTTTGGTTTTGGCCATGCATACACGATATAATGGTATTTGACTTAGCATCCTGAAAAAGCTTAGACTGCTTCACTTCAGTTTGGTGTGGGGTTACACTGTACTGTATTTTGAATTCCATTTAAAATAGACTCATCCAAACTATGACTAAAATTCCAGATACAGATGTCAAATCATAATGTGAGTGAGCCTCAAGAGAGTACTCTATATTGATATATATGACATATCTTCACCATGTATAATGTTCCTGTATATAATTAACATCAAACGGAAATAATGGTAGTAAAAAATCTGGAAATGCATCATAAGAAAGAAAGTAGAACTGTTATTTAGGTAGAGGGTTAAGGTTAACCTAGGCTGTGAATGTAGAAAATATCCAAAGGAAAAACAGATTTGAAAAAACATCTGATGGGAACAGGGATCTTGTCACACTTATTTCAAGTCTGTTTTTCCTTGGGATTATCATTTAGGTCTTTTCCATTCAAATTAGCCAAAAAATGATAAACATATCAATTTAATTAAAAACTTTGCCATATATTATAGTACAGTAGAACCTCACTTAAGAAACTTTCAGCAGACCACCCAAAAATGTTTCATAAGTAAGGAGTTTCACAACTGAGGTTTTATGGCAAGAGAGTGTGAATCCCATTTCAGCAGCCCAATTTGGTCTGTTTGCTTCCTGGCTGCAATTACTCAATTGGAGGCTGGAAAATGAAACTTAATACTCTAATTCACTTAGATGCAACACTACAAATGTTCATGTTACCAAAAAAGATATATAAATTTGTATTCCTGAACAATGTTTCCAAAGTTGAATTTCTTGATCCAATTGTTAGCTTAAACATGAGTTTAAATTCACACTTCAGAAATATTGTGATGATGATGCTAAATGAGTGCAGAAGAGCCAATATTTGAAGAAATTTTGCTCATGGACAGCTGTTTTGTAACCAGGATACAGACCAAGATTAAAGACTGAAGAAGGGAGAACCTCAATAAAAGTCGTGCATATTAATAGTGATATAAGTGATAAAAATTCACAAAAAATCTGATAATTTTTCGACATATCCTTAGTCACACTTTCCTAACATTCCAGCAAATGGGTGGTTACAAATTTCAAATCTATGAGCACATTGTTGTTTACTGTCAGTTCATCTTCTAAAATCAACAGCAGTATTTCTTTATAAAAATCTGCTATGATATAAAGATAGTTTTTCCTTTGCTAACTAGTTTTCTTCAAAAATAGAATATCACTAGATATGTGCGGAGATCTGAAATAAGTTTTAATTCTATTAAATGATAAGGCATGTGGTATAATAAAATCATTATACTTTCAGCCATTTTTATATTAAAAACAATAAATTTACCTTAAGTTACCATAAATAAGCCACAAGCTCTGGTTGGTAGCAGCTGGATTGTCATTCATACAATTACAGTAGAAGTCCATTATAATGAGTGCAACATATAACGAGAGTTGCGTTATAGAGAGTGATTTATTGGCCTTTGCCCGTCTCAAAGCAAAAAGGATAGGGAGTTAAATCCATTATAACAAGTGGTTATTTCTGATGTATCGGTATAACAAATGCCACGTTTCTATATTAGCATAGCAGGATGCATATCTCGGAATCGTCAATTAGTGTAAGAGATGAATTCCTACAAGCAAATGGTAATCTGAGGCGCATTATCTCTTCGAAGACCAGAAAAATTAATTGTAAAAATTGTCGTCATCCACGCATTTGATTCCCACAACTCGCCCCATCCCTCCTCAGCTTTGATTAGAAACTTCTCACGAGTTTCTCTCTCCCCGTTGTCCCTCTGTACTTACTATACCCAGGTCTCGTTTCTTTTTGGCAACGGCCCCTGTAGTCAGCGAGAATTTGTAATTGAGTTCCAATCTTATTGGCATCTACCCGTGGGATTTGTTTCCATACAAAACTTTGCACCAAATCGTCTGATCCAGGATAGGTAAGAATATTGGAGTTAGAAGCAGCGCTGATTCTGATTCCACATATTATATTAGAGGACACACTTTGGTTATGGTTAATAAATCATTGAAATAATAATTTTGATGCGAATGTACTTTTCACACATTCTGAAGCATTTGTGAAAACAATAAAAACCATACAGTTCCATTGCTGCATTCCGATTGCCACATTTCCCTTGGATTCAAAAGGACGGGCATTTAGTTTTAGAAATTGGCTATAACGGGTACTCTTTACAACGAATACTATTCCAATTTTTGCCAGCTCTCGTTATAATGGTATTCTACTGTATTTCAATTGGTTCTTTCTGGCAAGTCGTATAAGGGAGGTGTTTCCTGTCCTGGGACCAGAAAAATACGTTTAATAACCGAGTTCGTCGTATAAATGAAGTTTCATAAGGGAGGTTTCAAATACATGGGGTCTGATGAGGTTATTCACGGGACCAAAAAAATCAGTGTATAAGTGTGGTTGTCCTATAAACAAGGGTCATATATTTTAGGTTCTACTGTATTTATTTTTACCATATATCTGGATGTATCCCAAGTTTTAATCAATTATTAAACATCGAGATTCTGAAAATAAAGGAGAGTCAGAATGATCCACGTAAGTGCATCCTGCATATATAAACACACACATTTTTTTCCCTAAATCTACAGCCTGCAAAAATTTTAGACATTGGACTCTGTGTGAATTTTAAAGGACCAAACCAAGAAGCATTAACAGTGAGGTCAAACTTAAGTGCCAACTAATTTTTGCCATATTTTTAAAAACAGTATTGAAAGAACTGATGAGGTTGAAATTCAGAGCAAGATATTCATTTTCAAGGCTAAACAAGAGAGAGATCATAGCGTATAATGCAAGAATGAAATCCAAATCAAACATTGATTACCTGGATTCCCTGGTCTACTTAAAGGAAGATGAATCTGAGGCAATGTCTCCAATCCAACCATCATATCAGTGGAAGGAATTCTTGAAAATGGAACATATGCTTCTGCAAGAAATTCATTTGCCCCTATCATATCATAGTCTTTCACTACAAAATAGAGAAGAGCATTCTTTGTTTCCTTTTGCTCTGCTTTCAGTGTTCTGCAAAAAAAACTAACTTTATTGCATGGGCAGTTCAGTTTTAATTTTTTAAATATTTTTCTTTCATCTTCGAACTATTTCTTTTATCTTAAATACTCACACTGTAAAAGTTTCATCAAACAAAGGAAATAGGCTTTTCTTATGTGTCTTGGTTCTTGGTTTTGTTATTCCAGAAAATTTCTCCTCAGGAAGTAGATGTACTTTCACATAAGGGTCACAGGAACCTGAAATTAGTCCAAACCGTTCAAACTAACACTGAGTCAACAGCTACCAATTAGGAGTTATATTCATGAAGTATACATATAAGGAAGTACTTTATAAGAAATCATATATTGAATACCAAATGTTCTGAATTTGTTCATAAGCTACATTTAGAAGGAATTAAGCTATGTCCTTCAATTACTAATGTTAAAAAATAATATTTTGGTCCTTAGATAAAAACCAGCACATATTGCACGAAGTCTGTAATTATTGGGAAAAATGCCAATTTAAAACTTTCCTGTTATTATGTGTATATCATTGAATGTTGCAATGTCAATTTTTAAAATTGTAAATCCCATTATTCTATAATATGAAGTATTCGCAAAAGAAATGAGTATAGGAATACTTTCCTGCTACTTTGCAGCCAGTTATATACTGTTCAAAAAGGAAATTTTTATATCACACTATATCTTGGCTCCTATTATATGGAATGGTATTTTTTCCCTGTCTAATATTCATTGTCCTTCTCAATAACATACCAAACTAATAAGTTATTACCTTTTCAATTGTTCATAATATGTTTTTGAATAAGCCTATATAAAAGATATCAGAATTGAACATGAAAGTTTTGACCTTAAAATTTAAATTTTCTAATGCTTGTTTTAGATGTGCATATCAAATTTGGAAGAAAGTTTTAATTTATCAATGAAAAAAGAATGGGAATGATTGCTTAAGCCAAGATATAGAGTTAGAAAAGGAAGGGATTTTGCTGCAAGGCTAAATGCACTAATTTTTGCAGAAAAATGATTAAAATACAACAAAAATCATTGCATTCAGAATAACAATAACCTAATTATGACATAAGATTCATCCTTTTCCCAATAAAAAGTTAAAATGGGTCTAAATCACTGTAGATATAAAATCATCCTAGACCAAATTACTGGCTGGGATATAAAAGTCTATCATTTTAAGCCAAAAAAAGACTAAAAATGGCAAAGTCAAAGTTTCAATTTGATAAGAACATTAACAGGTGGTTTGCTGGGTCATAATTAGTAGAATGGTCTCTTAAACTATCCAAACAACTCTCCATCATTGATACATAGTGCAAAAAAATAGCTAACAATAATACAAATAAACAGGATGGCCAAGATGGTGAATGAACACATCTTGCTACCACATGACTGACCCAACTTCTAGAAGTTATGTATAAACGATAAATAAAAAAAATAAAAGAAATACAAAATACACAACACAAAGGAAGAAATCTTATGATTTCTACATGTTGCTTCTAGGTTCCCAATTCCCAATAATTTTTATTACATAAAAAAGTGATTTTTATCTCCTCATCACAAGTTATTTTGTATTGTTTCATGGGCCCAAAAGATTTCTGCAAATATGTTACTGAAAGTCATATTCCCACTGTTCTATAGAAAAGCTTTTATCTTTCTTGTGTTAGAATAGTAGTTAGTTTTAGAATAGCGTAGTTTTTTTTCTTTGAATGTTTTTGAAAAGATTAAGAAAATAGATAGTAAAAATTCATGCATCTGTAATCCAGTTACAGACAAATAGGAGTCAATCATGGCCTTCAAATATTATGAAGAGAACAGATTCAATTTTAGAGAATAAATACTTTCACTTTGATGAACTGCAGAGTACATTTTAGGATATAATATATACAGAGTGGTACATGAAATTTCATACCACTGTTTTAGGTATAACACATTTTTATTTTTATAAAATAAGTACAAAAAAATTCTCACTTGTAATGTCATCTATCAATTTTCCATGAATTCACATTGCATTCACTCGTACAGTTAGAACATGGATACTACTAATATTACTTACTATTATTACTAACTAATATTACATTTTAAAACGATAATTAAATGACATTCCTTGTGCCATCCTGTATATATTTCAACAGCTGAATATGGAACTGTCTGTCCAAAGTATAGGTTGAATTTTGATTTTTCATAACTGAAAATTCATATTCAGAAATCCACAGCTTTCATTTCTATATTAAAATATCAACGTGAGCATTGCATGACAACAAAATACTGCCAGTTTAGGTGAAAATCAAACATTACCATTGGTGTCCATAGGCCTTAAGTTGCGTGCATTCATGACTTCAATTCGAAGAATGTCATCTACAAACTGAAAGCGGACTGTGAGGAGCCCATGAGAAGATGGCTGTCCACTTGCTTCCAATTCAAGTTGTTCTCCAAGTCTCTCTAAATGATACTGATGAATCAACTCATTGGTCTCCATTCCATGCAGAGACAACAAGGATTCCATTCTAGATATCTTCTTCTTACTCTCACATCTTCTGCCCTTCTCCTCTTCCACTTCATCCTCCTGCACCTTTTGACAGCACTGCTCCTCTCTCTGGAAGAAGCTCAACAACATCTTCAAAGTCTCATGCAGGTTGGAGAAGAATGAAGGAGGACGACGTTTCTGTTCAAAGGAAAGAACACAAGCTTACAGTGATTACACAGTCTTTGGATTAGAAAAGATCTGAAGTTATGAAAAACACAAGAATCCATTGGAATGAATTGGAATTATTGATCCAAATATAAGATCATCCTAGATTCTCAGCACTTCAGAAAATAGTTATTTCTATGAACTTTCATGAAACTTCAGGATAATTCAAAAGACATCATGATGACATTAAAAATGGAATACGCATTTAATCACATTTTTTAGTCATATGACTATATTGATGAGGCACAATATACTTTATAATTTTGTATAAAATATGAATGGTTTGCCTTCCTACAATACCTGTTCAAAAGTACAAGTTAATTTATTGCTATCACTTTACAATAGACATGAAGAAATTGTATAATTTCATATATTTATAAAAACATGACCAAATTTTAATGAACTTTCATTATTTTCTTGTTAATAGAAGGGTTTTCTGAGGGTAAGAAACAATTTGGGGGATGGAAAAATATATCATGATCTAGTTTCATTCAATTTATAAGCTTGTGCAAATAATATTTGTGATAAAATATACAGAATTTATGCAAAGAATATATTTCAAAAGCTTTGAATTACCTTATATTAGTTAGATAGTGGCCTTAACCAGGAGAAGATATAGATTAGTAACATTTTTACATCCAAACAGAAATCATAATAAAGACTATAAAATAAAATCAAAACTTCAAATATTTATGTTACACATCATACACTTCAAGATAATAAATTCATAAAAATGCAGGTCAATTTTAATGACTTCCATAATGTTCCTTTGAAGATTCTCTTTGCAATTAATATCAATTCTCATCAATCCCCATTGCAACACAATCCAACATTTAGAAGATTTTTTTATGAAGCAGTTTTCTTCCCTCAACAACTACAACTAATATAAATTGTAATGTTTATTACCTGTAGTTTATGCTATTACATTTTATAAAATTATACAGTTTCATACACTATCTTTTTGCAATTTCTGCACTAATCACTTCCTCCTCCAAAGACCATCTTAAGATGGCATCACAAGCAATCAATACTAGTTTCTTACAAACACAAACATACTTCATCCATTAATCTTTTGCTTCTTTTGTGATGTTATTGTTCATTTAAATCAATATAAAATTTATGAATAAAAAAACAGTAAAGTTCCAATTGATGCATCACAATTTGCTAATTCATCATCATCCTTTCATTATTTAGAATCAAAACCAAGAGCTGGGAATGAAATTTTCTGACTTTTGCAAAAGTTATTTCGAAAAAAAATAAAAATACATACGAGTATATTCTATTATATACAGCCACTTCTCTGGGTGATGTCTGTATGTATGTGTATATATATATATATATATCCCATCATCACACTGCCACAGTTCACTGCCTCAATGGGGCGGAGGGGTGTTAAGGGAGGTTGGATGTGATGTATAGCCCACGTTCAACTATGCCACGAAGGCTTCAACATTATCTCCGGCCAAATTGTGAAAGTGGCATTCACCAACCAGCAGTAGGATAGCCTGGTGAATTATTGTCCTTCATCCCCCAAATGCAAATACAATTAAATACAATTTTCATGATGAGCTTCTGTAATGGAAATTTATCCAGACGTAAAAGCACCACCCATTCGGATGTCCGGGAGGTGGTGGCATTACAGAGGTCCATCATGAGGAAAGAACTACCACCCTACACTTCGCGACTTACAACTGCCGCAGCTTGAAGAGTGAAGACAGACTACTGTAACTACTGAATGAAGCAGAGAAGATAAATTGGGATGTCATCGGCCACAGCAAAGTTAGAAGAAAATCAGAAGACTTGATTACACTCAAGGAAGGTAATTTATTTTATTACAGGGGTACTAAGGATGGAGGTGTCAGGTTCCTGATCAACAAGAGATGGAAAAACAATGTACAGAAGATAGAAAGTATATCTGAGGGAATTTGTAAGTTCATACTCAAGATAAATGAGGGTTACTCTGTTCAGATCATACAAGTCTATGCACCAACAGCAGCAAGCAGCAAAGAAGAAATTGAAAATTTTTACCAAACTCTGGGCACTGAGCATGATAAGGAAGCTCACTATTATAAAATAATTTTGGGTGATTTTAACGCTCGTGTAGGTCAACAGGAAGCCGATGACACCGTCGCACGACAATACGGACTGGGCCAGATAAACGAACATGGTCACTGCTTGGTAGAGTTTGCTGAATGCACCAATATGTACATAACAAATACATATTTCAAGAAGAACCCAAAAAGGAAGTGGAGTTGGAGAAGACCCAACGGAGTAAAAAATGAAATAGATTATATATTGGTTAATAAACACTACACAGTAACAGACTGTGAAGTCTTGAACAACTTTAGCACTGGAAGTGACCACAGTATGGTAAGATGCAGATTGAAGCCTAATCTCCAAATGGAATGCAAGAAGTTGATTTCATGCAAGAAACATGAAATAAGCATCAGAAAACTAGAAGAAAACAAGAATAAATATCAGCTTGAGCTAAAAAATAAATTCTCAGCACTTCAAGAAGAAGGACTAGAAACCAAAGTCATGCAAGCTGTTAAGGAAGCAGCAGAAGAAGTGGCAAGCTCACCAAGAAGAGCTAAAGATATAAAGCTAAGTGACAGCACCCGACAAATGATGGAACGACGTAAGAAACTGTAGAATTCAGTACACAAAGGGATAACATCGAATACGTCGAGCTTTGTAAGGCTATCAGAAGAGCAATTAAGGAAGACGTGAGAAAATTCAATGAGAGAATTGTGCAAGAAGTTATAGAAAACAGCAAAAGTAAGAAGAAGATAAGGATGGTAGCAGAGTACTTCGGCAATCTATACAAGAAGGAAGAAAATGCTGAAGAGGAAAACCAAGAAGAAAGCCAAAACCAACGAGATCTCCTCTCTATTCTCCCAGAAGAAGTAATTGCAGCAATAAAGAAGAACGGAAAAGCAGGAGGCATAGATGGAGTGTAAGCAGAAAATTTAAAACTTGGTGGAACAGAAGTTGCTCACGTTTTAGCGCAGTTATTCACTAATTGCCTGAAACAAGGAAGAATCTCCCAGGACTGGAACCATGCAAGAATAGTCCTTTTGCACAAGAAAGGAAGCAAGGAAGAGCTGAAGAATTATCGCCCCATCAGTCTCCTTCCTGTTGTTTAGAAAACATTCATGAGGATAATAGCTGAACGGATAAAGATTACTCTATCATCTGCCCAGCCTAGAGAGCAAGCAGGATTCTGGAAGAGCTTCAGTACTATGGACCACATCCACACACAACAAGAAATAATCAGCAGGACCATTAGAGAAACGGTGATCAACGGAAAAGCATCTTTTTAAACGCCTCTGTTATCATTCCAGGTTTTATCTTTCCAGCTTATCGGTAAGGCATTCATAATAATTTTCAAAAATCTGCGCAATGCATTCTTATGGGAAAATTGCGATTTTTGGGACTTTCTGGTATCGAACCCATGATAGCTGGCGTAGATGTCTGAATTATTCTGGCATCTAGAGTGTGGGGACATTATGTCGTAAAAATTTCACGTTGATGACATTTGTGGAACATGCTTAGAATTCGTATCCCCTATAAATAGGTATATTCGGAGAGTTAGCTATATATAATTACGAGTAAAAGTTGCTTGCATACTGCAAGCTATCCGTTGAATACAGTATCATACCAAGTACTGCCTCAGTTCAAATTTAAAACTTCGCGCCAAAGACCGCCTGGCGACGAACTAAGAACCCGATCGTGAGAGAAGACAGCAAAATAATATTAGCTAAGTGCCATCCTTACTTGTTCCAAAGTTTCGATTCAATATCTTATCGGGAAGGTCCCACGCCTCTGTCACCATTCCGGGTCTTATCTTTCCAGCTTATCGGGAGGCATTTAAAAAGATTTCCGCAATGCATTTCTTATGGAAGAATTTTGCATCCACCTGGCGTCGAACTCACTGTCATTTGGCTACATTTTTTCCATGAGAAGCATAGAAGACTACCTCAACTGCAACCTCCGAAATTTTGGTTACTCTATCTTAACGATAAGTGCCTCAAAATAATTTTCAAAAATCCGCGCAATGCATTCTTATGGGAAAATTGCGATTTTTGGGAATTTCTGGCATCGAACCCATGATAGCTAGCGTCGAAGTCTGCATTATTCTGGCATCTAGAGTGTAGGGCCAGTACGTCGAAAAAATCTGACGTCGATGGCGCTTGTGGAACATGGTCAGAATTCGTATCCCCTATAAATATATATATATATATATATATATATATATATATATATATATATATATATATATATATATATATATAGGTATATCCGGAGAGTTAGCTATATATAATAGATTATATATAGCTTAATAGATACGACTAAAGGTTGCTTGCATACTGCAAGCTATCAGTTAAATGCAGTATCATACCAAGGAATGCCTCAAAACAATGCTCAAAACTTTGCGCAAATGACCGCCTGGCGTCAAACTAAGGACCAAATCGAGCAAAAAAATTGCATATCAATGTAAGATAAGTACTATTCTGACCTGTTCCAAAGTTTCAATTCAATATCTGATCGGGAAGGTCCTAAAATAAGATTACGCTTTCCCCCTTTGAAATAAATAGTAGAAAAGTAATGACGGTCAGGCATCGAACCAAGAACTGTCAGAGGAACTGCGAACAGTGTAGATGAAACATATGAACTGTCTCTATGTACATAGCATTGTATATCATTCCCGGTTATCGGATATGCATTCAAAAGAATTCTCAAATTGACCGCCATGCATTTTATACTGGAGAATTTTGCACCCACTTGGCTTCGAACTCTGGGTCGTTTTTTAACATTTCTTCAGTTAGTACAATAGATAACCACGGCATCTACAAACTCAGTGATTTTCACTGTTCTATCGCTCCGAGTAAGGACTCAAAACCATTTTCGAAAATTCGCGCAAAAGACCGCCTGGCGTCGAACACAGGACACGTTCGTGAGAGACAATGGCACGCGAATGTTAGATAAGTGCCACTCTGACTTATTCCAAAGTTTCGATCCAATATCTTATCGGGAAGGTCCTATAATAAGATCCGTTATTCCCGTTTGAAATGCATGGTAGAATCGGAATGACGCTCTTGCATCGAACCAAGGACCACTGCAGAAACGCCGAACCCCAGGAAAGAATGCTCTCAAACGCCTCTGTCACCATTCCGGGTTTTATCTTTCCATCTTATCGGTAAGGCATTGAAAAAAAATTCAAAAATTGCAGCAATGCATTTCTTATGGAAGAATTTCGCACCCACCTGGCGTCGAACTCACGGTCATTTGGCAACATTTCTTCCATAAGAACCATAGAAGACTACGTCAACTTTAACCTCCGAGATTTTGGTTTCTCTATCTTACCGATAAGTGCCTCAAAATAATTTTCAAAAATCCGCGCAATGCATTCTTATGGGAAAATTGCAATTTTTGGGACACTCTGGTATCGAACCCATGATAGCTAGCGTCGATGTCTGAATTATTCTGGCATCTACAGGGTGCGGCCAGTGCGTCGACAAATTCTGACGTCGACGGCGCTTGTGGAACATGGTCAGAATTCGTATCCCCTATATATCTATTATATATAGCTAACTCTCCGGATATACCTATCTATAGATATATAGATATAGGGGATACGAATTCTGACCATGTTCCACAAGCGCCGTCGACTTCAGATTTTTACGAGGTACTGGCCCTACACTCTAGATGCCAGAATAATTCAGACATCGACGCTAGCTATCATGAGTTCGATACCAGAAAGTCCCAAAAATCGCAATTTTCCCATAAGAATGCATTGCGCGGATTTTTGAAAAAATTTTTGAGGCACTTATCGGTAAGATAGTGTAACCAAAATCTCGGAGGTGAAAGTTGAGGTAGTCTTCTATATTACGAATGGAAGAAAAGTTACAAAAAGACTGTGAATTCGACGATAGGTGGATGCAAAATTCTTCCATAAGAAATGCATTACTGAAATCTTTGACGATTTTTTTAAATGCCTTCCCGATAAGCTGGAAAGATAAAACCCGGAATGGTGACAGAGGCGTGGGACCTTCCCGATAAGATATTGAATCGAAACTTTGGAACAAGTAAGGATAGCACTTATCTAATATTATTTTGCTATCTTCTCTCACGAAAGGGTCCTGAGTTCGACGCTGGGCGGTCTTTTGCGCGATTTTTTGCAATCTGTTTTGAGGCCGTTCTCGATGAGATAGAGCAATCAAAATCACGTTGTTTGCAGATGAGATGGTCTACCATAGTACTTTAGGAAGAAATGTTACCAATGGCCGTATGTTCGACGCCAGGTGGGTCGGAAATGATTCCATAAGAAATGCATTGGTGAAATTTTGGACGATTTTTTTAAATGCCTTCCCGATAAGCTGGAAAGATAAACCCGGAAAGGTGACAGAGGCGTTTGAGAAGATTCTTTCATGACGTCCACTGCTTCTCTAGTGGTCCTTGCTTCGATGCTAGAGCGTCATTCCGATTCTACCATGCATTTCAAGTGGGAAGAACGGAATCTCATTTTAGGACCTTCCCGATAAGATACTGAATTGAAACTTTAAAACACGTGAGAGTGGCACTTCTCTAACATTTCCATGCCATTGTCTCTCACGAACGGGTCCAGTGTTCGACGCCAGGCGGTCATTTACACTAATTTTTAAAAAATTGTTTTGAGGCCTTTCTCTATGCAGGAGACTATTCAAAATCACAGCGTTTGCGTTTGAAGTAGTTTTCTATAGAACCAGTGGAAGAAAGGTTGCATATGACCGTGAGTTCGATGCCACATGGATGAAAATTTCCCACGTAAGAAATGTATTGCGGCAATTTTTAAGAATTTTGCTGGATAAACTTTGAAGATGATACCCGTAAGGGGAACTTATTGTTAAATTTGTACCAGTTAGCTTGCAGTATGCAAGCAACTTTTACTCGTATAGCTAACTCTCCAGATATACCTATATATAGGGGATACGAATTCTGACCAAGTTCCACAAGCGCCGTCGACTTCAGATGTTTTCGACGTACTGGCCCTACACTCTAGATGCCAGAATAATTCAGACATCGACGCTAGCTATCATGGGTTCGATACCAGAAAGTCCCAAAAATCACAATTTTCCCATAAGAATGCATTGCGCGGATTTTTGAAAATTATTTTGAGGCACTTATCGTTAAGATAGAGTAATCAAAATCTCGGAGGTTGAAGTTGAGCTAGTCTTCTTTAATACGAATGGAAGAAATGTTACAAAATGACTGTGAGTTTGATACTGGGTGGGTGCAAAATTCTTCCATAAGAAATGCATTGCTGCAATTTTTGAAATTTTTTTTCAATGCCTTCCCAATGAGCTGGAAAGATAACCCGGAATGATGACAGACGCGTTTAAAAACATTCTTTTATGAATTTCACCGTCCGTCTAGTGGTCCTTAGTTCGATGCAAGAGGGTCATTCCGATTTCACCATGCATTTCAAACGGGGAAAACGGAATCTTATTTTAAGACCTTCCCGATAAGATATTGAATCGAAACTTTGGAAGAAGTCAGAATGGCACTTCTCTAATATTATTTTGCTATTTTATCTCACGAAAGCGTCCTGAGTTCGACGCTAGGCGGTCTTTTGCGCGAATTATTGCAATCTGTTTTAGGCCGTTCTCGATGCGACAGAGCAATCATAATCACGGTGTTTGCAGATGAGATGGTCTTCCATAGTATCAAAGGAAGAAATGTTAGCAAATGACCGTGTGTTCGACGCCAGGTGGGTTCGAAATGCTTCCGTAAGAAATGCATTGGTGAAATCTTGGATGATTTTTTTAAAATCCTTCCCGAAGAGCTGGAAAGATAAAACCCGGAATGGTGACAGAGGCGTTTGAGAACATTCTTTCATGTTATTCGCCGTTTCTGCAGTGGTCCTTGGTTCGATGCAAGAGTGTCATTCCGATTCTACCATGCATTTCAAACGGGAAGAACGGAATCTTAATTTAGGACCTTCCCCTATAAGATACTGAATTGAAACTTTGAAACACGTCAGAGTGGCACTTCTCTAACATTCGTATGCCATTGTCTCTCACGAACGGGTCCTGTGTTCGACGCCAGGCGGTCATTTACGCAAATTTTTTAAAATTGTTTTGAGGCCTTTCTCTATGCAGGAGACTATTCAAAATCACAGCGTTTGTGTTTGAAGTACTTTTCTATAGAACCAGTGGAAGAAAGGTTACATTTGACCATTAGTTCGATGCTAGATGTTTGAAAATTTCTCACGTAAGAAATGCATTGCGGAAATTTTTAAGAATTTTGCTGGATAAGCTTCGAAGATGATACCCGTAAGGGGAACTTATTGTAAATTTTTACCAATTAGCTTGCAGTATGCAAGCAACTTTTACTCGTATATATATATATAGGTATATCCAGAGAGTTAGCTATATATAATAGATATATAGGTATCTTGTTAGCTATATATAATAGATATCTGAACATATATTGGTATCTTCGGAGAAGAAGCTATATGTAGTAGATATGTTATTTATACAGTTATGTAAGTTATTTCTATTTATGAAAATATGAGATGACACCTTATTTTGCCATGGATAGATTAGGGAAAATCCTAGTCTTGTAGTGGTCACGATCTAAGGCTATGCCAAAATGAGCAGAAATTAGGGAGGAGTAGCTTGGGTTTCTGCCAGTGGAAAGGAGAAAGTTTGTCCTTTCTTCCTATTTCTGGAAGATTAACTTGTTGAGGGCAAAAACAGGTAAATGGATGGTGCATCACTAGGCCACAAGAACTTTATCATCATGTGAATACAGTGATGTTCCATTTTTACCGTATACTTTCTTTACTCATATATGGGCACTGAAACTTATACTGATACTTAGTGTATCCCAAGAAATGGAATCTTTCCTCAGAGTCTAGCTGTTTCAAATTTACTTACTGAGAATTCAGCTTTTCAAGAAATATATACTCTGGTATAAGTACGAGGGTGGTCTGAAAAGTTTCCGACCCCATATTTTTCAGAAATCTTCAAAAAATTTTCAGAAATCATGTCGAGAAATGGCAAAATGTTGGAAACTTTTCAGACCACCTATGTATATCCACTTTGACCCCAAAATTGTACTTTTAATTATAATAATAATTAAAGCAAAAAGTTGTGTTAGATAGATAACTTACCTCAACCCCAGATTCAATCAGACTAAGAAGAACTGTTTCTAAATTCTCCCAGATTATCTCTAAAGTTCTGTCAAAATTCTCAGCACTCAAACTTGAATGCAATGTCATTAGATTGTTGTCTAAATATGACATCAAACGGTCCATTACATTACTCTCCTGATTAAGCAATTCAGCTCCTTCCTGCAGGAACCTCTGCATTGCTGGGCGCATCTGTTCAATCAATTGTCATAATTTACTTACATAATCACTTTTAATCCATTCAATCAAAAATTTGACACAATTAAGTTTAGATTCCAAAATAATTCAGCACAATTAAATATAATATCATTATTAATTTATTATGTGACTAAACTATTGGTACTTTATTTTTCAACAGGTAGTGGTATGGAGTACAGGTACCTTTTAACAAAATTATCATTTTCGTGGAAAAACCAACAAATAAGTTTTAGGATAGTGAATCACTACGCAAAAATTCCACATATAGAATTCCACAGTTTTGATTATTTAGCATGGTTATTCACATACTGTCCTAGTATGGAGTTCCATCAAGTGAAGGCTTCTTCAATTGATTTTAAATAAGTTTTATCCAATTTTAAGTTATTTATAAATTTTAATGTCATGGTGTAAATGCTTTCTTGACAGTTATTGTTTTTAGATATTTCAACCTGGCCTTTTATAATTCAGACTTTTTTTAATATATGCATCTAATTATATCGCTTTCAGTGAATTTGTGGAAGCCTTTCTTTTGGATATCTAGCAATATTTTGGACTTGGTGTTCAAATATCATATGTCTTCATGATACACAAGGTAATTTGGTTCAGGATAATTTGGTCCAGGGTGATTTTAGTTCTACTCTTACTCTTTTTAACTTGTTTATTGGGACAAAGATGAATCTTATATAAAATTAATTGTAATCATAATGGAAGTCCAATAATCCATCTCCCAAAAAAGAATAGGAGAGATAGTTTTTGAGATCTAGAGTTAGAAAGGGAGAAAGATTTTGTTGCTAGCTGCACAAGGCTACACATACTAATTTTTGTATAAATTTGGAATTTTAGATCCAGTACCTTCCTCCAATGAGGATGAGGAGAGATATTTATGGAATAAAATATTTGATTTTGGACTATGTTGTGTAGTTTAGGGCTGTGATGATGGAGGACAGTTGAGGGGGATGCTGAGAAAACGTCTTTAGGGAGAGGGATCTTTTAGTTCAGTGAAACTGTAAACTAAGCAGACGAGCAACATACATCTGGATAGAACATGCTAAAGGTGTTCAGTGAAAGTCAATTTCTGGTCAAAAATCACACCCAGGTCACTGTAGGTTATCAGACAGGGCCATTATTTATTAGGTAGATTGAGGGTAAATACATGGTTCAAAGGGTGAAGGTAATATTAGTCAATTTAGAAGGATCAATTTTGAGACCCCACTTTGAGCACAAGTTCAAACAAGAGCAGTTTGCAGGGAGGAGGAGTCATCTGTATTATTCACTTCTTTTTAATCTTGCAGTCGTCCGCATAAAAAAGTGCCATTGCATTATTACTGCTAATAGTTTAATTAACTTAATTGATACATAAAACAAATAAGAGGGAGCCCAGCATACTACTATGAGAAACCCCAAATAATACTAGGACAGAGAAAGAAGAGATTCCATCAAGAACAACACGCAGGGTATGTCTGGATAAGGAGAGAAAGAAAGGGTGCATTGATGTTGAATCAACTGCTGGGTTTCAGAAAGGAATGCTAATGAAAGCTTTGGCCAAATAGCAAACATCAAGCTGATAAGAATCCTTGAACAATCTGAGAGACAAGAGGCAGGTACCACTGGGAATAAAACAATGAAGAAAGAATAGGTGAAGTGAAAGAAAGTAGTTGATAATGAATTATGCATTTGAAGACGATGGAAAGTACATGAAGGATTGAAATGGAATGATAATCATCAATTCTATTTGATGGGTCACTCTTTAGCAGTGGGGTACCATTTGTTGATTTCCAGTAGGAGAGGAAAGTACCGGGTGAAAAGAAACAGTTATGAAGTTTTTTTATTGGTGCAGGGTAATGATAGTGCAGCGAAGAAAGAGAGCCTCAATGTTGAAAGAGCCAGAGGCCTTGTTTGCTGGTATATGGGCCGAAAGACTTCTGGCATTGAAGGAGAGATATTTCAGAGGGAATTTGAGGAGACAAAGCAGCACTGGGAGAAGTTAGACCAGAAGTAATCATTGAGGCCCTTACCTCCTTAGGGAAGGAAGTTGCAATAGAGTGGAGGGTACAGAGGTAAATTTTCTCCTCTGATTTATGACTGTCCAACATTTCTTGCAATTGTCCAAGATATCAGCAGAAACACTATTGATGTACTCAGTATGTTTAATCCTGACAATGGAATCTTTCCAGAAAGCCTTGGTTGATTGCCATTCTCTGATGGGATCCACAGAATAAGGCATTCCATTGAGCTGTGGTCAGAGAGAAAAATGTTTCGACCGAATACAACTGTTGCAAAATGCAGAGGATGTAATCTAACGTTGCTGGACTACACGTTTGCTGCAAGTTGCATTGGGAAAGCCCCAGACCATGAATACATCAAGAAAAGACTAATCTTGATGGTTAGTTGCAACAACTATGTTGGGAGAACTCCTCCCAATGGAAAAGAACCAACGAGGACACGCATCACACAGATTCTAGGCAATATTTTGATTTGGCTTTCCAGAGGTCGATGAAAGCACCCAAAATAACACTTGTTCACACAATGTGTAGATCTTCTTGTTGGAAAGTCTATTTCAAGCCAAAGAATTTTGCATTCTGTCTCCGTCTACGTGAAATAGAAAAGTTGACTGCAATCAGAATAACTCCACTGTGACTGTTCTAGCCTTGGCAAAAGATATGAAGAAAATTTCCTTAGATCTGATGACTCTTGAGAGCCAAGTTTCATTCATAGCAATAAATTGAAATACTTAGAATTCAGTGATATTATGATCACACTTGGATAATTTGTTTCTATGAATGTTTTTGTAGTAGACAGGTTACCCCCATATCATCAGTTACAGGTTGTGGATTTAGTTCAATATCACCACACACAGACAGCACAAATACATAAGAAAGGTTAAAACAAGTCTGAATCACTGTAGAAATAAAATAAAACCCTGGACCAAATTACCAGTTTCTCCTTCACAAGTAGAAAAGAATTTTCAAATATGCAAAAGCAGGAAGAGTGGAAAATACTTAATAGAATCATATACTGATTACCTTGTCTGCAACTTTTTGTATAATGTCAGCTATCTTATTACCAACAGTTTCCTCAGCATTTGCAATGACAAGCTTCAAAGTTTCTCGACACCGATCAGCCTCCAATTCACTTCGATAGTCTGCTAATTTGTTTAAAACCTCTTCCGTGCCCAAATCTTGGACAAAAGGAGCAAGGGACTCTTGGACATATCCAATGTTGTTGATTGCCAAACACCACTTCATTATGGAAAATATACATTAAAACTTCACGTCACAAAAATCATTTCACACTAAATTACTGCTTTTGTTAATATTTGCTTTAGAATAACACTTTATTTTGGGCTAAAGCCAATTGAAATACTTTCAACAAGATAAAAATTATGCATTAAGAGTGACTCTAAGATTCATTTTAACGTTATGACTGATAATTTATGTTAACTTTAAGTTATGATAACTTTAAGATTTTTTTTCTGGCATAGAAAAATAGATAATGAAGAAATAATCACCTCATTTGTTACTTCAAATTTCTTTTCATAAGCGTCTTCAGTCTCACCCATACCTTCAACTTTCTTTTCCATTTTGTCAGCATAAAAAACGGAACAGCGACAAATATCCTGAAACCAGCAGATAATTGTTGATCAGTATGTTAAAATTTAGATGGAGATATTCTCAGATTTCAATTTTACTTAAATGATGATTGCAATAAAGGAGTAATGTCCTTCCTCATGCAGTTAAATTTTAGATTGAATTATTCTTACAATTACCTGAATAATTATTGCAATGAAAGAGTAAGACCCTTCAACATCAGGCCATGCAAGCTGACTCCAAAATGTTCTCACCTGGAAGCATTTACAGAAAGAATGTTAAAATTAACTAAATTTCAGAAAATGTTTCAATTTACATATTTGAAGAAGAGTCTTTTACTTGATAATAGATGGTGAGAGTGTCAACAGCTGATGAACTGTATCGAACACTTAAGTCAACAGGCACAAGTGTGTCGAGCTCCACAGCTTTTTCTATCCTCTGCAATGCTTTGAATAATGCAATTTCCAGCCAATGAGCAACTCCCTTTCGGAACCACGTATAATAATCCTGCATCTTCAACTCCCCAAGATCCAATGCTCTGATGTTTTGTGCCATTCTGGAAAAAATATATAGAGAAGGATTATTTAAATATGCAACACATCCTGTTGATTTTGGAGATTCATATCAAATGGAAAAATAAATTACACTTCCTAAAAACACAACAGAAAAATATCTTGAGAAGATGAAACAACTGCAAATCATTTTCATCTCAGAAAGTTGATGTAGATAATATTCTGGTAAAAATTATAGCAATAAAATTGAATAAAACAAATATAGGGCTAAATTCTTAAACTTTTTTTCACTATCCATGATGGATTCATATTGAACTTACAAATGAGAGATATGTAAACAAGACAGCATTTTAGAACCAATGACAGAGAATCGATAGATTATTTACTGAAGTGGAAGCATAGGCAAATGTTAAAACCAATGAAAACTTGTATTTATGTATGTAGGTTTCAATGAAGATATTGAAGAGCATTAGAATAGATTGGAAATATTTGCTATTGGTGCAAAATGTGTACTTAAATTAAACAACTGATGAGAATTTGAGAGTAGGCAGCACAATTTCACTAACAGCTCTTTTTAATTTGCATGCAGATGAATAAACAGATTAAGTGAAATCACTAATATGCACAGACATGTTGATATTTTCACTCAGAAAGAGATTTACTACTAGGAAATTTGCCAAATTATAAGAATAAGGGATTCTGGATTAAACTGCGCATCAAAAACTTAACTACTAGATCACCTAAGAAAAGGAAATCTAAAATTTAGAGATTATGTATGCAGAAAAATACTGTACCACTTTCCCTTGCTAAGAAATTTTCTTTCTAGACGAGGGTCAGTAGTAACCAAGAATTCCAAAGGCTCTACAAAAGAGAAGTAATATACATTGTCTGGGAGTTCACATGGTACATGGGTATGAAAAATGGATGCTAAGAAGGAAGACAATATAAAATTTGAGGCTTTTAAGATGCAAGGTAATTACTTATAAATACAGATAAATTGAATTCATAGAAAAACAAATGAAAAGACAATGGGAAAAGAATCAAAGACAAAGGTAAGTTAAAATGGTTTGCTGAAAGTAATAGATGTCTTCATAAAAATAAAGTAAGAAAAAAAAGGTATTTGATTATAAATGGGGAAGGACAACTTCTCAGGAGGTAAAAGAATGAGTATTCAAAATATGATCATGGAATGACATGGAAGATGCATTACAAATTCAAGCTCATTGAGCTCAGCTTCAGAATCTTTGGGGAAAATTCATTTTCCCCAAAGATTTGAGCTGAAATTTCAATTTTTTTTCTTATTAAACAAATTTTGGGGGAATAGAATCCGTCAAAAAGATATCCTACTTTTTTAAGACATCATTTATATAGCACCATAAGTCAACAATGTTATGGTAACAAAATTGAAGTTGTGTATGCTTTAATACTAGGAAATATAATAAAAATCTTGTTTAGTTTAGGATACCAGTAAGCATTTAAATGACTGTTAATCCAGATTAAAAAATAATTAACTTCATTCTAAAAAAATATTTGTCGCCATTTGAATGCATGTAGTATTTCAAGTACATACATGCATTTACTGGTTATTAGAATCAAAGGAAATGTTTAAAATTAGGAATGCAACGAAAAAAAGAATTATTCAATACCGTTTCATGTATCTTAAGATATTTTATTTTATTTTCCAATTTACTTTTACCACAAATTTTAATTGGTATATTGGACTTTATGCTATCTTTATATGTCATTAGGAATTGCCTAACCCTTCCATATTGCAAATAAATGAGAGATTTTGTCTAAAAAGTATTTTCTACTCACATTGCAAACCTCTGCAGGACAAGATAAAGTTCAAATAGAGATGTTCCCATCTGCATGTGCTCATTTTCCTGCATAGCATCATCTAGGTTGTCACTAAACCTCAGAGGCTTAAGTTTCCAGGATACATCATCAACTATTGGTTTGGCTATTTCTGAAAGCTAAAAATAAATACATATCTACAATTATTAGAAAGTTATTGCATAAAAACACTTCAGGGTTTACCTGCTCACCTCAGTATCGTAGACTTTGTATAACGTCTTCACAAAAGGAAACTGCAAAATCCTGAAAAACCAACAATAATTTTAATCATGAAATAAAGCTTAGCGATACATCATTAAAGAATTATGAGTGATATTAGAGATACATACTCAAGAAAGTACTTCTCATGAAAATCTAATGCTTGCTGCAGATCACCTCTTAGCAGTTGAGCCACTTTAATCACATGTTGCAGTTTTGTTTCATCACTCGATTCATCCATTTTATTCTTTTCCAGGACAACATTAATCCTAGTAAAATTTGTAAACAATTGGTAAAAAATTAAAAATCTTCTTTTATTTTACTGAGGGCATAATTACTTAAGTCCAAAGAACAGAAAATAAAGGTGCCCATATACATTGGGTGGGTTCTATTTACTATACTACATATCCATAGCATTCAATACCTCATAAAAAGGAATTTATTAACCTAAAAAAGGAAAAAAATATATCCCCTCCTCACACTGCCACAGTTTATTACCTCAACTAGGCAGAGGAGAGTTAATTAAATTTCTCCCCTTCATTGCGTTCTAGCAATTTTAAGAATTCTTACAGAAATGTAAAACCCAGCATGTGAAAAGCACTTATAAAAAGCAATCATACACACAGTTCACCATTTCTCTAATGGTCCTTGGTTCGATGCCAGTCTGTAATTTCAATTATACCATGCATTTCAAAAGAGGAATCCAAATTTTGAAACTGGCATTCACCAACCAGCAGTAGGACAGCCTGGTGAATTATTGTCCTTCATCCCCCAAACGCAAATACAATTTTCATGATGAGCTTCTGTAATGGAAATTTATCCGGACGTAAAAGCACCACCCATTCGGATGTCTGGGAGGTGGTGGCATTATAGAGGTCCATCATGAGGAAAAGAACTACCACCCTACACTTTGCGACTTACAAATGCCTCAGCTTGAAGATTGAAGACCGACTACTGGAGCTACTGAATGAAGCAGAGAAGATAAATTGGGACATCATCAGACTCAGCGAAGTTAGAAGAAAGTTAGATTACACTCAAGGAATGATATTTATTTTATTACAGGGGTACTAAGGATGGAAGACATGGAGGTGTTGGGATCCTGATCAACAAGAGATGGAAAAACAATGTATGTATAGAAGATAGAAAGTATATCTGACAGAATTTGCAAGCTCATACTGAAGATAATGAGCATTACTCTGTTCAGATCATACAAGTCTACACACCAACTCCAATTTTATGACAGGAAGGGAAGGGAAGGGGGTTTGCTTTGGTTTCCTCGGAATAACGGGACCTTGTGTGCAACGTTTCCCTCGGTACGAGAAGCAAAGCTAGAATATATACTGATACATATTAACCATTTTATAATAACTGAATTCTTGCATTATGACATCCATATCGTTATAATACTATTCTGCTACGCCAATGCCACCAAACTAAGGACTAATAAATCTTTGCAATATCAATAATGCAAATAAATCCATTTCAACTCTGCAAGCCGAGCCAGGACAGAAGCAGACTATCTCCTCCATGTTTTCCCTCTCTCTCTCTCGCTTAGGTGGTTTTCATTGGAGCTAGCTGTACATTCGATTTTATATCATTCCCAATTATCAGGAAAGCATTCGAAATAATTGTCAAGATTGACCGCCATGAATTATATGCCAGAGAATTTTGCACCCACTTGGCGTCAAAATCACGGTCATTTGGTAACATTTCTTAAGTTGGTTCAATAGATAGCTGCGGCATCTCCAACCTCTATGATTTTCACTGCTCTATCACTCAGAGTAAGGATTCAAAACAATTTTCGAAAATTCACCCGAAGGACCTCCTGGCATCGAACATGAGAGATCATGGCATACGAATGTTAGATAAGTGCCACTCTGAGGTGTTTCAAAGTTTCAATTCCATAACTTATCGGGAAGGTCCTAAAATAAGATTACGCTTTCCCCCTATTAAATACATGGTATAATAGAAATGACGCTCAGGCATCGAACCAAGAACTGTCAGAGGAACGGTGAATATGAAGCATATGAATTGCCTCTATGTATATTCCATTTTACATTATTCCCGGTTATCGGATAAGCATTAAAAGCAGACTTTCTCCTCCATGTTTTCCCTCCCTCTCTCTTTCTCTCACTTCTTAAGGCTCTCTTGCAGGAAACTCACTGCCTGTTATGCGGGTTGCGGCTTAGGTGGTAAGTTTTCTTTGGAACTAGCTGTACTATACTACCGAATTCAAAATTTTTATTGGAAAGTAATAAGCAAAAGTAGAAGTTAATTAATAAAAAAATCTTAATAAAATATATAGTGAATCTACCATCAGAAAGAATAAGATTAATACAAGATGAGATTGGCTGAATGAAGATATTTTGAGTCCTATTAATGAGAGAGACCTTGCTTTTAGAAAGTCAAAGAATTGTCCTTCTAATAAGAAATACAGGTTTTATTATGTGAAACAATAAAATAAAGTGGTTAAAGAAATCATGCTTTGTATGAAGAAACATGAAAAGTCGTTTGAGAATGTAAAAAGATAATAATCATGTGGAAAGTAATGAACAACCTTACAGGTAAAGGAGGCAGAGTAAACTCTGAACTTGACATTTTTAAGTGCTTAAACAAAGATATGGATGCTAAAGAAGTCTTAACGACATTTTCCAAAGTCTTCAAATCTTGAAAAATCAAATTGTCTTGAACTGAGAAATTTCAATCCATACCAAGTGGTCCAACACTGGTTGCTTGACCAACTCAGAAAAAATTGATATTTGATGTGTAGATACCCTTAACTTTAGAAAGTATTTTTTAAATATTTTTAATGTCTACTGTTTGGAGATGGCGGTCACTTTTGTATTTGATCACACGAGGTTTTTCACGTTTTTAGGTATCTACAAATTCTTCAATTATTCAGCAATGGGTTACCCTAAGACTTCCAAATAATCTGCATTGATTTCAGTACACTCTGGCCTATGAAATTAAATAATAGTTACCAAATATATCTATTCATTAAACATTTTTTAACACCTTAAAGTTATTGGTCAAAAATGAACAAAATTCACCTATTGACGATAAACTTTTCAAAGAAGGAACAATTTGTCAGCCTTAATATTTTTTGGGCTGTTACACTATATGTTATAGTTACTTTTAACAAAGTATCAATGTTGGCGAGATTACCCTTTAAAAACTATTCATCTTTAAAAAACGCAGTTTTGAATTCTTTTCAAATTCCCACTTCCAATATCTTGGTTGGGGGACCAGATAAAGATATAAAAATTACACACAGGAAAGGTCTTTATTTTATTATACTTCAGTATAAATTTCAACTTTGAGATTCAAAATTTTTATAAATATTTATTTATTTAATAATTATTTATTTATTAATATTTTTAAATGGTAATCTTGCCAACATTGATACTTTGTGAAAAGTAACTATAATATAGAGTGTAACAACAAAAAACATTAATAAATAAT